>CM022485.1:19901026-20060424 GCA_011952105.1 Coreoperca whiteheadi
AGGTAGAAGAAGTTGTAACTAAATGTGGGTTTTTTATAGATTTTGAATTTGGGGAAGGAGTAAAAGGGAAAGGTTGTGGGGTGGGAATTGGGGGGGGGTGGGGGGGCATTCCTCTCCTCCTCCTCACCTCCTGCTTGAGACAATAGGACTCACTAAGAGGCAAGGACCAGAGGGTGTGATAAGGTAATGATAATGTAATGAGGACCAATCATGAGCCCGAGCTAAGAGGAGAGCCCCTTAATTTGTCTCTAGAGTGGTAGTTCAGTGAAAGATTGATTGCTCTGAGTGAGAGTGATGATGTGACACATGGAAAATGGATACGTCTCTGACAGGAAGAGAAAGAGGATGAGAAATCATAAATGAATGAAGAAATTGAAAGGCCATATAACACTGTGCTGTGTATATGTCCTATACTCAGGCTTAAAATGGTGAAGCCAATCGAACAAATTTAAGCTATGATGCAAAATGAAATCAAGTTTTAACCATCCCTCATGTATTTCACGATTCAGAAAGAACTGTTGGACTGCATGTGCTACGTGTACAGGTTGAAAATTGCTATGCAATTGGCTGGGACACCGGTTGTTGCTATGCAAGCGGATGAAATGATTGATGTGACATGCAAATCCCAGCTTGTGCTTGTATTGAGATATATACAGTAGTGCCCAACAATACAGTAACAAAACATTTTTTGGACTTTGTGGAAAATAAGGATAAAACAGCTGTGGGCCTCGCTAACTCCATCAAAAGTGTACTGGAGCCACTAAAGGTAGGGGACAAGTAATCTCTATAAACAGATATCTGCATATGAATGCAAAATCTGCAGGCAAGGGACAAGATTTTGGTATCGTAAGCGTTTTGGTTTCTGTTTGTAGTCCGAATAGTACTGACCAATCACGTTTGAGCAGGCTTTGGTTACATGCAAGTAAACCGTCCGTGTGGAGAGCAAAATAGGTGAAACACAGAACCCATTGGCTATCGACTGACGACGCAGATAATTTTTAAAAAGCGAATCTTTAGGGTTCCGAGATTGATAAAAAGTTAAATCGTCTCAATTGCTAATCGTGAGATTGCTATTTGGACTGTAAACAATTACCAGCACAGGGAAGAGGAAGTCTTGGCCCGGATATCCACTGTCTAAATCGTCATCAGGCGATAGCAGATGGGTTCCAACACTGGAGAAGTTGCGCAAACATCTGATGGTGCTGTTTTGATGAGTGAGAATTGTAAAATATTCTGTAAAAACATGACCACTGATGCAACTGGAGTCAGCAGTGCTCTTGTTCAGTTCAAAAAGGATGTTGAAAGACAGCAAACAGAAAGATTTGCAGACGAACCAGGAAGAAGAGTCACAAATGCAGCACCGGTTATGAATGAGGCATGCAACATCAACATCATCTCACAGGCTGAACAGCATTTTTTTCTCAGTTTGTTAAATCCTCTCCTACCCCAGAAGTGACTGCGCAGAAAAACATGGCCCCTGGGGAACAAGGAAAACTTGAAGACTGAGTTGACCACGCTGTACCACTACTCAACGGGAAGACGGCCCTGTCTTTGCTATCATCCATCCACAAAAACAACTTGGACGAGGCTTTTGCTGAGACTGTCAGGCTGTTAAAAATCATAATAACAACTCCCATGACAACATCTGAGTCAGAAAGGAGCTTCTCCACTCTGAAGAGGATAAAAACTTGATGTGCTGGCCATTCACTGAACTGAGAATGAGCTGATTGGTGTTAAAGTCCTGTAGCTGCTCAGAGTCACTTAAAAGTTTGCCCAGAGGAAGAATCAAAGTGCCTCATTTCTCTTCAAGTGAGCTTAGAATTGGTGGAGTGAAAGAGTTTTTGTTTATCTTGCTGTTATAGCATGGTATGTATTTGTAATCTTATTACATTTGGTCAATTTTCAAATGGTCATGGCTAGATGTTGCGTTGAATGCAAGAATTGGTGCCAACCTCACTGACGCTGAACTGTTTAATCCTGTGAATAGTGACATACTTCTTTGCCTTTATTCATGGGGATGCGCTCCCTCTTCCTCCAGCCATCTTCTGCTCTCCTCACTCTCACATTCAGTTCAAACATGCTTTCGCGCCAAATGCCACTCCTCTTCTGCTTTTGCGGTCCTTAAGCGTGCAAGCAGTGTTTGTATGATTACCGCACATTGGCTCATTTTATAAAGTCCTGCAGTGTCTTGTAGTCATGCTGTAAGGGCTAATAATGCAATTTTCTGGTCTTGCATCTGTCCAAAGTAGTTGTTACCCCTCCATATTTTTCAACCTTAAAAACCCCACTGATCGCACTGCCATTAAAATAGCATCAAATTAGCTTATAGGCTACAGTACAAGGTAGAGCAGCTGTCTACTGCTCTTGCCAGCTGGGGAGTGAATGAACAGCGACCTGCCTGACGAAGTTAGCAGCACTTCCTGAACAAAGGTTGTTCCCTTGTGAGCTATTGTGATTCAAAATGTTTTTGCGGTTGCTTCATTTTTGTCTGTCATGGATGACTGGGAACATGACCATCCATCAGTTTGATGACTGGCGATATAACCCTAGTATATGAAAATATAAATACCTTTAACTTAAAGTGGCACCAGTATTTTTTCATTGCATATTCATGAATATAGATAGAAATTTTTCTCACTCTGTTGCCTCTTGACATTACACTGGAGTACGTGTGGCAGCAACAGTGTATAATCAATAGCTTCACCTTTGATTTTGACACCCAATAACAGACAAAAGTTGACACAGGCTGGAAGAACTTGGCTAACATGGGAGACTTCACTTTATCATCGGCACTCAATTTCAGCACTGCTACGAACACGATGAATGGTAACAAATGTAATGGCTTTCTTAATAAATAATTACTTTGTATCTAAATTCAGCTCTTGTTTTAGGTTAATGGTTACATGGCAAGTCATAAAAAACACATTAGAGGAATAAAATTGGGGCAACAAAATAAAACTGAAAAAAATCTGACTGAGAGACGGCATTAAAAATACAACAAGAGGGTAGAACCACTGGGTATACTGAGTAGCCTTGACAACATACCTCAATACTGAACTGTTTTCTCTTGAGCTTAAAGGCCAGGTCCTTGTGGTCAGGGAGTTTACTCGCCAGACAGTTCAGGTGAGGTACTTGGCGTACATGTAGCAGGCCTGTGAAGGACAGTGAGAACAGATTAAAACTGAATGGGTTGAACAGTGCATAAAAACTACATTAAAAGTACAAGCAAGATATTCCACTCCTATCCATAACGTGCATGTTTTATGTTAAACTGTGCCAATAAAAAACAAACTAGACAGAGGTGTGCTTTCTTCTTAAAGTGTAAAATCTTGTTAAAATAGCTCGACTTATAGAGCACCAGGTCCTGGGAGAAATTTTTCTCTGTCTGAAACACACATGCAAGATTCACTATGAATTACTACTAACTACCCCTAAGAATTTAACCAACATTATTATACTCATTACACCTATTTTGAAGGAAAATTGCTCTCTTCTAAGGGTGCATCATAGCGTATTCTCACACTGATTTCATATATGGATGACTTGTTTGTTAAAGATTTGCAAATTAATATTTGCATTTGTTTTACACATAACAGGCAATTTCTATTTAAATATGGCAACTGCTAAAAAAAATTCTAATTATAAAATAGTATCCTAATTTTTGTACATTTCAAATAACTTTTGTGATGACTGATGTGAGTTGTTTTTACTTGAAGCAAGTGTGACAGCATCTTAAAAGGAAGCTTTCAATGATCCACCTGCTGATTACAAATGTGCTAAAATCAATGTTTCATTTTTCCTTATTTGGTTTGAAGAAAATCTCCAGTGGCAGAAACTACAAACATGGTGGTATTGCAGTGAAATAAAATGTATCACTTTTAAAAATACCAAAGAAATTACTTGTTATCAAATATGTGTAAACATTTCTATATCGGCTGTCCTCTCTTCTTTTTCCCTATGGGCTGTAGCATGGGTGTGCTGTAAAGGAAATTTACCGATTAAAGGACACATTAGAACAATGACGGACAGAAAGCAAACACACACGCTAGGAATTCCTGCAAAGGAAAGGACAGGAGGGAAGCTCTGGCGGATTTTTTACTCTCGGTTTCTCATTTCCTGTCACCACAAAGTTACATTTTCATAAAACTGGAAAAGTACTGTAGAAGTGTGGTGGTATAAAGGAGCGTGAGAGAGAAAAGAAGAGATGGAGGGAGTAATGGAGAAAGGGAGACAGACAGAGAAAGTGGGGGATGGTGGGTTCTCTCCTCTGTGCACTTGGGTGATTTTCCCTTGCCTGATTTGCAGTGACAGGCTTCCCAGCATGCTTTGAGCAGCCCTGAACTGCTGCCGCAAACACGCACGCACGCGCATCCGCACGCACTCTCACACTCGTACCAGATGCGTTTGCACTCATGAACACACATCAAAACAATCATGCACATAAATGTATTTCATAACCCAACCAGAATGTCTCTGGCTGGTTAAACAGAGAGCAAATATATTCTTGAACAAGGAATTCAAATAATATTAATACCAAATTCCAAAGAGAATTTTTGTAATTCAAAACTACTCTAAAAAAAACTGATGCAATACATCACACATATGTGCATGCCACCTGCCTTTACAATGTAGAGGAATGTGATCACTATGGGTTAAATAAAACATGCTGTTGGATGAAACCAAAATCTGCCATTGAATGTTTTTATTAACCATCCCTTCATCTGCCACAACCAGGGCTGTCTAACCCGAGGAGGGGAGGGAGGGGAGAAATGAGAGGAAAAGCGCAAGAGTGAGTCGTAGAGTTCGGGAGGCACGGCTAAAAATACCAACTCGCTTAAACTGACCTTTATGTGTGAAGAGTGTGATAGAAAAGACTGAAGCACACAGCAGAAAGAGGGAATACAGGGAAAACTGTAAAGGAAAAGTGATGGTAAGGACTGGGAGACAAACTATGTTGCCCCCCCGCCCCTCTTTCTTGATAATCGTCCCTTACCCGTGTCCTTTTCCCCTACTAAAAGCCTTGCCCTCCATTTATTAGCAGAACATGCTGGCCATGGAGACATTGAGCGAGGGATAGAGAGATAGAGGCAGAGAAGAAGAGAGAGTGATGGTGAGAATATCGATTCCCTAGTGTTGGTCTGCTCTGCTCCAGAGCCTCAGGGGTATGGGACTGGGGATGGAGAGAGGGTGAGGCGAGAGGGAGAGAGGCTCTGCTGGAGGGGGGAGGCAGGGATGGAGGGGGTGAGGGTGCGAGGGAGAGGGGGTACAGCGTGGCAGCTGAATCCCCCCCGGCCTGTCTACTGAGGAGCACGTCTGATTGAGCAGCAGCACACTAACGTGCACTGACAGCCTGGCCTGCAAGGGGGCTGCCCTGCCTCCATCCACAGCCCAGCCCCAGCCTTAATGCACTGCCTGTGTGTGTGTATGTGTTGGAAAATAGACAGAAAGATAAGTGAGTGTGTGTGTTCTTACCATGGTAATCTTTGTAGAGTGGGTTGGTCTCTCTCTCCGAGCCTTTGAATGATTCCAGGGCTATGGCATTGTCACATAGCCTGGTTATGCTGCCCATTAGAGCTCTGTCCTGTAGGACCGAGAGAGCGAGAGCGAGGGAGAGAGAAAGACAGAGAGAGAGAGAGAGAGAGAGAGCGAGAGAGCGAGAGAGAAACACATGAGCAGGTAATTAAAAGCCTCCTGACGGGCCATCAGTGTTGCAATTAAATTAGGTCATCATTTCCCGTGGCCAGGTCATTTCTGCCCATGGCTTAGGTGAGGTGATGAGGTATAGAGGGGAAAGAGCACTGATAGGGGTTACACAGGTGATGTCGGGGGCAGACAAATGGACATACACTTTACATCAGGCACACATCTACAAAAGTAGCATGAGAAAAGTCAATGGCAACACGCTGAAATTATTTTACTTCATCAAACAACAAATTTTACTAAAAAGGCTCACAGTTGGTGCACACTCTCAAACACACACACACAGCAGGAGAGGATAGAGGGGAAGTGGGAGAAAGCAGCAGAGGCTTGATGAGGAGAGCTCCCCCTACTGGTTAGGTCAGTGACTTGACAACAAAGAGGACAAGTCTGAGGCAAATACAGTAGATAAAAAGAATGAAGGAGAAATACACAAAAGGGTGGAGGCAGAGGGTAAGGGAGTGGAGGGAAGGGAGAGAGAGAGACACTGGGATGGAGGGAAAGAGGGAGTCCTGCATTATTAATCCCTTTACCTCCTGAATCATTCACATCCTTTTCTCTGTGTTGGCTGCCACCGCCTAATGCAGTTTTCATGCCTTCATGTCTTTTCCCCACTCTTTCTTCTTCCTTTTCATTTTCGTCCTACTTTTAAAGTATGCATATCCCACGAGTCAAGGCCACCAGCACTTAGAGGGTATCTGAGGTCACTCTAATGCAGCAATTAAAGCTGTGTAGAGCTTGACTACAGCAAATTATTCAAAAACACTAACAGTACAGTATAGTACAATGGTGTCCACGCGAGAGAGAAGGTCAGCTAAAACCTTATCTGTGCTATTCTGTCTAGACCATAATAATTCTTTTGTGCTTACTTAAACACAAAGATGAGGCTCCTTGGTAAAGACTCAAA
This sequence comes from Coreoperca whiteheadi, assembly GCA_011952105.1. Taxonomy (NCBI): domain Eukaryota; kingdom Metazoa; phylum Chordata; class Actinopteri; order Centrarchiformes; family Sinipercidae; genus Coreoperca; species Coreoperca whiteheadi. Next base: position 19,907,631 of record CM022485.1, read on the forward strand.
AGTTTCAGTCAGAGAAATCCAAAGTGTCCACACAGAGCTGCACAGCACAGTGGCAGAAGGGCGGAATGACGTCGGCATGCACATGCTCCACAGCTCCTCAAGTTTGAGGAGATGGAGATCAGAGAACAGCTCACCTCAAATATATATCTTTTTTTAAAATCTTATTTATAACAGATAAGGGGCTCAAACAAGAGTCACTTCAGTTCTGCAACGATGGTCTATGGTGGCAAAAGTAGCTCAGATTCCAACAGTGTAAATCCCCTGAACACCCTGAGACTCAGCTGACTATCACTGACTGACAGGTCATAGGGAGAGCCCAGCGTTCAACTTACCCTGCAGTATCTTACCTTGACTGGTTAAACCACAGTCCCTTCATGTAACCAGTTACTGGTGAACCCCACCTTTATCACAATTGTTTGGCTGTATGGCTCAGTGCTGCACTTTGTGTTTGCTTGTTCGAAAACTTTAGTTACTGTGTGTGCGCGGAGTCTACCCTAAATTCAATACATCACTCTGAGGGAGGGAGGAATGATTTTTCCATCTGTCTAATGTCTTGGGAGAGTAGAGTCTATATTAGACAAAATAGATGCACATCACTTCCAAGGCTGGAAATGGAAGCAGGAGTTTCTCTAACAATTATGATTTCATCTCCTTTAAAAAAATCTAGCTGATATGATCAGTTGTAACAACCATGATGATTATATGGTTACACGCCCTGGTTTAAAAGTTGAGATGTAATCATACTTAAAATTTTTTTAATAATTTTACAATTCAAAATACTAAAAGACAGATTAAGATGTAAAAACTACTGTTGGGAATTTCCCATCGATCACTAGGTAACATCAGTAACAGCAGCTGATTAGCTGATAAGGTCAGCCTAGTTTGAGGAATTTAATCTAAAAAATTAAAGGAAACAAAATTCTGTTCAAGTTTGTTATTTCACAAATGATGAAAAGTGTTTGGAAACTTCAAATATTTTATGATTAATCTGAAATTATTAATCTTCTCAAGTCTCAAGCAAAAACAGAGAGGCTTTCCTGGTTTTCTTTGTTATATGTGATAGTAAATCAAAAAACATTTAGGTTTTAGACTGTTGGACGCCACTTTTGGCTCTGGGAAGTTTTTCATGAATTTCATAGACTAAACAATTATAATCGTTTAATCAATAATCATTAGTCGCAGACCTAAATGTAATAGTTTTTTAATGAATAAAAGTAAACAAAATGTCAATTGAATATTGATGGTACATTTCTGTAGAAGGTTGAAGGTTATTAAAAAGAAACTACAGTGGGGGTTTTGTAGCTCCACAACAGCACTAAACAACTTTGCCTAACCAGTCCAAACCCTGAGTCTAAATATTTGCATAGGTCAGGACACCTTAGTCTGGGCAGCAGGTGAGGTGTATATTGATGCATTTTAGGGAAGACTGTGTATTAAGTGTTTGTGTGTGTTTACTTGTGGGGATGGGGATGGTAGCAGGAGATAGTATGATGGAGGAGGACGAGGCTAGGACAAGCCTAATTAATGTTTCAGATGGACTGTGGCACTGGACTGCTGTGAGGAGGCTTTCAGTGAGTTGCTCAACTTCCCAAGCTACTCAATAATGGATAGGGAGTCCAGTGCGGTCTCGGCCAGCTAGCCCACTGCTACTAGTCTAGACAGTCTTCCAAAGGCCACACACCGTTAACTATGCTAATTATCTAAGCCAAAGGAACTGGCAAAAAGAAGCTCTGCGAACAAGTCAGTTCTTAAAATACCAGACACACTGTTGTCATTAACTTAGAATGAGCAGCATGCACACCTTGGTGACCTCAGCTGATCAATTTTAATCTTTTCTTATGACAACAACATCAAGTGAGACTAAACTAATCATAAGGTCATTTCATAGATGCCCATTTTAACAGCCTCTCATTACCTCCATGTTGGCTTAGTCACCCAACACCTGATTCTGTCCAAAATTTCCCCCTCTCCCCATCTTCCCCCGCTCATTCACTTCACTCCCCAGGGTGGAGAAGGGGGAGGGGACAGATTAAGGGTTTGGAGGCCAGGCCAGAGAGGGACAGGGGGACCGCTCCCACCACAGCTGACATCTGCTAGTTAGCCACTCTACCTTTTTTGACTAGGCCAATGCCGCTGTGCAGAGCCAGAGCATGTTGTGACAACACAGCTGTTCTGAAAGTTAAGCATCAACATATATCTTGGGATAAAGGATCAAAGATAATGCAGCTTCTATGATATTGTGAATTTGGAAACATAAGGAAGTACAGTGTTCAAAGTGTAAGCAAGATAAAACATTTTGGTAGAAAGTCTCAGATGGCTTTTCTTGTGAGTGTGCTACTATGGTCGACTGTCTGGGGGAGGGCTGTGGTTTGCCATATGCCTCAGCAGATGACTCCATCTTCACACTGAGAGGCCAGACTGTACACAGACGCATGTACGCGGACTCATACCCCCCAAACACACACACACACACACACACAGCCAGAGACACACACAACTACAAGGAGGGATATTTGTAAGAGAATAAAATGCATACAAAGGCACACAGTCTCATTGTGTACAGCTTCGAGTAATTACAAGCCCAAACAAACAAACAGATTTAGAAGCCTTTGAATGAAGTGTGCACTCGACTGGGTCTGTTGGGGGATTGATGCGTGGAGGAAGAGGCCCCTCGCAGGCCTGAGTCATATCAGGGTGACACTGAACCACAGGGTAAAGAGGAGGCCCCACTACAAAAGACGTCAAACTTTGTACCCCATTAATGAACAAGACAAAGAAAAGCTACATGGGCAAAACATCAACCTACGCACAAAAAATCCTAACTGTATATTATCTGTAAAGTCAATTAAATTTAAGTTTAGCACGGTATTTATCCATCTGGTGGCAATCTAAGTAAAGTAGTTTAGGACACACAGGGAAGCCAAGATGAAGAGGTAAAGAAGAAAATAAAGCAGAACCCCCTGGAGTTATGAATTGTAAACCTCGAATATCATGGTATTCTTGCAGTACCACACATCTCAGAAACTAATGACAAATTAATCTCAACTAAATTAAATTAGCATAAAAAGTGGATATATCAGTTATATATCAGGTCAGCAATTTATCCCTAATCAGAAACGTATTGTAAGTGCCTGCTGATGCTCATGAACTGTGCGGACTTGTTCTCATGCGTCAAACGTTGTCTTACCTGGATAAGATGTGAAGGCACAGTAACCACTGCAACTGACAGCGATGACCTTAGCAAAGCACGCAGTCCATAGAGGAAGGTAGTAAGGGCGTGGCCGTTTCTAGGGCTGTTATGGCAACACAGGTCATCACCCCACACAGCCGAGCCAAGAGAGTGAAGCCCAATTCGCAGGATGTTACGTGACTTTGACTATAAGAAAGAAGGAGCAAGAAGAAGCAGTCATGAGTACTAAAAATGTGTACAAAGACATGCAAATATGTAATTTTCTACTGAATCAGACAATATACTAATGCAGTAATACAGTTTGATTTAATTTCAAGTTCCCACAGTGCATCTAAAGAGTTACAGATTGCTGCTTTTGGGTTATTCTGGAAAGGTACTGTTTTCAATAGTATTCCCAAACTCTGGGAGAGAGCGACTGGACAGTCTGCTCACCAGCACAGACGATCGGAACACAGTGCCCAAACATGACTGGACACAACTGCCCAATCACAGAGGCCATCTGACACACGCACAATGGACCTGTCAGACAGGCTTCCAATATGGCCGCCACCCAGAAACCCCAGCACATTCTTGGCACAACAGTGATGCACTGCAGCCAAGGGGGCCTGGGTAAGGGTGGAGTGCCTTCCCTTGAAACCCCCGCCACCCCACCCCACCCCAAGAGATCAACTGTAACCCACTCTCATGAAGACAGAGAAAAAGTGGCCAAACAGTGGTGGGATATATATCACTGAAACTGAGAGAATGGAGGAGCCTGTCCAAACTGTGAGAGGTTTTTAACCTTTGGTACAATTGCCTTTTCTTTGGGGTTTCTTCAGGATGGCTCCTGATTACTGAGGTGAGAGCCAAGAGTGATTAACAAAGCTCTAGCCTAAAATCTGCTCACTTTTTTCTTTTTCCTTTTTTTCCTCCAACCTCTCCTCTCCTTTATGCCTCCCCCTCTATTATCTCGACCCTCCCAAAAGCTCCTCCGCCCCACTCCACATCGCTTCCTCTCCCAACAGTATGACCTAAGCTTCGTTTGGATCTGGGTCAGAATCACAGGCATCTAAGAAAAATAAACCCCATTGTTTCTGGGAGTTTTTCACAGTTGGCTCATAGTTTCCCAAAGGAGGACTCTCACACTAGACTCTACATTCATCCTCCTCTACACCATTCAACATCAGTGCTGCATCTCTATACCTTACTATACTAAAGTATTAGTCTAATAATGGCAGAGGTGCACACAAACACAACACCAATACTTTACTATAGTAAGGTATAGAGATGCAGCATTGATATGCCCTTTCTTTGTTTAGCAGGCTTTGCCTACACTGTCTTGGGGGCCTTATAATTAGAAAACTATTTCTATGTCTGCAGCCCAGCAGGGGGGAACTGTGGTAACAAGACTGTTGCTGTGGCATCAGGATGCAAGACCAAACTTAACTCCTATAGTTTAGCCTATAGAAAAATCAGGGAACAGTGCCAGTAGAGTACAGCCAAGGACCAGAGGCCAGCCTTATAGACAACAGCAGACTGGGACCACAACCTAATCAGCAGCCAGTCTCTGCAGAGACTCACAGTCCTGCCGCCACCCCTGTGCCACTCATCTCAAAAGATTCCAAAAAATATACCCAGGGAGCTTAATCCTTGTTCTAATTTGTTATTTACACAACACAGTTTATATGAAATCTGCACCCTGTTACAAGTCCATGATGGAAGATTAACCAATAAACATATAAACACACACACACACACACGCTGACTATCACCCATACTGGGCATTCATGTGCCAGAGCCCATGTCGCTCTACGCCGATCTGCATTCCTGGACTGTGCCAACAGCATGTCAGGCGGCCACACTGCTTTAATGATGTCAGCAGTTAATCTGGCGTGTGAGTGACAGCGCTCAGGGAGGGAGGGTGGGGGGTACTGGAGGTAAATCCTGTGTGTGAGTGACAGTGGGAAGAGGTGGCTCCAGGTGACGAGCAGAGGGGTCACAAAATGTAGGTGAATAAGGCGCGTGCATACACACATGCAGACTAATACTGTATATATATATACACACACACACACACACACACACACACACACACACACATATAAATATATACAGGCACATCACAGTGTTAACAAGATTACACTTGGCCCTGTGGAAAACAGAAGGGGGCATGGATGTTTCTGGCATTCTGTAGAGGATTGATGATTATTAAAAAGATGTATGTCAAAGGTAAGACACACACAGCAGTGACACACAGGTGAGGCCAACCTGAGAAGATGAGAGAAATGTAAACGGACTTAGAGAACCACAGAGAAGTGGTGGTTGGAATGTGACAGAAGCGCTTGGGGTCACAGATGCAGATCTGGTATCTCATTTTAAAAAATGCTCACCTGCCTTTTATGTTGCATCACTGCTGGCGGCAGCTTACTGCATACCTTGCTGCATTTCAGCAATGTTTTTGATTTCTCAATCAGAGAGCCAAAACCACAAAAAAATCCACAAACTCTGAGAAGGGACCTGATTAAAAGCTTGTAGATTTAATAATGGGAATTGATGTGTGATGAAACTGGACTGATTAGAGTCAAATCAAAAAACAAAACCTGTGCCATTTTTGAACATTTTTAACACTCCACTCTAACTCAGCTGGTTGAATGTGTTGAAGCAGTGACAAAACGTAACATGAAGAGATTTGTGGCCTAAAGTGGACAATTTTCCTTGTTCATTTGCTTTGTCTGCTATTTTAGGCACAAATGTATACACATAGAGTCACAGTATGATTGCTGTTTGGTGAAAGCATGTGTTGGTTTTGTTAAAATAGTTTGACAATAATTGTAGATACAAATTTCAAGAAGGTTGTAGATGCAGAAAATATGTGGCAAAACAAACTCTGAATTGCAAGTCATTCACTTCTTGGTTCTTACCATGGGGGCTGCTATATCAAAGCCCTCCCTGTGTATCACCTCTTGAAGTGACTTCAGCAACGTAGAGTAGGACTCAAGCATGGTACTGTAAAGAGCACAGGACAGAGGGGACAGTGGAGGAGACAACAAGAAACAGAACACAAAAGGGTTACTTAGGAGGTGTAAACTGTAATTGAAACCATTTTGATAAAACTGGGCCAAGCCTATCACCGCAGTAGCTTAATCCTCTATGACTGCAGCATGTTCCTCCTGACTGTGCTTTTCTGGAGCCACTGAAGCAGACAGATGATCCATATCAAGAGATCCAATTAATTTATTTGGTTGATTAAATTACAACATGACTGGTTCTCTGTCAGCTCCCCGAGGATCTGATTGTGCAGAGACAGACAGACAGACAGACAGACAGATGAGACGTGCATATGCACAAACATACACACAACAAAGATGATAAGTGAGAAGGAGGGGGGATTTAATGGGCTGATATCTAAAATTAACAGGGAACAGCATTTTGGTGTTTAATCAGGGGTAAGACGTGCACCACTGACAAAGAGCATACGGTACCATCGGAGCAACATTTAGCAACAGTCAAGTGATAGGTTACTGCTGAGCCCACCATGTGCCTATAGGGATGGCCAATAGGAATGTTAAACCTATCTTTTTACACCGGTCCCCCCACTTAAGAACACTCCACCATTGTAATGACCACTCTGTAGTGTGTCACAGTGGGCTGCTATGTCAGTTGTCAATTTGACCTGCAGGTTACAAAAGCTGATACACACAGATTGGTCACACGCCAATAGCCCTGCATAAAGAACAGTAATACACACTCGTGTTGATTACACTTGCGCCAAGTATATCGATGTACTCTATTTCAGTTATTCAGCCCAACAATGGTGCCTCCTGACCCCGCTGGGGCTAATGATAGAGCTGGTTTGGTGAAAGAGGGACACCTACCCTCCTTGGCCTCTCTGCCCATGCCCCTGCTCTGAGGTAGGGGGCTGGGATGGTTTGACATGCAGTTGAACAGGAGGTTGCCTCTGGTTGGCAGCTACTGTGAAGGACGGCATTGTGTTTTAGCTGCCCCTACTGAGCACCCCTCATTCAGGTACGAAAAAGGTCTAGGTGCTTAGCTACAGGGGCTAGTGCGTCAGCTAATTAGGATCATACACAGGGAAGCTTCTTTATCTCAGTGTTTCTCTTTCAGCGAGGGAATAAAGGAGGAGAGAAGGGGGATGCTTGGTCTTAAACAACAGGATCTGTATCACCTAGAGAGCAATTTGTGCCAATTATGCCTTCAAGTGAAACGGAGCAATTTAACAGCTAGGGTATCAACATGGGGCTGTGGACACGTGCAAGGGGGTGTAGCTTGCTTAGGGGTTGGGGTGGTACAGATGCGTGTGTAATGTGCTCAGTGTCTGTGTGCGTGTATGTATGTGTGTCAGTATTGGGGCGGGGCTGAGGGCACAATGGTGTGGTGCAGGTGTAGGGTCCTGCTGTCAAAATGTCCAAGATCTATAACCCATTCAGACGCCACAACAGTACCACCATGTCAACCATGTCACTCACTTGACTGCTGCACAACACTGCAAACATCAATAGAGAAGATAGTTTATTATATTATTTGTTCACTATTAATAGGAATTGTTAAGTTCTAAACTGATATTTAGCGCAACAACAAATACTGTCCACTTCATTGTCCACACTTGTGAAAATGTATATTTTAAACTGAATATCCACAACAATGTGTTTGCATGGGTGCTCTGTTAAACAGTCTCTCTTTGCTGACAATAAGGAAGAGGGATTCTATAAAGCCTCCTCCACATCCTCTGTGCTCCAGATTGCTGTATTTACTCAGTGTGTGTGAGTGTGCCTTCGTGTGCCCTTGTGTGTTCAGCAGCACTCTCTGAGTAAAGAGCCTGCGTGACCTCTGAACCCTAAATACACTCAACGCAGGAGAAATCAAACAGACGCTGAGCAAACAAGACCCTTATTTGAATAGACATACACAACCTTTTCAAGAGGCTAAATTTCTTAGGCCAATGGCAAGCTACTCAGAATAGAGGATGAACCTGGTATGTATCAGCTGTTAAAAATAAAATACAGAGTTTTTATACGTAATTTTTAAGATGCACTGTTTTGTTGAAACCGGACATTTCATTTAAATATGATGACAACCGTGACTGCTTTAGCTTTCAGCTGTAATGATTCATATTTTCTCATATTTTTAAGCAATTCAATGAATCTCAGTGACTATTTATACAATGCTAAGAAAGTGTAATGTTTTCCTGCAGCTAGAGGTATAAATCAGCAACTATTTTCATAATCGTTGAGAAAAAATGTCACACACATTAACTGGTTCCAGCTTCTGAGATGTGAGGATTTCCTGTTTTTTTCTGTTTTATATCATAGTAAGTTGAATATGTTTGCCTTTTGGACTGTTCGTCGTGCAAAACGAGACATCTGAATATATGTTATATCTGGGCTCTTGTTTCTCCTGTGATGGGCATTTTGTGAGATTATTTTCTGACATTTTACATACAAAACAATTAATCAAGAAAAGATTAATTGATTATGAAAACAACTGTTAGTTGCAGCACTACAGTTTATTGTAAACCTTATAAAAGCAATGGGCTCTATGTGATACTGGGAAGAGCTCAATCTAGAGTTTTTTTCCTCGCAGGTTGCCTTTTCTCAAATGCGCACACGGGTTGCAGGGCTAATATGTGCTCTTTAAAATACATTGGTCTGTCTGCATTGTTGGTTTACCTGTGTCTTGTGAATGATGCCATGTTTGCTTACCTTTGTTCTGTCGATGATGTCTTATTTGTGTAACTGTGTTTTGTGGATGATGTCATGTTTGTGTGCCTGTGTTCTGCAGATGGTGTCTCATTGGTTTCCATGCGTTCTGTGGATGATGTCTTGTCGTTTTACCTGTGTGTGGGTGATGACTGGGTGGGATGTTCTGGGAGGTAGAAGCGGTGGCACTTGGCTGCCTGGCGAATTCCTGGCTCCATCGTCTTGGAGACGTCATAGTAGTGCCCGAACCGGGATGAGGATGCCAGGGCACTCTGAGGTGGTCAACAAGTCAAACTCATTACTCACTTATCTTACAACAAATGATGTGCCTTTAATTAATTTCAGATACGAATAAAGCAATTCACAAAGAAAAATAATCTAATTTGTCTTTCTAATATGTTAAATGAGTGTGCTTCACAATACTATGGTAATGCAATTGCATTGTTTATGGGTCATTCCTCAACATTCCTACAGCAGAGAAGTTAAACAACCACTACGACCACACTCTTAATCATTTCTTCACATAAATGTCCACTTCTGGCTGTGAAAGCAAACGTGTCAGGGACGCAGGGGAAGGCGGATGTTTTCCTGGAGCTGAAAGAGAGAGTTTTACCTCTTCTCTCTCAGTGAAACCGGGGATTCCATTGTTAGAGGGGCCCTTAATCTACTTCTAATCTGGATTAGGGCCCCCGGTGTGTCCCTCTCCTGGCGGGACGAGGGGTTCAGCAGGGCAGGGGGGTCAGGGGCTCATCTTCTCTTTGTGAGCTAGGCAACCTGCTTAGCGTTCCATCCCCGCCCTGATGGCCTCACCTTTGATCTGATGTCTTCATCGGGAGAGTGACACAGTGGGCTATGCCAAGAGAGGTGTGTGTAAGGGGAAAGTAAGCGTTGACTCTGGGGGTGAATTTGGGATGCAAATCCTCTGGTGGGGCTTACTAGTGGTTTGTAAAGACGATTTTACAGGGGAAGGGGGGAGAGGTGAGGAAAGGACACAGATATAAAGAAGTTTTCAGGGAGAGAGAAAGAGGGAGAGGATCCCCAGGGAAACACTGTGTGCTGTTAATCCACATAGCGATATGGATTATAGACAGAAGGGGGGAGACTGCAGAGAAGTAGAAGGGGAGGGTCATCTCTCCTCAAAGCGGAAGAAACAGTGTAGAGCTGCCGACCCTAGCAGGGGGAAAGGCAGGGATTTGGGGGAAGACAGAGGCGCAGGTCTGGGTCATAGGGTTGAGCGAGCAGACATGTCAATGCACAGACTGCAAAGTACTCTTGTTTCCCAGGCTAAGCAGGGGTGCAGGCGTGTGTATGTGTGTATGTGAGTTGGGGACCAGTGAAAATCCTACCTATTGCCAGCTAAGTGTGAGTAATCTGGTCCAGCTCTGAAAGGAGAGGCTGAGGCCTCATTCACTCCACAAAGGAGTTTAGAAGCTCATGGATTTAGTGGTAGAGACAATTGCCAAACCACTAAGACCAGAGAGCCAATGCTGTTCTTTCTCATACCATCTTTAACAGAGACACATGTTGGACTTTTAATTAAAATAGCATGATCACAAAGTTACCTATATTCTACCGTATATTCTAGTCCAGATATGCTGCTATCATTATAAATTGGACAATATAAACTGTCATGCGATCACCTGATTACCTCTACTTTTGGAAGATTCTGATAGCGCCAGGCAATCTTCATGGCATCCAAGCTGTCCTGAGGTTCACAAGACAGCCTGGGCTGCTCCACTGGTTTGTGGATAGCAACATCGTCCAAGATAGGAGCCGGGAGTTCCTGCAAAAAATGATACAACGAATACAATAAATTAAAATATGTTGATTGTGAATGGTCAAAGAGACATTTAATCTATCCTTTTTGGTGTGTAATATCATGCAACTTGTCGCACTGTCAGCTTTCAACAGTAACCTCATTAGAGAGCCTGTTTGTTCACTGTGCAACCAGTAAAAAAATCCCAACAAAAAGGAAAAATAATCTTGCTAGACTTGGTTCAAAGACATTGTAGGGGTGGGAGGGAAATCTGACTGATTAGCGGTGATTAAGGTGAGTTTTTAAGTTATTGCAGTAATTTCCTGCTTTAACCTGATTCCTTCCAATAAGCTGTTTTTTTTCTATACATGTTACCGTAATGCATAAAGTAAAACCGTAGCATCTGAAGATTAGCATACTGTGAATGTAGCTGTGAAAACACTAAATTATGTGATATATCCCCATTGGGAGTCCCCCTCTCTTAATAAGCCTTTGATATGTAAAGAGAGGGTGAGGCTGTGACCCCTCCCACTATCAATCAGTGGGAGAGAGGCCCTCCTCCTGTATGATGGGTGGCAGTCAGCTTCTGGGGCTACGGTCTTCTTCACAGAGTGATCCATTGGGAAACTTTTCAACAATGCCACAACCATGCCACCCTCGACCTCTCAGACACCCCTGCTGACCCTGAACCATCTTGGGGAAAGCTGTGCGCCTATAATACCTGCTAAATCATGGTCTGACCAGCCTGTAACAGGCTGAATACTGTACAGCAGGAGCTGATTAATATATTGTGACAAAAAACTACTTCTACAAGTGGGCAGACTATTTCCAACATTTTCTAATGACTAAAAAGGTAAATAAAAGTTTTTCAAAACTGTCTTTTTGACAGTACTGCATTTGTACAGGGATGATATTAAAGTAGACATATTGAGGTCATCTTTGTTTCTGGATGGTTTGTCAAGATTTGTAGCTTGGGAAAAAAAATAAAAATACTTTGCAGGGCAACAAATTTCCTTCCTACGAGCTTACAGAATAGATAGAATGCAGAAATCTCTCATACCTGAAAGATGTCATCTGGGTTATCTTGAGCCGCCGCCACGAAAAGTTCATGACGACACACCACTCCTTCTGCCAGGAAGTACTTTAAGATCATACGAGAGTAGCTATCATATCGGTCCTCCTCTAAAAAAGAAACACAAGACAACCTCAATCAGATTTTGAGTGCGAGTGGAAAAAATAAAAATAAACATACACTCAAAAGATGTCATTCAATGCCATACTGCCAACACTGTTGACCAAGGAAAGGATTTAGTGATAAAATAGGTACAACATATTTCCTATGAAAAATATATCAACCTCAAGTCTATCATTGGATCGTGTCTTGTTCTGACCATTCATTAAGACACCACAGATCCAGCAGTTCCTGACCACATCACAGTTGCCGACTGTAATTGATGTAAGGACTACATTCGGGCTAACTTTTGTAGCGAACAGATGAAGACGCAATCGACATGGCACAGAAACCTAGGTGTTACTGTGTGACCTGACTATCAAAGTGGAGATGACATCTACAGCTCTCTTGTTAAGGTCTTAACAGTATTCTTGTCCACTTTCACCTATCATATCCCCAACCAGCAGCGGAGGTGAGATGGAGACACCTGTCTTAAGCATTCATCCTGACCCCTCCCCCTGAACGCAAAGGTACCCCAGCTGTCAGGACAACTGACAGTAGGAATAAGAAGTAGGTTAAAATAGTGCCTGTCACCAAAACACATCCTGACATCTGGTTCACTTGAATCTCTCTGCTTTTAGTGTAAATTCTGATGGCAATGGCATCCTTTCATTATCATGTTTCTAGTGTCATTCACATCAGGTGAGTTTATTATCATAGAAGTAGGTTACAAGGCATATACAAGTTACACAAGTGGAGGGGCTAATTCTCATCTTGGCATCTTGGAGCGATGACATTACAGTTTCCCTTAGAGGAATGTCTCAAGCATTAAATGGACTGACAAGTGATTCTAAACATCAAACATACTTTCCCAAAGGTAGCCTTTCTCACAAAGCGGCCACCTGGCCATTCCACACCCCAAACCTACAAAAAATGCCTGCATCATCACCATGAAACCCCCTGGAGCAGGGCACATAACTCTAACCAGCATGCTACTGCTGCTTCCTGTCACAATCATCATTTTGTAAAGATTTCATAGGCCTCTCCACACAATGACAAACAGTGGGCACAAGGACAAAGGCAGCAGTGACAGTTAAAGGTAATGGGCATACAGCTGACATCCTGACGTGTCATCCTCAAACATCCGGAGAATTCCCCCCTCCCACGTTCCCGGTCTATGTCCTCACCTAAGGACTTCGGATGGCCCAGGAAATTCCATGGGTCTTCAATTTGTTGTCGGTGGGGCTCCCTGTTCTCTTATTGATGGGTTTCTAGGTCAGCAGGCCTTTGTGGCTTTCAGCAGGCCCCACAAAGACTCCCAGATGGGCCCTCTCAAGATGGGGCCTATTGTGGCTGTGTTTCTATGGGAGCCTTACAAATGGAACCTCCAGGAGTCATTAGGCTGTTGAGGCGGGGAGTAAGGGAGGGGGTGGGGGGACGGTCATATCTTTGAGGTAAATCAGTCACTCTGGACAGTCATGGGATGATTTTTTTCTTCCTTTTTTTTATGTTATTCTGACTAAGGTTTGGCAAAGGGGGAAACGCCTCTGCTTAATTTGCCTCCAAACGGGGGAGTGGGAGTCCTGAATCATATCTGCAAAAGCTGTAGGGGGAGGAGACAAAGTATCTAGGTCAGGGTATTTTCCCCCTTGTATGAATCTTTGGTCTATGAAGTACTATTATTTCTACTGAGCAGCTCAAATTAATTTAGGTCGTACGGCAGGTAAACAAAATTTAAACACCTAATGAAAAGCGACTTGAGCTTGGTGTCAAACACACAGTGTAATGATTTTTGAGAGTGATCATCTTGACAAATTAAAAACCGCACTTTCTTTAAACAGATGCACCTGTCATTTGAGGAAAGATGATTTGGTCTCTTGCTTTTACAAACATTTTTATGTATTCTGTATTGCGTGTTTAGCACCAGCACTTTTAATGTCTTCAGTCTTTTTCATTGTGTTCATGTTTCATACATTCTCACTGCATCTCCTGTAGTTATATTTAAGTATAAATATGTTGTATTTTCCAACTATTAGGCCTGCATAGTTTGTCAGAGTAATAATTATGACAAACTACTTTCAAAGTATTTGTTTAGCCTTCTACATAAATATTAAAACTAAGCTCAAAACTAAGATAATTCTTATTCAACGTGCACTTCAAAACTTTGAAATATTTAAACGTGTAAAACAATTAGGCCACATTTAATAGTCATTATTATAGGTACATTAAAGGAAAAACACACTCACTTAAACTAATGGAATGAAACCATACATGGTCAACATAATAAGACCTGGGAAGCTTTGTTCCTTCTCTTAGAAAAACACAAGAGATGGGAGATCTTCAGACAGCAGCCATACTGGGCTGATCTCCCTCTGGTTGACAAATCTGAACGGACAGCTCAAGACACTTCAAAGGCAGACAACGACCAGTCTGATAATTTTATGTCTGTGTCTCACAAACAGGCCATCACGGCTAAAGGGGCAGACTGTAGGAGACGACTGCCTGAAACAAACACAAACAAACACACACTCCAAACTCCCCCCATCCCACCACCCACAGAACAAAAAAGACAGCACAGTGTGCACACACACACACACACACACACACACACACACACACAAACCGCTCTTTCAGAAGCAAACACAAGAGAGCTCACACACGCATTTCACCTTTACTGTGTCTCTCATTACCAGATGAAACCAACCGTACATTGATTCACAAAATGGAAGGGAAGAACGCATTAGTGTATAATCACTGACTCCTGCATCGATTGGGGGGGTGAATTAAAGGGCAAAGCAATATCATCAGTTGGTATAGGTCTTTGCTACACACAAATTACAGCTTCAAGGGGAAACAAGACTACCTTAACCTTACTGTCTACCAGTGCATATAGCCTAGCCTATGATGAATGATAATAACAATAATAATACAGTGCTGGACATTTATGTCCCTAGAAAACCCACTTGCTTTAAATGTACTCCCAAAAACTTCTATAACACATCTGCAGAGGAGCATATCAATTAAGGATCACAGTGGAAGTGTGAACACCTGGGATTCTAACTAGAGACCTTCAGGTCATTAGTCTATTTGCCATTCTGCTAGAGAGTGACACGCTAACCACAAAGAGCCCAAGAACATACAGACAGTATCTTAAGCCGTGGCATGCTAAAAAGGGTTACTGAACTCAGTTTTGGGAGTACATTAGATGTTTGGCTATATATGAATAGTATGCTTAAGCTACATTTCAGCAATAGGTTAATCCAGTGTAATTTAAAATCTATATCACTTCTTGATTTAGAGAGTTACAAAGTGTTACCAAAAAGATTAATGCTATAATGCTACAGAAAATAGCAGCATGTGTGTGTCTTCCTGGCTTAATGTATTTAATATTACATATGATGTATCTTTCTGAACACCAATGCACCAACGTCAAACAAACCAACTTCTGTTGTAACAGTAGTTCATTACTTGCAACTCATCGCCCATGGCTCCAGTCAGAGAAAATAAAAGGACATGGCTTCAGGTATTAAAACACTGCTTTAAGAACTATGATAAACACATGAAATTTGCTCATAAAGCCTAAAGACAAAACAGGCTAATTGTAGTTCAGGAAGAGTCAACTGTTGTTGTGTACTGTGTACCATGGAGTCACATACACTCTAGTCACCACAAGCGGGGTAACCTGACATGTATTATTTGCTCAAAATTAACCAGATTTATAAAAAGCTATAATTTAAGACATCTGATAACAACTTAAGAAATGACCAGCAAAATTACTCACCAGTAGATATAGTTATAGTCTCTACTAAAATAATAAAATGCTATTAAGTATCTAAATAAATGTGTACTTGAATTTCCTGGGAAATAGCCCATCTTCAGTGGGGACGTCATAATGCATTAGCGAGTGCAACACAAACGTCAAACCAATAAAGTCAGCACAAATGTTTTAACACTCCTGCCTTTTCTTCTGTTCTGTCCACTCACAATACCTTTCTCTCCATAACTGATACCGGGCTGGTTTGAACTTGCGATTGATTCATCACTGTCTTATGTCCTGCCAAAATAGCCTTTTCAACAGGAAATACATCACATTAAGCAAGCAATCACTCCATTTTGGGACCTTCAAAACTGTGTATAAGTGAGAGGCTCACCTATGAGAAGTACTGTTCCAACTGCTAACCCACCACCTGTTAGTAGAGACACAATAACAATATCATCAGCTTTTTAATTATATCAGTCACGTGTTACACACAGTGTCTTACTCTGAATATCTTGGAGCCTCCCTTTGGCCATGGCTGCTTCCTTCACTCTCCACAGCTGTGTATTCATCTTTAGAAGAAAAAAGGCCTTTTTCACAGCAGGCATTTTGACTTGTCATAGTCATGTTACTAACAACAGTAATGATGGCTCTGTTCTATTCAAGTGTCCCAGAAAGCCATGACAGTGTGACAATGAGCAAAATAGCAGGACCCTGAAACTGAAGTGGCAAAATGGAATTCAGCAGTCATTCATTTTTATATTTCCACCTGTGCTTTTCCTACTGTGACATGTCAAAATGTCTGCAGTGATATCTGAAGAGGAGCCTCACATATTTTGTATTCACACTGTTTATGGCAAGAGTTCCAGTAACCCAGGAACAAATCTATGACCACTGGTATGCTAAGAGCATTTCAGGCCAGTCCTTAATGATTATGACTGCTTTAAAAATTTCGAAACAATAAAGAACATTGATTTTTATTCAATTTAACCCACAAAATTCTGCTAGACCTTGAGTTCGTGTGCTAGTGCAGGAGAGTATTGGGCTGGTAATCTTAGACTAAAGAGGTCTTAATAGGTTTAGGCTGAGAGAACAAGAACCTTTATACATTTATATAACCAGATATAATCAATCAAATATTTTTCAGCTCGCACTGGTTCATCCCTGTGCGTCATGTTGTGATAAGCCAACTGTTGCTGTCTAATTGTATGTTAGAAATCATCGTAATTATAGTGAAATGTGGCATGCCGATTCTATTAAGACATTTAGTTTTTCAAATGACAGCTTTTACATGAAAATGCATTAAGATTAAACAGGGACATCAACGTTTTTTAGACTGGTAGTTGGTGGCTTAAATCAGACCGAGTTGAGAATGCTACATGTCTGGCATCATCACAATGCAATGTATAATGACAGTATGTTCCGACAAAACATGCCTGAAATCCATCCATACTGCTAACATGAGCTTATACACTTTCAGTAGTTTGTTTTGTCCTGCAGCGACAAACCTCCCTATTCTGTGTTAGCTCATAGATTTCGCCTTTGAGAACTTAATTACACTAATACTTAGTAACTAGCTTCAGAAACACTGCTAGCATGTGTAGCTAGCGCTAACGGTCAAGCTCAACAGCAGACTGACCGAGCAGATAGTCGAGTGACGTGACACCGGTCGAAACTAAGAGTTGTCCATTTTGAACCGAGGGTCTGGTGCCAGGTATGGAGATTAACTTGCTCCTTGTCTTCTTCTGAAAACTCGTAGTATTCAACGGTGAACGTTCAGCTGAGGGTTTACCCACACTGCTCTTGGGAGCTGCCATACTGCTTGTAACGTCGTGACGCCTGCTAATGTTTTGGAGCATGTTGTCCAATCAAGTAAGACTCTGAAAGCGCTCGACCAATGAGGGCAGCGATTGTTACGGGGCCGAATGTGTTAACTGTCAAAAAGGAAGCTCTATTTGTTATGATAAGTGCATGGTTGGAGCATTGAATCAGCCAGTCAGTAGGTGAGTAAAGCTCTGCTGAAGCCGCTATCTTTATCCTGTTTACATAAACGTGAGTTTATGTGTTCTTGGCAATGGCCAGCAGCTATTCCATGCTAAAAAAGCCAACTAACGCCTGGCATAGTACCGCTATGACCTTGTTGGTTCATTGCTTGCCATTAAGTAACAGAACCCGAAGACTGTTTTACAGACTCAGCTCCTGCGTTTCTAATCACAGCCTATCTCTTGCTAAGCAGTCAGAGTATGACTGACTGCAGCAGTTAATGATCTATAGCTAGTTGAACATGCTGCTGTTCTTGGGGCGAGAATATATACGGTAGGCCTAACGTTATATCGCAACAGGATCCCATTATCGTAGATGGTCGTAGGTGGAAATGAGGAGAATATAGCCTGCACATGTGATTGGGGAAATTATGTTCAGTAAGCAGGAATCAGTCGTACACCACATTGCTTAAGTGAATGATAAATTGCTTTTCATTTACATTTAGTCATTTAGCAGACGCTTTTATCCAAAGCGACTTACATATGAGGAAGACAATGGAAGCAATTATAACAACACAAGGTAACAAAAACCATAAGTGCCCAAGAAACTAGTCTGTTGAAGCCCAGCACAGTATACACAGCTAAGGATAGGAAGGTTGTTTGTTTTTTTTAATGAAACACCAAAGTATGGTTTACAATTTGTATCACTTTGTCATTTGCAAGTGCCTTCATCATTTCAAGTGTTAATTATAAACAAAAGTAATTTTTTCGAAAACTGATTGAAACTGTTTGTGACAACGGGCATATAGAATCTCAGCGTTTTGGTTTTAACACACACAGCAACATGTAAATGTACTTATAGCAGCCACAACTGCCAGAAAGTGGACTATTTTAGAGGAGGATTTCCTTTATGATCGACAGCATGTGCAAATATTAAATATATTTTATTTAACACGACACAAAATAGCTAATTACCACAATATAACACATTTTTTTAATTCCAAATGTTAAAAAGAACAGAAATGCTTTTTACCAGTGCAATTATGACAGTGATAAATCTATTCTGTTCAATGTTAATACATTGCCATTGTAAATACAGACTAAATGAGTCTGTCAATCTATTAACTTCCATCTTTAGGTCATGGTAGGTCTTATTTAATGTAATAAAATGTCACTGATTGCATCAAAATACAGCACATGATAGCTGCTCTATATAAGCTGCTATATGTATTTGTGGTTATATACACGAGTCATTTTAAGATGACAGTGAATGTGGATCCCTGTGCGCCACTTCTCCAATCACATTCAGTTCGGAGGGCTCAGCAGGTGAGGGGAAGAACGCTCAGAGGACTGCAAGCATACAGTAGGAAGCCATTGCAGCTGAAGAACAGCTGTAAATAGACATGATGAGCACCAGGATCTTCTGAATGGGACTCACAGTGTTAAAGTTGCTCTACACCAATTACACTGAGTGTAATTTGTTGATATACTGCTGACATCTTCATTTAAAATTGAAATATTCATATTACTGGTAAAACTTTTTTTTGCCTGAAACATAGTAGTAAATTGGAGCATTTGAGATCCACTTAAGTAGTGTTCTTGGAATGGAAAAATAGGAACAGATATCATATCATATATAACATTTTGAGCAAGTTTCTATTTTAAACACAACAAAAATATTGCAGATTTTAACATTGTTAAAAAACGTTGGAGTAATTACATTGTATATAATCTTTTACTCAGTGATGCAGAATACACTCTAATATCTAGAATGTATTATTAAAAATATCAAGTTAGCATTCAAATATGAGCCTATTTGCAACCAAAAAGCAGGTATTGCAACAGTAGAATCTGTTTAAAATAACTGAGCACATTGTGACTGCCCTTCAGTATGATGAAGTCTCCCAACATTTACAAAATCTAAAATGTGGAATGTAATGCAGCACTCTAATAGAAGTTTTTCACGTTTTTTAATACAACGGCGCCATCGTTAATGTTATTAGTAACACCTGTGCTTCTCCTAGTATATGACAAGTCAAAATGTCTGCTGTCAGAAAGGCCTATTGACGATGGAACCCTCTTTCACATATATCAAGAACTCTGAATGTTCTGTCAGATAAGACAAACCGCTGGCAGGGGAAAGGCCAGTTTATTTTGTACTGCATAATGTCCACTATTAATACTGGATGACTGATGAGTGATCAGTGTAATCCTTAAGACAGCTGTAAAAAAGCTATGTCTGGCAGAGAGAGGCCAGAGGCAGAGGAAGCAATAGCCCAACTGCTCACTTTACAAATGCTCTCAGCAGAGGCAGTCCTGCCATTTTGACAGCACTGTTGATATTTATATGTGCTGACAGTAGACCAAGGGAATATATCATGACTGACAACACTGGGCATTGTGGAAAGCCTATATGAGACAAATAAGATTCACTGACTGACCTGCATCTCAAAAGGAGGAGAGCCTGCTTCAGCAGTGCAATGTGCAGGATGTAGGAGTACATTGCTGTGGAAACTTTGTCCACATCCTCTGCACAGTGCCAGTCACGTGATTTACAATTCTCTTAAATCCCAATTTAACCCTTGGGCTCTGTAGCACAATTCAGTCAGTGGTAGTGTAAACACAGCAGCTTAATTCTACAAAAATAACATAATTTTCACCCTTTTTCAATGTGTCATCTGTGCATGTGTGTGTGTGTGTTTCTGCTGTGCTTTTGTCAGTTTTATCAGTCTCTGTATCTGATTGAGCTGTATAATGGCAGCAGTCATAACATGTCAGAGCTTTCCGGGTCACACTGTTTTGCTTTCTTCAGTCTAATTCTGCCTACTGCGAGAAGCAGTAGACTTCTTGTGTCCGGGGGATGCGAGATTATCATCAACATGCACCACATTTGTTTTGTTAGCGTTGAAAGTAAAGTAATATTCTAAGGACACAAGTACAATAAGCATAGGATGGGTTTTGTACACAGCTCATTTTGAGTATAGATTGGACTTTTTCCATTTATTCAACATCGCATATTATGACTAGCTTAATTTTGATACACATTGCATGAAGTAGAGTGAGCCATATTTAGCTCGACCTATAGCATAGGGGGAAAAAATAAACAATGAAAAAGTACATAAAACATGCCCATTTAGAATGAAAGGAAATCACATTCTTAAAAATTGTGAAGTTTGCTTTTAGGTTGTCTGTCATTAGCTAGTGTTAAAATATATCAGGCTTTGTCATGAGCTGGTGAGTGCAAAACACAAACTCTTTTGTGAATCTGATACAACACCAGATAAGATCTCTCAGTTCACTCAGCACCAGGCCAGCACCACACATTTGCTTGTGGCCAATACAATAAGGCTTAGTGGCTGATTTTTTTTCCATTCTATGTAATTGGCTGGGGACTCTGTCAACCCACACTTCCTTTCAATTCATAGCAGTTGTATTCATATGACTTGGCTATTATTTGCTCTGGCTGACCCATTGATTGTAGGTTTAAACCCTCAGCTCCTCAAATAGTAACCTCGCTCAGCTGTTTCACGGCTGTGTTGCTGTTAGCAACAATGAAAAGAGCAATATGGAGATCTGTTGCTTCAATTAAGCCTCTGATAGAAGGCAGATCTATAAAAGATGGGGGCTAGACATAGTACTCTTTGACTGGGACTTTTACATCTGTCACTCTCCATCCAGCCAGGTGTCTGTGTCTAAATCAGCAGGATTATCTCTGATTGGACTGATAGTTGAAACAGACCCCCCTGGTTGACAAACCTGCTCCTTTTTATAGCTCACATTAACATCAAATCAAGCTCTGTGCAACAGGACTAATGCCCCACACTCCTCTGCCTTCTGCTTCCCAGAGGAAGACATCAGAGGTGGGTTTCGTCCCCTCTCTGGTGCTGCCTGCTCCTCCAGACTCCCTTCCATCTGGGATCCTCAGGGAGAAGAGGAATATCTGACAAGGGGCTTGTAAGCCTCTTAGCCCCCCTGTTGCCCAGCTCTCTCTCTCAGCCCATGTTTTCCTAATTTAGTTGTGTAAGGAGTCCACAGCAAGGCCCTTATGTGCTGTTTGGATTGAGATTCTCTTTGTGGTTCTAATAGACTGGCCATGTATATCAATTAACACTACTCAGCCAGTGGCAGGTTCAAATCTCTTGAGACCAGTAGCGGTAATTCCTTTTTGAATATTTCCTTATGTCTTCAATAATGTGTGGTTAATTAGGTATCAATTTTGATATACCGCTATTGACTTCACTTTACTTGCAATGTTTGTTTGTTTTTTGCTTGCTACATTAGCTGAGTTTCCACTAAAGGTTATCAGTGGTAATTAGCAAAACGCAATGGAACAGGCTGGGTTACTTTTATGCCATGACATTACCAATAGTTATCTTTAAATCACAACCTTTAAGAAGTGTAATACATTGGTCACCATGCAGTCTTCACCAGGATGACAATTTCCTTAAACATTGGAATATTGCCGAGGTCATTTCATTGTTTTCATCCTGAGGAAGCATTACACTTGATGATGTGAAAGAACAATAATAACTTGCTCAGTGCATCAGTTTTTGAGATACTCTTTACATTTTGTCGTGGATGTGTCGGTCATAGCAACGTTCAGGAAGCCTCTTTATTCATGTCAATGCAGATGACAGAAATACAGGTGATTCACATTTTATTTTTGCAGTGTCTCAAATTGTACACTTTTAAAATGCTTTTGACAGCTGCGTGGACACCGTGATAGGCATCCCTGCTACGGCTGCACTTTATGCTCATGGCTGGTATTGCAAAAATGTTTTTTGTTTTTATTTTCATTCATCTACTTGTGATCGCTCCGCCCTGAGTAAACGGGGCTCCCTTGGTAAGAGGATCACAGAGTTAAACACACAATGAGATGTTTCCATTGGCAGCTATTCATTTGGGATCCCCCTTTTTTCCCCACTGTAGCGCTGTACTGAGACCACGGGAGGCCGGTGGCTACAGATGGTTCTGCAGAGAGGGCTGCTCTGACTTTCTTTGTTTTCCCATGAACATGTTTGGCGTGTAATCCCGGATTAACAGAGAGACTTTGTGTTAGTTTACAGCTGTAATACAGCATTCAATTAATGTTGGTACTCCCCAACACACACGCGCACTTGGTATTAGGGGCAAGAGATAGTGTGGGTTGCCTGACTCCTTGCTCGGGGGAATTAGAGGTAATAGAGATCCAATCAAAGGTCTCTGTAGATGTCCACCTCATTCTGACTCCCAAAGGAGTCACTGCAGCTCATATATACACTTTCTATGAAACACATAGGTAATGCTATTGTCTGTGCACGTTCACACCACATGCACACACACACAGGCACACACTATCAATGACAGAGGGTGCCTCAGAAAACCAGGCGGCTGCATATGGACTCTCTTGATATCAGTCACTGGCTGTGTGATCTTGTTATGCAAAGTCCCTTAATCCCTACCTATGATGAATGCATGCTGGAATGGAGGGGGGAGCTGAAACCAAGATATGAGGGCAGCTGTAAGGGAGGCTGTCCACTGTGCTTTGCCAATGAGTGTTAGCAAAAAGATTCCTGATCCCCATCCTAGCAGAAGGAAGAGCACACGTGAGATCATGTCTGGGAGTGCATTACAGTACCGCAATGATAAGGATGCTGGTGGAGGAAGCTGAGAGCAAGACAAATAACGGCTGAACATGTCGCCTTAGTGCAGACCTGAGATTCACATTAACCTTGAGACCACTTGCTTCCCAACAGAGAAATTATAGGGCCAGAGGTGTTAGTGTACCAGCTGTGGGAGAACTGAGTTTATAGTTCCTGTGGAACAGAACAAGAGACCAGAACAAGCTGTGACTGGAAAGGGGCACTTCATTTGGGCCCTGTGCTGAGCGGATATATGTACCCCTTCACCTGCCTGAGCACTGTCATTCACAGTGGCAGCAAAAAGCAGAGGGTTACCAGGGGTGATCAGGGAACAGAGGGAAGAGTGGAGTAGCAGCACACAAGGAGGTAAAAGGGTGGAGTTGGTCTTTTTTGGATCAGAGACTATGGCGAATGGGCCAAAGAGACAAACCATGCTAGGGATGAAAGAATAGATAGAGGGTTTAATAGATGGAATATAGTTGGCATGAATGAAAGAGCATTGTGTGTGTGTTTGTGTGTGTGAGAGAAGAGTGGCGGGGGGTAATGGGATTAGGGGTAACACCTTTGGCAAGGCTGGGAGAGCCACCTGACACCCGGTCTGTTGGGGACCTGGGGAGAAAGGGGGGTGGAGGTGGTGGGGCAAGGGAGAAATTGGGGGTCTAATCCGTGTCCATCTTTGGGAAGTCATTCCCAGAGCTCTGAGGATTTGGGGCTTTGGTTTCCGCTCTGCTTGCTTTGGTTAATAATACCCTGGGAGGGAGAGAAGACATGGAAAGAGACAGAAGGAAAAGAGGAGACGGAGAAAAAGATTTCTTTACCCTGTGGTGGACTGGCAAGACAGCGGCCTGAGCTAAAAATGTTTGAAGTGCAGACTAACCTCTACGCCAAGCTGTATCTATTCTTTTCTTAACATACAGTTTCAATCTGTTTGTGTATATGCGTGTGTGTGTGTGTGTGTGTGTGTGTGCAGGTGTGCCTGCGTACACACTGTGCAGGACAGTGTGTAAAGATTGACTTACTTTCTTCTGTCCATACAACAGGTTGCAGCTTGAGTAAAAGTCAATAAACCTGAGTGTGGCTGGGATGTTTGCTCAGAAGACACACGGATTGTCCTTGCGTGTGTTTGTGTAACAGAGTATTTGCAGGGCAGGTGGGAGGGTGCTGAGGGTGTCTTTGTGTTTCTATGGTGCTGACAGAAGCTGATAACTGCTCTAATGATTGTGGTGGTAGTGGAGGCAGCGCAGTGTCAGGGACTAGCTGCATACGGTGCGGAGCTGCTTGGCTGGATGTGTCACAGCTTCTGTGTTTGTCCATCACCTGAGCGCAAGGTGTTGATTGGCCCATCCTACACGGGATCAAAGTTCAGGGCAGTTTTCTGCTGTGAACTGGCCGCTCAGCCTGTGAGAATGAAACACCAGGGAATGTGCCATCTAGCAGTAGGCCAACTGTGACAACCCTGTCCACACCTTTAAAAATGAAACCCCAAAGAGTTTTTGTTTTTAGAAATCCTATTGAAGGACATAAGCCTACCATAACTGGATCAAACGCTGAATCATTTCCTCACCACTGTATGTAACGCATTTGATAACTATGTACATTGTGCCTTAATCTATGTGTTTTGTGCTGTAGGTGGAGATGTTCCGCAGTGTGCTGGGGAAGACCTTGGGGTTTGTGGGCTACACAGTCCAGTATGGCTGCATTGCACATTGTGCCTTCGAATACATTGGAGAAGTTGTTGTGGTTTGTATTATTACGATTACATAATTAGTGACTGATATTTATTTCCTAAATTATATTAATTCATTCATGCAAAAGAAATAATTGTGCTTTATTGTTGTTGTTTTGCTTTAGTGTTCTGGTCCATCCATGGAGCCCACCATTGTCAACCATGATATTGTCTTCTCTGAACGGATGAGTCGCCAGCTTTGCAAAATACAAAAGTGGGTTCAGTCAGTGGATTCATATGCAGTAAGCACAAAGAGGACATAGTAACCATGTTGAAATATGTGTAATATATATATTCCTTTTCTTTTTTTTTCCATTACTCAGTAAAGGAAAGGATGGCAATTTCCAACAAATATACATCACATATAATACGAGATATTTTTCTGTGAATTAATGCACTCTGAATTGTTACAAATTAAGTGATTGTGTTTATATTTTCTTTTCAGGGGTGATATAGTAATTGCAAAGAGTCCATTTGACCCAAATATGAACATTTGTAAAAGGGTAATTGGATTGGAGGGTGACAAGGTCTGCACAAGTTCCCCATCAGATCTGTTTAAGACCCACACATATGTGAGTATGTTTATGTCATAGAAGCGCAATGTTCATACTTTTCAGCTGCTGTGATTACCTGCTTTACCAGGTGAGGTTCCTGGTGGCAGTTTTACTGTTTTGCTTCCAAAAACCACAACTCAAACAAAGGTTAAACAGATACACCTAAATAGAGAATGAATGAAGGACGCGTTTACAACAAAACACTTGAGAGTTTGACAGAATCTCAATGCATAATGCAAATCCATCTCTCAGTTTTTGGTTTCCTTTGTGTGTGTACCACAGTCTATATACTGTCATAGTTGTTTACATTTTAGACTGCACACATCCATTTTGTGTCATTGGTCAAAATATCAGCTTTTGACAACACCTATATTTCCTCAGAACAGGGATAAAACCAGAGGGTGAGCAGGGGTTCTGCTGCTGAAACCACTGTCATTGCTTTTCTATTACTACTCTCCCCGACGCCCACAGCTCAGGCCTGCAATCTCTCTGAAGCCTGTTAGAGTTAGTGCCAGCCGAATGGACAGACTGATGGGTGGGCGTGTGTGTGTGTGTGTGTGTGTGTGTGTGTGCAAACCAAAGGTTGCGTTTATGTTGCATGTTTTTGAATTTCTTGTGTATTTTATAGACTATGGTCAGACTGTTGAATGAGTTCAGCAAAACATAGCATAAGGCCAAGCCTGTAAGTGTCATACAACAAATGAAATAGGAAGTAAAGAGGTTTGCTCTTCTACTAGCTTCACCTCCACATACAGAGGACTGAACTTGTAATAGGTGACATCATTGCATTGTGATTCCTGAACCCAGGATGTAGTTATAGATGTTTCAGTTTGAGTCATTTTTAAACTTGACCCTAGGTGGACAACTATTGTGTTTTGTTATGTCCATCAAGTTTAGCATAAAGCTTATTGGCTTCCAATCATTTTGGATGCTCCTTCACTTTCATTCACTTAGATCTTGCATCTACCTAAACCCAATCAATAGATGACAATACCTTGGTGGCATGTAGTATGATTCAGGTCACTTTGTAAATCTTCAAAACTGTCCATTCATTTATCTGTTTTCTACCATCAGTTAATCCCAATCAAGATCATGGGGATCTGCTTCACACTAATTATGAATATGGTTTAGTGTATGTATAAGGGATCCTCAAATCACGGTTTCTGAGGCTGATTTTTAAAGGGCTGATTTTGCAACAATGTGAACCTTAGTTGCCTTTGTCAAACAGGAATTTTAGAATTGTGTACCTTTGTCCAGTTTCAAATGTAACTTTTTTTTATTTAAAAAAGGACAGCCAGTGTCTTCATGACATTTTAAACAAAACACATTTATGCGTTATTTCTTCAACCATAGATCATACCAGGATATCACTCTTTGAGGTTTAAAATCACACTATAATTAACTACAGTCTCACACGTGTAAGATTCATATTAGTCATGGTGTGACAAATCCCAATAGTGTATAATTTAATACAAGTGTCTCTGTTCAGTCAATGCATGTGGAATCAAACAGTTCAATGGGATTTTAGTTTAAAATAGGGCTCTATTTAACAGTTATTTTCATCATCAATTAATCAGTTGTTAATGTTGCTTTTTTTTGCTGCTACATTACAAAACTCAAAGATAGTTTACAATGCTATAAAACAAAAAAAGCAGCAAATCCTCACATTTACGAATATGGAAACAAAGTATGTTTCGCATTTTTGCTTGATAATGACTGAAATGATTGGTCGATTGTCAAAATTGATTACTAATTCACTATAATCGTTTCAGCTATAGTTTAGATTATGTTGAACATCATTGTGCTCATATATTGTCACCACATTAGACTGTTTTTGTTTTGTGCGACACATACTGCTGAAATACTACTTGTTTTTTATAATGTAAAACTGCTTAATTTAAAAAAGTATTGACTCCTGACACTGTGGCATTGTATTTAAATGGCCGGTGAATTTGGTTACAACATTTTATTCAATTCAATTCAATTTTATTTATATAGCCCAGTATCACAAATCACATTTGCCTCAAAGGGCTTCACAATCTGTAACATACGACACCCTCTGTCCTTAGACCCTCGATTCGATTAAGGAAAAACTACCCAAAAAAAACCCTTTTAACAGGGGAAAAAAATGATAGAAACCTCAGGAAGAGCAACAGAGGAGGGATCCCTCTCCCAGGACGGACAGACATGCAATAGATGTCGTAAGTACAGAATAGATCTGATCAAATTATTATTTTTCAAACTCAGTAAAATAATTCAGGGCTGAAAGTGATATCTGTAAACCTCCAATGTAAGAACAGGAAATTCTTTGTTCCCTAGTACCACAAATGTACCTGGATTTTCTTTGGTATCTGGCAGATACAAATGAGTTGAGCTCATTATGAGAGAATTGTGAGATGAAGAGCAAAAGAACTACTCAAAAATACTTGTTTTCAGAGGGGTGGGGCATTTGCATTTATTTACTTATGCATTTATAGACATAAGTAAGTGAGTTGTGTCTTTTTTTTGTCACCGACATCTTGAAATATACAGGAAATTTTGCATGTGTATTTGTAATACTTTGCTACTTTAAGCTGTTGCAGTTGTCAGCTTCACAAAGCAGGTGAGAAGCTTGAAATAAGCACTACCCTAGTCTTCACAAAGCTGATTATCACTAAGCATTTTTTTACGTCATGCAGCCTAATATATGCTTTCCCATGTTCATCTTTCTAACTTCCAGGAGCAAAATCACTGGCTTTATGTGACAGCATTTGATATAACTGAGAAAATACCAGCTGTTCACATGAATATTTGGGCTCCCTCAGGGAGGTTTTTTCCCCAGAGGATGTATGTGTTTGTGTGGGACCATTAGGATGGTGTCAGGCATTATGGGTGGACCTGTAAAGATGAATTTTGGAAGACGGTGTTAGACCCTGTCATCACCTCCTTTTTTGTTCTGACAGACATGCAGGTCCTCTCCACCCTCAGAGATCCAACAGCAGACTAATTGCCCTGTCACCTTATAGGAATCATTTCTGTGTCTGAGCTATTGTGTCAAAACAATGACACTTGATCCCTAATATTATAGCAAAGAGGGCGAGAGAGAGAGAGAGAGAGAGGGTGACAAAGAAAGAGAGCGAGATGAAATGACCCCATACGTTCTGTTCTTTGCAGTAAAGATGGACAGAGTAATATGGTGAAAGATGACCTCTATAAGCCTGTATGTATTTAAGCTGAACATAATTCACCACCTCAATCATGGTAACATAATGAGCACTGTAATGGTGAGGCTGTTAAACAACACACCTCCACGGTGCGGAGAGCTCCAGTTTCAGTGCTTCTCGACACGTCTCTGACAGGTACACAATGCCTCGCATTTACCCAGCCTACAACCGCAGGACGGGTGCAATCTCTGCCATCCATCACAAGAGAGCCACCGGCAGAGCTGATCAAAGTGACTCCACATCTAAATACTACAGTTCTGTGTTGGGCCTACCTGGATCTGTGGAAATCTGTGTGGTTGAAAACATCTGTTGATGACCGTTTCATCTGTTCCACTGTCCAAATCACATGTTAATACTGTTTAGGTAATGACTAATGACTTGCATATCTCCACACCATTCACAGGTGAATAAAACAGCAGTTGTCTTTAAAAGCAGAGTCAAGGATGGTGCATTATCTGGTTACACAGCTGCCTCGCATCAACCTCATTTTAATTCAGAGTTTTGCCTTTGACTTACTATGTTTTTGTTTTTTTTCCCTTGTTCACACACCTGCAACTTGCAAGGTGATATGCATAAGCTTTTATCCTCGTTCTGGCCACAGAACGGCAGGTCAAGTTTCAGACCTCTTCACTTTCTCACTTTCCTGAAATACTGCCCGGCTGATCCTTAAAGCACTGTTGTCTTTACTCCGGTTTGGGTTTCTCTATGAGGTCATTTGTTTTATGCTGCTTACTAATGATGTTGTCGATCGGCTTGATTGACCTCCTTAGCGGTTTTACTCA
This sequence comes from Coreoperca whiteheadi, assembly GCA_011952105.1. Lineage (NCBI taxonomy): Eukaryota > Metazoa > Chordata > Actinopteri > Centrarchiformes > Sinipercidae > Coreoperca > Coreoperca whiteheadi. The sequence continues at coordinate 19,937,069 of CM022485.1, forward strand.
GGCTGGATCCTAGAACAGAAGTGATGTCAAGAGCAGCCAAGAAAAGCTTCCTTTTTCTCAAGAACGTGCGTTTCCGTGTGCAGTGGTTTCACCAAATTCTGTACAGACGCTTGAAATGTCTTTATCAAACCTCTATGTCTTTAAGATGAGCACAACAACGATGATGCTTCTTTGTTTTTTGTTTTTTCTAAGAAGATGAGGAAAAACAGGGGGTTCTGGCTTGGCAGATGACAAACGGTGGTGTTTCTTTTTCCTGTGCTTGGGAGACAGCATATGTTACCATGTTAATGAGGTGTAATGGTGGGAATCCAGCATGCTGACATATGGTTCTCAGATGACTCCTTTAATGATATTCATTTGTGTCGTCGTTATTCAGTGAGTTGTTTACCTCATGTTAGGTCAACATGTCACTGGCTCGCGATTATGTCACATCATCTGTCTCAATTATCGAATATGAAACAAAACGCAGCATCTCACAGTAGGACTGAAGACTCTAATCAGAGAGCCGGGTGATATAGGAATAAGGAACACGAGCAGAGACGAAGACGTGACGTCACCTCAGTGTGGATAAAATTCTGTTTCTTTATTCATGTTATTCTCTTTCCTCCAGAGGACTTTTGCAGTTAAAAAGTTAGGCAACACAAAAATAGACTCGTGGATTGTGATGCCCATTATGACAATATAATGTGTTGTTGATCCTGTCTGCACATATAGGGGGGACAGCGCACTTAATTAGGACCTTGACAAGCCTACTCTCCTAAAGTGATGAGATTAATCATAATTGGTGTCACTGTGAATTAGAGCCCGCTTGGATGACTGCCCCACTGGCAGGTTCGGACCGCGATGGAGACCCTTGGACACTGCTGCTAGCCGCAGCTTAGCCCTCTGTAGCTCTCTGTGTCTCTCTCTCTGTGTCTCTCTCTGCCCAGCTATCTCAGGCTCCTCTCTTGCTTTGCCCTCCCTGGGTACGAGGGGCGCAAATCTCAGCCAACAGCCTAATGACCCCGTTTGAAGTTCTTCTAAATCCCTCCCGACCCTGCCCGTTACCCATGACCCCTCTCCTAAGACGGTTCGAGGTTAAAAAGGGACAGGCAGGTTGACGTTAAGACGTTGAGGAGGGAGGGATGGCTTATGAGACCCGTTGGGGGTAGGGGGTGGGGTTAAGGTAGATTCTCACTATATTATAGGTCAACTTGCTTTTACATGTTAAGATGTCCATGTTAACGTTAAGTAGTGCTGCAATTTCAGAGATTTGTTTTTCTATTTGATTCCTTTTGTGGTGGGCTAAAACAGTCAACCTCTTAATCATTTTTTGCCCTTTTTCCATGTGTGTGCTGATGTTTTAGGTTCCAAAAGGACATGTATGGCTAGAAGGGGATAACCTTAGGAATTCCACTGACTCAAGGAGCTATGGCCCAATTCCCTATGCCCTCATCCGAGGGCGTGTTTGCTTAAAGGTAACAGGAGAGGTGTACTGCATGTTGTCATGTTTTAAATAAAATAATAAATGTGTTCTTCTGTAATATCAGGAAACTAGTTTTGATTAAATCTCTCATATGGGTTCTAACAGTGTTAGGTGTTGAGCTCCTGGCTTGGCCATCTATGATGGTTTTCTTATTCATTTGTTAATTTTTTCTTTGTCCAGTATGGCCATTTTAAGCACAATTCAGAGACGTGAGTCAGTTGGAAGTTCAAAGCAAGTGTGTCTGATTGACCAAAGCCTGGACAACATATTGTCTAGCTTCCCATTCTGCTGTGTTGTCACTGCACTGGATGTCATAGCAACCACGACCCTGGAAACAGGTCAGCCAACCTTCTGTCCATCTTATTGGACAGCGGAACTCCACTGGAGGCCCTATTACGACAGCTGATGAAATAACAAGATCATCTATGAAGTCAAACACATCATTAAAAGCCATATTAGTGAATGTGTCCAAGAAGTGCGATAAAGTGTTGTACATAATGGTTGGAAGTCCTTCTATTTTGTTTTGTGTGTAAATCTAATCTCTCTTTTAACCCATTTTGTCTCTGTACCCTTTGTCCTGTACAGCTCTGGCCGCCGCATAGTTTTGGGACCCTCAGTGAAAGCCCAACCCGACGGATCATTAAAACTCAGAGTGACTCAGATTAACTCATTCACTTTGTTTATACCATACTTTGTTTTCAATCATTTAAAAAAAAAAAAACTGCTTTTATTAAAAAATGTATTTTAAAAAGTTGTTATTCTTTAATCATGCTGGTTTAACCAGGCTCAGACCTAGTATTTTAAAGTTTTGTTTGGGAAAAACCCTTTGCAATCATACATGCGTAATCTCTAGATTACTGTTTTATAACTGTCAAGGCCTTGTCATCTGAGGCTTACAGTGTGTTGGCTGTAGCTGTGCAGCACTGTAGGATCAGCATTGCGTGAGCAGCGACTAAAGCTGTGTCTCTGTGGAACTGCTAATGGCAGAGAGTGGGTAGAGGCAAAGATGAGATGCAGTTTTATGTTGGGGATCGTGCTCATTCAGTAATAAGACACACAAATAATTCATTTTTAAAACAACAAATTAAAAACCAAATACATTTAACTGTTCAATTAAATTTGGTTTTGAAATGCACATAAACCAATCTATTTTCAGAATGTTTGTACATGTGCTTTAAACAGGGATATCTGTCTAAATCTACAAAATATGACCTCAGCAAAGACAAAAAATATGTTATTAATTTCATGTTTACCCTTTCACAGTATTATGGTAAAACAAAAGCTCTCTTAATGTTTAATATTTCATTAGGCTGCCACGTCAATTGAAAAAATGTTAACATTTCCCATTTAACCATACAATATTAATAAGCACTTAGTAAGGGCCTCGCTCACCACTAAATACATTGTGTGTGCGTGCGCGCTTGTGCACGTGTGTGGAACCAAATCTGAGTCTCAGACGCTGTACATTACATGCACTTGAGACACAGCGTTATTGCCAGCTTTCTGTAGAAACCAAACTTGCAAACCAAAGAGGGGGATTAATGTGGCAGTAGTGTGGAGTGTTGGAAAGAGAGCATTAGCCGCACATCATTGTTTATCCAAAATAATTAAATCCAAAATCTGAATAAAACTGAAGCTAAAATAAATGAGTCTAAGTGATGCAGTTTCCACCTCTGAATAGCAAGCGCACACAAGAAAAACTGTGTTCCCCTCTCACTACAGAGCCTAGAGCAGATCATAGTGACTTAGTGAAAGCGACAACTCTACAAAAATCTGAACAGAGGGAAAAAATAAGCTGGTTGTGATATTGTATTTTTCATCAGGCTGCTGACTCTCACAAAAAGCCCTGCACTGCTGTACGTTTCTGAGGCCTGCTCAGACCTTCCTGGACACAGGGACATAACAGCACATGCACATACTGAGCCATGGAAGCTCAGCTGGTCACTCTCTGAGGCAGAGAGGGACTTTTCTCCTTAGAGCTCCCCAGGGGAAGTGGGTTCCAGGCAGCCGTGGGTCCCTGTCCAGCTGCTTCCTCTGTCTGCAGGGGGCCAGAGGGTCAGAGACAAGGCTCCCTGTGACACTGAATTATCTGCCTGAGTGTGATTGTGCCTGCTGGGAGGGACGCTCAAGATTGTGTGAGCGTGTGTATGTGTGCATATGAAACAATATTTATGCAAGGTTTTGCTTCAAGCAAATCTTTGTTTCTCAAGGTTTAATATTCATCTGCTGCATGTCAACACGGTGCCAGTGTTCAGCTGAAATGCTGACACAAGTAATCTTAGCATGTCCCTTTAAAGATACTGCCCCATAGAGGGAGCTCTGACTGTTTACTAATGTAACTCAAGTTGTAGTGGATGAAAAACGTTTTATGATTTAAGTAATGTTAATAAGGTTAAAGCTGAAGATTGTGGACCACACCACCTCAGTATCTCTGTCTTGTTTTTTTTACAGAGGCCAGTGTACCCTCAACTATTATGCCTGACCAGACTCTCCTCATATAGTACCTGTATTTGAGCTACATATTAATTTAAGTATACTGAGACATCCTGTATGTTGCTCTTGCTGTCATACTTTGAGTTGTTTCAGGAGGCCAGAGTTGCAAAGAGATGACCGGGCAGAGGTGTATATCATTATCATGCTGAGTGAGCACAAAGCTGGGAGTGAGGCAGGAAGAGATAGAGATCGGAAGAAACGGACAACAGACAGCTGTGCTGAGCTATGCAGCACCACAGAGTCGGGCTGTGGGCTGTCAGCAGGGCTGAGGTGTGTCTGCTGCCTCTGTAAGAGAAGAGGGGGACAGAACCCAAGTGTGTAGTTATAATGTTGCGACAGTATGTAGTATATCTGAACTATCATGCTCAATGTCTGCTGTCATGTGGGCATTAAGTTTGATTACGCAGTTATTTCATACGAATATTTACTGTTGTAAAGGAAACTCAGATTCAGTTGTCTGTATTATTTTGAATTAAATATTTTAGCATTTTCAATATGTAATATAAACACCTACAGTACCCACAATACAACTCAACCGCCGACACTTTGGTCAGAGTTTTGGGTGTGTTAGCAGCTAATGTAGCTTCGAGCCTAGCCTCAAACAGAGAGGAGCGGGCTACAGAGGTCTGGTAAACTCCCTTCTTTCTAACTACACACCTCCAGATTTTTTCCTTTTCAAACTAGTAGGCTTTAGCCCCAACCAATACTGACTCAAGTGACATCAATTGAGGCAATTTGTCAGACTTCATGCAGCTCCCTCTGGATTTAACAAAAGGCTTTTTTACTGTTATTTTCACATATACGTCGTACTCTTCACCTGTAAATAGACTTTGATGTGTAAAATGTGTTGCATTCCCCTTAAAGTTTATGCTTTAATGGAAATCCATTAGGCTACATAGAAATTGCTGTTAATGGTCCAGTATGTAACATTTAGGAGGAGCTATTGGCAGAAAGGGAATAAAATATTCATACATATGTTTTCATTAGTGTATAATTGCCTGAAAATAAGAATCGTTGTGTTTTCATTACCTTAGAATAAGCCATTGTTATCTACATAGGGAACAGGTCCCCTTCCTCGGAGGTCGCCATGTTGCAACTCCATGTTTCTACAGTAGCCCAGAATGGACAAACCAAACATGGGCTCTAGATAGGGCCGTTTGCATTTTTTACTAGGTTCGTGGCCACCATAGTTTCTCCGACGCGCTTGGAAGGGGAGGGTGAGGCGAGTGGTATTCAAATGGTTGCAAACTGCAATTTCACCACTAGATGCCACTAAATCCTACATACTAGACCTTTAAGTTTCCAGAAAGGTTTTTTCATTTGAGATGAGATTGCTTTCTTTCATTTGAACAATCATCATCAGTGGCGGGGAAGAGTTTTTGGCCACAGTTTTCTCAGGTTAGGCACTTCTTCACTTGCTTTGCCATTTTGCATTAGGCTATAACTCCTCGTCTAGTTTAATAGCCTTTATGACTTACTTGGTGTCCAAATCCTTGGCAAGTCAGTCATCCCTTTTGATTTGTTGCTGCTCTGCCACAATGTGTATGAGCCTTTTAAGACAAGGGTTTCTTTAAACTACTGTAATCATCCTATTGCGTAAAGTGACTAAATTAGCATAGCAAATTACCCTGATAAAGTGCTCATTATGAAGTTAATGAACAGTAGCTCTAGGTTTATTGTCTTGGGCTTGTTTTTATATGTTTACTAAGAGCCACAGCAATGAGTCAAAACAGACCAGGTTTTTGTGAAGCAATGCAGTCTTTTCTGGGCAATTGGGATATGCAGAGAAGATTTGAGTAGTTTTAATACCAGGTTGGGTGATTAATCAGGGGTGCAAACCTGTCACCTTTTTCACCACTTTGAATCCAAAAAAGATTTGTGTAGCCTAGATCCAATGAGTTTTTGTAATGGGGGGTGGTATGGTCTGGGTCTGCCAGGCAGAGTCACATGGAATAAATGAGAAAGCATGGCTTCTGAGTTGTCAAAAAAAAGCTCCTCGCTTCTTTACTTGACACGTGCAATGCACCTGGAAAGGGTGAAGACCTAAGAGGACAGTCTGGTCAGTTTTTAACTGCCCGCATGCCTTAAGAATCTCTTACAGTAGCGTTATGATAACCTTAGTTGGCTTATATGACGACATGTCAAGCTTGGGATTGTTAATTAGCTTGATATGGTTTTGTTGTTTTGATGTAGCTAACGCTAGCCATCACAATTTGGATTTGGATGTAAAGTGAAGTTATTTTCACTGTAAATCCACATTTATACTGTACAACATCATTTCCTTCAAAATAAACATTTTCATCAGTGTATTCCTTTGAGAGGATGACGATGATGTTTATTATTATGATTATTATTTAACTTAGCACGCACTCTTCATACTTGCCCTTGCTACTGTATTCCCTAAAACTATTGCGCAAACAAAAAAAGGAGTTAAGCAAGAAGAAGATGAGAAATAACTGGAAGGGGCAGAAAGGGCAAGAGGGAACTGGAGTGGAGAATAGTTGAATATGGGGCAGAGACAGGAAGACAGGCAGTATCTGTTTGCTTGATTCCTTAGTTCATTTCAGGTTAATTGAATCCTTTAAAAGTGCAGAGACACGTGAAAGAGGAAAGCGGGAGGTATGGGTAAAGAGAGTAAGAGAACCGTCCGTCACTGGTAATGGCCTGGTTTGTTTGTTTTCATATCCATGGTAGAGAACGTGAACCAAAAGTAACACTGCTGCATTACTTTGACAGCCAAATGTCTCTCTTAGTGCTGTCTGCAAACAAAAATATCTCCATCCTAAACACACACCACCAGCAGGAGGTTGCTAATAAAAACTTACAAAGCCTTTATCAAACTAAACTTTTGCTTTTCAGATACTTTAACTAAGTCGAAGCCATATCAATCACACTGCTGCATGAATTCAATCATGTTTCAGTTCTCCTCCTCCTCTCTTTGCATATTTTTGTTCTGTTGATGCATCCTGTTTTCTTCCTTCACTTATTCTTCACTCTCCCTCCTCTCCCATCCACTTGTGTTGCTGTTAGCTGATAAGGGAATTGCTCCTTTCATTGACGGATCCTTTCATTCTCTCCTTTTAATCAAGCCTGTTAGTACTTCTTAATTAAGACATCACAGTCGCGTTTGATCGCTTTTGCTCTTCTGTGTGTGTGTGTGAGAGAGAGAAAGAGAGCATGGAAAAGAGTGGGGATACTCTACCAGTCCCTATTCTGTGTGTGAAGATGACCGAACAGCTTCAATTGGGCAGATACACCTCCTCCAACTCTGTTCTGCCAGCCCTTGAGGCTTGTGGTGTGTACATCTCCCAAGCCAACAGGCGTCAACCTCCAGAGATCCATACTAGACAGATGGTATTGGAGGCTGGGTAGGACGGCTATCGAGCTCCCTACTGTCAGTTTGTTGTGATGATCACAAACACCAGCCTGTCAATACTCACAGTCCACTAATCAAAGGGGGGGCACACAACCTAACACAAAGACTATTCAGAAGGCAAAACTTAACTTTTGCTGGATTTCATTAAGGAAGTGAGACTTTGAACTTCTAAACACCAAAAGTAACACTTGTATATGTTTGCTTGTATTAATGCATTTTGTGAATGAAGTCAATAGGAGAATGAAGCTGAGGAACATTAGCCTGCCTTTGGCCTTAGTGCCCCCCCAAAGGCAGTCAACACTATTAATGCATCTTCCCTCTAATGGTGCGGGTGGGCGGGAATGTGTGTGTGTACAGGGTGGGGGGGCCTCTGCTGTACATACAGTACACTCACAGAGGGTCCTAATGGAAAGCTATGGGACCTCTATCCTCAGGCAAGGAGTGATGCATAGATGGGAGGGAGGGGAGGGGATGACAGAAGCCTTAGTCTGACAGGCCTGACCTATATCCCCTTTTGCTTAATAGAGAGAGGGAGAGAGTAATTGGCAGATACACATTTGCAGTTAGGAGCGCTCTCTTTCTGGATAGTGTTTTCTGTGGTCGATATAGAGCAGGAAGTGAGCGTGTGGAGTTTACCTCATCTCTTCAGTCTCTTTAGGAAATTTGTTTGTCACCTTTGGAAATGACCCAAGTTAATAAGATAAGCCTTGTTTCAAGTTCATCCTGATTTGTCAGAAAAAATGTGTCATTGGCATGATCATAAGTCTAACGGCTGCATTACTGAAGCAAACTAAACTGTGTGTCTGTCTTTCTCTCTGATGGTCAGTCAGTTGTGTTTGTGAGTCAGAGTGATTAAGGTACACTTTGTGCGTGTGCGTGCGCATATGTGTGTGCGTGTGTGTGGTCCCCCTGGCATGTCCTGGATCCTGTAGCAGGATACGCAGCCCTTTCTGCCTGGTTTACTGATGGGGGCTGTTCGGCTTCCAGACAATTTAGCAAAGGAAACTCTGCACAACAAATGTAAACAGACGCAGACTGATCCAGGCAATAACAGGCAGAGCAAACACAAAGACACACGCAAACACAAAGTAATTATCATACATGAAGGGCATGGATGAGCACGTATCATATGGATGATTCAAAGAGCTACATCCTGACTTGATCTGTGCTATGATGTCTTGAATTTAAAATTAGGGATTGATTGGTGTCAGAAAGGCTGAAGGCATGAAGCAAACTTACTGTCCTGCTAAATCTGATGACACTGTGCTAACCACCTGAATCCCCTCTCCTATTCTTAAGCAATCACTCTCTCTGCTCCCCATTTTCTAGCTACAAGCTGCAGATTCTCCTCTCCAGATTAGAGCGTGCAGCTTCCCTTCCTCTCAACAAGCAGTCCATTTGCCCCTAAGGTAGAGGAGGGCAGGGGCAAAGAAAGGGAGAAGAGAAAGAAAGAAAAAAGAGAGGTCAGGATGGGAAAGAACTTAGATCCTTGGAGTGGGGGAATGGGCCCAAGTGGTGATGGAAAGCTGGCATGGGGAAGCAGAGCATTGCGTGCGTGTGTGTTTGTGTTCTTCTTTGGTCACTGTAGTTCAAAAGCTGAACCGCGTCCAAGGCTTGGTAATGATGCAGCCGGCCACAACAGACTACAATAACCAACAGTCTATGGCTGGCCAATTACTGTCCGCCGCAATTATATTTCCAATTCAGAGGTAACAGGGGAAAGTGGCCCAACTGTACTAATCATTTCGAGCAATTACTTTTAAAACTAATTAGAATGTCAGGTTTGGCTGTGCGTGCATGAGCTTGGGGGAGATTTTTGTTTGTGTTTTTGTTGCTGTTTTCACTTTGTCAAATGGATGGACTTGAAAGGAGAGAGCAAGAGGAGGGGGCAATATCAGCAACAGTGCAAGCCAAACATCAACCACTGCCATGGATTGAGAGACTTGGTCATTATGGGAGTTTGGTGAGTTCGGGGGAATCTATTGTGTAAGAGAGAATGCTGTGTTCATCCTGTTGATGCCAGGCACTTTGCTAGACTGGTAAAATTAGTTCTTGGTGATGTCAGCTGAAATGCTGTGAGAAAGCAAGCAGTCCACAGATCTGTGGAGCTTCTGAACTGGAGAGAGTAAGAGAGAGGGAACGTTAACTGAATCTAAGACAAGCTGAATGAAAAGAAGTGTTGCAGTCTGAGTTATACTGCAAAGATCATGTCTCATATTTGAGAAGTTCAGAAAGTATGCACTTTACATAGAGATAATTCAATGTTATTGTTTATTGACTTTGACTTGATTTGTATCATGATGATGTGATCAAATCATGTTATGTGTTGCAAACATTGTTTGTCAAAATTCATTATATCTTGCAAATTGTAATTTAAACCTAATTAAGACCACATTTTTTTAAAATATGAAGAGTTTAGATAAGTAAAGAGGAGCTTCACTTAGATTTTCTGAGATTTTTCATACATTTTTGAATAGTGTCATTATCTTTCATTCTGGGAAATACAATCACATGTGGAAATACAAATATTCATACAGTCAAATGAATATTGTCTAGCCCTACATAGAGATCAACTGAGCAAGTCGCTGAGTGACTAAACAAACAGTGTAACTGTACATCTTGAGAGATGTATTAAGTCAATACTATAGGGCACATTCATAAAAAATTAACTGTGGAATAAACCACAAGAAACACACTTTAGTCAAATGTATTTATCTTAAACCCAAAAATCCTAAACAGATGGGTAAACAACATGACGGGTTTGTGAGATTCATTTGACCCATTTTGTATAGATGTTAACTAAAAAGACTCAAATCAGTGTGCATCATGTAATAACTCAGATTATTTTCCACTGTTGTACTGTATGTATTTATTTCATTGTCTCAGAAGTTCTGTATTACATGCAATAATAGTGTTAATAATGGCAAAAAATGGGATGAGTGAGCCATGTCATGTCATAGAGGGAAAGGACAGATTTAAAAGACATGCTGTACAACTGACTGAAACCGTTTAAAGGAATATTTCTAAAAGCTGCTTCTTAAAAATATGATAGCAGTGTGTGGGTGCATGTTGAATGTGTGTGTGTCAATGTTTCCAATTGGAAAATCTGCAAGATGGGATGAGTTATATATTTTATGAGTCTTGGGGTTTCTTTTTATACCATACCACTCTTAGACACGCAAATACCTGCCATACATACAGCTGGTTAAGAAACACGTGCACACGGTGACTTGTAAATGTAAAAAGCTTGCTTTAAAAAGAAGTGGATGGTCCACTTCAATAAGACTAATCTGATTAATCTGATAATGCACAGCAGGGTTATGGCAACTCACACAAGTCTAATAGACACGTGTAGTTGTTAAATGTAGATTATCCCAACATTAAACATTGTTTTGTTTTATGCAAATAATATGATAAAATGACTTATATTGTATCCAAATGAATGTCAAATGATAATTATAATTTGCATAATATATACTATGTTAATACTATCAGTGCTCTCAGGCATGTGGATTGAGACATTCACATTGATGAACAGCAGTTGATATTTATTTTCATTCTAATATTGTACAGTATTATGCAGTATTATGCAATCTTCCTGGTGATTTTATCATCTGTCACAAAAGAGTGTGATAATTATTTCTATTTCTTTCCTTCCATAATATTTTCATGTCCATCATGAAATGTAGGTCTTACAATCTTCTTAAAAAATCCTAGAAATTTGCATTATTCAGTGTTAATACAACTAACACACACACACACACACACACACACACACACGTGTTGTACACAAACAAACAAAAACACACAAAAATGCCTCTGGTAGTTGTCATAACAGACCACCCCTGATGGAGTGATGTCTCATTAATAGACGGCTTGCAGCAACAGAATGGCGTTACCTCTCCCACTTTTAAGGGGCCATGGTGACAGGTCTGCTTTAATCAACAAGCATGTGTTGTCCTCCCTCGCTCAGACACATTCAGAACAAGTCAGCAAATTTCTATCACAATACAACCAAATATAATTTTTTAGTACTGATTTCTGTTAAACATGTTATTGTAGGGCGCACTTTAAGGTATGACAGTATAGTTAACAAGTTGTCATCAGTCAAGGGAATTTAATTCATTACATTCCCTTTTAAAGAAAACAGCTAATTTCCCCTGTTATATCACTGCCACACCCTTATTGACCGGACATTTCAGTAAATTCAGTATTCAAGCATGGAGCAGAATAAAGATGTTTAGCCCGAATACTCTCATTAGGAGGCCGTGAATGTGTGCTATTTAGTGTTGTGGTTTTATTGTGATTTTAATATGGATTCTTGGGAGACTAGCCTTGAGCTAAAAGAGATCCAAGCAAACAATTTCAGACAAAACAATGATGGAGTGATGAATGATAAACTTCCACAAATTACCATAATGAATCCCGTTTTCCTTCTATACAAGTCAGACATTCAAAATCCCAAAAATATCTGACAGTCCACATGACACCTTTAAATCTTTTAATCCCATCTAAGTAATTACCACAAAACCAATTATTACTTTATGATCAAGGCACTTTATGTCAAAATTCAGTAGAAAAACATATGCTGACTGTTATAATGACTATGTAGAGGTACTCTTTACTTACTTTCACACTTTCTCCCCTAACAAGAGGACTTTGTTTTTGCAGCAAGGCAGCATAAAGACACAAAACACAAGCATTATAAAAACAAAGATAAACACTTGAAAATATTAAAAGTGCTGGCACCACAGTATACACGCAATACAGGATACAATTAAAGGTCCATGTGATAAAAGAAAATAAAACTGCCACAATAAGAATAGGGGATAAAATGTAAGTTTATTGCACATGGAATAGATGACAACTTGAACCTGTTGCACCTCATTTTTGTCAACCTGTATCTCTGATTAAAGTGGAGAAATTAAGTTGTCTTTTTTAGATTTTGGCTACCAATGTTATTCAGCATTTTTCTTCAGTTGGGCACTTGCATCAGTTTATTGTTTAAAACATCAGTCACAGAGTTTCCTGTTAATTCCTTGTTCTTCTTTCTTCCATGCAGCTTATTTTGTTTTATTGAATTTTTTTTTAGAATTGATGGATGGATGATCTAGACTCAAAGTTACAAATTAAACAAATTGAGAGGGGAATGCACTTTATTCTCATAACAATTTGTTTCATGCCATTGCACAGTCGTGTAATTATCATTGTGGTAATTACTAATTGGGTAAAAGGGATCCACAATTGTTGATTGTTATTTGTTATCTAATGCACTAGGGGACAAGAGAAAAAATACTTTTCAGATGCTTGTTTTCTACTTTTGTGTGGCTGTTGTCTTTGCTAATACGCAATTAGCTGACCCATTAAAATGCCTTATTATTTACATTCACACATCTGTAATTGATGTTTGTCTCTTTATCGGTGCCCCCGACCAATCCTTGTTGGAGCATCATGTACATTATGTTCACTGCGAGGATCTCCAGGCTGGAGATCTGAACCAGAGTTTTGTGGAGTGTGCACACTGTGAAGGAGAGAAGTTGAGAGGGAAGAAAGAGAGACACATAGAGAGGAGGGGCAGTAGCAACCAAAGTGGAAAAAGAGGAGAGGTACTTTGATTGACAGTTGTCTGGCCTGGTGCCTGCTGAGGTTGTTCCCCCCGTCGACTGCTATTATCAGCAGAAGGACTTCCCCATTGCCTTGGCAGGGACTGTGTCACCCCTCTCCCCTGGAGGATGCTAACCCATTTGGGAGGAGATGAATAGGGGTCCCCTCACCCCGTATGAGGTCTCTCTGGACAGAATCTTTACAGAGGGAGCACAGTGGAGTAAACAGGCTTTATGTCAACACCAGCATCTCCAACATCTCAGTAGAAAAGACTACTGGCCCTCCAATAGTTGGGTTTCAAACTGGTCCATTTCGGGAATTTGTCTGTGATGTTGCTGTGGATGAAGGACCCATCTAAATTATTGTCCTCCACTTTTTTAATATTTTAAATTGTGTCCTGATTTAAATATGACAAATGTGAGATAGTAATAGATACTGACTGAGACATTACACAAACGTTTTCACATAAAAACAATAACAACTTAATATTTGGAATAATAGGTTACAAATGTGTGTGATGAGTTTATGTTTGTTGGTTTTTGACTCCTAACTAGTGTTTATAATGTATCCACATGTGGCTTTACAGCAACACTATTGTCAGCTGCGGTTCAGAAACAGAGGTTACAACAGTTTTCTGTCACTATAAGGTTTAGCTAAGCTTAAAAGGGATGACATCTTGAAATATATCTTGGAATTAAACTGTGGTGAGGGGGTGTGAGACTACACAGTAGCAGAGCAGCTCTCATGCTCTCAGTACACATTTGTGTACTGAATTAATCATTTCGGCATAAATTTAATATCTTTTTCCAAAAAATGGTCAGCATTAGTCATTCAGTTATGGTAATTAAAAACTATTTGAGCGATTTTGACATGTAACTGATGGAACAGCTTGTCACGACATTTGTCCCCCACTTCAGCATTTAAATCTGCGTGTCTGAGAGTATTTGAGGTGCATGGTTAATTTCTAAAGGAATGCAGACAGCTCACAGACAACACACAGACAGCTGCACTGTTGGGTGATTGGCATGTTCAATGTACTGTGTGTAATACAAGTAAATCCTTCACTCAGGCAGGTGTGTGTGTGTGTATGTGTGTGTGTGTGTGTGATAGAGAGAAAGAGAAAACATAAGAGACGCCGAGAGAAACAAAGTGTGTGTGCAGGTGTCGTGGACAGGTTTATTAAATTTTGTTCTTTTGTCAACATCCCTGCAGCGGTGGGTGTGGACAGCCTCTTGACTCGCTATTAAATTTACATGTTGTTCTTTCTTACTCTTGTATCAGCGGTGAACAAGCCACCAAGAGGGAAAGTCTCAGGCAGGACACGTGAGCACAGACGGCTACAATTTGAAGTCCATAAAATTAATATTATCACACATATGGACTTTCCTCCATTGAAGAGCCATCTGGGTAAATAATAACGCTTTTATCTGCAGCATTGTGGCCTATTGTCTTTAGTGAGTGTGATAAATACAGAGGACAGTATCCCCTTGAGAAACTATGGAGATGTATTGTACACTTTACGTACGCCAGGGCACCTGAACCCACTCATCGACACTGACATCCCAGCTTTCAGCCTGCAGCAGCCTATAGCTGACCATATTTGGACCCTTCTTCTTACCCCCCTCCTCCATACACACACACACATACACGCACACACACTTCTTCACTCTCAATTTAACCCTGGTGTGTGATGGGGCCATGGTTAGGCTCCTTGCGGGTGTTAATGGCCAATGGAGCAGATATCGTAATGAGTGATCAATCTAGTTGCGTGCAGTCACAGCAACACATTAGCCATTCATACAGATTCAGTCCACTCGCCCAAGCAGAAGATCCGAATGCATATTTAATGTTTATCTTTTACAGATCTCGTTTAAGTGGACCTGTTCGTAAAGCAAAGTCTTTGAAAAGGTGGCAAAGTCCATGTGAAGCTAGTGCCTGCCTGACAGAATCGAACAAGTCTGGATCTCTAAAAAGTGATACACTTCTTTTTAATGAAGAAGCAGAAAATTCTTGCCTCTGTGAATGATAATGAGGTGATTATTACGATCTGTTGAAATTATCTTACAATTAACATTAAAGCTTGGAAAAGGTGCAGAACATCAATTAAACGAGAACCCCCTCCCCCCCCAAGAAAAGAAAAAATATGGCAGGAGATGAAAGAGAGCTGATGCATATAATGTCAGGATAGGAAAGCATGAGGAGAATCACAGCAACCCTAGGAGATCAGGATAGAGGAGAGTCACTGAGAGTGTCTGCTTTTAAGTACCTCAATCATGCACCTGTCACTCCGTTTCCTCACGTAGACATCAGTGTTTACCAAAATGAGGGCTGACAGAAGACATCAGTGCTGGTTTGTGTGCAAACAGCTTGTGTGGACAGCCTCATGGAGCCAGCCACACTGATGCATTTTTTACAATCGTGTAAGATCCCATTTAAAGCTATTTGAAGCAGGAGAAACTTTCAATTGTCAGGAAGTAATTTTGTGTCAGTTTTCTGAAACAACATGGCTACATGTGCATGTAGTGCTAATATGTCACAGTTACCCTACCATGCCTTAGATGCAGGTTAATTGTTATTATTAGCTCAGGCCAGTGAAATACAGTATGAAACACATGCAGTATCTCGGTATGTTAAAATAACCCTGAATACATTTGCAATGGAACCCCCATTTCCGAAAGCTCAACAATTGCAGCCTCATGCATCCCAAGTCACCCGAACAAAGTCTGAAAGCAGGTTTCAGGCAAGGCTGGTTCCAATTCAACTGTGATAAATGGGCAGATAAGACAATCAGTGCACACCGTGACACAGTGCACTGTTAGCTGTCAGACCAGCACTCTGCTGGGGAGTACAGGTGCACCCACATTCCTGCAGCCAAGGAAGGAGGGAAAAGCAAGGGCACAAGGAGGTGTCTTGCAGCTTGTGTGTATAAATACCCAAACTTAAAGGTGACTATTAGTTTGAGCCCAGTTTCTTTGTATCTAGTTCACTGTTAACCATGTGCATGTTATTCTGTAAACATGTAGAAAGACCTTTTTGGAGAATTAAAACCAGAGTGTATTAGGGATTCGTATCAACTGACACAGGATACGCTGCTCATGTCATAGTATTCCCAAACCAGGATGGAAAACGGGCCTGCAGCTGAGAAACCTGTACCTGTGTGAAGTGGTGAGTTGGCCAAATACCTAAATACAATTTGCCAATGACTGAGTGTATGAATGGGGTATTCTGTTTGAAGTGCTTCTGGTGTATTGTTGTGGGAAATGTGTACATGTGTACATGATTCACTGTCTCCAAAGGGTGCCAAGTCACAGCAGGGGAATGCCCACGTTGCACTTCTCTCATCTCCAGGATACAATAATGAGTCTAATTGTGTGTTTGCACTTGCACCCATCGTGCAGCTGTTATTGGCTCTCTTTTCAAGCTCACTCTCAGCGTTGGAACAAGTGCTGCTCTGTGCACAAAGCTCCTACCAACCTCCGAACCAAAACACCTTGCTCCATATAACATAAGAGAGATGCGCACACTCAAGCCTGACAAAAATACTTCAGTGTAGATGACTTCATGGTTGTGATGCTTTTATTGCCCTGAGCACTGGAACAACTTCACCTTTGTGTCATGCACAGGAACTACTGCATCTTATTGAACAAATATTTTTTTACATTGGACAGAGGTTTAATGGAAAGAAATAAAATATTTGTTTTAGTCCACAAGGTTACATGGGAGTTGCTGTTAAGCTGTTGGTTTTTGTAAAAATATGGATTTATCTGAACAACTTAAGCTTTTATGCAGGATCAAATACACACAGAATGGCCCTGTGGCAACGTCTAGGACATGTAATATTTTATGTTGTACTGAATATTTTGTGCTGCACTGAGAGGTAGATGATCAGCTTTTAGCAGCAGTCATATTCTACTGTTGAGATTTTTTGTGGCGTTGTGCAAGCTGAAGCACAGAGACTGGTTTAAGAGGTTGATATGACAATACTGCCACCTAGAGGCGTAGGGAGAAATGAGGCAAGAGCACAAGACTCACTAAAACCTCATTTAATCCTGCTGGAATTAATGACAAAGGCCAGTGCTCACTTAAATACACGTATAGCTTCAATTTCACAGTATTAACACCATACCATTAGTATGAATTTGAGGCTTTATTTGTGCATGTGTTCACCTCTCTGTTGTGGTTATCAAAAGGATAGGGAAAGGCATCTCTGGCTGCATAATGGTTACATCAGGTGGGTCATCCACAGAATGTCATCTTCATTTAATCCCATCTGGCCTGCAGAAGTAACCCGGCACATGCTGACCTGCTCTCATTTGCTGTCAGAGAGACAGAGATGCGGGACATGACTATAAAGAAAATTAAAAGCAGAGGAAGAGAGAGGGCTCACCTGTGAACCAGAAATGCCCCGTTCAGGTGGGACCTGTTTTGACCTGTTGCCACGGGGACCCTAATGTAAGAGGTGCGGGGGGAGGGGGAGGGGGGTTGTGGCCATCTGGTGTGTGTTTGTCACTGTATGTTTGTGCTTTTGTTTATGTAGTTATCTGAAGGCATTAATAAGCCAATGGATTTTTCAAGCAGCTGTTACCATAAACAACATGACATTATGATAAACATTCTGAAACTTTGTTGTGTACAATGTGGAAATTATCCATTGCTTTCATAATCGAAACGCACACCATAAAACTTAATACATACATGATAAAATCTTAATTTGATAGATCATTTGTTATGTACGTAACTCCCTTAATATGGGGACAGATCACATCTAAAACACATTTTACAATTTATAGAGCTTGAGACTGAGTTGAACTTTTAAAAAACAAAATACCTTATACCATCGTCTCATTCTGTATATTTAGATAGACGAAATGCTGACAAACTGAAGCCAATTTAATCTTTTCTGTGTGATGGGAGCTGAAGGCCGTGAAGTGTTTCAGCAGGCAGAATGTAAGAAAGGGGGCACGGACGGCAAGAAAAGCTGATGAGTTTGCCTCTTTTATCATGTATTATTTTATGCAACCCTGCTTGACACTATGTATCACAGCAAATACGGTATAGCTATTTATTCTGTATGTCATTTGCATACAGGTAATATCCTGACTACAGATGTGGGGAGCTAAAGTAGTTAATTATATAGACACATGTGTGTTTGTGTGTGTGGGTGTGCATAACCTTTGACCTCTTGTTTTAGTTTTGTCTAGACCTCGTTCTAAAATTTTATTACAATTATACTTTTTTTTATTATTAGTATTGAATTGCTATAGCATGATAAGAAATCCTCTGACAATGACAATAATGTGATCCTCTATTTTTTACTGTCAAAGGTCAGCTGCTTCTACAATTGTAACAATAACAGTCAAAACAAAATCATACACACTAATCGGAACAATAACATACACTGACTCAGACAGGGAATGACCTTTGTTGTTTGTACGGAAGAGCTGGTTGTCTGACAATCCACACTCGTGCACGCAAACATACACACAAGCGCATACTTACCTCTTGAGAGTATGTGAAAAATCAAATTGGGATTTAAATTGGTTAGAGGCCTGGGGGCCTTGTTTGGCTGCGTGGTTTGTCTGTCTCTTGTTTCTTTCTCTCTAAGGTCATTTAGAAAGTGCTTGTTTAGGGATGAGTGATTAAAAGAGATGTCCAGGGGCTTCCTACTAATCTGAGGCTTCCTGGAAAGGCAGGGTAAACCTGCTACAGTGGCATGGCTGAACAGTGGAGGCTCCGGGGCTTTGCCATCCAATACAGTGGGGATTCTGCTGTGGTTGTGAGAGCAGTGAATCAGTGGCATGGAGGCGTTTGTGTTTAAATTGCATGTGTTGTAATATTGTAACATTACATAAAATTGAAGTTGGGTTTCGGAGTTAAGGTATTTGAGCAGGGTTTTATTCTCTGACCCAGACCCTCTAATACCAAGAGACAACATGTTATCACATTTAAACGATGGCATCGAACACGCACATGCCCACACACACACACACACACACACACACATTTATGCACACGCAGGCTAACACATGCACACAAACAGACAAGCATTCGATGTAACAAAGTCCTCTGTTGACCCTGACATCCAATTTAACAAACACCAGTTTAAAGTCCTGTTGACAAGAAGCAGGAAGCGAGAAGAGAAAGAGGATATGACATGAGGAGAAATCGGCTCCTTCTGTTCCTTGTCACTCCATATTATTGAAGACTTACCCAACATGCACCTGGGGGAATCAGTGTCTGTCCACCCGAGTCTCTCTGTCTCATGTTGCTCTGCCTCTCTCTAACACACACACACACACAAACACACACACACACACACACATTCCCTCTCTTTCTCTTTCCTCTCTTCTTCTTTTCCTCCTTGTCTTAATCAAATGTGCGCCTACTGTACACTCTCTTTTGCATTATTTGTTTTTTTCTTGTTTTTTTTTTTTTTTGTTCTAAGTGTTTGGGCTCCAACGGGTCCAGCGTGGGCATGTATGTCAGCCTGTGTATGTTTATACATATATGTACATGTGTGAGCAGATGTTTGCTCGGGGCAGTCTCGCATGTCCGTCCCTGATAACTCAATAGAAATGTGGGACAAACTTGAAATCACAAAAGAACTTTGTATTGAGATGTATTCAGCACACATACGGAATAACAAATATGAATGCGATCAGTTCATCTCCATCAAATCATACTGTCCTCATTTTTGGCTTGACTATTCATTACATGACAATTTATTATAATTTTCATTATTTCTATGTGTTCAAGGAGGAGGAAAAATACATCTGTTAATAGTGCAAATCCCTTGATAATGTCCCTGCAGAATAGACTTCTCCTCTCCATCTGATATTAATAGGTCTTAGAAACACAGCTATAGTTATTACAGTTATTTATATATTTTACTTCACAAAGCCAGCATACCTCAGCGAGCACCAAATATATTTTGTCAAACTCTTTAATGGTAATTTAATGAACCGTGACCTTTGGATGACAATTAATGCCAGATGTATTTCCACAATGTTCATTTATTACTGGCTAATTTTACTTTCCCTGCATTTTCTCCTGTGCAGATATTCATGCAAGTCTTGTCTAAATGAGCTCTTCATCATTAGTTAGCCTCACCAGGACAATGACTTCCCTGTCCACTTGCTGGAACAGTATTTGAAAATCCAGCTATCAATTCTTAATGAATATGTTTATGAAAAGCAGAGGCAGATATATTAACTGCCCTTTTTATCATGAGGGATTTTGATGAAGACAATAAAGCCAGATGTATGCATTTATTGTTGGGGTACAAACAATTTATAGCTTGACTTTAAGATGTGTGTCACGACGACTACCAAGCTTGTTTATGAACTTATGAGCTTGGTGTATTGATTATTTCATTGAAATAATTGATACAGAACCAATCACTCCAAGATTGTGTGTTCTGTGAATCCTCATGAAGTGCTTTTAATTTTTAAGCCTTATCATAAGTCTGGAACCGTTGTGGTTTTTTTTGGCTCAAGTGAGACAGTCATCACAAGATCTCAGAAATATCTTGTTTCCTCTCGTTCCTTTTTCTCCCCCCACCCCTTCTCACTATGTTTCCAGTCTATCATACATCCCCCCCTTACTGGGATCAGTGGGGCCATCACGCGCGCACCTTTGATGTCTCCCAGAGTTAAGCTGGTTTTGAAGTCAGATTAGTGAATTGTAAACACCCTTTTAGACCTTCAGACTCTCCCTGCAGAATGAGGGAGAGTGAGAGAGGGAGAGAAAGTGAAAGAGGTGGGGGATTAACCCGTAAACTACAGCTCAAAGGTTAGCTGATCTAAAACCACGCTCCATAATGCCATGTGCAAAATCATAAACTGAGGTGCTGAACTCATTTATCATTTGTTCCCCCCTCCCTGTCTCACCCTTTTTCATTTCATTTCATTTTATTTGGGGGATTCTATGGAAATGGCTGGATTGAAGCAGACAGTAGATATATGTGGGAGCAAGAGTGCCCTCTCAACTCACACACACACACACGCAGTCACGCATACGCACACATACAAACACACGTGTACGGAGAGAGGGCAGTGTTTTTCAGACGAGAAGCCCGTCTGTCTCTTTCACATTCCATTAGTTCCTGGAGCTACATCAGAGGGCAGAGAGAGCACACAGACATTCCTGCAAGACGCAGATGTCAGGATCAAAAGTCAGACTGACTCCTGTACGCAGCAGGGGAGAAAGACAGAGAGGAAGAAAGGAGAGGGAGAGAGCAAAGGAAGAGAAAGACTTTATGCTGGGCTTTGGGAGAAAGCGTGGCTGCATCTTTTTGAACATCCTGTGTGTTGAAACCCATAAAAGCATCACACTCTCCTTCAACAAATTCTCCAATTTTCTGCAGACAAAGACCTTATCCACTGCCTTGTGTTTCCATCTACACCTGTAATGCTTTGTGTATTTACTGTTCTCAGGGCTATTGTTGCTATTGTTACTTACTGCTTTCTCGCTGCCAGGCTGATGGGAAACCATGCACCATGCTGCCTACATCTTGTGCCTTGTTTCGGTTATTAAAAGGCACGGGACCAGATGGTGTGTGTGTGTGTGTGTGTGTGTGTCTCCAGGTCTACACTTTGGCTCCAGGCTCTTCCAGAACTGGCACAAGCCCAACTGGGTCATCCATGCAGAGACTTTCTCTCTCTCCTCCTCACCAAGAGCGCATCTGTGTAGGCCTTTACATGGGGAATGTGTGTGTGTGTGTGTGTGTGTGTGTGTGGTTTTAGTGAAGATACAGTATGTGTTATAACAGGCTGGGGGTTCTGGGCAAAGTACGACCGCTCCTCAACAAAACATAAATGCTGTTCTGCATATGCCTCGTCTCTCCTCCTGGGTCTTTCAGTCTCTCTCTCTTCTCTCTGTTTATTTTCCATCTCATTTGTTTTTTTATCTCTTCCTTCCTCTCATCTCTAGCCAGCAGAGCAGCCAGGTGAGCACTCAGTCAAGTGATCGAGAGATGCCATTTTTTTTTCATTTCCACAAGAGAACTATAGGAAGAGGGAGAGACAGAGGAGAAAACAAGGGAGCACTGTGGGATTACAAAGGGGCAAGCTGCAGACATATGTGCAGGGACACCTAAGGTAATGGTAGAGGATGGGAGAGTAAACACTTTCAGCATTGGGCTGAGAAAAAGATAGGAAGACAGAAGGAGTTCAGAAAAGCCATGGGCCTAGTAGAGCTGTCAAGACGGCCAGGGAGCTGCGGGACTGCAGACTGTCAGGAAACATTGTGTCCCTCCAAGAACAACCAGAACTCTTCTCAGCTCAAAGCGTCATTGTGATTTTACAGTTATGTCTTAAGTAGTAGAACACTATTTTAATATCTCCTCATAGATTGTACTCAAATATTTACATGTTACTGTTACATTGAGCAGGCTTGAGATGAGACATCTGAGACTAGGATTCAGCTCCGAGCTTCACCGCTGATCTTTTGTCTATCATGTTGTGTGCACTTCAGTTATGAAACAAAGATAGAAATTTGACAAGCAGGAGCCTGCCTCTGTTTGCTTCAAGCGGTGCTTTCACTCTGTGTGACCTCCAAAAAAAATGTACTTGTAATTTACTGGAGTATTTCCATGTTATGCTGTTTTGAATTTCTACTCCAGACAAATTTTGTACTTTTTACTCAACATTACATTTATTTTAAAGCTATAGTTACTAGTTACTTTGCAGATTCAGATTATTAATACAAAACATAATCACTAAAAACAAATAAATGGTGGTGCATTATGATACGATTACGATGCCCAAAGTATTTAAAATGAGCTCCACCCTTACCTGCTTCAACATTAAAGTGATCTTTACACACAGATGCATCAATAATTATAATCATAATATCATATATATTATTCTGGAATGGCCAAATGTGCATAATGAGTACTTTTAGTTTTGGTAGTTTAAGTATATTTTGAAGCTAATACTTATATATATATTTCTATACTGTGGTCTTAAGTAAAAGGTGTGAGTACTCTACTCTATAGAAAGTTGTGTTTCTGTGTTTCTTGCGCTTGTCTTCACCCTGCACAATATAATGTATAAACTGTAAATACATGCTATGTATAAGGGCTCCTCAGTGCTTGACTCCTGCCTATTCTCCCACCTGTCTCACTGCTAATCTCGCCCTCCACCACCTGCCTCTCAGCCCGCAGAAGCAGGGGGCACTGATTACTTTAGTCTTCAGAGGGCTGACCAGATCGATACAGAGTCGCTGTTCAATCCAATACAATCACAGCTACTCGTTAATGAGAGGGAGAGAAAGACAGATGGAGAAATGAGAAAAAAGAAAACTGGTAAAGGTCTGTTCTGTGTTTTTTTCGTCAAAGTGGAATTGTATCATAGTCTTTTGAGGACCACAGACACTGAGAGCTCCATTTTACCTTGATCAATACTGCATCCTGATTTGGGCATTTACTGTACAGTCTGACTGTGCCAATCTCCCTCTTTCCTTTCATCTGCTTCCTTTCATATGAAGTGTCTGTCTTCCATCCTGCCTGTCTCCGACTATCCCATTGTCTATCACAGGCTCTCTCTTTTTGGCTCCGTCTTTCTCCCCCTCGCACATCGCTGTTTAATGATGGTAATTTTCTACCCAGGTCCGAGTGTGAGCTAATGTGGCGAGGCTCTTGGCTCCCCGCTGTTCCTGATGAGGCATGATGGGAAATTACCCAGAGCTCTCTGTTGTCAGATTGTAACTCACTGTTTGGTTGTAATAAGCAGGCAAACCCCTGCACGGGTGTTCACACACACACACACACACGTATGCAGACACCTCTGATTGTGTGCATTAATTACACTGTGTGAGATCACCACGGTGACCACAGCTGTGTGAGCCACGCCTTGCTTTCCGGGTCACTTGGGTCATCAACTCCTTATAACAGCTACAGCACTGTCACTGTCAGACACAACAGCACATAATGAGAGTTCTCTTCGCTGTGCTTGCTGTTCAGATCCAACTGAAACACTCTCCTCCATCCATCTATCGCTTCCTTTCTGTCACTTACTTTCCTTCTCCATCCTGTCATTCCCCTCAACATTGCCAGGTTGTCGATGATGATGTTGTGTGAGTGTGTGTGTGTGTGTGTGTGTGTGTGGGGCCGCCTGCGGTTTATTGACTGAAGTGACTGAGGTACAGGGCTCACTGGGGCACCACCGCTGGGTGAGTGGATGTTGGTGGAGAGGGTGGAGGGGGGGCTGCCCCTGTCACTGTGGTGTGTCACCTCTGCAGCAGCGCTGTCACCAACAAATGGAGCTGTAGTGGAACCCTGTAAAGAGAGTCCTGCTGAGGTACTGTTTGAATCAGCTTGGGGCCAGTGGAGGACTGCAGGTTCTGTTTGATCAACATCAGCGGATGTTGGGAGGATGTCCACTGTCAGCTTAACTACAAATGCCCATCCACAGTCAACACAGACAGTGGGTATTTATTATAAGTGGCTGTATATTGACGCAAGGTTTGAGAGACTAACATGTAATAATACAGGTTTGAATTGAAATAAAAGTAAAACAATTAAGTAGTTGTAGAAAGTGAGGAGGATTTCAAAAGATCAGAATCCATAAAGTCACTGGTAGATATAAAAGTGTGGATAGGAATCAGAGGTTCTGAACCTTTGTAATGACAATTTTCAATTAGACTTCAAATTTCTTATCAAATTATCAAATTTAGTTTGAATGTAACAATGCAAGCAAAACAGGCTAACCAAACTACTAACCAAAGTAGTATTTAAACTATCCACCTACGTATGTTTAAAGGTCCCCTAGAGACATGCTTTATTAAACATACTCAGCTTTGAATGATATTTTGTGTCCATTGAGGTTTTTCTACAAAATGCAAGACGTTTCTTACTTCACTTCAAAGTCCATTCTCATAGTTTTTAATTTAAATTTTCAAAGTTTTCAATTTAAGGTGAGCACAGAGAAATGTTCCCCCTTCAGCAGATGAATGTGAAAACAGCTTTCTAATGTCAAACTCTGCACATACATCATTTTGCACAGTGAAGGTCAAACACCCGAGTGAAGTAAGCAATACATTTCTGAGTGGACTGGGACTGGGACTTAAGTTAATTTTGTTTTTACAGATGGATAAGCCATTATGAACATGTTGATTTCCCTAATTGTGATAAAACTGTGAATGATAAACAGTGTGTATGGTCTATGTACTCCACACTGTGTGATAATGGTCTTGGGTCAATAAAAATCTGAATGTGAATCTAAAATATGTTATATTTTAAAAAACGTGCACTTATTAGACATGCAATGGCTTTAAAGCATATTAGGGACAGTTCAAGAAGCTCTAGAAGTCAAAATTATGATTGAATCTGAAACAAAAATTTTATATATTCTAAAAATATGTCCAATCATGATGATAAAGTACTTTAGACATGCGCTGACTTTAAAATATATTAGGCACTTCAAGAAGTGCCACTGATGAGATTGATAAGGACATTTTAACTCACCAATTTCCCTAATTACGGTAAAACTATGAATGATAAATTATGTGGTGCGGACAAAGAGGAGCAGATCTTAGGATGTTTAATAATTTAAACCAATGTGTGGGTTGTGCAAAAGCAGCTGGGTTATTTAGAAGATTATTTAGAATATTTAGAAAATGTCCCTAATGTTATGTACTGTACATCCATTGAATTATGATTAAAAGATGAAGTAATGAGCTCCATCAGACTACCCTTTCTACTGTGAAGCCTCACTGTGATGCACAGTGAATGTCCACATTACATCTTTGATATATCTGCGATATCTGTATCATATTGAGGGCATAGTAATTACATTCCTCTCCACAACGCTGGCTGCCATGCCCAGCATCTCCCTGTATCCCTGTTGAGATACCCTTCCAAGAGAAGTTTTAGCTAATGGATAACGGTCAGCAATACCACTTTCATAGTGCCGCTGGCTGAATGTGGGCAAAATGGCATGGCCCAACTAAACTGGTGTGACTAAGAACAGTCTCAGATAGGGCACACTCAGTTCTGCTCTCACACACATATACACACAGCAAAACACACACACCCAGGGGCCAGGAGCTGACAGTAAATAAAACCAGAGTCCCTCCTTAATTAGCTCTCTGCCTGAGGGTGAAAACACAAAGAGAAAGTGTGTCAGTCTTTCCCCGTGTTGGACACTAAGATGCCACCCCATCCCTCTGACCATAGAAGCCAAGGAACACGGCATATCAGCACACTGATTTATGTGCAGATGTGGCTAAATGGCCTTTATTTACTTAAGTATGAGATGATTGTTTTAAAGTCAGCTTCCTTTACCTCATTTTTATTGAATCATTATCATTTTTTAATTTTCACTCAATGCAAATACAGCACAATAAACAGCCTTATGGAGAGACAGCAAAAATACATAGTTAGACATGCATAGACATGCACTCTAATGGTATCTAATTAGATGTAGAAATAAAGTGAATTTAAATTTAGGCCAGAATGTCATGAGATATCTGAATTCACTGAGGGGAATATTATAAAAGCTGATTAAATGTAACAATTACGAGGTAATGTCTGTCTCTACCTTTGCGCATCAGTGACATCTCAGCCTCTTACTCTAACCTTAGTTCATTATGATATAAAAATACGAGCCCATGAATTACTGACCCTCATCCTCATTTTTAATATGAGCCGTAAGCATGAAAATAATTATGTTTAATAATATATGTTTTATTTATTTTGTTAAAATACCAAGTGATTTACTAGATATTTAGCAACACTATCCACTATATAGAATACAGACAATTATGTAATTTTGGAAAATTGTTTATATATTTAAAAATAATCAGTGTAATCTATTTAAAAGCTTGGTGCAGCTGGTTTGTGGGAGGAAGCCCGTTTAGCCGGTGACGAGCTGCTCTGATAGCAGTGCACTACTGACCCCTGCTGGTGTGATGTTGGCCAGCACAATGTAAGTCAACAACAACAAAAAAATGTCCTTGCCCTCAAAGCATCAGATTTTTTCCTTTTCAAGACCTTATCAGCTACACTTTTTTCTAACCTAAATAAATGGTGTTGATACAGTCTTTCCCAGTAAACATAAATAAATTCATACTATTCCGTTATACAAGGTACAAGGTATTTATTTATCTTTAAAACAACACAAGGTTGTACAACGGCATTACGTTAGTAGTCCCTAACTATATATATATATATATACATATCCTACAGTTACTTACATATTCATTCATGTATACACCCAGGGATTAGGCTTGAATTTGCGTCTGGGGAATGCAAGACAGCAGGAACAAGATAGAGAATATAATAATTATGGTTATTATCTTCACGTAAAATGTTCGACATCTGGAAACAGTGTCAGTCCACTTTAACTGTGCTTGGCACCTATCGATGTAAACACAGAGTCCACCACCCCTCATCCCACTGGAGTGTTGCACTCGTTCAGCTCGGAACACGTTCCGCCGGTGAGTGCTGGATCCGGGATGTTGGTGGAGCAGGTCTCTACAAAGATGAGGGCGCAACAGTCTTAGATTTACTGCCGAAAGCTTGCAGTCTGATTGCTTTTTGCAGGACTTACCATGTATGTCTGTTCATTTTCATTTATTTTATTATTAAATAATTTACATATATATATATATATATATATATACCTTTTGGGGGATTATTGCTGTCATGGGATGGTTGACAGTATAGTAAAGAGACAGGAAACATGGGAAGAGAGAGTAAAGTGTGACATGGAACAAATGTCTCCAGCTGAAATTAAACGATGGCTATTGCAGTTATGCTTCTCCACTAAGCAACAAGGACGCCCTAAGTTAAATTTATTTAATCATTTACTTCTACAGCACTAGAAACATCAAAACTAATCTTTGCAGCACTTTGCACACTCCCTCTTTCATCGCAAGTGGATATACTGTACATTTTCCTGGCCAAACAGACTTGTATGTCACACCTGACTTAACTGTGGGTGGCAGTGGTCTGTAAGAGCAACAGATTTACACCTCATTGCCCCTCCGATGTCACTAAACCATGGGTCAGAGAGAGTAGGAGAGTGCTTGTAAGTGAGTCCTCTGGGGCAGAGCAGGTTCAGGAGGTTAAATTCATCTGGTAGTGGACAAAGGCTCAATCAGAAGGGACACACAGGGGACTTGTTATGAATCAGTTCATCATTCAACAGCAGGGGTATATCATCTTAAAACATGATGAGCTTGAGAAGTATGAAAAACATGTTTTGTCTGACCAGAAGTAAGGAATTTCTGTTCTGCAGCTTGATGATGAGATTGCCTCCTCTGACCACAGTGTACAGCTGAGTGTTGTCTGAAACAGATTCTTGCAAGGAAAGCCAGCAACCGTATGAGATCAGACAAGCACAGGACACACGTCATTAACAGCACATAGCAGTGGCCCTGGAGCCATGGCTGGCTATGAGTGGACTATCAGTCGCCACTGTAAGGAAAGGCCCAATTAAGAACATTAATTATGCTTCCTTGGCACTAACTCTATCACCCTCTTTTTAGCCTGGAGAGCATAAGTCTGAGGCTGTGGCTGCACGCTCCCTCTCGTGCTATAATCCAATCTAGTTGAGGAAGTTTGTCATGTTTGGCAGAACTGGACTTTCTGGGATGAGCTTGGATATCCAGATGGACAGGGGAGCAGAGTCGAGCTCATCCACAGGGTAAGGATGTGAAGTCGTACAGAAAATGCGGTGTGATCTCAAAGACTGATTCTACGAGGTTCTCCTAATGCACTGTGAAAAACCTGTGAGGGAGGCAGATGCAACATGTTTCACATCAGCACGCCTCACAGCTCTTTACTGACACAGAAAATGCTAAACTGATACAGGCTTAATGTCAATTAGAATTTCTAAATACAGTGAAAGGGAGGAAGCTGTGGAGAATGTGTGCAGTATTTCTCTGAATGCACTGACGTTAATTATAGGGAGTGAGTTGTGCTTTTACTGTTAATAGCCCCATACTGCCTGAGACATGCTGCCTTAATATATAAAGGGTTTTAGTTGTGAGGGTTCTTTCTCTCTTCAGATTTAGTTCCCCTGCTCCTCTATTCACTAATTAGTAACATAATCGGTTTACTAAATGTCACAGATTAGTTTGTGTGTCTGACTCATTAGAAAAGGCATCATTCTTCCAACTATGCTGATTTTCAAAGGGTGTTTCTCACCAAGTAACCAATTTGCATCAGAAAAAAGACATTTGACAGGTTCATAAAAATAGGCTACATCGCTATAAGAGGGCAAATGACATTCCAATGAAACACAGAACCTCAACACATTATATCAGTCTAATGACACAAAGCAAGTGGATAATTGAGATGATACAGCTCAAATACGAATGTCCCATAGAGGGCCAAGAGTCTGTGAGTTCTCACTCCACTACGTTAGCTGATTTCACTCATCACTTCCTCCTCTCTGCTTTAAGTTGTGCTAATCAGCAAATCAGCTGGTGTGGTGCTTAAAATCAAAACCGCAATTCTCTCTGCCCTCTATTGTTTTTAATTCCTGTAATAGAGCATAGGCAATAGGCAATAACAAAGCAGTTTCTTTTAGAGGTCTGCATCTAGGATATAACGTAAACTCCTCTGCTGAAAATGACAAAAAAGGCGGGAGGCCTATTGCAGTAAAACTTAAAACAGTAATATTATCATCAGAAGTGGCCACGTACACTTTTCAATACTCTGCATCCATGGATTTTACTGATTGAAAGTTCGAAAGTTTGCGTCTTGATGAAATCTTGATGTCCTTTACTGTCCGGACCTCCAGCTCCCACCCAAAGCACAACTTAGTCATGATCCTACGCTAGCGTATTACCAGACCTCAGCTTTCATGGCCAACAGAACATTAGCATGCTTATTGCTCTCACCGATTATCCTCACTATGTTCGCTACATTAGTGAACTGTACGATTGGCCAACCCCCTGCCTGCACAATCAACAGAGAGCGTGAATGAATGATCAGCCATTAGCAGGTCGGGTGTGAACTGTGGAAATGGGCTCTCACACCAATGATTGCAGGAGGCCTTGATTTGCTTTAGCTTAGCCTAGCATCCTGCTAGCAAGGCCCTGCACTTGTTACACTGTGGCAGAGCATCAGATAGCATTAGCCTGCTCTGCCCAATGTAATGTGGAATACAGACTAGTGTAGCGTGCTGAAGCCCATTCTAGTGGAGTGCTGTGTGCAAGATCATAGTAAGACTCCTTGCTAGCATATGCTTGTGTTTAATGCAGCGACCTGCTTCTGCATGGTGAGTTTACACATACCCTGCAGTGAAGGTAGCGTGTGTGTGTGTGTGTGTGTGTGTGTGTAATATCAGTAATCAGTGTACCTCAAACAGGCAGAGTATAACTAGGCCTGGTGTGGTGAGAGTGCTGTAGACCAGCTCTCTGCCAGCCCATGTTGACTGTTTCACCTGCTGTGTGTGTGTGTGTGTGTGTGGTCATGGATACTAAAATTGGAGTCTCCACCTTCAGATGCCACCAAGACAGTGAAGGGCCAAAAGGTTAAGGTAACAGGGAGAGGTGTCAGTGTGTGTTGTTTGTTCCTCACAGTGTGTCATTTTTTTTACAGCGAGAAAAAGTTCCTTTGGTGGGGAAAAATGTAATTGTTCATGTGTATTTTTTCAATTTTTTTCTTTAATACACCTATGACCTCTGTGTGTTTCAACTAAGTCTCAGTGTGTGTGTGTGTGTGTGTGTGTGTGGATGCGTGTATCCTTGTGTGGATCAAGCAGTGTTAGTCAGGTCTCTGTGGATGATATGCTATTGCAGTTGCCAGAATGAAGTCAGCAACATGTCGAGGGTCATAGGAGGATTTCAGAGCAACAAAAAAAAATCTGAGAGAATATAGTCAAGGGATCCTCAGTTGTGATTTGTCAAAGTAAATGTAAAAATGACACAAAGTAAGGAAGAAAAATACATATGAGGAGGTTGAAAAGTTGTTATAAAATGCTTAGAAAAGTGAGAAAACAAGTGTCACTCTGGTTTTTAAACTACTTCATTGTTTTCTTTTGAGTATATGTTGGATGAGCAATACTGTATGTGCATGACTTAATAATTCAGGTTAGAGATAAAGAAGACAGTATTACAACAAGCTTGAGGCAAACATGGCACATTAGTCACAACAGAGAAACCAAGATACTCCTGATGGTGGACAATTTTCTTCTTTATCAAGTTTGACAGTGTTGAGGTGCAGAAATGAGACAGGCGAGAGAGCGTGATACCGTGTTTCAACCTCATGCTTATTTGGTTTTTCCACTTTCACACCCCGGTCTAATTTCACAGTACAGGATCCTGGCTGCATGATGGGCTCGTTGTTCTCCCTTGAATCAGTGGACCAGAGTGGACCCAGGGCCACTGACTGAGCCCACGGCTCACCAATATCAGCTCAACACGCTGACGCCTGCATGTGCATGGTTAATTTGGTTGTTATTGTCGCTTGTGTGTGTCCCAATGGTGCCAAGTCGCTGTGGTTTTGCGGGCCAGGTTTTAGTTCCACTCACTAGTCTAAATGCACACATGAAGGCTGATGTGAGGTCCCTCTGGGCCGCTCCCCTCTTCATGTGTGAAAACCTGAAACTCTTATACGACACTGACTTCATTAGTTTGGCATTTTTTATTTGATTGATAGAGATGGAGAGGCACGGGTGAGAAATGTTTGTATTGATTGTTTGCATGCACTTATGGTTTTATTTTGTGACTCAAAATAATCCTTGTTTGGTTATATATGTAGAAAAACACAAAAAAAACACACACACATACTGAACATAATATATTTTCATCCACAACAAACACTTTGACATATAACAATGAATAAACTAATTGCATTGTAAAGTAAGTAAACAAAGCTTGTCAATGAGCTTTTCTGTCAGGACATTTTGTCAACACTGTTCATTATACTGCACAATAAGAATAATGTATGAGTAGCTGATGCAAGACACTGAACACACATAAAACCTTACATTTCACAGTCGAGTGGCTCTATCTGTTCAAATACTGTTACTTAAACGATGACCTCTCTGTTCCCTGCCACTGAACAGCCTAAGGACCATTAAATCCTTATCCCACTGTGTTGTATTCACATCACAGCTCTTATCCAGGCTCCCCTGTCCATCAACAGAAACAAACATTTCATTATTGCGCTAAATCAATGACAGATCACTAATTCATCCCCGACAAACTCAAATCCAGACACTTTTTTTAACAATATCCCCTAAACTTCTTCCATACATTAACATCTCAGCTTCTGCACCCTCAAGTCCTAATTGGCTCATCTCTGGAATGTGGTCAGTGGCTGTATGATATGGACATTGTGTGCATAGTCATCAAATAATGAGTAAGCTTTAAAACAAATAATGGTTGAGCTTTACTATTAAACTCTCACACTAGGGATTTGTAGATTAGTGTCGCTTTTTGATCTCATATCCTCGACCCGTTGATGTGGCATCATAGACGCAGTTGCCCTGATCTTCATGCAGGCTTGGAGCCATGATAATGAGCAACAGGATGGGTGCAACAAGGGACTGTGCGACAAATACTGGATGCATGTGCCGTAAAGTGTAAACACTCTTAACTGGATTCACCTGATTTGTGCCGGTTTATGCCTCAATGTGCTGAGCTGCGTTAGATATTCAGCACCCAGGCTCATTATAAATCCTAATTCAATTGACCTGGAGATGTAAACACATGTGTATGTGGATATAAGAGGGGCCAATTAGGAGTGCCGTGACACTGAACTCCAGCGATTTGTTGCACCGTGAGGATAGTTGCCACAGAGCCTAAAAAGTAATAGTGAGAAACGAAGGCAATGGCATATTTTGTAGTTCCTTGTTGGAGACAAAAAGAGAGAGAAAGAGAGGGGGGTCAGTACAGCCCCAGCTAGTGTCCCATGCTTACTTGGGTGTAATGACCCATCAATGGTGACATCTTGTTTCATCAACTTCTGCTTCCCTTCACTTGTCTGTCTGGGCCTGGTGTCTCCCTTTCTCCTGCCCTTCTCCCCTCCTGCCTCCTTAAATCCATCTTCCTCGCTCATGGTGTCCATGTCCATGAAACTGCCTGTGTGCCTCTGATAGATGTTAAGGAGAACCCTGAACTAGAGGACATCGAGATTCATGTGATATTTCCCAAATATTGCAAATGTATGTGCAAAATTACAACTAAAATAATCAAACTGATATATACAACACAATGAACGGTTTCCAATGCTTACATGAGACAAAACTCTTTGCACATGTACATGTACTATTTTTTATTACTGTCATTGATTTGGATTTGGTATAATGATAACAATATGATAAAATTGGCCATTTAAAGTCGATATACAAAATATTTAATTTAAAGCTGGATCAGTTGGTTGATTAATCGATTACTCAATCAGCAGAAAATTAATCAGCAACAATTTTAATCCATTTATCATTTGTGTAATTTTTTTAAGCAAAAATGCCACAAAAATCACTGGTTCCAGCTTCTCATACTGTGAGTGATATGATTTGGGTTTTGGACTGTCAGACAAAACAGGCAATTTGGACTCTGCGAAATTGTAATGGATGGGGAAAAAAACAATTAATCAATTAAGAAGATAATTGTCAGATTAATCAATAATGAAAATAATTGATAATTGGAGCCCTATGTCCTGCCTCCATCAATTGTTTATCCCCATCTTTTTTTAAATTTAGCTTTTAAATACTCTGTATGCCCAGCAAGTTTATTTTCAAAAGTTGATGAAAAAATGAGAAAAGAAAAAAATACATGAAATATGATTTTATTTTAGGGACATATAGTTATATCCCAAAGAGAGTAAAGAGAGGTGGAAGTGGTGTGAACTGAAAATGCTGTAACAGCATAAACTGCATAAAATTTTCTCTGTCAGAAGTGTTTGTGTGCGCGCATGCGTGTGCGCGTGCGTGTGTGAAGACACAGGGGCCCCAGCTGACGAGGCCTCTCACTGGGACACTGGCAGGCCTAACTCGCCGCAGGCCCAGCTCTCAGCTCTACCTCTGACAGGCTTCATACTTATTGCTCAATGACATTCGATGTTTTCCTTCAGTTTGCTGTAAGATTGATTTCCCAGATATGTTTGAAATATCTCCAGAGCCCTAGAGCAGGGTGACTGGCACAGTGGCACAGAGAGAGAGAGAGAGAAAGAGGTGGTGCAGAGAAGGAGATGGTGTGTACAGGGCAAAGAAAAGAAGTAAATATGAAACGCAAATGTGGTCTTCAAAATCAACAGATGAGCTGTTTGTTACCTGCAGAATCCTGTTTGTTACCTGCCTGTGCAACACCAGACTATTGCATTTAGGGATTCAACTATAATTTTCATTATCGTTAAAAATGCCCATCACAATCCAATTCCTGACCCCAAAATAAAAGGTGCACTATGGAGTTTTCTTATACACAACAAAAAAATCAAATAAAAGTTATGCTTACAGTTATTGTTTCTCACCAAAACGCGCTGAGTGTGTCCTCGAGGTCATGTTGAATGCATTTCCTTCCTCATTAAACATTTGCAAAAGCCGATTTTTAAAAATATTTTAAATCATGATTTGTTCACCTCCGTGTTTACTAGTTAGTTGTCTTCTTTACTGCCTTTGTTGGTGCGCTGCACTTCTTTGCATGTTCCCGCCACCAACTGTTTCATCCAACCAACAGTCCAAAACCCAAAGAATTTTTATTTATATTCATAAAAAACACAGAAACATAGCAAATCCTCACATTTGAGAAGATAAAACAGTAAAAGTTTGTAATTGTTGTTTGATAATTGTCTTAAATGACTAATTGATTAGAAAAAATGTTGAATAATTTTCTGTCGCTCCATAAATCACTTAATTGACTAATCATTTCAGGTGTAATTGCATTTCTGGCTAATGTTGAACTTTCAGTGTCCTGAGATTCTCCCTGCTCTTCACTCTGAGGATAATGTGAATACAGTAACTTCAAAATAAATTGGGACATATTGATGCATGACCCAGAGAGGCCTGACAGTCCCTTTGGCGTGACTCCTGTTGTGGCATCAAGATGATCTCTCTCTCTCTCCTGAGGTGTTTATCATGATTTTCCCCTTTGTGAGAACACATCCTCGGTGCGTATTACATGTCACGTCTCGTCACTGAGCATTTGAGCACATTTACTGCTTTGTTTTCTTGGGGGGTGGGGGGGCACAGATCTACTGTTTTAAACTCTTTAATGCAATTTAACAATGCCATATATTCTTTTCACGTTTCATTGGAGTCCTTTACGTGTGAAATTGCAAAGGCTTGCCTAGCCTGAGCGACAGGGCACAGCAGCGACAGGGTCACACCGAAGCGCCAGATGTGGGAGGGAGAGCGAAATTAATTGCTACACATTGTTCAGTGGGTGTGTATGCACCTTCAGTGAATTAACTGCTCTCAGGGTGTGACTGTTTGAATAACGGGAATTAGGTATGAGGTCTCTCACTCACAGCTGAAGCCAACTGCAGGAATTGCATCCAATTAGCTTATTTGGCCCGAAATTCACATGCTTAACTTGTCGTTTGTTAGTGCATAAAGAAGGAAAACACATCGTATATAGTTGTTGTTCTCTGTTCTCTGTTGGCTTTCTGTTCAGTTCTCACGCATACAATATACCTATCTACGCTCTTATTTTAAAATCTATTTTCACATCTTTCAAGACAAGAAACAATTTCATTTAAATGTATTTTAGTATTACTGATATAATAAGAATCATTAATGGCCAGCCACTTAGTTCAAGTGACATATTCAGATAGACAGTTTTAATAGTGATGACCTGAAAGCTATGCATTAGGTGAAAATGGCAAACCAATTATAGAGACCGTCACTGTGAATCCATTAATGTGAATCTTAATGTTGTCTGTTCGGTCTTGTACTGCTATCAGATTAGACTTCACAATGTGGCGGAGAGCTGAGGTAATGCACATTAATGACAGTTGGATGGCAGACATCATGAGCATATGGTGCTCTCCTATGGCCATTACCAAGTTCATACCATCACTTCACCCATATTTAGAATGACAAGAAAATCTAATCCATTTTAAGACAGAATTCTTCCTGTAATGATGTATAAATAATACAGCTTTTTATTGCATTTGATCTAATTTAGTTTTAATGTAGCTGCATTGTACGACATGATTGTATGACAACTGTTTTCATTGTATTCCACACCATTACCTAAAGACCTACAGTATCAAGAGTGGCAGTACATCATCATATTCCTCTGAGGTCTACAATTACCGTCTAAGCAGCTCACGCTGACCCTAACCCACACTGCCAGCATCATCTGTATCAGAGGAACTAGCAGTGGCATGCCCACCCTAATCATGACCCTGGTGTAGTCCCCGATGTGGAGAGCTTCTTGTAGCCTGGCCCGGCACAATAGAGCACCTCTTCCCTCCACCTGCCCTCTCCTGTCTCTATTTTCCTGGGCAATAGGAGGGTGGAGGGGTGGGGGGTTGTTTGATGGAGAGATGGTGGTGGTGGGAGGGCACTCTGCTTCCCCTGGGGCTGCCTGCTGGAGCGAGGTGACCCAGCTTGTCGCTCGGTGACCTGTGAGAGGGACATTATGAAGTGTGAGTGGCTGTCACCCTAACCGCTTGTGACAGCAAGGCTCTCGGCACAGCTGTGCCAGCCTGCCCCAGCCAGAGACCCAGGGCCCACAGAGAAGGGGGTGGGAGTGAGGCTGCTTTGGAGAAGGCGCGGGCTAGAGTGGGGTGTTCAGAGAGTGTCTGACGTGGGGCAGGACGGTAGGAGTAGAAGGAGAAAGGAGGTGATGGTGTTGGGGGCCTTTGCTCTTACTGGTGTAATGACTTCTCCATTGAGTCTGGTGCTTAAGGGACGGCCCTGCAGCTCCACAATGTCAAAGCCAGCACTGTTGGGCTTTGAGCTACAGGACGACATGGGCATGTGGGGGTAGAGTTGTAAGTGACCAGCTGTTATCCTTTAAGTCAGCTGGGTTACATATGCATTGTATTTGGCATATATATGTAACTTGTATTTTCTCTAGTGAAAGGGTCACAGACCTTCGACATGCCTGTGCTGTTGTTTGTCACCTCGCTAAACTCTTTAGTTTGTGAAGTGTCTTTTTTCATCCTCCTTTGACAGTTAAGTGCAAACTTTACCATCTCTCTTCCAAGTATAATTTAAAAGTCAAAAAATCAATTCCACCTTAGGGTCAAACCAAGTTTAAGACATTTTTTAACCTGCAAGTAAAGTATGCCCGATTAGACAAGGGACACATAGGAACTTTGTTTTATTTCCTTAACTGCAAATAATGTGTATGTGCAACTTTAAAAGTATTCTGTAGAGGAAGCATGACACAAAGACGGAAGTTTGAAACACTTTATAAAAGATACATTTCCTATAACTCAGGCTAATCAACCAATGTAAAACAATTTTTTAGCCTGAATCAAATAAACGTCACCCCAACAGTTCTTATCTAAATGTAATAAAGTATGTGATCAGTGTGAGCTATTGTCTTGTGATAAAGGATTATAATATTCATGTGATTCTGAGTAATTTGTTCATTTCACAAGATTGTGTGTAGCTGTGTGGCTGTATGTGACAAACATCGACACTCGTGCTTTTAAGAAGACCAATAAGTGAAATATTTATGTGTAACATTGGCGGAGCTATCATGGATTAAAATATAAAAAAATAAAAATAAAAAAAAACACAAGATCTGAGAATAAAAGCAATGCCATCCTGGAAGTGGTTCATGCTTGTGTGATTTTATTGCACCTGGCAGTGTTTTTTAAATGTTTTTGATAAACAGAGCTTCACTTGCTTTCTCTTACAAAAGTGCATAAAAATGTAACTAAAAGTAAGTAAAACATTTTAAGACATGACTTTTGGCTCTCCAGACTTATGATTTCAAATTAAATTGAAAGTCTTGTATTTCTTTTGGAGAAGTGATTAGATTATTTATTGAAAAATAATCCAAACGGTTTGACTTTCTGCTCCCGAGGAACAGTGTGCGTCACTCATTATGTGAAAAAGTCACACAGCCCAGCGTCAGTCTGACATTGTACACTGCAACAACCCTACATCCTGGTGGAAGAGCACACACTGTGATTACCTTAAGCAGGTCTCTAAATCCCCTAATCACTGTACATTGCAAAAAGTGCTCTTTACACATGGATGAGCAATCCAAGAAACACAGAGCCCGACTCCTCCTGAGGTGTCCCTAAGCACCAAATGAGCTCATGTGTCTTACTTTACTTGCCTTTTTTATAATTTGAAAATGCCAGATTGGAGAAATTCCTTCATAGCTACAATTTGAAACATTTTAATCCTGAGATATTTGAGTCCTTTACAAGTAGTACTTTTCTCCTCATTTGTCCAACCTTGCTGCAGCCTGCAAGGAGGCGAGAAATATGAGATGATGACAAATTGGCCTAATTGAATTTTGATAGCAAGTTCAACTCCATTTAAATAAACAAAAATTACGTCAACAATACAAAATGGTGCTCTCTCATCTGGATTTAATATTTATGTTTGTGTCACATTGGATATTTGTAGCTGCAGTGGCTAATCTACTCATCTACACTTTCTTTTTATTTACATTATTTTATGCATCCAACAACCCTGAAGGAAAGTGTGTGTGTGTGTGTGTGTTTGACCACACAGCAGGTCTACAATGCTTGTATGTAGTTTAGTCACATTATCACAGAACTTTAAATTAAATGAAACTACCTCTAAATGGTTTCATATAGTAAGAAATGTTTAAATACTGTTTTGTGAAAAGTCACTATTGAAATACTTACTACAACTTAACTTCAAACTTTTAAGTTTATAAATTCAGTGGTATACATATTACACCATTTTCATATGGGTGAGGAAGCAATGAGAGCTAATTGGCCGAATAAACCGAACCTGGATTTTTACTGATAAAAATGGTCAGAAGTGATTCCTCAAGTACGTTTCCTCGACTTGTAAAACAGGTTTGATATAACCTCATTTTCTGCAGCTTATATTGTAACAGATACAGTGTAGGTAGAGCACTTTAGAAGTAACAAGTAATACCATAAATGTTTTAAATTACCTCAGCTGAAATAACTAAGCATGCACTTTGCCTCCATTGCAATCCCTTAGTCTTTCAGTACAGTGGTCCTAATATGGATACTTCCATTAAGTGTAAAAATAAGGACCTATTACATGGGGTTTTCTTACAACTCCAGCCCTCTGTTTCTGAGATTTCTTTCTTTATTTGCTTTCACACCATCTCTCTGTCCTTTGCATTCGATATTCGATCCCTCTATAACTTTCCGCTCCGAGTATGTTTGTAGCCCTGCTCTGTATCTGTATTTACTCCACACCTCTCTCTCTCTCTCTGTATCCGTCTGTCACAGCTGACCTGCGTCCTCTCTCTGCAGGGCCTCTCCTGGTAGCGCCCAGCTGGCGCACTGCGAATCGGCTGGGCAGAGGCAGGAGGCAGTGCCAGCTCTACTGGTGCAGAAAGGGGCACACCAGGCAGACAGACCCAGTGTCAGCAGCAGCAGCATGCTATCCCCCCGGCTGCCACATTCACAACACACACATATGCCCGCATATATATTGCCGCAACCCAAACGCATGCACACCAGCATCAGCGGACAAATGCCAAATAGGTTTGGTCCGACTGGGACCTAGTTAACTGGGACAAAACATTTGTTTACACACTAGACTAGTGCAAACAGGCACACAGACACAATGAGTCATACACACACATTCACATGGCAGGAGATGTAGAGATAGTGCCATATTCACATAAGAGACGCATAGCTATTCTTTGGTGTTGTTTGCAGACTCCTAAGTGTTTAGTTTGACAGTCCTGATGTCAGTCTGGGGCCTGTTATCCCCTGAAGGAGTCTGAGCTGCCCCAAGCATGTTATAGAGCACATATTGAATGGCACGCATGTCATTGGCTTGTATTTGTCCTCAGGGTCGACACTTGAAGCTCCTTGTAATTAAGAAGATGGAGACTGGGCCTCCCGCCTACAGTTACCCCTTCATGTCTTCAGCCCTGTGTATTTCTGTCTGTTCTCTGCATACCAATTTAGCAACAACTTTAGCTTTAGCAGCAAGTTTTTATAAAAGATTATTTAAATAAATAAAGATTATTTCGGGCATTTTTTGCCTTTATTTGATAGTGACAGCTGTGAGAGAGCATGTTGCACCTTGACTGACACAATTTTAAAACTGGTGAACTGGTGGCTTGAATTTAAATGTCAAGAAATATACAAAATAATGCAACAATTTATATGTGACATGAAATTCAGTAGCATCCATAGTTTGATCTATTCTAACTCAGACATTGGACATGGGAATTATCTGTCTCTGCATAGAAAAAGGAACTCTGATTTGCATACTGTTTGATTATCGGGGTCTTGAGTATTCAGCCAAACTTCCTTATTTGTGTTTTTCTCTCTCTCTCTCTCTGTGTGTGTGTGTGTGTGTTTTGACCTCTTTCACACAGAGAGACCCCCAATTGTGTTGCAGTAGCCAGCCGAGCTCAGTGAAGCAGAGCCTATATGCTCACTGGCATTTCATACACCCAAACGTGTGCATGTAAACACACATGAATATCATTTGTCCAGCTGGGGTCCCATGTGACACACACACACACATACACAAATAGATGCACACAGACATTATCTTGGATATGGAAATAATGGCTGGGGTCTTATCCCTAATGTACGTCTTGCATAGCACCTCTTTGCAACAAAAACCCCTCAGCCATATCTCCCCTGTTATCAGTCCAACTCTTGCTTGACTCTGCAGGTCAGCCCAACCTTTGCCATCACCAGGATTTGAGGCAAACTTCCGCCTTAAAAGTTGTACACCACTACCTTTGATAATCAAGATAGAAACTAATTGAGCTCACCCATGCAGAAGATGCTCTCGCCTTTTCGCGCGCACACACTTTTTGTGGAGATGGGGGCTTATACTGTTTCAACTCATCCAACTGTGAGATTCTCCTTTCCCCTTTCCAGTCCTGCCATCATCTCACTAATGGTGTTTCTATCTCTTCTCCATAGGAGGTAAATGAAGCTTTTAAGCAGGGTGGAGGGAAGGGGGACCACTGAAAAGATTAATTGACTTTCTGCAGAGCTTCACTTATCCTCCACTGGCACCTTTGACTTGTGAGTGTATTTGTGTTTGGATTACATGATTATATCACCATTATTGCAGCAATTTGTGGTTTGTTCAAAACTGTGTCAGGAAATATCAAACTGTGTCCCATCAACCATTTCATCCACAGTGGCTGCTTGGTACCTTTATGCAATTAAAGCAAATCTTGGTGGCATTCTTGGTAAAATATTTTCTGATTATAAATTATTAATGTAAAAGATAATTTTTAACTCACTGATTTTTGTAGATTTACAAATCAGTACTAACAGTTAAATGGTTAAAATTAAAATTAAAATGGTCACAATAGTCTTGTTTTTATCTCTTGATTTTTTCTGTCCCTTCTTCGTGCCTACTTGTTTGTAAAACATATAATTCTGAGGAACAGACTTGCCACAAAAAACAGGGACCACAAATGTGGGTAAAGTGTGACGTTCTGGCCCTCGTATGGTGGCTGAGACAGCCCAAACCACTGCAACTTAAGAAAAAGTATGCACATAAAGAAAACATCTTCATCACTTTGACAATATTTAGAAAAAGGTGCAACTAAATAACATTGATTTGCTTGTATTTCATTTATTTCCAACATTTTTTCTAAATGCGATGAGTCTGTTGTCACAGTGTTGAAGATGTTTTCTTCATTTGCTTCTGCTTTGACTGTTAGAAGTCAAGATAATGCTTTAGATTACCTCCCACAACACACAGCGAGCACATTATCCCATCTTTTTCCAACCTTCTGGCTTTGTTGCTCAATAGGTCATAAAGTACCACGTAATAATAGAATAGGTACCCGGTAGTTAAGTCTACCAACAGTATAAAGTTCCCAGATTGTTACCCCCTTATTTCCTAACATCACATCTGAACTGGTACACCGTTAGTATTACACTGTTAATTGGGAAGAATGACGCTTTACATTGCAGGACATACTTTAATATTCAGTTAGTATTTTCATTAGTTGGTGTGTGTCCACAGTTGATTTTATAAACTTGATTATGCCTCTAAAGAGCTTTTATGATTTTCTGTTGGCAGCTGCAAAGCTAGCTTAAGAAATTCTAGGTAAACAGCAGACATTTTATAGTCAATTTTACAATCCTGATTATTGGAGCCTTGAGTACTTTTATCATGTTTGTCTACTGTCTGGGTTTTTTGTAAAATGTGTGTCAATTTGGATGCCTTGTCTCCTGCAAACCAAATCTACCTACGAGTACAAATAAAGTAACCTGAACCTGTGATAGTGGGTAGCGAAGGCAACCTCCTGCATGTCTCAGATGTCTTATTCTGATCTTAAAACAT
The DNA here is from genome assembly GCA_011952105.1 of Coreoperca whiteheadi. Lineage (NCBI taxonomy): Eukaryota > Metazoa > Chordata > Actinopteri > Centrarchiformes > Sinipercidae > Coreoperca > Coreoperca whiteheadi. The sequence continues at coordinate 19,979,385 of CM022485.1, forward strand.
CCTCTAGTTCCACATATGTTCCTCAAGTTTTCCACCTGTCATCTTCTTTTAACCTACTCACGCTCATGTTTTTTCATACACCATTCTCTCGTGGAGTAAATCACCCTTTGGCCTGACACACAGTAAAAGAACTCTGTGCCAATGTCTACTGTATGTGTGTTTCTCGCTTTTCTTTCTTAGACACACATATACATATGATGGACAATCAGTACATATACAATTGTATCTTGCAGAGACTGAGAAGTAAGTTTGACTTTGACTCCGAGCACTGATATGGTAAAAGAGAGAAGAGCCAAATGCGTGAATGTACAAAGAGTTCGCTCCCCACCCCCATCTCCCCGCTGTAAACTCCACCACCCACAGCGGCACACACTTCTCCTGTCACGGTGATAATTTCTTTGTCAGGAGCCGTCTGTTAGAGATTTGTCCGTCTGATTCGGTGAACGTCCGAGTGGCAGGTCTAGCTGTAGTGCCACAGGGTGTCAGTGTGTGTGTGTGTGTGTGTGTGTGTGTGTGTGTGTGTGTGTGTGTGTGTGTGTGTGCGTGCGTGTGTGTGTGTGTGTGTGTGTGCACACCCAGTACCATAGGTGGTGGTGTCTCCGTCCCTGTCAGATTGTGTATGTCGCTTGTCTTCAGAACTCTGTTTTGTGACCGAAGAGGAATGTTGAGCAGAAGAGGAACCAATACATTTACACAAGGGAGTGTTTGCATTTTACATTTAAAAGCCAATTCAATATCATCTGCTCTTTTATTTATTTTATTTGCATCCATCTGTATCTTTCCTTATTTTGTAGCCAATATGACTGGAGATACAGCAGCACTCTGTATCATCCATGACTAAATGTGAAATATTATGGTTGTTTAATTCCCATCACAGAAAATTTTAAAGTGGAAATGGCCTTCAGTTAGATGGCTCTGCTTTCTGCATAGAACTACATCTAATCACTTTGCTCATAAATTAACAAGCAACACTAAAAATAATTTCACATCTGTGTTAACAAAAAAGGTTATTACCCCAAGTGTTTCAGGGAAAAGACAAAAAACTGATTACATACTGATAATAGTCCAGTAATATTGTCAGCAGTAAAGTGATAGATTCAATAATATTTTATAATATTTTCATTTATCGTCACGTGCAAATGTTGTGACATTTTTTGTAGTGCTCCGTTGATCTCAAAATAAGCATTATCTGTTTAGTCTTTAATCCTGTAAAATATAACGTGATTCATGCCATCTTTGTAATAACAATAACAATGTTTTACCTCTTGTGATAAATAGCACTCCTTCTCCAGTGTGTCGGAAACAGTAAGTTGTACTTAACATTTTGTCCTGAATTTTCTGTAATATTGTACATATTCTATTCTATAGTGAGGATAGTTTGAAGCTTGTTAGTTGTGGAGTAGATGTTTACTACCTGTAGAACTTCTTGCGCTTACGGTTAGCGAATCACCGGGATAAACATGTCTTCACTCGATCTGATGGTGTTTTTGTCTTTGTGTTCAATATGGAGTACTGTAATGTCACTTGCTCTGCAGAAGAGCACTTTCCATATGCTGTAAATGCTGAAAATGTCTTTTCATTTTTTCCCATTTGCAGGAAGGTCAGAGGTCAAGTCATGCCTCAAAACAGCACTTCCAGAGAGGGGGTAATTATTCAGTAACTTGCTCAAGGACACTTTGGTATTACAAGGACCTGAACACTGGCTGTCTGGTTAAACGATGGCCAGGTGCAAACCAGGTTTCCTACTCATTATTTTAATTAATTTCACATGAATGTGCTCACTTTAAAGGAACGCTAAAGACCAAAACCTGACAACTATTTGATTCTATATCAAAGTAAGATTAAATTATTTGTTGAAGCTACACACGTGTGGAGATATTAATTTGCAATGGAATATAAATGATATACTGAGTTGTAATAAGATGAGAAAATTCCATTTTAAAGTTCTCACTTTATGATAGATAACATAAATTCTGACAAAGCTGTAATTGTTGGGTTGAGATATTGTTTCTCTAAGCTCTTTTTCTTTCTTTTGCCTTTCATCACTCCCCTCCCGACACCTTCTCCTTCCTCTATCTGTTGTTTGGTCTCCTCTTGTCACTCCACTGCAATCATCTTCGCAGGGGGGCTTGTCATCTGTATCTACTCATATCCTACAATCCCTTTTGCTCTGAGCACTACTGCACTTAAATGTCAGGGCTGATGAGCCTGCCACACCCACCTGACACATCAGCTCAGCGCCTGCTAAAAGCTTTTATGGAAGAGAGTGTGAGCCTGGTGGTTGATATAAATTAAAGCGTCCTTTTCTTCTTTTTTTAAGGAATTATGGCTCCAAAGGGACAACTTCTGGTAAGAAATGGAAAGAGACAGAGTGAGAGCATAGGCTGTGATTTGTTGCCATCTAGTGGCTTTGATTGAGCTGCATCCATCTTATGGTGGTAGGGGAGAAAGGACACAGTAACTGAACTCTTACCACCTAAGACTGTATTACATTTCACACTTATCAAAGACAAAGGAAATTATATAGATTTCCTCCACCATTCATTTATTAGTTATCTTCTTTTATTGATTTGAGTATTTTATAATATTTCCTGGACTGCTAACATTCATCGGTATCTCACAAGGTTTTTTTGTTGGAAATGAGAATCAGTTCTTCATGTTTGGAAACAGATTTTTTTGGGTGCATCTTTGGGTGCGAATTGTGTATAAAACTACAATGATGTGACAGCTGCACAGACTGGACTGAGCACAGTGACCTCTATGTGACACCTTTCATATGTTTTTCCATAATTGGTTATCCATATTGTGATGTGAGGTTAGGGACATTTTTGAAACCTTTCACATTTAGTTGAATATCACGCATGAGTGTTTCATAATGCAGGATTTAATGTTATTGTACAAAACAGAATTTTAAAGATTGATTAGTTTGTAAATGCCTTTTTGTGTTACATGTCTGTCTACTAATCTGTGCCTGTCTTACATTTACATTTAGTCATTTAGCAGACGCTTTTATCCAAAGCGACTTACATATGAGGAAGACAATGGAAGCAATATAACAACACAAGGTAATAAAATGCATAAGTGCACCAAAAACTAGTCTGTTAAAGCCCAGCACAGTATACATACACACAGTATCTTTTACGGAAAAGAGGTAGAAAGGAAGAAGAAGTTAGTGATTGTCAGTTAGGTGTCGACAGAGGAGATGCGTTTTCAGGTGCTTTTTAGAGGTGGCTACAGAATCTGCTGATCTTGTAGGAGCAGGCAGCTCATTCCACCAATGTGGAACGGATCCAGAGAAGGTGTGCGAGAGTGATTTTTTTCCTTTTTGGCATGGTACCACCAAACGTTGTTTGTTTGCAGAGCGCGGGGATCTGGCAGGAACATAGGTCTGTATTAGCGAGTGAAGAAATTTTTTGAATATTGCACTGTATTAATACATCTTTTTCAGTGACGACATTTTGACATGTCATAGTATGAAAAACACAGATGTTAATAATAAAATTATTGATGGCTGAATTCCATTAGGCTGCTTCGGTTCATGGTCCTGGTATTGTTCATCACTGTCACAGCTTACAGGGACACTTGAATAGAACGTGCCATCGTTCATGTTAGTTGTATCACTTGTGCTTTTCCTCCTGTGACAAGTCAAAATGTCTGCTGTGAAAAAGGTCTGTTGTTATGTAGGAATGTAAGTTTACTTTCTGTGATTCACTTTTTTTAATCTCTAGGTAAGAACTCCTGGTAAATGATTAAAATTTAAAAAACACATCGCACATTTCAGTGCTGGTTCCATTCTTTTTCATCCTTTATTTGTAAAACTTTGGCATTCTAGCCAATAATTTCAGTGATTGGCCAGGTATAGACAGTATGTACACTCTGAGCAATGGATGCACAACACAATATAATATGTACAATCTCAATATATCAGCAAACACATTATATACAGATCTACTGCTTGTTGATAGTACACGCTATATATATATACACAATCTAACCTCTTTACTGGTGGTTTTGCATGACAGTATATACAGTCTAAATTAGTAAACAATATTTACAGTTTTACCTCGAACTTTTGGTTGTACAACACAATAGCTACAACCTTATCTGCATACTCATAGTTGCATCAGTCCCTGCTCCACCTCTTACAGTTGTGCAATGCATCACATCACATACAGTCTGTGTATCTGCAAATATTATATGTACAGAATTATTGTATCTCTGCTACAGTGCTTATTGGTTACACATCACAATATGTTTTGTTTCACCTCTGACCAGTAAGTATGTGTATTATTATTATTATTATTATTATTATTATTATTAAATCTACATTCCTACTGGTAAGTTGTACAACACTGTTATTGTATAACACAACGTGTGCTACTCAAATCTGCAAAACGCCCTGTTCAGTCTTACCTCGTATTTGTGATTGCACAACTTATTAGATACAATCAGGGCAGCAGCAATTGACAGTATGTACAATCCTCTGACACAGTGGTTCCCAAACATTTGGCTTTCAGACACTAACAGAAAACAGAAACCTACTGGCAGCTACTTGACACATTCGAGCACACACAGAAAGATGAACTATCACACTGAATGCTGAGTTAATAATACAAAGTAGTTTAGGCTGCAGGGTTTTGCTATGAGAGCCATATGATGCTCTCCAGGTTTTTCTGCCTCTATGACTACTCTTAAGCCAAATACCATTTTTAATATGTTGTGAAAAAACACAACAAACTACGTTCAAAATGAATACCTTCATAGCTCACTGATCCATCTGATCTGGGAAGTGCAGTAGTGATATAACATTACATTTTATAAGAGTCAAAGGCTGCATTTATGGAAGTCAACAACACGTCCAGTAAAATTATTAAGCATATTATGAACAATAAGACTTCAGTGGCATTTTTAACTTAAGTAATAATTCCCTTTGGTAGGATATTTACATTTTTAACATGCATAACTGTAGAATTCAGAAGATTGATTGGAGGAAAAATATAATCTGAGTGACAGTGCCTCATTCAAATAGATGTTACTCAAACGTATATATAACGTTAAATATATGTGATATGAGTTATGACTGTGGAAGACGGTATAAATGTTTGGCTGTCCATGAACTCCTGGTCACATACAAGTATGCGCTGCATATGAAAACTAAAGTAAACTGATTACTTGGCATGTTGTTTGTGGCACTGAACTGCTTTTTCTGATTTTAGTGACCAGACTAACTTTCAGCTGCTGGAGCTACTATAGATATAGATCAAGGCAAGTAACAATTTGTCTATGTATATTGCACTACAGCTAATTATATTAGGACATATTTGTCCAAAAAGTAAATGTCCATGTGTTCACTTTGAATATCAGATCAGTCAAATTCCTTGCAATTTTATAGCCATGACCAAACTATGAGAAATGTTGTCTGAGAAATGTTGGCTTACAATTAAAATGCGAGAATAAAATTTTTAAATGGGTTTTTCCAACCAATCGAAATCAAGGACAACTTTCAAATTAAGCTTGTAATTTCCACAGGACAACTGAGGGACATCCAAAGGATCTTACAAGGCTTCTGCATGATTAATGCATGAATTTAACCCTTTGTAATCAGTATTAAGCATTTTAGGTTTAATTTAAGGTATTACTAGCTTCAAGCCACTGGGTTTTGATCAGATTTAGAGTCACATTTTATGTGCAGGTGCACATAATGAATGTTATATTGCACAGTATCAGATTATTTTAAAATTCAAAATGTTAAAAATGTATACTTTGTATTGAGTGAACTGAAGCTAATCCTGATGCCAGTGCAAGTGGACTGCTTTATTATTATAGTTAATTAGGCTTAGTCCCTTTGGGATACATTCAGTTTATAGGCCTACAAGCACTTCATAGCAAGGTTTGTGCTTATTATGTGGGTCTCTGTTTAAAATATTTTGAGCTTCATTCAGATTGTTGAGGCTATTCCTTTTCTTTAGGGTCTGAATTAACTTTGGGACTCCCCAGTTTCTTCATTCCTCGTCGCTGAGCCAGGGTGGAGGACTGAACAGGCTCCAGGACTGGAGCAGGAGCACAGCGCCTCAGAGCAGAGTAGGTGGCAGACAGTGCCCCCTGGTGGAATAAAAGGGAACTTTATGTCATATTAATGCTGGCCTATCTGTCCAACAACTAAATAAGTGTCAGACAGCGCCACCTGAAGGACAGACAGAGCAACACATTACAGTTTTTTGCATTGTAGTACGTTTTACTGACATTGACATGAACTCTGTTAGGATGTATTTGGATGTATAAATGCTAAGAGCTCAGTCATCCACAGCAATAGAAATGCTGACACATACAAACACTCACATATACTACACACACTTAGGCAACACTCAGTGACAGCATTTCACAGAAAATCTTGATTCTGCCAGCTACAACGCCAAATGTCTTTATAAACTGTGTATTCTTTTATTCACCACTTAAACTATAGTTCTCTCACAATTAGGCTGTAACATTGATACACACGGAAACACTGAAAGTCTGAGAATAACAAGTATTGGTCGGATATTCTGATGACATTTACTGTATACACACATGCACACAGGTCTGACCTTGACAGTAAGTGCATCCTGTCGTGTGAGAGCTCTGTCAGAGAGTTGGTCTCTGTCAACAATCCAGGGGTGACGAAGAACCTAAAGAGCATCACAGCAAAAAGTATTTCCTAATGTATTTTTCAATATCTGCTCCTATCAGTGATATATAAACTATAGACCAAGCTAACACACAGTATATACTTTATACTATCGTGACTTCAACTCAAAGGTTGAGAGAACTTGTGTACATATATAATAAGATAAATGGTGCAATTTACAGCGCGTGTCAAATTATTTCCTCAACTGTTTATTGTCTCTATATAAATTAATAAAAGTATGTAATCTAGCTCTAAAAATGTTTCCAGGCAACAGAGTGTACATGGCCGATACTACATTAAAAACTATCAACATGAAAACAGTATCAAGGGGGACCTAATAAAGCATGCCAAGTCATATTATGGACAAATAGTACCTGGGGGGCAGTCAGGCGCTGGTGAGGGTCCACATGGAGCATCTTGATCACAATGTCCTGTTAAAAATATGCAGACAGACACAGATTACATAAGTACATTTAGACAATACCGGTACCATCATTTTAGCAACATAACCATTTCATTTCCATTTATCTTCTAAAAAAAAATTAGAAAATAGAAATTTAACCTTGGCAGGGTCGGACACCAGGTCCCAGTTCCCTCCTGTGATAATGAATTTCCCGCTGCCAATTTGAGCCAGAATTTCCTCTGCTGTGTCCTCAGAACTGCTGGCAAACGGACTGAAACTGCCCAATAAAAAATTACAGAGAGCAATTCAAAGGTTGGGTGACTAACACTAACAGAAAATGAGTCAGACCATAGAGAGCCATCTAAAATCTACAACTGGTGAGAAAAAACACTTGGTAAATTAAAATCTCTGACATAATAAAATCTAGACACAAAAAAAACCCACTGTAGAGAAAATAAAATGCAATAACCTTTAATTTGACATGGGTAAAATACATTGTCTCTTATTGTCTTCACTGTTCTTTCACCAGGGGAGTTTATTTAGAACACATCCTGTTTACAGCAGCAGGGGGAGCATTTGCAGAAAATGGCAACTTTTGATATAGTGTCCAGTTTTACACCAGAAAGCTGAACTGTACTGCAACAGTCTGCCAGTGCAGGTAGTTTTAAACTAACCCTGCTATCATGGTGTAGAGCAGGATCCCCAGGCTCCAGATGTCACAGGCTGCATCATAACCCTGCTTCCTGAGAACCTGCACACACAACCACACACAGCCAGTAGTCATTTCAATAGATTGCATGGCGGGATTAGTTTCTGTAATTCATTATTTTTAAATGTATTTTTGGTAGCCATTTCATAATTTGTGTAAGTGTTGGTGAGATATTAGAGACTTGTGATTATGATTACTGATATACTGTACCTCAGGAGCCATGAACGTAGCTGTGTAACAGGGGGTCATCAATAAGCCATTCTCAGCCCTGAGCTGTTTGGCACAACCAAAATCACATATCCTGATGCATTCTGGGAGTCCACTGTCATCACAATATCGAATGTTACTAGGTTTCAGGTCTCGATGGACGACCTGAAACGGGGAGAGACACACACAGACAAAAACACACACATGATTAGCAAGTTAACATATGATTCATTTCACAGAATTGCAGAACCTTTAGTGCAAACACTGGGCTTTTTTGCAGCCATCTCAGAGTTCCATCTCTCGCTCTCACTCTCTTTATAATAGTTACACATCTGGTTACACACACAAAAAAAATCAAAAGGTTGCTCAAACTGCTACTGAATCTTCAAAACCAAACACAGACATACAGTATTTTGGAAGTAAGTGTAAATATTCATGTATAATGATGTCAAAAAGTCTCGTGTTAAGGGTTTCAACAAATATTTTTGTTGCCTCCTGTCCCTGCGTCTTACCCCCTGTGAGTGTAAATATTCCACAGTCTTGGTCAGTGTGCAGATGATGTCTGAAGCATCTCTCTCTGTAAAAGTTGGTACCGTCAGAACTCTGTCCAGCAGCTCGTCTCCTCTCAGTAAATCCTGAACCAAGAACGCACACTGGCCGCTGTCAAACACCTGGTAATAACACACACACACACGTCTTATTAAAAACTAAAGCTGAAGAGGTTGTGCTTGCCATTTAAACGTGATTTATGAAAAAAGAAACATTTACTGTGTGTGCACCATGTGTGAGGGGTGGTTGTGTTACACTTACATCCTTCAGGGTGATAATATTTGGATGCTGTCCGTATCTTAACAGAATCTCAATCTCTTCTGATGGATCTTTCCTCGCTTTTTCGATAATCTGACACAAAAACAGAAATAACACAGGATATGCCGTGAAAGACACACAATTGACATGGCCAGAATGCACAAAGCATGTTGTTTGAGTGCAGCCTTTCCCCCAATGCATCGCTAACCCACCCACCAATACAGAATTATTACATTTTGTTGGTTGGTTTGGAGGTGTGTTTGAGACTGTGAATGCTTTAAAATGCTATGACAAAAGCTGTAGATGCTTTTTATGTATGTTGAGAAATATTTTGTATATATTATAATGTTCAAATTTTAATCTAAATATGTTCTAGTAAAGGTTTATTGTCCACTACCTTCACTGAATACTCCACAGCAGTAACTCTGTGCAGACATCTTCTGCAGACAGAAGTCGCTGTCTGTCCAACTTCCTCCTTAAGCTCATAAACATCACTGAAGGCCACATCACCACGGAGATGCTGCAGGGAACACAAATAATCAGACAGAACACACTCTTCTTATATTTCATAAATCTGTCATAGTCAAATGTGTCAGAGTGATATATTAGGTGAGAGAATAATTGCGTCATTAAATAGCCAATCTCTTAATTATTCCGTCTGTTAATCTGTCAGTTAACTCATAAACCAGTGGTCAAGTCAGTGATTTATTTTCATAGTTTGTTATCCAATCAGTGCGCGAGTGTATCATTAAAATTGGATGTGGAGTTAGGACATGAGCGGTTTTCTTAAAGATGTATATACCTGTGCTATGGGGTTGATATTGGTCACTTCCTGACGACAAGGCGCTACCGCAGCACCACTAGGCTCCTGAATTTGATTCGTTGCAACAAAGCTGAAACCACGAAACAACTGGTGTGTGTTTGCGCTGGGAGGGATACCGGGAGAATCTGGATCAGCAAAGACACACAGACATATCGGCTCACAATACTTTACAGTGTTTTCTAATGAAATTAAAATTATACTAACATTTCCCAATGCATCATTAACTAACAACCGCTAGATACATTTCATCAGTTAATGGACTCATCTTATATTATCTAAGCACACGTGCATTAATATATCACCATGTCTGTGTGTGTTTTTGTATGTTTTAGTTACCAGTGGGTGTTCTGGAGGTGAACTCAGGGTCAAAATGGAAAGTGTCTTCAGGTCTTCCAACTGTCGGTTTAAATGGAGGCCTCATTTCCTTCTTGTACAACTTCTACAGAAGACAACAACAACAATTATCAATATCAGCACGGCTCAGCAACAGCTGGTTTAACCACAAAATGACACATAATCTGGTGCAAATAAAACATAATGTAAAAGGCATGCTTATAGTAAGATGGTGAAAGCTTTCAATTGAATTGCTGTTTGTAATTGTCACTGGATCCAGTATGAACAATGAAATATGGGTTGGGTTCCACAACAGTTAAATTAAATGTTTTTTTCTCACATCTTACACCCAAAATTAATCTTATAGTGATGCAAGTTTTAATTGTAAATATGTATTGAGTCAGCATTGACACAGCCTGATATTCAAATATAATGGGGAGGGCAAAGAATAGAGCAAATTAGAATAGAGAAGAGAATAAAATAAAGAATGCAAATATCCAAATTAGATTGGACAATAATGTTTGGCCTCTACTTGTGGATAATGAAAAAGCCTCATTTCATTGACAGTAAAAAAAAGGACACTTATATTATATATAGTGTGATGCCAGGTGAAAACTCTTGTATGCCCGTTATATAACAGTACACAAAGCATGCACATACTATATTTTTATTTACTTAAGTGTATGACTGACTATGGCCTGCAGGTGTCACCATTGTAATGTCAGTCGTTGCATGCTGTGAGCAGTCTGGGAAGGTTTCACCAGCTGTGACTGAGGCCACCAGCATTGGAAAGTATATTTATGGTGCGACTTTAACCAGTAACACACACTCTTACTTGCTATTTGATTTGCAACTGACTGTCTTTGCGATGCATGGCCGCTGAGAAGGTGAGGATGCAGATTGTGTCAGTTTTGTCAGCTTTATGAGAGAAACTCCTCAAAGATCAAGACATTAATGAAATATTTCTAGGATCGCAGAGAAAAAGCCAAACAAGATTCTGATAGACAAAAGAGGAACTATGCTGCCTGATACAGCACAGTGATTTAATTAGCATGTAGTTTAATAGTGGATTTTGTCAGAAATGAGAGCATCTCTACTCACAACAGCAGATAACCAAGTGTCACAAGCCTTTCCGAACATCTCGGATTATTTTCTAGCTATCAAAACTGATTTTCTACAGAACAGAACCTCTCTCTGTAACTCTTGCAAAGTGACAGTCAACAGTCTTGCTGGTTTGTAACATTGTTGAACTGCTCTTGTTAGGGTATGCAGTATAAGGCTTCTGCAGCATGAATGTTAGTCGCACGTAACCCTGGAGCTTCAAAAATAACTTTCATGTTTGTCAGAAACAAATGGCGTTTCTGAGCATGCTTCAGTGGTGTTTGACAGGCTACTTGAACAGAAGCTTTGGGCAAGAGTGCTTATAGTTAAAAGAATAATACCTTTTAAGCAGCGCACGTCCAAGGAGTGAATGTCAAGGTTAAATTATGATAGCGCAGGTAATTTCTGTAGCCAGAACATTTGCGCATGAGCAAACTTTCTGTGAGAAAGGCTATTATAGATAAGAGGATTAACCACAATAAAGTTGGGCAAGACAGGCAGAATGGGAAGTTAGGGATTTTGCCACTAAGCAAAATCTCATTCTAAGGATGTTCAATGATTTGTGATTGTGGGAAGCACTTGAGGAAGAGGATGAACAGCTGCAGCGTTTCAATGACAGGATAGAACAACTGTGGTCACCACAATGTGATTCAGATGTGTTGTTCTTAGAATACTTTTTTTTTTATTTAACCCAGGCCACTAATATGAATAGTCCACCAGCAACCAGTACATTTGTCACATGATAAGGAAGAAACTGTTGTATTTTCTGAGCAATTTCTTTGAAAAAAAAAAAAGATTTCTCGCTAACACCCTTACAGGCATGCTGGTAGTAGGCCAACAACTACATAAACTAGTTCTTTAGTATACTGTATACAGCATGTGTATAATGCCAGTGTATAATGCAATACAAGTTAATAATGCTCTTGTAAATAGTGTCCTTTCCTGAAAAAACAACAGCAATGGACAGCTAAAAATTATATAGACTAAAGAATATTCTTCATAAATTGTACTTACATTCCAGTCTATCGATGCAAAGAAGCGATGTCTTTTTATTTCTTCCACTCCATCTGGTCCTGCACCTATCAGTCACACAGATTGAGACAAATTGAGAGAATCTATTAGGCAAACAGACAGCATGGAAAAAACACCTAGTAATTGCTGTGAAAATAATTTTGTAGCTTCAATGTTGCTATTGTTAAAGTTAAATTTTAACAAACTTACTGCTCGCCATGAACAAACCTGATTTGTAGAATATTATTTTACCACATCAGGATGAGATTTGATAGAATTAGAATTAGAAGTCTGTATGTGTGAAGTGTCTCATGTTAACTATCTCAAAGTGTTTAAAATTTCATTTTAGGTTGCTGCTATCATCTGCAGCCTTATTGTCCCTTACATTTTGCATCCCTCTAGGTAAGATTTGACCCTAATAATTGGTAATCCAAAGCAGCACAAAAACGTAAATGTACTAACATTATTCTGGAAACATATTTGCCTGTCAAGGTTTATGTATACAGTACCTAGTCGATTAGCAGGATTCCTCTTGAAGAGTGCTCTTAATAAACTCTGCACTTCAAGACTGAGGAACTGTGGCATTCCCAGCTTAGCTCTGTACAGACAAGACAAGAAACAGGTTTATGCACGCGCAGAACTTTGGCAATGCTGTGATATGTATCGTTTTTAGTATTGGATCAGTTTAACATTGTTTTCATAGTAACACCTTTATTATTCAGTTTCTTCAGGTATAGTGGGATTCTGAGAGTGATAATTGAAGGTTCATATAAGAATCTTATCTTGAATGAACCACACCTGAAACATGAATTATTATTAATGAACTTTAAGCAAAGAAATGCAGTTGCACAGAGAAAGGATATAAGGATGACCAAAATGAAATAACATCCTGTACAAAGTGAATATGAAGAAAAAAACACTATAACATCACTCGCACATAGAAACTACAAAACACTAATAACAGCAGTAACACAAGAAAACAATATTAACATTGTTACAATTGATCTACAGATAACGCATAACAGTACTACACGCAGAACATTAGGAGTTAGTCATAAATAAAAGTTTGAATTGGACTTACTTTAGAATAAGTGCCATTGTTTCCTTCCGATCTTTTCCTTGGAATGGTAATGATCCTGTCAACATCTCAAACTGGAAAACAGATGATAACAATGTAGGGTGGATCAACGTGGATTCTGATTAAATGTTGTATACTACACAATTGTCAGCGCACATGGCAGCTGATCAATGGAAGGACTTTACGCTTTCATTAGTTATTTTATGGTAATGACCAATGAATCTTGATATTATAGAAAACACATATAATATCTAAATACCAGAAATAAAATCATAATACAGTAAAAAAGGGATAACTTTCTCCAGTTGGAGATTAATGGAGCACATAAAACAGCTCAATGACTTTTATGAGTGGTAACAAATGTGCCACTGCTGCTGACATGCCCCTGCTTTCCAGAACCATTTTTAATGGTATTTACAAGTCTTTATAAAATGTATAACAATTTATAAAATAGGCTCCTTCCACTACTGTTTTACAAAATCTGTATAGTTCAGAGGGAGTATTTTGTTAAGGTATTTGTTTGTTTGTTTTAATATTTGTATATTGCTAATACTAACCAAGGGCAGATAGGGGTGACATCTTTCCCTGGTGCCCTGATGTAGCTGCCAGCTGTCACTGAATGTTACCCTCCTTTACAGAATTATTAAAATAAGCCAACAGGCTAACAAAACAAGCAGAATCCAACAGATGCATGATTACTGAAAGTGATGAGACCTAATCTGCCAGATTCGGTAATTAAGCAGCTTTACCTCCAGAAGAAACCCAAATTAAGAAACGAGTACACTGGCTCATTATCCAAGAGCTGAGTCAGATAAAACTTGCAGGTGAGTTGAAAAAGCAACTATGTACCCAGAGTAAAGATGATAAGTGCACATAAAAAGTGAAAATAGGCTGTCAGAGTAAAAGGTTGCTTTAAGATTAAACAATTCTTACCATAAGTACCCCAAATGACCACCAGTCGGCACTTTGTGCATGCCCTCTCCTGTTTACAACCTCTGGAGCCATGTACTCTATTGTTCCACAGAAGGAATAGGCTCTTTTATCATGGTCGATGGCCTCCTTACTCAGTCCAAAGTCTGAAACACAGTGTGACAGAGAGACGGGGGAACAAGGTAAGCAGAAAGATTGACATTAAATGAAAGATAAACAGAAAGAAAGAAGATTGTTTGCAGTTGGATGCACTGACCAGTTATCTTAATGTGTCCTTCTTCATCCAGTAGAATGCTGTTGGGAAAAATGAACATTTAAATCTGCTTTAAAGATAACTATGTAAAAATAAATGGATACAAAAAAAGGGAGCCTTTATGAGATAGTACTTCTCAGGTTTGAGGTCCCTGTAGATGATCCCCAGACTGTGTAGATGGTCCAAGGCCAGGGCCAACTCTGCAAGGTAAAACTTCACATCCTCTTCTGTAAACATTACCTAGAACAAATTTAGACATGTGGATGTACGAAGTAATACATAAAAAGAAACAAGTGGATAAAAACCTGAGCTGGTGAAAAAGATCATAAAACAGGAAAAAGCATTAGCAAAATATAAAGAAATGTTTTAAAAGCAGCAGGATGCCTCCTGTTGTCATCTAACTCTAAATAATCGTGAAGAAATTTCTCGCTTTTCCAAAAAATTTACATTACAAATTACTTAAACTTAACACTTCTGAAATAAGTCCATATACCTCATCCTTGATGTCACAACCATCGTAAATAAAAAACATACTACCCTTTTGGATGTTCTTAAGTGTGATTATGGGTCGCTTGGTGACACTAAGATGCAGTTCTGTTATGAATTGACGCTATATAAATACATTTAATTGAAATTTTTTCATGCCTCTTATAACAGTAGAAAAAACTACTCTTTCTTTTTCCTTTTATTAATTTGTTGGTCAGTTAAACTGTTTGTTCTTTCTTTACTTTAATAGAGGCAAGGGGACATATCAACACAGCCTTCACAAGGAGAATGATGTGATGATGATGATATTCAATCCAGGTGATTCTGCATCAGTGTTATACAGCCAATAATTCACTATGATAAGTAAAGGCTTGTCATTTGTTATCTGGAGATGGAGAAAGAACCAGGGAATCTTTCAGGAGCAAACCTACCTCCTTTGAAAGACGAGTGAAAAGGTCTCCTCCTCTGAGGAAGTCTAGGATCAGATAGAGCTTTCCTTCTGTCTGGAAGGCTACATACATACACACACACACACAGACAGACACACACACACACACACACACGAGTTATACAATAGGCCATATTGATGGGGCCGTATTGTACTCTGTGTTATTTTGAGGATGTATTTAAAGTAGAAAAGGTGCACATCCCATAACCTAGCTCACAGTGACTAATGAGCCAAGGCAACAGTTCTCTGCAGAGACACCTGGTGTCAATGTGAAGCCAGGCGGTTGCTATTAAAAGAATGGCCATAAAATGGTTTGTTGTGAAATGAAACAACATTCAGCTTTACACTTTTTTTTCAAAATAACTCCAACAAGTATACATAGACAATTCAGGCATTGCAAACCTTTTTTTCTGCTTTTCTCTTGTCAGAAAAATTGATCTGGTTTGTTACATTTGGAAATACACTGTGATTTCAGAGAGACAAATTTTCATATCAATACCTGAATGAAGACCATCAATCAGACTTACCATAGTGCAGTTTAACTATAAAAGGATGGTTCACTTCGGCCAGAATGTCTCTTTCCATTTTTGACCGCACGCGATCCCGAACTGAGAAGGCAATGCATTTATGCATTTATTTGTATAGCACATTTCAACAAGGCAATTCAAGGCAAGGTCTGGATGGTTCAAAACATAGCAGAAGATCAGAAATGTACTTTGGCCCTAAACCATTGAGTGCCTTATAAACCAACAGCAGTATTTTTAAATCAACTCTTTGACAGACAGGAAGCCAGTGTAAAGAACTCAGAACTGGAGTGATATGATTCACTTTGTTGGTCTTAGAGAGGACACGAGCAGCAGCGTCCTGAATCAGCTGCAGCTGTCTGACTGATTTCTTTAGAGAGACCTGTAAAGACACTGTTATAGTAGTCCAGTCTACTGAAGATAAAGGCATGGACAAGTTTTTCCAAATCCTGCTGAGACATAGGTCTATTCTTCAGGTCATGGTAGGCTGACTTTGTAATTGTCTTAATGTGGCTGTTGAAATTCAGTCCATGACTACACCAAGATTTGTGGCTTGGTTTGTGGTTTATAACGTTACTGATTGAAGCGGAGTGCTGACTTTTATTCGTTCTTCCTTGGCTCCAGAAACAATTACTTCAGTTTTATCTTTGTTAAACTGAAGAAAATTCTGGAGAGGTAGACGAGGATAGTGGGGCAGGAAGAATTTATTAAATAACATAATATTCAGTTATTTCTATCTGCGTGGAGACAAATCATGACAAACCTCTATTACCATGACTAGGTTTTATGTAGGATACATTTACTTAATTGAAAAATGTAAAATTAGTTAGACCAATCACATGTTGCTGCTGATCTATGCATCTGTCTCCTTGACAGGATGAGACCATAACTATTTAAATTCCAGGGGTGTAGGTTAAGAGGATTAAGGCTTGTACAAAGACACAAAATCAGCACATGACATCTGAACCTGCTTTTACAGTACATCCTTGTTTACAATAATCCCATTCGACGCAAAAACCTGCATCAAAAGTACAAACTAACCTCTTTTACCCAAAATCCTCCTGAATGTAGGGCTGTTATTATTTGGCTCGCGTTTTTAATGTGCACATTGACAACCTCTCAAATTCTCTTTTAACCTTGTTCATTGACAGGGTCTATGCATGAACATGGTCCCACTCTTGACCTTGTTTTTACCCTTGCCTTGACTTTGTTTCTTTCTTTCTATGTTTGATTTTGTCTCTGACCACAAATGCATTGTTTTTGACACTCTTGCTTCCTCAATGCCCACTCTGCAGCTCCTTGTTCATCCTGTTTACCTGATTCATGTTCTCCCCCACCTGACCCCACCAATGTTGATGATCTTGTAACCTGGTTCAATGATCAGTGTGATTCTGCACTAGACACGACAGCTCCCTACACTACCATGTCGTTTTCTTCAGCTAACTCTTGCCCCTGAATCAATGACGACATTCATCAGCTGAAAAGGGAAGTTAAAAGAGTTGGAAGAAATCCCAACGCAGGGTCCGTCTTCTCCATCTGAAGGAATTACAGTCCATGCTCAACCAAAACATCAAAGAGGTTAGAGTTGCCTACTTTGCTGACCTAATCAGTGACAACAAACACAATCCTAGGCTCCTGTTTAATACCACTGACCGGCTTGCAAACCATGCTCATCCTGTTGTATCTGCCTTCTCCCCATTAGACTGTAAACATTTTTTGTCTTCCTTTGTTGACAAAATCAACAATATCCAATCCCATTTTAATAATGCTACTGTTTCTATGAATCATTAGCTTACTGTCCTGTTCTCTTGTCTGAGTCCTCCCTCATCTCTCTATCTCTCTGCATAATCTTTTTGACACTGTATCCCATATGCACCTGTCCTCTTGCCCTTTAGCTGCTGCTTTCAATACAATTGATCACTCCATCCTTTGATTGTCTAAATAAGAGGGTTAATATCTCAGGCTCTCCTCTCAACTGTCTCTCGTCCTATTTGACAAACTGGAAGTTTCAGGTCGTCATAGACAACTTTGTATCCTCAACTGCCCCTATACTCTCTGGAGTTCAGCAGAGTTCAATGCTTGGTCCCATCCTTTTCTATGTTACCTCTAGGCAACCTGGTTAGCTATTAAAGAATGGATGTCACTCAACTTTCTTCAGCTAAATCCAGACAAAACTGAGGTTCTCCTTATCAAGTAACACGTTTGTCTCTGATATGAAATACTATATAGGCCCTCTGGCCACCAATGTTAAACCCCCCTTTAAGAAACCTGGGTGTAATTAACCAAAACCTGAACTTTGACACTCACATAAATGAAGCATCGAGTTAGTTCATGCAGGACACAGAAGTCATAGCCCCTGCTGTAATCAGCTGACAGCCAGCTGGTTCTATCCTGTAGTGACACAACAATCACAGCTCATTCTCATAAGAAGGCGGTCCATTTAACATGATTTCTTCATCTCTAATTTTTGCGACACCTATGCTACCTCACTTACCGCTGCTGCTGGCAAAGCTTTGAAGTCAATCCTTATGCATCCTTATTCTCAAGATAATACAGTCTTAGGTCTGCAGCAGGCTCGCTGCTACACACAGATTCACATGGCCCTGTTTCAGGATGTATGCTGCATCCTCATTCTTAAGCAGGTTTGCTGCTACGCATAGATATTTTCCGTAGTCTGGCTGCTGCTTAGCATGGACGTTATTTAGTTCGGCATTGGGTTCTGTCGTTTTGGGGTGTTTGACATTGTTCTCCCTGTTTGGCTTAGTTTACTGTGTGGCTCACCCAGAGAGGATTTCCAGTTATGGCAATAAATGGTTAAATCTATGACGAGAGTGTTCCTTACTGAAACAAGCTTGTCCAAACCTGCTTTTGATTGCAAAAATCAAATCAATGGTATCAACCAGAGATCTAGAATTACTAATCCATACCCTAATTTATCTATGTCTTGACTACTGCAATGCTCTTTACTCCTCTCTCAGCCAAGTAGCCATGTCCCATTTGCTTCCCCGGCTGCTTACCAAAACCAACCTCAGATCCCACGTCACACCAATCCTTGCATCCCTTCACTGGCTCCCCGTTAAGAATAGAATAGATTTTATGACACTGGTTATCCAATACAAGGCCATACATGGTCTTGCCCCTTCATACATTTCAGAACTTTTGCATCCCTATTCCATCTCTAGACCACTCACATCATCTAACCAAGGTCTCTTATTTATAGCTCTCTGCAAATCCAAGGGTTATTGTGCTTTAGATGTTAGGGCCTCATCTCTCTGGAACAAAGCCCATTGCCTTCCCTGCAACGGAGCTGTAATTTATTTTTCTGTATATTGGTATATATGCATGTTGTTTATTTTTTCTGTATCTACTGTATATCCTGTACAGCAATTACTTAAAAGAAAAACATCCTCCACACACAATGCTTTTTGTTTTTTTAAGATATTTTATCTTTAAGCTTTGCCTCCCAGCATAATATACAAGTTATTTTTTTAAGGCAAAATCATCAAATTTGTTAATTTTCCTTAATTTTGAGAATCCAAAACTAGGGTGCATGAGACAGTTATGCTTTTGATGAAGCCATTAAACCAATTGGGTAGCTATGTCAACGTATTAGCACTTTAACTTATTGCATCTCACATTTCAGCTTTTTATTTTTTACCTTTCAGTGTGGCTTTCTTCAGGACCTTCATGGCATATAGCTGTCCTCTGTCCACTCCTCTGATCTTTCTCACCAGAAACACCTGGAATCATCACCATCATCCATCACTGTCCTCATCACGTTTTCTGAGATAGGCTATTTTGTAAAAGTTTGTAACAATTTAAAACACTAGTTCAGCATTTCAAATGCTGCATTTTTTTTTTTAGCAGCAATAGTTAACAGTGGCGGCGGTAGGGTATGGCTTGGTGGGGCTGCAATAACTTTTGAATGTTATGCTCTCCCGCTGACCTGGTCCGACAGCGCCACCACCTCCGGACAGCATGATGCAGCGACAGCACCCCACACTGCACCGATCTAATTTCAGCAGCAGACGCGTCATTCAGTATCCCCATTAGTACTCAACGTAAGTCTGTCACTGTCCAGAGATCAGTGGGGTCCCTTCACCTGCACTCTGTCACACGTCACCTCCAACGTCACTAATGTGAGCACGCCTTGCGAGCATGCTAGCAGCTACATGACGGCCGTATTTTTTTTCCAGTCTAAAATTAGTAACCCGTATTAGTAAATTAGTTAGTAATTTGTTGTTAGTCCGCAAGTTAGGAAATTGTACTATGGATACATTTGTTTTCAAACGTCCTCGGACAGAAGAGCTGCTGACACCGGCGGCGGGCGTGTTGGATGATGTTGAGCATGTTAACGTTACCAGTGTTTCATCTACACCTGCGGGGGAGGAGGACACACAGGCGGATTGAGCTCTTTGGAAAACCTCAGCGGTGAGTTTGAATACATTTTTATTATTTTTTTGGAAACTGTGCTGACTTTGTCGCGTTTCGCGTGGTGTCTGTTGTTCATGGTCTCTTTCACCGTGGTCTTGGTAGCATAATTAGCATAATAATAATAATGAACATAGTACGAGAAAAAATAAAGATTAAAGCAAGCACTGCAAATCAAGAAGCATATATATAGGAAATAAAAAATGTACTATATGAAAAAATATTCACAGTCCTATCCGTAACAATGTCACAGTTTCGGACTGATATATTCCAGAATCGAGGTTATAGTGTGCTAACTTTACCTAACATAGCCAAAAACCTACAATCGCTATAAAAAGTGACTATTAGCTTGATCAAGTCATAGACTATGAAGTAATATGTTAGCCTGTTACTCTGTGAAACAGTGAACAATAATTTGGTACCATGTGGGGGCCCCTGCTGGTCACTTTAGACAACACTATTTGGGAAGGACAAGACACAGATTGGCTATTTCCACCTATAATTAATTAGGCTCTGAATTATAGCTATGCAGCAAAATTTACATTTATTTATTTCTAAGGACAAATCAACATTTCTGTAAATGTGCCAGTGTTATCCATCTGGATAATTTTTAACTGCAGCCCTTTGGCGAGATGTTTTGAGATAAAATTGACGACGACAACAAGATGCCATACAGACAGCAACAAAACAATAATTCTTAAGAGAGAACAATTTGAATCATAAATAATATATCACACACCTATGTAGGCAGTCATGCATTTATTTATTTTTATTCTAATGTTACCCTCGTACAGATCCTGTGCTTGCATAATGTTACACTTTTATAGAATGGCCATTCTATCCTCCTGACTTTTGTTTTGATATATTTACTTTTACTTCCGGGTCACATGCCTTGCACTTCTTCATGTGTTCCTCCAAAAGGAAAAACAAAAAGGGGGATTTGCAAACATCCAAATTGGACCGTGATTTGAACTTGGTTCTCTCGTTTTTCGTGTCTTGATTCTGACAACAAAAACGGAAAAACAGCTTTTTGTTTTCTAACGAGGAAAAGAACTGCCTGAACGTACACGGGCCATTTGAGCCCCACCACTGTATGGGTTAGCCTCACCGTAGTTCAGCCGCCACTGTTAGCTATACTTTAAAACACAAGTAGGGTGTATGTTAATATTCATGTTATTCAGGTGTTGCTAATAGAAAATCCCGTTTCAGTAATAGTTTCAATTTTATTTACATAGCCCAATCACAAATCACAATTTGTCTCAAGGGGCTTTACAATCTGTATAGCATAGAACACCCTCTGTCATTAGAACCTTGATTTGAATGAGGAAAAAATCCCCCCAAAAAAACCTTTTTAATAGGGGAAAAAATGGCAGAAACCTCAGGAAGAGCAACAGAGGAGGGATCTCTCTCCCAGAATGGACAGACATGCAATAGATGTCCTGTGTTTAGAATAGACTCACAAAACAAAATCATAGCATACAATTGTGATGACAAAGTAAGTTTTACTTATGTTAAATAATACACTGTAATACACCTGCTGTTGCTGCCTTTTGCCTCAAATTCTACACCCACCCACTGGCGATAGGTAGGCTGCCAAGCTGAGGTAAGAGCCAGTTACCATCACTTTTCACATAAGTGCTGTTTCACTGTTTGCCAAATACTAATTAAGTGCGTGTATAGCAAACATGCTAACCTGACCTCAGGTGCCCGCCTTCGGCTTTGGGAAAAGCATCCCCTCGCCAACATCTGTCTGCTGTGATCTGCAGTCTGCCCCATGCAGACCTCTAATCTACAGCAACACTGACAACAGGCCTTAACTCATTTAAATAAATGTAGCGATCTGTGGCATGAGTTTTCAAACTGCTAGTCTAGAAATAATTGAAAATGGATGGCTTATCATCAGCAAATGGTGACTAGTAATGCACAGACAATACACAAACAAACTGTATGGCTAAAAGTAAGTGGTTACCCCATTTTTCAGTTTGGGGTAGGCTCCGTGATTCCAATTAAAAGGAGTCCTAATGCTACAGCATACAAGGATATATTAGATCATAGTGCACTTCTGATTTTGTGGCTTCAGTTTGGGGAATGCTCTTCCCTGTTTCAGCTGACAAGACCCCCGTGCACAAAGCAATGAAATATTTTTTCCAGTTTGGTGTGGAAGAACTTGACTGCCCTGGACAGACCCCTGATCTCAATCCCATCCGACACCTTTTGGGATGAATTAGAACGCTGACTGCGGGCCAAGGCTTTATCACCCAACATCAGTGTCCAGCCTTAATGCTCTTGTGTCTGAATGGGAGCAAACTCCCCTGGAAAGACTTCTCAGAGCAGTGGAAGCTATTATAGCAGCATATTAATGACCATGGTTGCTGAATGAGATGTTCACACGAGTGTGCACATTCATTTGTCTATATAGTGTATGTGTAAAGTCCAACTGGTGTTAATACTATAAACATGTAGTACAGCTGAAGAGAACCTAAGTAATGACCCATTTGGTCAGCTAGGCAAGTAGAGAAACCTGCAGGTAGTCGTCAGCTTTGGGCCTAGTGTGTGGGCTGTCTTTTGGCTGGTAGTTTTACACTGATCTCCTGTCCCAGCACTCTGATCCAATGGATTTGAGAGAACCTGCTTTCTCTCAAATTTCCTTTACATGAGTTGTGGTTGGAGATATTCAGGTCTCAGCAGTTATGGTTAAAAAGTGTATCTTGTACCTTTCCATAGGAACCCTGTCCAAGGACTTTAAGCAGCTGGAACTGAGAGGGGTCTGCTTTTTCACAACCCTCCTTAACATGGTGGCTGATGTCAATCTCCTTAAGTATACTGTCATCCTGAGGAAAGAGAGACAGACGTCACTGTTAGTATGTTATTTAGGTTTGTACAAAGACTGAGACAGGAAAAACAGAGGAAATAGAGTAATATCTGTCTTAAAGGTGAGACATGAACGAAATGAGATGAATTACATTCAACACCTCAGCAGTTATGAAATATTGTCTAGTAACATCCATATCGATTAAAAACAAAATAAAGTAAATCGCGCTTATAAACACACACATAAAGAGGGGTGGATATTGATGGGCCATTGTGTTATTGCGGGGAAGGTATGGGCCGAGGTCACTAGCAGTGATGCATCGTGTAAGCTGCCTTTTTTAACCTATTCAGTCTGCTCAGTGAAGCAAATGATCAACTGCCAACCTGAGGCATGACTGAGATTGGTCGGTGTGACAGTATACTGTAATTCTGTAAAGTTGCCAGTGTCATTTAAAAGTTAAGAGCTTTACACCACACTTTCAATCAAGTATGAAATGCTGACAAGAGTTAGTAAATCTAGAAAGGTATTTGTTGTAAATTCTATTTTCTTATGATAGCTTCCACGTGTTCAATGTAATGTCACATAAGCTTAATATTTAGTAAATTGTTGTGATTTTGTTTCTCAAGGAGACGGCACTGAGATATTCACATGTGGAGCTTGACATGGTTGAAAAATGGTCAAAGCAGGGAATTGGGGGTTAATGCTGTTGTTTTATCCATGTGCACATTATTCGACTTGATCTATTTGTTTGATTAAACATGCACATGGTGATAAAAGGAACAGGGCCAGTGTTTCCTCTGCATATACACATCAGCATTTTTTGGTTTTACAAATGTGGTTTGTAGTTTAGCTAAAGCTTTATTTACATAATATACTGTGTGAAGTAATAGATATTTTACAAGCTTATTTCTCTAAATTTACTTTCTAGTCTATTTTGGTTTGTAGAATGGACAAAGTTGCCTGCCACTGTCACAGCATTTTGAGGGCTTATTGGGAATATTACAATACACTATACAATGTTTCTATAATGGCATCAGATCTAAGTTATTTCTAAGATCCATATGAAGCTAAAAATAATCAAGCTGTCACTTAGATCTGTTTCTGCTAAGACAGCAGATTCTTTGATGCTGTCTCTGCAGTGAGAATGTTACGGAGTCTGTGAATAACACAGCACATGTGTTTTCCTGTTACACTTTACCCTAATCAAAAGCATGCAGCAAAGCAAGTTCTTAGGTCTCAAATTCAGCCTTTGAGATTTATTTTTATTACAACAAGAACAAACGCTGCCAGCGGGGGAGAGAGAATTCCAATTTTTCCAGCACAGTTTCACTGTTATCAGGAATTTAGTAGAACGTACGAGTCAGATTGATGCACTTATCAAGAAAATGACACTTCTATTCGATTCTAGAAATTTCATAATATATAAATAGATTCATATTGGAAATAAGTGAAACCCTCCTGACAATTTCGTTTGCTAATAATGACTGAAAATAGAGATTTCTTTCATTATAGATCCTAAAGGAAGCATAGAACCAAGCAAAGCTGCACATTCATCCTCAAACCTGACAGTATATCAACTGCTGACATGACAGAATAACAGTGCAGATCCACACCCCACATATGACAGTCAGTAATTTTCTGAGAATGTTTTACACTTATTGCTTTGATTCAATTTATACATGAGGGTTTGTGCAAATGTGGGAAAAGCTATACTTGTAATTTGAGGTTTTAGCAATTCTAGAATGTGGAACTGTATCAAATTATAGTGATTGCATTATGTATAGTATGTAATACACCATGCACTGTCCACCATGCAACATGCTGGACAGTTTCAGCCCATAATGAGTAATGCAGTAGCAGTTTGTTTTATGTGATTCTTTGCTGTTTCATTGTTTAAACAGGGCAGCAGGAACCAACATATGGGATGCTGATCAATAGCTGACCCTGAACTCTGACCTTCCATGAAGGGGAGGGAAGTGTAAAGAGAACCTCCTCACATGGAGCATCAAAGCGTCATGATACAGTTGTGGACAGTCAGCCAAACAGGTAAACAAACACAATCAGACAAACATGTGCCAGCCAGAAACACTAACAGTCTCACAAACAGGTAGATAGCCTGTCAAGCTGATTCATCAGCAATCACAACAACAAAGCCAGGGGGGGGGTTATTTTCTATTTATAGCTCAAAGATTCAGGTAGACATGCTGCAAACAGCATTCTGCCTCTCTCTCTCTTCCCTGCTGGTTTGTTTGGGCTATAAATAGATCTCTACTGCTGTGGCCGTCCACTGAATCAATCTGTCTGTATCCATTTATCTACCAACCTGCCTGCCTGGCTGCTTGTGTGCCTGTTAGCGTTTCTGTCTGTCTGACTGTATTTCCATGTAGCCTGTCTCTCCCTCTCTTTGTCAAGAAAACAGAAAACAGAGCGTTTTGACTGACAGGCAGAGCAACAACTGTAACGATGCTGCAATGACTCCTGAACCGCTCCGCCACAAACCAGATAACACACATTCTTCCCACACCCATTCCCTTGTGCCCACAGATTCCTCACACACATCCTCATCTACTGTTGATATGAGAGGGCTGCTGTTTTTGTCTTGGGCTTTCGGCCTTAATATTAACACAAACACACACGGTGCAACTGTGATGCAATCCCCTTTCTAGCACACACAGATTCACACACATGTACCAATCTCTAGTTCATAGAAGTTTTTACTGCCCCTGGGTGGATGTCTAAACAGCTTGACCAACCTCAAGTTGACAGAAGCCAGTGTTGTTCTTGTTCCTCGCTGCCTTGTTCTTCAGATAGATAGAAAACCATCTCCGCACTGTGAATTTTCGCGTGCTGGTATCCATGGCAATGGGCAGACCTGTGTATCTATCCCATAATGATGAACATCTCCCTGCAAGAGGTCCTAAGGTAGAGACGCAGAAACAGAGCTTCTTTTTTTTGGTTATCTATTTGTCCCGCAGTTTATCCATTTTCCCATCCTCAATGCAGTCGTCGCTTTTTAGTTTTCCCATCATTCACATTCGCCGCTCGTCTCTCTGGTGGGTTTCAGCCTGTCGTTTCCCCCCTCCGTCTCTCAGCTGCAGTGGACGCCAGTAAGCACGTAGTCAGAGTTGTAACAGAGCTGTTAATCTACGCAGACAGACAGGCGGGATGACAGACGGGGCAGGTGCTGCTGGGTTTGGGATTGTCTTGTTTTGCAGCGGGCTCACTGCGTGAGACTGCAGGGAGAGGTGACGAATAAATCTGTTCCGCTGAATCAGGGGAGGTGTGTTCTCTCCGCAGAACAAGGGACTGTCACCAGTCACATAGTGTGCCGGCGAGCTCCCAACCCCTCCCTCCCTCATTCTCCCCTTTTCCTGCCCCTCACCTCCCTCTGTGTCTCCCACCAGCATACAGCAACAGCTGGTGAGGTCACATGGTGTAAACCTCGCTCTGTCTCCCTCATCCTCTGTCCCTTCTCTTTTGCTCCTGCATGACATCCAATAACACACATTAATACAGGCTGAATAAAAAATAATGACAAATGACATAGACTGTCAGCAGTGTAACAGTAGAGGCCTGTGGAAAATACTGTGGCTCAGATTCAGTGACATTACATCAGAATTCAATTCAATTTGAGGACAGCAATCAATGTTACAATCAATAATGATTACAGAAGCAAGGGCAGCAATCACAGAGAGTACAGTGTGATGTGGTTGATCACTGGGCATGGGTGTGTGAGCGTGTGTAGGTACTTGGATATGTCACATCAGCAGCTTTGCAGAACTGCAGTGTTACATAACCACAGAGAGGGAGAGGTGGAAATAGAGACCTAGGAAAGTGGGTGAGATGGTGGGGGGGGCTTGATTAGGAGGAAGCAGGGGGTAAATCAGGACTGCTGCTCTACCTGGGTCAAGTGTCCTGTGCTTTATTTTTTTCAAAAATAAGGTTTATTCAGCCCGTGTAATTCACCTCAAACGCTCAAACTGTGATCCCAAAACTTGGAACGTCAATAAAAACAGAGCTCATAGTGCTGTTTATGTGTTTGACAGGATTTGAACCACATTCAGGACATTGCTGGCACATAGTTTCAGGGAATTTTAGCACTATTAATAATGTAATCAGATGTGTAATCTGCAGTGCTGTGTTGTGGGAGGAGATTCAGGATTATGGACCGGTGTCTTTGTCCCAGTGGCATTAAGCCTCTGTAAGGAGATCACGACATTAATACTCATACAAACGCAGTAGATATGGACAGATAGAAAGACAGACTTTTTTTATTTACTATACTATATTATACTAGCCTACATGCATAGACAGACACAAGTTAAGATGCCCCTTAAAACCATCCTGACACCACTGTTTTCAGGCAGATGGTCCTTCTGTATTCAGTCACCAAGCTCTATTTATAGGTTGATTTTACTTTCAATTACTTAAATAAAAAAATGCAAATACATACATTTTATTCAATATTGCATGTAACATAATAAGTCATTATAAAGGGCAGATTGACTTCATATTGAATGTTTTATTGACATAAAAATGACAGTACAAAAGTTAATTTCAGTCACTTCACACCACAGCATTTCTCCACCATCGTTTACGCTGAATTGATTTATCAATGGACAAAAATGCTAAACAGCACCAAAACAAAGAAACCATTGTCCAAAGTTCAGTGGGGGATTAAATAGTGTTTATCAAAACATTTGCTATATCCTTGAAAAACAAACATTTTATCTGTACAGGCATAGAGCATGCATAGCGAAAATGGTGCATAATGAACTTGGGGCGGGTCTTGAGTTTTTGGACTCCTAGATACTTAAAAATAAACAATATAGAAGAAACTGAAGCATTTACTCTATACACCATACACTATATTTACTTTCTAGTAAACATACATAACTTATACACTACTGGTTTAAGCTTACATGTGTGACTAAGTCCTCTTTCAGCAACATAGACCAGGTCTATGGAACAGTGGCTTATATACTTCGCAAACATCACAAGGAAGCTTATGATTACTTCCACTAGGTTATAATGCCCGAAAGATGTAGAAATTGCTGCAAAGCAGCAGTGTTTAAAAATGATTGCCCTTGCCCCAAAAGCCCTCAAAAATATGCATATTAAACAGTATTAGTTACATAGTGATTTAATAATTAAAAACACCAGCTATTTTGATGATTAGGATTCATTTAATTATCATAAAGTTGAAAAGTGCTTACTTAATAGCTAAAAATCCAATCACCCCCGCAAAAAAAAGGTTGGCACATGACCACTCAAATGTGGTTTAAATATGGCAATCAGGGTCACAAGATATGCATTAAGGTCTGACATCTACACAATCAATAACATGAAGTAAAAGTACATAAACTGCCTGTCTGCTCGCCTGCCTGACCTCATCATGATGCTGCTTACTATCGGACTCATCTACTAGTAAGGGTCAGAAAGGAACATAATTCCATTAAAGCACTATGCAGTAGTGGACAGCGTGTGTGTCCTGGTTTTTGTAGGATATAAAAACAATGCACTTAAAAGATGATTTTATTTTCAAGTACCTGTCACCAGAATTGTCATGCAGTTCAAAAATGTTTTCAGCACTGATTGTGTGAGGCTATTTTTGACTTAGATTATCATTAAAGCAACGATGTTCATTGTGAAGCCCGAGAAAAATACACTTATAGTTAGTCAGTGTGTGTGTGTGTGTGCATGCTAAATTACAGTACAGTTGGGACTGGGAAACAAAGAATACATTTGTTTGTATGTCTTTGTGTGAAAGTAGGGTTTTAGTGTGCTGTTGCATTTCAGTTTGTGTATGCATGTGTTTTATGGAAGAGGTGGGTAGTAAACTGGTATATCATGGTCACATACACTGAAGCCAGATGCCTTGTCAATAGCCGTGGGATTGTCCCAGTCTCCCTTAGATATTGTTCCCATGGTAAACTGTTTCTCACAGTCCAGGAGGGTGAAGTCAGAATGGAAACAGATCTCAATCTGCCCCAAAATCTGGACATCAGCATTCTGTCAAATACAAGATCAAACAATTTAGCAATCTAGCAGACTGTCCCTTGAAACATAGCTTAAATACCTGACACAAAAACTGCACCTAGACATTCCTTATAAAGTAGGACATTGCAAAACACAAACAGCCAATTACGATTTCATTATTTGAATGAAAGTGTTTTTACCTTTGACGGAGGGATGCACTGGATCTTAGGTGTGACGCCATAGAAGTTCTCTATGACTCCTTCAATTTGTGAAAACTAGACACAGACACATTAGGAGCAGAGAGAAGAGCAAAAGATAATTTCTTAAATAACACTAACATTTGAGATTTTAATATACCATAATTTGACGTTAAAATAAAAATAGACCTACTGTGTAGTATTTTTCTGAAGGGGTGATGTTAAACTTCTTCAGGATGCTACAATAACAGAAACACAGATTTCTATTTGAGCCTTTGAGGTGTTGATGGTATTATCCAGAGTGACTTAACATGAGTACGTAACAGCAATCAGTTTCTGTGAACTAGACTGTGGACCGCAAACATGCACAGGAATATCAAGACAATACTAAGAACTATAAAATGAAACAATTGTTCCTGAGGGAAGAGGTGTGTGTATGTGCATGTGTACGTGTGCTGTACCTGTCCAAATCCACTTTATGGTATAGTTCCAGTGCCTTGCTGAAGTATTTATGTTGACTATTCAGAGAATCTGCTTTGGCTGCACATGTACCATGTTTGTGCCACTCATACTTCCTGTTGAAACAGACAAACAAGCAAGTACCAATCGGTTTTACTATATTCATGTACAAATTGACGCCGGGAACACACTACATGATCTCCACTGGTCAAAGCCAGTCAGAGGCCAAGTGAAGTTTGTGATTCAGAAGTACATAAAATCCATTCATCACCCACAATACAAGATAAGATATAGAGATAAATGTCCACTACCACATTAAGCACTATTCTGCAGTAATAGTGATCACTGTGTAATGCATATTTTAGTGGCATAAAATGGTCTTAAAATGACAATAATATCCTTTATCGCAGTTATATCTGGGACAATCTATCGTCCAACAAAAGTAGTTATCGTGACAAGCCTAGTGGTAATAGTACAGTACTATAGTACATTAAACAAGAACACCAAACTAAAAACGTGTCAGACGGACTGACAGATAGGGGGGGAAAAAATGGAAGCATCGATGGTGCAATACCAGAATCCAGCAGACAAGGGGTTAAGCAAGTCAGGCCAACTCTTCTTCATGTCTGGAAGCAGGTCCTGAAAACACACACCCAAAAATCTGATTAGTTTTATCTATCAGTTATATCAACTGGAGAAAAGGAGTAGAAAATCATTCATTTATCATCCCAAATTCAGTAATGCCAAATTGTATTGTCTCTCAGTTGTGTGTGCTTTAGATTAGGAGCTTTTCATATAGCTATTCTGAAGAAAAAAGTAAGCTCCCATTTGTTCTTTGTCCTTCCAATTGTCACTGGTGTAAACCAGTGTCTGTTTATGTTCCCTCTCGAAAAAAATAACATGACTACAGCTCTACAGAAAGAAGATAAATGGATTTTACCCCCAGTTATAAAGACACTCAGGTTGAACAGTGTTGTACCTCTATTAGGGAAGAATTGAAATGCCATGATGAATTGCAGTCAATCCCTTTATCTGGCCTGGAAAACAGAGACTCACAATATTAGATATCTGTCTTACCCTGTGTTACTCACTGTCAGAGACAAAAAAAGAGGAAGTAAAAAACAGGTAAAAAAAAAACAAGCAACAGTGACTGATTGTTTTACATGCCTTGCATTTCTTACCTCAAATAATGCACAACTAGATGTGCTTTATAGTCACTTTCCTAAAATAGGGTTAGTGGCAAATAAGTAATATATCCATATAGTATATTTCTTTTTTAGGTTCTGACTGAGCTGGATTTTATTCTTCTACTATATATATTTAATATGTTGTAAAAACAAATGATTTCAGTAGTCAAAGTCAAAGTCAAAGTTTATTTCTATAGCACATTTACAGATGGCTGAGCCACACCAAAGTGCTTCACAATAAAATACTAAGAGTAATAAGCATAACAAGGCATAAATAAAATACTAATTATAATATATAAAATCAACAATGTAAAGCGCGACAAGGCAATAAGCGCGGGAGTTAAAAATTACATAAAAGAGCAATTAGAAAAGTAGACATTGGTCACTATACTTAGCCTTTTAAATAGACACTAATCAAATGCTAGTGAAAAAAGGTGAGTTTTCAAAAGACACTTAAAAGTGTTTATAGACTGGGCTGCACGGATGTTTAGGGGAAGGCAGGTCCAGAGTCTGGGGGCTGCTACTGCAAAGGCTCTGTCCCCCTTGGTTTTTAGTCTTGTTCTGGTAAGTAAGTACATTTACTCAAAACCAGTTTTCTACAGTGGTCATACCTAACAGGCTGTTAAGTAACACCTGCCATGCTGATACAGAAAAGAACACACATACCAGAGTCCATGTAGTGTCCAGTAGCTAATGTTGGGATGACATGCTGGGTGCTCCATCTGGAATTGATACAAAAACAATTATTGTATTGTTATTCCATCTGGACTCATAAATCTAACACTTAATTATGTTATTAGTAATTAATATTCACTAATACTCAGCTTGCAGTGTCTCAGTGAGCTGAAATACAAAAATCTGTCACAACCTCAATGAAGGTGCATGAATAAAAAAAAAAAGGTTGAAATGAACACAGAGCTAATTTTGGAGAGTAGCTACTAGGGCTGGAACTAATTATTATTTCTATTATTGATTAATTTTGATTATTCTCAGATGAGCCGATTAATTGTTTATTCATTTGATTGTTTATGAAATATCAAATATAATAAAGACTTCCAGTCATGGGAGCCCAGAGATGCCATTTAAAAAACAAAACAAAACCCTGATGGTATTATTAGGGTACCACAGCTAGTGGCAGCACCACCAGCAATAGTTTAGTGTTTGTAGCTGATTGTTGAATGGAAAGGGGAACTGCAGCAATTTTGTGGCTTTGCAGATAAGGATATACACATATCTCCTCTGTTAAGTCTTGGTATGTCCTAAATTATTTTAAAATGTCTTTCCAAAATTAAACTTACATTAAAAATAGAAACTTCTGAGAATGGAAGCTATTTCAATCATTAAGCAAAATGTGACCTAGAGCAAATAAACGGCAACAAATGGCCACCCCAAACAGAAACTTGCCAAGTCAAACTTTCACTTCTGACACACACAGTCAGGCATGTGATACAAAACCACATGTCACTCGAAGGTTTGAACAATCAGAGAGGGCCTCAGGAAAGCATAGAAAGCAAGAAAAGTGCGGTCAAAAAGCACAAAGTAGGGGATGTGGGTTCTGTGCCGTGACTTATGGAATGGTTAAAACTGCATCCTTGTGTGTTGAACAGAATGTTGCCTAATCAAACCAGATTGTTGACACACAGCCAGTCTCGTGACTCAGACACAGATGTCACATGATATTTAGGGATTAAATGCTGACTCAGTGATACAATATATAGGTAACATTCTGGTGTTATTATAAGAGGGCAGCATTGTCTTATGATGGGATACCATATTATCAAAAGATTTATCATAATTGTTGGATAAATATTATTTATCCACACCTCCCTCAATTTGTCACAACATATACAGACTATCCTGGAAACAACATTCCTTATATAATAATTTAGAGCTAGGAAAGTTTTTCATCCTACAAATTAAAGAATAACAAAATAATCTGTAAATAGTCAAATCTGGATCTGGTCCAATGAATTACACATTGTTCTTTTTCACAGCAGTAATTTTTACATGTCGTAGTAGGATAAGCACCGGTGTTACTGATAATATATTTTATTTATTACACCTGTGCTTTTCCCACTGTGATATGTCAAATTGAGATAGGTGAAAAAGCCCAGTTGCGTATGTAAAAAGGTCAAAATGTTAAAGAATAAATAAAATAAATAAAGGCAGGAAGAAACTCACACTACAGAAGGTGCTTGGCCAGTGGTGGGTCAGGATCAATTTGGTCCACATGTGTCTGAAACCCACATACATTAATAATATTAGTGGAATTGTACAGAATGACAATGACACACCTTTATCTATTTAGAGCTATATGTTAATTTAAAGGTCCAGTATATAGGATTTAGAGGCATCTAGCAGTGAAATTGCAATTTGCAACAATTTGAATGCTGCTTGGATCATCCCCCTGTTCGAAGCGCTTAGGAGAAACTACGGTGGCCGCAAAACTCGCAGAAACCCCCCCCCGGCAAACGACCCTATCTAGAGCCAGTGTTTGGTTTGTCCATTCTGGGCTACTGTAGAAACATGGTATTGCAACAAGGCGACCTCTGTGGAAGGGGACCCGCTTCCTCTGTTGATTAAAAACAGCTTACTCTAAGGTAATGAAAACACAATTATTATTATTTTTAGGCAATTTATACACTAATGAAAACATACTTATGAATATTACATTCAATTTCTGCCAATAGCACCTCCTTAATTTTACATACTGGACCTTTTATAGACATATAAATGGAGAAGCAGAAAATAACAGGGTTCATTAGACCATCTACCATTATATTCATCTATACATATGGTATATTATTTTGTTTTACTTACGGAGGTGAAATCACAGAGGCAGAGGACAGGGCTGCTGCTGCTGCCAGGCAGAGCAGAAGAGGAGAGTAGAGCCTCATGTCAGACCTAAAACATGATAACAGATTTGTCAATTCACAGCTGCTTTTATCCAGAGCTTGGTATTGAACATCATAATAAACATTGGTTTACATTAAAACGTCAGGTGTAGAACTGGTAAAAACACTTGTGTCTGAAGATTTCATGCATTACATCGAAGTAAATGTCTATAATAATGGATTTGGATGAAACCATTTATTACAAAAATTGTAGACTGGTTCACTAAGCAAGAAGAACAGGCACATGCACACAGTGACTGACAAAAGGAGAAAAAACAGGAAGTGGCTCTAACTGGGGGAAGTTAGTGGTAATGAAGACTTCATGTGACAACTTAATTAGGCAATCAACAAAAACCTTTAAACCAGGCCTCAAATACACAAACAGTGTCATATAATTCGCAGTTCACAGTGCAGCAACGGTAGAGACGATAACACGATAACACACTCGGGGTGAAATACAACTGATCAACATGTTCATAGAATTGTTTTGAAAGACGTTATAAGGAAAAGCCTAACCTGTCCTGGTCGGTCATGCCTCAAACACTCAACTGTAACTGAAATTAAGATGGTGACAGGCAACTTTGAAGTCACTGGTTAGGCACTAGAAATTAACTCGTTTTCTCTTGTTAAGTTCACTAACTTGATCTAAATCTACAGTGCGTAACTAAATTTGTGAAAACGCCAGTTAAGCCGAGCTAAAAACTTTAAGTAATATCGCCAGTCAAACATTAGCCAGCTGAGTTAACGTCACCGTATCTTAAATCAGATTAAACTCATAGCGTTAACGTTAACCTCAACGGACACCAGGTAAAACCGAACGTCAGTTTTAACCGAACTGGTTTAAACAAATGTAAAGTTTAAATTGGTCTCACCTTGTGACGTTACCGGATATATTG
This sequence comes from Coreoperca whiteheadi, assembly GCA_011952105.1. Classification (NCBI taxonomy): domain Eukaryota; kingdom Metazoa; phylum Chordata; class Actinopteri; order Centrarchiformes; family Sinipercidae; genus Coreoperca; species Coreoperca whiteheadi. Next base: position 20,014,017 of record CM022485.1, read on the forward strand.
CAACAGCGATTTGTGGCAGTTACACGAACGCCGCGCAGTTTACCATTAAAATAACTAACGTTACGCTGGGTTAGTGTGTTACACAAGATACAGTCTGTTGTTTATGTCCATGGATGTAGTTTACGTCCCGCAGGCGCATCACTACCTGTCTGTCTGCTCAACCAATCGTGAGCGACGTACACGTCATGCGTCATCACGTGGTAGGATGGGGGGCGGGGGGGTTGATTTATTGTCCGGCCTCCACCGGCTGCTTCTTCCTGAAACCTATTAGTGACGTTTTGAAACCAGTTCGCTGATTTATCAGTGTACAATCGTCCCTTTCAAGACAGCTTGCACTAAAGTGTACAATAAAATCGTTGTAAGTATTAATGGTAATTTAAGGGATAGCTCTTTATCCTAAACATTTTTTCATGTAATCGAAGGAATTATTATTATTATTATTATTATTATTATTAAGAAATGATTACAACGTCATGACCTCTGGAGAGTAATTCTGAGATATTGAGCTAAATTGAAGATAAATAATTTAACAACACCACACAGACATTCATATTTATTAATGTTTTTTGTAACTAAATCAGATTAGACAGTTCTCTAACAAACACCGTTTCAATGATTTTGTAGAGAATATGCCTGATTGAAAACAGCCTGCGAACAGCTTCCGTGCTTAAGCAACAACGTTTGTGAAGTTTGGAAGTCCATTAAGTGGATAAACAGAGAATGTCAGTTTTACAATGCCTTCATCAAAAATGAATGAATTCATCTGCAGTCCGTTAGGTGAAGTAAACATCGGAGATGCTTTGCCACAAGCAAAGGGTGTTCAACAACCCTCAAACATCACCAAATAAATTATTAAAAGTTTTAATTGTATATGTATTTTGTGGATTTTTTAGAATATCTTTTTTACATAGAGTCCTGATACTTTGGATTTACTGTATATCTCCATTGTTACTCTGTGCATTCATGTTTTTACAACTGCTGCAGGTTTTGGCAAGCTGCCGTCCTCTGACTCTAGGCTTCAAATCATGTGACCTAAGCCGAGGTTTACAAAACCCAGAATGAACACACTTTGCAGTTAATGGAAAGGGACGGTTGATATAATTTTCTGTCAAAATGCCCCAGATCCTGGACAGTGTAAATTCAAAATAATGATTATGTGTACTTGATGAGTACAGTTTATAGTACAATTTTGTTTTTGCAGAAAGTAGTGTATTCTAAAGAGTTTAAACAAAGAAACAGTCGAGTAAATGTATTGCATACCTACCTTGTGTTTCTTCAATTGAAGGCAAATATTCAGTCAGACATTTCACTTCGTGAAGTGCTCTGCACTAACGATTCATAATTTAAAGTTAATCAGACAGGCCTGACTTATTAAATGTATGAAGTGCCCAGGGGTTCCTTTTTAAATAATGACTCATTATAAGCCAGTGTGTAAAATTAAACATGTCAGGAGACTAAAATGCAAGAATAATTCATCTTGCCATGTCTACAGGGACTGCAATGTCAAAAGGTGTTGCCTGGAATAGTCACAATTTCCTAATATCCCATTGGAAGAAGCAGAGATTGATCATACAACAAGACTGTACATATATTTTCAATTTCCATAGAGAACTTTGTTTCAATGTTATGTCTTCCTGGGTTAACTTGCTGACAATTTACTACCACCTTATTACCCTAGAGCCCTGTCTTACCAACGTCTCACTGTCAGCCAGCAACATAATGTACCAAAATTATCACAGGGCTTTGGTTACAGAGTGTTCTATCACATGACCAACAGAGGGCTCATTTCGACCACAGACAGACGTCAGTTCTGTTTTTACCACACACACACACACACACACACACACACACACGCACACACACACGCAAAGACAAAAAAATAAAACAAAGATTACAGTAATGCACAGAAGTACAATTAATCTTATATGGACTCACTCAAGTTTATAAACCATTTGCCCATGTAAGACATTCAAGATTTAGTAATCTTAGTATATGTCTCGTATAGATTTCAATGCAGGTTCCTCTCACAGTTTAACCTCTCAACAAAATGCTAACAACATGTCATGTTCAAATGTTTTTCATGCACATATGACAATATGGAATTAAATCTTGAGCATTAAAAAATTTAATTTTAAAATGTTATTGGGTAGGTGATGGGAGTAGGACCTTGTAAGTCCAAAAACCCAGGCTGCCTGCGGTTTTTTTCTTGTAGAGGTCAGGCTCTATGATATTTGCCTTCTGTATACTGTATCTATCTGTTTCTATTCTGCAAAAGGTGCTGCTGAATATTACCCTAATACAAAACCGTCTCCCTCTTTGGTGCCAAAATACCCTTCACCTCCCTTTGCTAGTGTTGATCCCCATTCACATATTCCCAGACTTTATGGAATTGGTGTACTATTGTGTGCGAGAGACACGTTTCTGACAAAGTTCAAACAGTTACAGATTTTTTAGCTTTAAAGAAATCATCTTGTCTTTTGTCTTCTTGGTTGCTTTCCTTCTTTTGTCCGTCTACGTCACACACACACACACACATCACACACTCCTCCCCAAGCCCCCACCCTGCTACTCTCTCTCTTTCCTTTTCTCAAATGTAACTCCATGTTGTCCCACCATATGATTTCGCCTCACATCTGAAATGTGCTTCACAGCTTCTCCACTGTGTCAGGAATAGTCTAGCTGTAACTGTAGCTAGCTTTATAAATAGGTCCTGGCCAAAGTTCAGCATGCAACACAGTGTCTCGAAATGTTTGAGTGTATATGGAGAAAGCTCTTACAGAGGGACTGTGCAGCTAAAGCAATTTAAATGTGAAACAGCCATATACTGAACACTGCATTTAAAATTGGTGAGCATGCTCTATAAGCTCTGCTGTCTAAAATATGTTTTATTATTCAACAATGATACCATTGTGGTATGGAAGAAATTAAAGTGACCAGCCTGATTGCTACGTGGTTCTTGAGAAAGTTCACCATATTGCTGCCTATTTTGTAGAGCTAAAAATGCTGTTTATAAATTTGTGGGGGCAGTGCCGCATAACATCACCATGGTCAGATTGTCTTCGTTGTCTAGATCAGCTGGTGTACTTGAATAACCAGTTGTTTAGCATCAGTTGTTGAGCTAACATGCCAGAAACCAGCAATTGGGCTAACATGATCTCCACTAAAAACTGTAAAGAGCAAACTCTTTTAATCAAATAGTTGACTGGTTCTAGTGGCCCTGAGTCTTGAAGGATACTGGTTATATATAGGCAGCTCTCTCTCCTTATAAGGCCTCAGGGAGAGCCAGGTGGGGGTCGGTTGGAGACGGGTGGTGGTTTTGTTGGCCTGGTACTTGGTTTAGGCTGACTCCCTGTGGATTCAGGCTGACAACCGAAGTCACTGCAAAGCAAATCTCAAGGGGTAAGAAAAACTAGATTTTTTTTTTCTCTTTCTGATGCTATCCCCTCTGTATCCTCAGATTTTTAATTTACTTTTGTTTCAAACCCACGCATAGTAGGTGAGATCAGTGGGATGGACAAATGGAGAGCAGATTAGGGCACGACCAAGAGATGTTGCATGGCCCCTAACCAGAGCTGATAATATTTAAAAGGATATATGAATTATGAAGGATGTGCGCTTATTCAATTGGAATAAATTAGTTAACCACTGTTTTGAGGATAATGGCCATAATTGCCTTGTTTGAGAACGGGCACAGAAATCTGTGTGTTGATCATAATAAAACTCTAATTGGTTAAAATGGACCCCCACTGGACAGTCAAATTTGGTAGGGACACTTGAGATTGTTGCTTCTGTGGAGAGATTGCTGGTTTGTAGTTCTGGGACTCATATTGTGTTGACTTTATTTGATCATTTCATTTTAAATTTTTAAACTTACAATTCAAAATGAGCCATTATTATTTCATTGTATTACCATTTCCACTAGTTAGCACACAAAGTGTTTGTATCCAAATAGCAACTGTTTATGATCAAGCTGCAGAATTTCAGAGGTTTGTACGGTTATGGTTGAGAATTTTAGAGGGTTACTGTTACAGACGGAGAGGCTCAGGTGTCATTTGGCAGGGATTTGTGCTGTTACAGTATTGGCCGGACTGACCGAGCCATTGGACAGCCACTGGGGTGTAAGACTGATGGGACTAGAATATGACCTGCCTGCAGGGACCACTTGGCCAAGAGCAGCAGAGTTTAATGCTTATTTTCTGTGGAAGCATGCTGTCTTCCTATGTCACATTTTCTGACAAATGAATAATTTTTGGGCTTTTCTACTGCACAACCACATGATTCAACCAGGAATTATGTACTTTAGGGGTCAGATGTTAGATGTCTGGGGTTAGGGCATTTTGGTGTAATCTAATAGAACTGACTGGCTGCTTGATTGGCAGTTTTGGGGTATCAGAAGTGAGTTAAACATGGCTTTAGTGATAGTTATGGTGACCCTGAAGCTGGGGCGAGCGTTTCAGAGATGTGGAAACAGAAACGTCTTTGACGGTGGAGGTTGGGCAGGGAAAGTCGCTTTATGTTTCATCTGACCTTATTTCTGGTCTCTGAAGATTTAGGTGATGTAAGGCAATTATGTCCCAACCCGAGTATGTGTGCATGATGTAAGTGAACATGTTTATGTCAGACACACTGCTACTGTAACGCAGCATACAAATCATTTGGAAAGTGAATGATGCCATTACCTGAAAGTAAAAACACTTAAAATTTTCATTGAATATAACCTCTAATGTTAAACTATGAACAGACCAATTTACCTTATTTGAGAGGGAAATACAATGCTGCTGATTCCCCTCCTTGAATGCTTTTGGTACAGATTACAATTTGGTTGATTGATGAGAATCTCCAAAGAAAGCTTTTTAAATTGCTGAGTAGTTCAGATTATCTTTTTATATTTGAGGTTTTCATTAGACTACCACTAATACAAAAAAAGAAAGACAGACAGAAAGAAAGGGAAGCATTACCATTCAGCAATTTCATCGGTGTTGGATAAGTGCCATGTTATGTCTCCGTTTTTTTGCTAGTGCAGGTTATGGCATGTAAATAATAGAAACATGTTATGATAAGAGCTGTAATTTTACAGAGCTCACAATAAGTAACTGTCCTTTCATGTCAGCATTGTTTCATTCACTGTACCCTCAGTTGCTGTTCATATACGGTACTGGTACAACAATAGTCTACATATATGTCTTTTGTTTATTTATGTGTGCGTGTGTCTTCATTGCTGGTGTCTTTAAATCAATATAGTGTTACCTTGTCATTCCTGAAGCTGACAGTAAGACTGCTGTCTGAGTGTGTGTGCGTGACAGTGTTACCAGCTCCATGTGTCCAAATTCCAGGAGGGCTTTTCTTTTTGCAGGGGTTGAGGCAGTAAACACAAATGTATTTTCCACATTGTATTCTTACCACACATTGTTGCAAAGCACCAAATCATTAATAGAGAGAAAGACAGGCCTTGGACTTGGACAGGACTTTCTAAATGCCCCAAACGCTTCTTGGAATAATTAACCATGTCTTTCCTTCTTTACATTTGTCTTCATTAGACTGCATCTAAAATTACTGAAGTCACTTTGACAATCCTTTAGTCTTGCCGTCCCTAGTGTTTGTGCAAGTTGGTGTCACTGTGTTGCCGGGCTTACTTGTAAGTAAGGATCGACTGTACTTTGTTACCATATCAGTCTGTGTGTGTGTTGCTGGTCCAACAGGTCAGTATCTACGGAGTCACCATGTCAGTGTGGATCAAACGTGGGAATTACAACCATGACTACCACCACAAACAGAGCCAATATGTGGTTAAAGAATACAGCAGGTACATGTTATACTCCGATGCTACCGTAATTATAACTAAAACATTAAGCTAACAGTAGTATTGTAACAGAAGTAAGCTCTGTCATTGCCAAACCTGCAAAATCAGCCATATAGGTTGAATATAGCAAAAATAATCTTGTTTATAAACCCAGACTAAGTTAAAATAGGAAGGCTAACCTGATTAACATTAAGCTAACACCAAGACCAAACTAACCCCAAGATAAACTTAAAATAGTTTTCACAAGGGATGTCCAAAGCTCATCTTTGAAATCCATATCGATCCATGGCATTTTTTTGATCGATATTGGCTATATTAAGCCAAAAACCAAACTTTTGTCCATGGTAACTTACTGCTTTCTGATTTTGCCAGCAGTAAAAAATACCCAGCTGTGTTCACTCTGTTAAAACACTGAAATCTGTTTGCAATGCACAGAAGTGCGAGTGAGTGAACTGCATAGTTTTGATGACGCTCCCATACTGAGAGCACACATCAGTGAGCAGGTTGAGAAAAACTGCTCTGGATTTGCATTTGAATTTTTCTCATGCTTAAGAGAGGCTGTCCAAAAGTCTGATGCTGATGCCTTTTCCACAAATAAAATGCAAAACACTATAGGAAAGCTTTGATGCGGAGTGGCTGGTATAACTTCCTAAATTGGATTAGCTTTACTACTTTTAACTTTTCAGGCCTCTCTAGGAAGCTGTACTACGTGGCAAATAGTCAAAAAAACAAAACAGACCTCAACACTCTGGGGAAAAATCCTTTGCTAACAGATTTTGTCACATTCTGCAGCTGTTATTAGTGTGTTTTATGTATGTGTTGTTATGTGTGTGATTTAAGAGGAGTATCAGTAGGTATTCTGGATGCTGTGTTTCATGTCTATACTTACCACTTTAATAAATCTTATTCTTTCTGCTGCCCACTTTTTCTTGCTTCTTTTTTATTTTGCTAATAAGCAGCTAACAAGCGCACAAGTCTGACCTTTGTTAAATGAGGACAACCTAATAAGTTTAACAATGTTTTCAATGAAAAGTTTTGAATTCGTCTTACTCATCAAGTAGTAGTGATTCTGCTCGTATAGAGCTTATTTCCCTAACCAATTTCCTTCTCTTGTATTTCAAACTCAAGTAAGTATGAAGCTTGTGTGTAATGTGCCCTGAGCACTGACTGATTTGCTGATTAAATATAAGTTAAATATAGTATGCTCATAATGATAATTTCTCTACAGACTAGACAACAGTCCCAGACACATTTAAACATATTTTTTCATCTGCTTCAAATACGATCTTAGTTGTCTAGGTTACTAAGCATATGGAGTCTGTTATTTTTCACATAGGTTTACCCACCCTCCTCTACAGAGCAGCACACTGAAATATGCATGTTACTTGTTTTGCCAATTAGGACGAACCCACAAATCCCAGAGACTGTGTAAATGGACGTCATACGCCAATCTGGCATTCACTTGCAACACAAAAACGAAGACATTACTTTTGGTCAAGGATGGCCTCATCTTCCTCTCTTAACATGCAACATGGCCCCTCAGTCATTGGTTTCATCACTGTGGTCCCCACACCGACTGCTTCGTCTGTGGTTGGCAGCTTTCAGGATTGCTCTGACTTTCTGGACTGCGGGGCACTCCCCTCTATTTTACGGTGGCAGTGGTGGAATGACTTCAGGCCTGAGGGCTGAACAGTGATGAAAGACCCAGACTCAGAGCTTCCCACTGCTGGCTGTGTCTCTCCTGCTGACAATCTCAAGCTCTCAGGCAACAGGCCTGTTGCCAGCTGTGGAGGCAGCCTCTCATAGGATGTGCCTTCAGTAGCATAGTCTGCTGAATAGGGGATTTGGCTATGCGCAAAAAGATTATGTTTGGCAGCAACCCCCCCCCCCCCCAAAAAAAAAAAACAGGAATGGTGTTGTGATTAATCATGGCTCTCCAAATGGTCAACAGTTGTTGTTGTCCAGGAGGTTGTTACAACTTACAAAGGCAGGTGATATGCATTTGTAAGTTAAATATTTATTTGTAGAGATATTGAAACCTGATCACCATGTTTTTCATGCCTAGTGGGCTGCAGACCAACACACTCTTTTGTCTTAAATTGGTGTCATGGCAGGATTTAAGAGCAGGGGGCTTTACTCCCTTAGGGTTAAAAATGCCTGTTAGGGGGGGAAAAAGCCTGTGTGAAAAATAACAAATGTTATTTGTAATCCTAATACATTAACCACAGACATGACCTTGAAACTTGTCGCTGTACCACTTCTTAAGTCTTCGTGAAGACTCAGTTGGGGTACAACAGCCCATGTTCCAGCAAGTACTTAGATTGGTGGATTGATTTTACTTATCCTTGTAATGGATAACTTTCATTTTTAACTCTTTCATTTAAAAGTATTTTAATTGTTACAAAAACAGCAATGGAATCAGAAGCACTGGCTACAGACTGCATACAGCCTTTTGCACATGTCTCAGGGACTAGGCACCTGAATATTTTTCACACACATAGTTCTTACTGTTTAGAAACCAGTACGATTTACTCTTTTAAGAAGTGTTATTTAGGCAGAGATGCGCCGTTAATGAGGCTAATGTCGCATCTTAAATATTTTCTACAAATGTTACGTAGTGTTACAAGATTTATATACAAAGTAGGTACATGTTCAAAATCACATTCACATATCTTAGGAATTTACTAAATTTTCCGCCTGTGTACATGGAAACATTGTTTTCCTGAATCTGTTAGCGAAACTGACTTACGGTTTGTCTTTAGCTCTGAGGCGATGGAGGAAAGATATGAGCACAAAACACAAGCTCGCATCCAGGAAGTGGTAAGAATCTATTTGTTAGATTCGTTCTGGAGCTAGGCAACTAAGAATTTGACTATTATGTTGTACTGTGTATGATTGTGTATGTGACAGTATAACTTGATTTGATTTGAACGTTCCTTATCCAGACTTATATAAAAATTGGAATGACAGTTGTGTGTAATTATCGTTACCTGAGCTCATATTGATACAATGATAGTTGAACCACATTGTTTAAAAAACGTGTATGTGTGGAGTTTATTGATATTAAAACGTTATACTATGGTATTGTAAAGTAACAGGGTTATAAGTCAATGTGGAAAGGTGTGTGAGTAAGTTATTTATTTGCTAAATATTTACTAGTGAGACTGTTTCCCTGTCTAGGTAAGGACGAAGATGTTGGACAAATATGTGCATGAGGAGCCTATGATCAGGGGACCAAAGTTCCTGACCAGACTCCGATCTCACACCGTGTTTGAAAACACTTCAGTCAAACTCTTCTGTACTGTTGAGGGCTTCCCCTTGCCTACTGTAAAATGGTGAGTAAGAACTAAAAACTGTTTTTTATTTAACAATACAACCTAATACTAAAACTGACTAAATATATAAATTAAAATCAGACTTCTTTTTTTACACTTACTCTCTCTTTTCTTCTTATAGATAGGATAGTAATTTGAAAGTAGATTGTAGTAGTGATGTTATGAAAGATGCAGCTAAAAATGTTTGTCTATTATGGTTCCTCATGTCTTGATGTTGGTGAGCTGTAATTTTCTTCTATTTTAGGTATAAAGATGATGTGATCCTGGACATATCCTCTGGAAGATATCTAGTTGAAGCCAAAGGTGGAATCCACTCTCTGGAGATCCCAAGGTACAGTAAGTCAAAAACTAGAGACTTTAAAATTATTTAAAGGTTCCCTGTGGATTTGTTGACTGCCTGATGAGCAGATTTTTATATTAAAAGGGGTACTCCACCAATCTTACTCATAAAGGTCAGTTCACTTCTCACAGTTTTAGTGCTACTCTGCTTATGAAAACAGTTGTGTAAGATCATCTGTGGCTCAGGGGGGAGCTTTGTAAAGTCAAATTTTAAATATTTAACAGAAAACCTGCGGGATAAACTGCAGATGTGGAGTTTGAAAGATGAAGATTTTTAACAGGCAGAAAAGGACAAATGAAAGATACTATTGAGTTGCATCATGCAAATTGTAGGATCTATCATGTATGGAGCTTAACCCATGGTAAACGTCAGGATATCTCAGCCTCTTGTAAGTCCCCCAACTTTATGGAAGTGCAATACTAAATCACTGGAGTAACGCTTGATTCTATCTTGTTTTCTGCTATGCACACAGAAATTTAGAGGGAATATGATCATCTCATAACACTATGTCGTGAAACATCAGAAAATCTTTCTCGTCAGTCCCATCAGGATTGCCACACACATTCGAACTAGGGTAATAACGTCAGTCAGCTGGCTGACTGACTGTGTGTGAACAGATATGGGGAGGCATATCCTGCTCTGCCTCCTGTCTTAGGAAGCTCAGCTGTTCGAGTGCTGACCTCAGTGCTACGTGATACTCCAGGATTCTTTAAGTCATCACTCTCTCCTTGGATCCAGTCACCTTTAGCTCCTTCTGTCTGTTACATACACACAGATCAGTCAACAGCCATTACTCCTCGTAAAAAAAAATAAAATACTCCTTAATACTCTCATCACCCTCCTGAGTGGTGTGAAACTCACAAGATGGTTAGATATATTACCATTTACACTGAAAGCTGTGTGTTTTTAAGTGAAAATAAAATAGGGATAGTGTCCAAGCTTTAAAAATAGGCTGGAAGACCTAAGAGGATAAATCTATTTTGAATTACAAATTACCAGCAGCTTGTCTTAATTTTAAGCCAGGAAAATGACAGAGAGAGGAAAAGCAGAAAGCCCCCACCCACCCCCAACCTCTAAGTCCTAGATCCTTACACCATGGCATTCATGTACACCCCCTCCTACCACGCCCTTCCCTGACACACACACAAACACAATTGCAGCAGTGCAAACATTTCTGTGCATTTGAAGGATTTACTGAATGCTTTTATGATTCAAAATAAGAATACATTTACTGCTCTCCCTCAGCTCCCTGCTGCAACTCGCAGTAGTCACTTCCGCTAATAATGTCAGTCATCTCCTTATGACTACATCAGCCTGTGCATTCTGAATTTCTAAGATGATATATTGGTCCAATATGAGGTTTTGGAAAAATTGGTGAGAAGTGCATCAGGGTGAGCGAGAGAGAGAGAGACAGAGAGAGCGACCGAAAGAAGAAGAGACTGTAGGATAAAGAGAGAATGGAACAAGTAAGAGGTTGAACTCCGTTTTGTCTTGAGGTTGGTCTTCAAGTAGGGGTGCAACGGATCAAAATTCTCACGGATCGGATCGTTTTTCGGCTCAGCAAAAAAAAAAAAGAAAAAACAGTGAAACACCGGGGTGATGTCGCTTCAAATGCGTGGCCATGCTTGGTGTGTTTCCACTGTCGTATGGCTTTCTTGTGCCACAGTGCCTACACACCTTCATGGTTTATCCACTAACCTCTTTCCTTCATCACTATATTTGACAGGGAAGCCAAAGTGCTCCCACACAGGGGATTTAAATGACGCCGGGCGTTCGAGCTCCTCCGTTCCTCCGCTCGCCATGATCACGCTGTGTGTGGACGGAACATGCGCACAACTTTTTTTATTTCAGAAATCAATCCGCGGATCACGTGTGCCGAACCGAAGATATTGATCCGAACAGATCACGGATCAATGACGATCCGTTGCACCACTATCATCAAGTCATGAATGCAATTTTCTAGGTTGGCACGAGAGGGGAACTTGATTGTCAAGATCAGAAGCTTCTGCAATTTGCTTGCTTGGGGCTTGCCTAGATTGTCAACAAAAGTAGCAACATGTCATGTAAATATGATTTTGAGGAAGCGTGCCATTCACAAGAGACACAGAAGGTGATGCATTGCATCCTTCAACTTGATAACAGTATGCATTTTGCAGCAGCAGATTTGATTGTAAAATAAAATATTTTGTGTAAAGAAAGGTAATCCTTTCACATAAAAGACAAGATTATGTTACAGCTTTGTGGGACTCCAAGTAATATGTCTAATGCCAAGTCTTATCCAAGCGCTGATTTATCCTGAGTACATATGTCAAGTAGAATCAGACTAGAAATGGCATTTTTTTTCCATGCAGGAGCGCTGTGAGTTGAAACCAATGCCTTTCCCAGATATCTGAACCCAGCAATATTGTAGGTTCTATTGTATGTGTGAACAGGGCTTTGCTCAATTGTTACTGTGCCCACTCAGCTGCTGATGATCCCAGGCAAGATAATGCATTCATGTGAGAAAGTATTGCTCATTCGGTGCATTAGTTTCGTACACCTTGTCAACGCAAATCCCCACTGTATACAGTACTTCATGGTATGTAGGCATTTTCCATGTTTTTTAAGATGACTGTAAACATTTACTAAAGACTCAAACACCCAGAGCTTGATATAACGTGACAAAGAACCTTATTTGAATATATCCCTAACCCTTGGTTTCATTTACACATCTGTAGTTTGTTTTAATTAAATTCAATTTTATTTATATAGCCCAATATCACAATCGCCTGTTAATAACGACAGATTGATCATATTTAGTAAAGAAGTGCTAACTAGGGGTAAAACCTCTTTAAGCAGCTTAGTAGGAATGGGGTTGAGACAGGTTGATGGCTTAGATGAAGAAATTGTCGAGGTTATTTGAATAAGGTCAAAAGGAGAGAATCCGTCAAAGTCAGGTTTTACAGCTTTTTTTTGAAGGATTCTGTGTTTGAAGGTAGATCGGTATCAGGGCAGGACGTGAATATTTTCTCTAATAGTTGAAATTGTATTATTAAGGAAGCTTATGAAGTTGTTACTATTGAGGGCTACAGGAATACATGACTCAATGGAGCTGTGGCTCTCTGTCAGCCTGGCTACAGTGCTGAAAAGAAACCAGGGGTTGTTTTTATTTTCCTCTATTAATGATGAGCATGCTGTGGCATTACGGAGGGCTTTCCTACTTGTTTTGTTCAAAATACAATAAGAGTCTTTGAGAATCCCAGGTATATTTAAGGAATACTTAACTTATTTTATTGTGTATTTATAGATGCTCAACTGATGATACCGCCCAGTACACTGCTGTGGCTGGTAACATCCATGGACAGGCCTCAAGTCAGGCCTCCGTCATTGTCAAGAGTAAGTCCTTCTATCCAGCTGTCTTGTATCTGATGTTGCAGTGTGATTTTTATCATACAGTCACACCAGAACATGTTGGTTGGCAGGTCTGAATGTATCCAAAAGTTCTGGCTTGCACTTACAACTGCAAGAGAGTATCTGTGGGTTCTGTAAAAGTCTTGAAATATGTAAAGTTGGGGTCTTAAAAATGACTAGAATGCCTTACATCCAGTTATTGGAAGTCACGTTTTCAGCTTACAATTGCAAATCTTAACCCATACCTCAAGATTAGTTGTTAACTGACATCTAAACTACTTTACTAAACATTCTCTTATTTTCTGGACACAATACATTTAATGCCAAACTTGATGTAGAGTTGCAGGACCAACTCCGACAGACATAAAACTGTGTGTTATTATTATATTAATACCATGTTTAACAACTCTAGTGATTGTTCAATTCGCAATTTTCATAAACAACCCACTTGTCATTACATTTAGCTGATGCATTATTACAGCTGGCTGCTGCTAATAATGGTTAACATTTCTTTTGTTTGTTTGTTTTGTAATCACGTAGGGTTCAAGCAGGAGGAGGAGTCCTGTCCATATGCATGGTTGCCTTTTACAGGTAAGCATCATAATTATCTAAATATGTTCAGAAATGACGACATCAGTACCACTACTAGGCTACAAATGATCAAATGAGTAGTGTGTGAAACAACAAGCTGTTACCAACAGCCCTATTCTCATCTCTCTCTCATTCTCATGTTTCTTCATTTCCCTAATCTCTTAGCTGCCATGCTTCCCAAGATCCATTACACTAAAATCCACATTACTTTTCTGGAGAAGTTTGGCCCAGTTTTTGCTACTGAAGGAGAATCTGCCACTCTGACTGCTACCATGACCCTGAACCCCAACCTGGCCAACCTGCAACCTGAGGCACAGTGGTATAGAGATGGTAATTAATTACACTATAATTGCTATTAATATATACTGCCTGCCACAGCAACTACCAGACCCAATCTAGTCGACATGCACCCAGAGCTACAGCAGTGGAAAAATGGGAATATGTTACGGACACTATTTTTATTGGTAATTAATTATAGTTCAATTAAATTCAATTTTATTTGTATAGCCCAATAACACAAATCACAATTTTGCCTCAAAGGGCTTTACAATCTGTAACATACATTACACATACGACACCCTCTGTCCTCAGATCCTCAATTCGATGTCTAACGTACAGAATAGATTCATAACAGAAAATCATAGTACATACAATTATGATGGCAATGATGAAATTGTTGTACATAATTATGATGAAAAGTTTAGAATGTAAAACATTAGGGAAGAGGATGGATCCAGACGGACAACCGAGCAGGGCCCGAGCCAATCCACTGTAGACACAGCAGCACGGCCCCAGCAGGTCGCCGCAATCACAGATCCAGATCCCACGTCTCCGGAGGCAGAAATACCTGCTGAACAGGACAGTAAGAGAGAAGAGAGGGACAAAGCACAAAACTACGGGAGAGAGAAGAAGTAGTTAAACAGAGTCTAGGTGTCATGTGGCATAAAAGTAAATTGTAATAGGTTAATCTGTTATATTCAAAACCACTATGTGCAGTCAAACCTCATGTATAATTAAAGGAAATCTACTGCTAAAGCAATTTAGAATGGAGATTTATAAGAATTACGCAGGAAGTGGCATTGATTTCAGGATCCCGTCTCATTTCCAGACACGCGTCTGTTTGATTCTAAATGGGTGAAGATAGAAACTGGCAGAGGAGTCACCACCTTGACTATTCCTAACCTCTTCAAAGATGATGAAGGCCTCTACACACTACGCATGGTCACTAAAGGAGGCACCGCAGAACACAGCGCATTTGTCTCTGTCGCAGGTGAGGTGTGCTGGATGACTTGACAGTCTAAGAGAAGTTGATAACTGGAAATCACAAATCAAGCTCATGTCTAATGACAACCAATGATTCAAATATGAAACTTGAATCGTACTGGAGTTTTATTTTTATTGCTATTAATTTGTTGTCAACACAATGCCTGTTAGAACAAATTTTACAGATCAGATTTTCCAGAACTCAGTTACTATACTTATCCAAACATGTATTACTTACTTATAATATGATTATTAAAATGTCACTGTGTCACTTCCTGTGTAGATGGTCCCCCCCCAGTCCCTGGTTCACCTGGTGCTCCCATGGACATCAAGATCCACGATGCCAATAGAGACTATGTCATTGTGTCATGGAAGCCACCAAATACCACCACAGAGGGACCAATCCTGGGATACTTTGTGGACAAGTAGGAGTTACTGATATAAACACCATAAATAGATAAACTGACCGACATAAAGACAAACTGATTACTGTAAGTCATCACATAGTTTGCTTCACTAACAAATGTCTTTAGGTACAGGGATTTTTTTCCCTTTTTCTCTACACTTAATTATTCTACTGTACATGCATATTTAACCAATACAACCTTAATCACGCTTGGCTCAGTAAGTAATAGGAGTCTACGCCAAGTATATTTGCTAGCAATTTCATATTTTTGCCAAGCACCATAATGGACAATGATGATCTCTATGTAGCTAACTCCTGTTGACGCACTTATTACTAGACCCCTTCTCATCTGTTACTCTCACAATGTACAATCCACTATATTCTAATGCACTGGCCAATATTGATCATTATAATTGTTTAATCAATTGTATTCTCATATTTCCTCCATTATTCTTGTGCTGTCAGATAGATTAAGTGTTGTAATTGTCATCAGAGTTGCCACATATTTTCTGGAAGGAAAAATATGACAACCTGTTGTGACAAGAGGATGGTGGCATCTTATATGTTATGGTCTCTGTTTGACACATTGTTGTGTAGAGGACATAGCAATACATCAAAATTGAAAAATCTAAATCAATATTTTCTTAATCTAACCCTTGGTATATAATGTGTTTTTCTTTGTGCTTTCTGGAATTTCTTGAACTCCTTTTCTTGTGTATTTTCATCTTAATTTTGTAGATGTGAGGTTGGGACTGAAAACTGGACCCAATGCAATGATCACCCCATAAAGATTTGTAAATACCCAGTGTCTGGGCTGTTTGAAGGACACTCCTACTACTTCAGAGTCAGAGCAGTCAACTCGCACGGAATCAGCAAAGCATCCCGCATGTCTGATCCTATCGCTGCACTGGACCCCACTGAGTTTGAGAGGCTCCATGGTGGGTTTAACTGGATTAGTATAGAGAAATGTCACCCCTGCCTTTTTATATTGCATCATTTGACGACTTGAAGAAATCACTGCTGTTTTGTTATGTTTGGCTTTAATCTAAAGTAGTGATTGATTTCTGACATTATCATATCAATCAAATGTCAGTTTTGCTTAATGTTTACTGACTTGATACAAAAGCAGTTCATCATCATATAGCCAGTTTGTGAATGTTTCCACATATTATTCAAACAAGGTTTAGTAGGTTTGGAATGGTTTTCCAAAACTAATCTTTATCACGCAGTTTTTAAGGGTTTTTGAACAATGTTTGGTTTATGTTGGAATGATGGGCCCTTCCTTGGTCAGTGTAGTTTTAAAAATGACTGGCCCTTCTGTCAGCATTGATCAAAAACTGACATATAATTTGATTATATAATGTGATGAACAGTAATTTACAGTCCAGTGTTCTGAAATGAACTACAGAACAACGTTTAACCAGATTCTCTAGCTGAACGAACAATTTTACCAAACAAACAATAAATTAAGTATTATAACTTCAACATGAACATAAAGCAGATTGGTGATAATGTTGTTTTTATCTTCCTGTAGCCAAAAAACTTGGAGGAAAACTAGATGTTGTGTCTTACTATGATGAAGTAGAAGGTGAGTGAACACACACATATATGTATTATTATATTTATATTATTGTATTATTATATATAATATCTGAATCCTTCTTGTATATTACTGTACAGAGTAAGAGGAAAACAGACAGTGCAAGTGTGTATGTGTACTTAATCTCATTTGTATGTGTTTCTCTGTAGCTGAAGGAAAGCCCCCAGGTGCTCCATCAGGAATCTATGCCTCAGAAACAGACAGGACATACGTTGTTCTGAGCTGGAAAGCACCCGAATATTCCAACAAGGCTCCCATGTGGTACTACATAGAAAAGGTAACAAACAATGTTATACTGTCACCAACGCTGCTTTGTATGTATTACTTGGATGTACACCTTACCCGTAGTGTAAGAATGGATGTTGTTCTGTGTTTGAAAGCCCCTCTAAACTCCAGCTGCAATGTAGTTCGAAATCAAGAGGTTAAAGGCTACTGCTGATTCAAATTCTTAATAAAGCTATTACACTGATGTCATGCAAACTACTCGTGTCCATACAACCAATGCTGTACATGACAGCATCCATTACTATTCTTCACTACTGTAAAATATGTGTTTTCATGTGTGATGAAAATAGCAGTATTCCTTGTGCAGTTTTCTGATCACCTGCACTTGATACTATTGTGAAATGAATCTAAACAATTACTTAAGATCTGAAATAAATCCAGACTAAAATGGCAGCAGAACATGTCGTGTGTGGATGTATAGTAACAGCAGGCATGCTTTCTCTCTCTCTCCCCCCACAGTGCATGGCAGACAGTGGTGCGTGGCAGCGTGTTAACACTCAGGTCCCTATTCGATCTCCCCGTTATGCCGTCTTTGACCTGGCAGAGGGCAAACAATACAAGTTCAGAGTTGTGTCTGCCAATATCTACGGAAACAGTGAACCATCAGAGCCGACTGGACCTATTGAGACTCAGGAACTCAAAGGTCTTGTTCTGTCCATGTATTTGTATTGTAACACAGAGGAACAAATCCACACTTAAGCTGCTATTTTATTTTTATGATTTATTGTATATTTTTACATTTGCTATTTTTTTGTTGTTGTTTTCAGGTGTGCCATCTGCTCCCGGTCAGGTGATTGCTACCAGGGAAACAGACACCTCCGTCCTCATCCAGTGGGCTCCTCCAAAGGAGCCCAACAACCTGATTGGCTACTACATCGACCAGTGTGTGAAGGGGTCCAAGGACTGGACCTCAGCCAATCACAAACCTCACAAGTCCACCAAGTATGTTTTCAACCAAACAAAAACACACTGTATTGCTCAGAAATGTGCTTTTCTTGGATTGCTGGTTATAGTGGACGAAAGCGATACTCATATTTTTTACATGTGATTCTGTTTCTGCAGGTTTGTGGTTAGCGGTCTGACCACAGGAGAAACCTATATGTTCCGTGTCCAGGCTATCAATGAGCTGGGTCTTAGTGATGAATCCCAGGAGTCCGCACCTCTGACTGTTAAGGCTGCTCTGAGTCAGTATTTGCATAAGTGTGGTCATTGTTATTGATGATAATAGTGATAACGATGATTACCTACTTTGTAATATCTCACTGCTGGTCTGTGATGATCATTTTGATTGTTTTAAGTATTATCATTGTGATTTTAAGTATTTAAATTCAGTACTGCCTTTTTAGCCACCCCTTCTGCTCCCTACGACATTGCATTGCTGAACTGTGACGGCCATTCAATGGTTCTGAACTGGAAGAAGCCTCTTCACTCTGGAGGAGCAAAAATCAAGGAGTATTATGTGGACAAAAGACGCAGTGGAACAATCGTGTGGAGGGAGGTTCATATCCGGCCACTCACAGAAAGACTATATAAGGTACAATAATGTGTGCTGTTAACCGTACCTGTTGTCTGTTCTTAAGCTTACCTTAAAACATCAAAACAATCTGAAGGAGCCACAAAGTTAGCATGAATTGGATATAAGTACTTCAGTTGGTTGTTCTCTGATACCACAACAATGCTTAAGTCACTTACCTACTTTGTTTTAACTATAGTTTAGTTTCCCATTGTTTTTATCTGGGTCAGTTTGGATTATTGAACAAGAAACTTTTTCACCAAGCACTTATTTCTCTATCCACTGTTTCACACTGGTTATTTTGTGAACAGTTGGCTTGCCCAGTTTGTTTAAAGTAACAATGATTGGCATGTTAGTAACCACAGTAACATTTAATTGACAGGTGGAGGGCTTGACAGAGGGAGCAGTATATCAGTTCCAGGTGTATGCAGCCAACCTGACTGGCCTCGGACCAGCTTCCACACATTCAGCCAACTTCACCTGTGAGGCCTGGACTATACCGGAGCCTGGTTAGTAAATAGTCTGAATGACTTTGTCACCATCACTGACCAACTTTAAAACTTGCCCAAAACAACATGAAGGCTTTAAATGTTTATGGCAGTCATGCTTATGTCTACCAAACAGCCTTGAGAATTGGGAGGAAGTCATTGAACTGTCAACATAAATACAAATGTAAATGTGGGTTTGTGTCTCTTCCCCTTGTGTCTCTTTTAGGCCCTCCTTATGACCTGACTTTCTGTGAAGTAAGAGATCATTCATTGGTGGTTGAGTGGCAAAAGCCTGTCTATACTGGTTCTGGACCAATCACAGGCTATCATGTTGGGTACGCTAAAAAAGGCACTTCTGACTGGACCACAGCCAATGAGACAGCTGTCCGTCATCGCTTCCTCAAGGTGAGAGCATCTTTAATATGGTTTATGGTTCTTAAGTTATATGATGGTTACCAGTATGATTATTTAACTGAAATCCTTTTACATATTATCTGAATACAATGCAGTTTGACAAATGTATTTATTTATATTCAATTTGACTCAATGAAACAAAGTTGATGATTGATTTTCTTTTTAGCAAAAATGCCAAAAATTCTGTGGTTCCAAATTTTCTATTGTGAATGTGCTTTGACATTTTATAGACTGAACGAATGAATCGAGAAAATAATTTACAGATTCATTGATAATGAAAATGATCATTAGTTGCAGCCATTAAGTTATGCCGTAACCGTTTTAATTCTAGTTTTCTGTTTGTCTTCCTCCGACATTTGTCAAAGTGTAAAAAAGCTTCTGGGACGGCACAAGGGAAATGACATTATTTCTTTCACAACACAGAGCTTTATTTAACATTGTACAGAAAGTGGATGCTGGTGTTTAGTATCAGCACTGATCAAACAAGTTACAACTATTGTACATGGTGATGCTAAGCTGATTGTTGCTTATGTTATATGTTCAGCTCTGTGCTCCTCTGCAAAGCTTTAAATTGGCTCTTGTTCCCTATAATATTTTTTTTCAAACTCCCTTACATTACATTTACCTTCTGTACCAGTCTAGTGTTTCTTGCACAATGCAAGCGATACACATACATTCAACTGTGTGACACTGACATCTAGTGGATAAAGTACAGTACAGAAAAAGCTAAGAAGGTAGATGGATATTCTTGGTTTTAGAATGAAAGGTAGCAGCAATCAGGTGACCTATTTCATAAGTGACACTGGAAAGTCAGTCAACAAATCAACATTATAGGTATTTGATTACTGTGTACTGCAAAGAATATTTAGTGGCCCAGTAAAACATGGGTTGCAAAACAGTACAGTTTAATTATAAGTGGTCTGGGTGTAAGTACATTTTGCACAATGAGCTGAAGTAGTTACTGTACCTTTCAAATTTGCCCAAACTGATCATTAACACCAGTGTAGAAAAAAACACGCTATCATAGCTCTCCTCCCTTCACCAACACCAGGTTGTTGTTTTCTTGTCTGTTTGTTTCCTAGGTAACAGGTCTGGAGGTGGGCACAAGCTACGTGTTCCGAGTGCGTGGGGTCAACGCTGCAGGAGTGGGTATGGCCTCAATGTCCTCTGACCCCGTGACTGCCAGGGCTGTGGCAGGTAACCTCTGTTCTCAGAAAGAAGGAGATTATCCAATTTGTGTTATCTTCACCATTCTCTTTGAAAAGACACAACATAGTCAACATATGGCTTTGTTAAGTTGGAATGATGCACTATTTTTCAAAGTGCTGGAGGCAAGATGAAAGTGGGTAGTGGAGCGGACGGATATAATAAAATCCCACTGAAATATAAAAATCTATGAACAATTGTTTCTTTTCCCTTCCCGCCTTTTTTGGAGACTGAAATGTGTGCAGTTTAAAAATAATCACTTATGTGTATCTGTGCATTGAAGGTTCCCAGGAGGTATCCTGTGTTGTGGATGAGAAGTCAGGAGACATTGTTCTGTCATTCGAGTCCTGCCAAATCTCCGAGAGCTCTCAGTTCATCTGGAAGAAAGATTATAAAGAAATTACTGATTTCTCCAAAGGGGTATTGATTAAGACCGAAGGCAGCCAGTAAGACCACACACAAATGTTTGTGTGTACACATGCAAACAGTTGGAAACTGTAAAAAAAAAAAAAATGCATTTTGAAATCTTAATTGTTTGTCTGTCTCTTTCTCCTGGCCTGCATCGTAGCTCTAAGCTGATCTTTAAGAATGCAGATAAAGAGGACTTTGGGACGTTCTCTGTTTCTGTCACCAACACAGAGGGAGTGTCATCCAGCTATACAATCTCTGCTGAAGGTAGGATTTTACCCATAGCAGTCTAACTATGTATGGAAGAACTGAGGCGCTGTGTAGGATCAAATAAAGATGAAAGCAATGAGACAGTGCTTGAAAACGATCACACTGCGATGTAGGCAACAAACAATTACACATCTGATGAATACTAGCAGAGCACGCTGCTCACAAAATGTCTGCTAGCTTGGGGCAGTGTTTTACAACCACGTCTTCATGGCAAAGCGATTTCTGTCAGAAAGCTTCACAATATTTTTCCTGCTATTGCAGCACTATGCTACTGGGCTATAATATGTTATTCAGTGCACCGTACACTGATTGCTTCCCATTTGGCCTACAGTTTTTTCAGCCTTACATAATTTATAAACTCCTTGTGTACATGGTTTCATTTATTTCACTACATCACAGCTACTTGCGAAGACACTGATCATTTAAACTTTGAACTCTTAATGCAGTTTGTTTGAGGAATTTCCAGTTCTAGGCATAATGTATTGTCTTCCCCATGGCATGCTTCAGTCTTAAAGTGTTTGTGCATTTATCTGCCTGTTCTTATTAAACAAAGTTACAGTAGTGACTTCTCCAACTCCAAACATGGTACTTGAAATACCCCATCAAAGAGCATGACCTCTGTGTACATAGTATAATGTGTATTTTAATCCCTTGTTCGTGCCCATGCCTGCACGAAATGAAAACGTTGTCTCTTTACGTTTCAGAGTTGGCAAAGATGCTGGCACTCAGCTATGATATCAGACACCCAAGTAGGTACCTCTGGCTGACTCTTTCCATCCCTCATAATCTCTTTGTCCCTTTTAATCTCTCTTCTTTTACACTTTTTCCTGTGCTGCGTCTTTAATCTGTCTTACCCACTCTCTCTATTTCTCGGTTTCTCCCTTTTCACGGCTTCATTTTGCTTTGTTCTGACTTTCTTTGAACCTTTCAGATTTCTTTCTTCTCTTAGGAGCACATTTCTCTTTTTATTTGATCCAAAAAGTCTTACCTGCTTTTGCATCACCTGCCTAACTACTATTCACCTTTACTGTTCTTTTGCCTCCTCTCACTAATAAAATAACAACAGTTGGGTTAAGATATTAGTAAATAAGTGCAATAATGTTATTGAACCCTTAACCTTCCTTCCTCCTCTCCTCTAGTCATCCCGCTAAAATCAGAATTGGCCTACAAGATTTTGGAGAGAGGCAGAATGAGGTTCTGGCTGCAGGCTGAAGAGATTTCTTCCAATGTCACCTACAAATTCTTTGCAAACGACAAGGAACTGTCTGGAGCTGATGTAAGATACACTGTAGCTTAAGGACATAGGGAGAAACGGAATAAAATGCTTTCAGGCTTCAAACTGAAAGAATTGTCTGTCTGCCCTCGATGTACATTGACCATGATTCAGACAGCTGTGTGTTGCAACATTAAAGCTGTAATCACAGTAAAAAAAAAAAAAGTATCCAAATTCCGTCTTATCTTTATCTATCATCATCTTGGAGTGCATTATGGCCTTTTTACAACAACCAACTCTATTTTTCTGCAGCCCAACAAGATGGGTCATGACGTCTCTACAGGTATCATTGAGTTTATCATGGACCATTTTACTGATGAGAATGAGGGGACATTTACCTGCCAGATCACCGATGGAGGAGGCAAAGGACAGAGCTCACTGGTTCTGATTGGAGCTGGTAAGAGAGGCCAGGTCTGATATCTCACTATAAGCACCTCCACTGTGTTTCTAAAGTGGTCAAACCACAAACAGCCCTGCTAGAACGGACTATATTCTACCACCTAAAGTACGGTGGACAATAAGATGTTTTTTCACTCACATTTTGTTTCAGGTATTACAGTGGTATTAAACCGCAACAGTAATTGAGGCAAGAATGACAAAAAATATATATAAATATTTCAATTGTAGCTGCTGATGTAGTATATTGAGTCTACGTGTGCACTTGCCATTTTCAAATCCTAATTTTCCTCCTTACTAATCAATGGAAATACTGGCAAAAAAATCAGCAGAATGAACACAGACCGTTGAGATATGTGTATGTGTGTTTTGGCAGTACACTTACTGCATCTCGAGCATGAGGGACTATGTTATGGAAATGTATTCATCTGATAACTAATTTAAACCCACCTTTACATTTGTTTTTGTTCATAAATTATGATTCCACTCTCATACAAGGGACCATTAGCTAGCTAATCCACAGGAAAAAAATCTATCGCAACTACTGGCAAAACTTTGATCTTTTAATTATTCTCTCTTTATGTGTATCTGTATTTGCACGCAGCTTTTAAGGCAGCGCTGGCAGAGGCTGACTACCAGAGGAGGGAGTACATCAGAGTCAAGGAGGGTAAGGAACAAAACATCATCCACTTTTAAGCTTGTATGAGCTTTACTCTACTTAGCCTGAGACCAGCACACCACTATGTCGCCTGGGAGACAACTAATCTAATCAGTGACTGTACAGGGAAGAAAGGCACCAGCATTACTTAAACTGGGAGTTGGAACTTCAAAACTCAAAATGGACCCATTTCAAACGGCTCGCCTACACAAGAAAACAAGTCCTAAATTTAGGCATTTACAGAACAGCTACTGTAGGTGCACAGGACGATTCCACGGTAGTATTTAGCATTAGGAATTTAAAAAGCCTTACTTAAATGCACAAGGCAGATAGATTAAATAGAGCTCATACATTTTGTTTTAAGTTCATGTCCCTTCCCTGGGCCCCTCTCACCCACCTTTATCCACCACAGGTCCCCACTTCAGTGAGTTCCTGTCACTTCAGGTTGGAGACGACTGCTCTGTCACTTTGGTCTGCAAGGTAAACACAGCCAAACTCAATAATTATTGAATATTTACACTCTAAACAAATGGGAGGCTGACTTGTGGATAGCTGATTAGCCAGTCTAAGGAGGCTGAGTGCAGGATGCGACAATGCTGTATAATGATCAGGTCCAGAATAACCAGAATTACACTGTCAGGATTTTGTCAGCATGAAGTATATAATTAAAACAATTGTCAAATCAAAGTATTCTTAAGATCCCTCAGGACAATCTGAAGCTGACATCTGTTTAATCCGTTTCAGTTTAGCCCAAATAAGTGCATTTTGAATAATGTAGAAACACAACATTCACCTACTTAATGTACTGCATGTTTCTTGTAAGTGACTATACACTATACTAGATCTCTTGCTTTTCATGAACAACCACATAAAATTAACTTTACACACACATCACTGACTTGTTGGATTTGCATCTTGTAAAAAGTTATAAAATGAGGTATGATTAATGCCATTACAACAGGTTTCTATATGGTGGCACTAAAGTGTATTTAAATTGGTGATTTTACCCAAAGAACATCTCTAATGGACCTGTTAAACTTCAAGTGTTGAAAAGATGAGGTGCAACACGACTGTTAAGTGACTTTTAGAGGCAGATTAATCGGGGTAGTGCAAAAATGCAGTTTTTGGGCTGGGTCCATGTGAGACTGAATTGGTGCCATTGGGATTTGATTGATCTGCCATATAGAAGCTATTCAAGAAGCGCAAACCTCTCTTGTTAATGATAATTATGTTGAACGCTTTAATAATATTTGTGATTATGTTTTTCATTGAAGGTTGCTAACTTGAAGAAGGAATCAGAGTTCCACTGGTATAAAGAAGACACTGAGATCATCCCGGATGTGAAGCCTGACCTGGGATCAGGAGTCTGTAAACTGCCAATTAAGCTGGTAATTGCACTTTAGTACTGTTAATCTTCTGAATGCTATCCAACCATGTTTCATAGCATTCAATATGGAACATCAGTGATTTAGTTAGTTTTGCTGAGGATTCGAACACAAGGACACTTGTAATCTGTGTTCTCTACGTCCCCTACGCTTTTTTATGCATTTCCTGTTTTGTTTCCTCTTCAGTTTTCACTGAAGACAACAGGAGTTTATAAGGCCACCATCAGTGATGACAGAGGAAAAGATATGAGCCAAATTGACATCTCCGGAAAAGGTAAACCTATCTTTCTTACTTAATATATCTTACTGATTAATTAGGGGGGTGATTGGCTGGTTGTCTAAGGAATAAATAATAACCAACAGTATAATGGCCAATGAAAAGTATAAACCTGGAAAAAAAAGGTGGGCAACAAGAAAAATATGATTCAAATGTATATACTGCATCTGTACATGGTGAAGTAATGAATGTTTAATAAACCCTCTAACCTCGACTGTGTTTTTCTGACTACTGTATAAAAATAGTTCTTTCCATGTGACATCCTGTTCACCTGCTGTCTGTATTTATTCCTGAGAAAATCATTTTAATTTTCCTGCAAAAGTTTGTGTGAAAGAAATTTAAGCTGGTACTCTTTAATCCTTCAATCTTGTACTTCTGTATGCATTTAATGGCAGAACTGAGCATTGCTGTCTTTTTCAGATAATCTTTTATCCCCTCTGTATTAGAGGTTATTAAGTATTTAATAAGACCTTAAGGGAGAGATTAGCTGACAGATACAGCTCTTCATACCTTTTTGTCATTTCTCCAAGTTGGGATGGCACCAAATAACAGAAATATTCAGATAACTGGTTGATAATGGCAACAGGGATACTGAGTCACAGTGTATGCAGACAGCTTCTCTCAAATACACTATAACTCTGTAACCAGGGTGTGGCAAATACTCAAGACTACTACATGCAAAGAAACATGTGTTCAATCTAAACCTTTCCTTACTGAGCTTTGAATGCAGCCACAAGAGGGCAGCATCATGACTCTCCACCCTCCTGGCTCCTTCCTGACCCCATGTTTCTCTACCTTTCTAGTCTTTGAAGATGCCATCAACAAGATCAGCCAACTGGCTGGTAGGTTTTTTTTTTGTTTTTTTTTTACACACACACACATCAATTATCTCACTAACAGATGTCTATATTAAAAACAGTACTAAACATCATCCTCCTCTACCCACTGATCCCTGCAAATTATCTAAATTTAACAAGGCACAATCACACGCGAGTGATAACAGATTTAGATCCTTTAGATCACCAGGCATTTAAAATTCCACTGCCACACACACATACCAACATACCATGTGGCAGAAGTTGTCATGCTGGAAGCATTTGGCCATCATACCATCATGTAGTGAAATCACTTTAAAATTCCATTGCACTGTCACAGTGACAGTTTGGAGGAGCATCTTACTCCTATTTTAAGAGACAGTCACTTGACAGCTCTGCAGCAACTGTTACAGCAGTGGTTGCAGAGAAGTCATTACTGTGATACTAGGAAACCTCGGTAATGTGACCAGGCAGCACACCTTTAATATGCAGCAAATAAAGTCCCACACAGGCATAGTGTACTAAAACTCCCTTTTAGGCATTACAGCTTTAAAAAAAACAACAAAACACTAAAGCTTCTGATGTCTGAAATGTATTTTTGAATGCAGCATACGAAGTCTGCACTCTACTTCATTAGTACATTTAGTTAGTAAATTACTAGTTCACTTTGCTCTCCAAGCTGGAGAAAGGGAAGTCTTAAAATGGCTCCAGACAAAAGTTTGATTTTATTTGATTAATTCTGAGAAACAAAGTGCATCCTGTTGCTCTCTCAGCACCAGATGGAAAATATGTATCGGATTCTGATTTCAAATGTGCCCATCACAACCTCCATGACCTCCTCTAGGAGCCAGTGCAGCGGAGCTGGTGATTAACTGCACAGCAACAGGCATTCAGCTGCAGTGTCACATGAAGTATTACACCTCAGAGATGAACATCACCTGGTGCCATGGGTAAGAAATTATTTTTATAATATTAATATCACTACTACTCCCACCACAACAACAACAACTGAGAAGAAGAAAATAATGACAACAACATAGCAATAAGAGTATTCTTTTAAGTCAGCCTATAAACATGCTGACCACAAACACATTATTTTGCTTTTCTGTCAAGTTAAACTGCCAGGAGTGGCAAAACCAATAAGCCACATAATAAAAGTTGTGATGGCTGTTGGCAAGTGTTTTTCATTATCCTGGTTATTGCAGTAAAATTGCCCTGTTTTGTGACAGAAATCACACCCTGTGAAGAATTAAGGTTTTTCTAAACTTAAAAGCACTCTGTTGTACCATAGAGATTATAAAACGTGAAGGGAGGAGAAACAGATTGAGAGAAATAGAAAGAGAGAAATGACAGGGTTGTCCTTCAGTTATTCAATTGTTCAAACAGAGATTCGATTTTTAACCACTGCCTGTCTTTTCGGTGAGTGAGAGAGCGACAGATAGCAAGAGCGAAAAATTGGTATCTCTATGCGTAACATTAGGCAGGCATGTAAACATGATTTTCCATTACCTCTGAAGCAGGCTTCAGCTACAAACACACACATACACAATAACCTCTCCTCTCCTCTCCTCAGTCAGACTAAACTCTCCCACAGTGACAAGGTTGTGATTGGAGGAACCCCTTCAATGGCAACAATGGAGGTATTATCGTCTCCTATAAAATATATATATATATATATATACACGCCTCTTAGGTGGATCATACATAGGTACATTTGTGACAATAAAGCCCCTCAGGCGGTGGCACTGTTGCCGATCAAGTATCGAGAGTACTTTTGTAGAGGTGAGACCAGATAATCTCACCTTTTTAGAAGGGGTGGCTAATGAATAAAAACATCATGCATTTTAAAAATCATTAAACTTAATCAATTAAACAGTGTATCTTCCTTTTAATTTTGCCAGCGAGCATTATAATTGTAATTACTCAGTAGAGGAATAAGCCTTTATTAAACAATGAATTAAAGATATACAAGTAGAAACAGTAACCGGACACGGGTTAGTTGATGGGACTTATTGGTTAAATGAATGATTGATTCACAGGTGATTGAGCCAGTGGAGAAGGATAAAGGAGTGTACTCCATCATAATCACCGACCCTGAAAACTCACATAAACGCACACTGGACCTCAGTGGTGATGGTCAGTACCTCGTCTCTCTCATTTGTTCTCAGTGTCACGTACAAATTTTTTTTTTTTGATAATACAGAGGGGGGAGGGGGGGCGGCGATATCAAACACTTGGCCCTGTAGGCTTGAAAACTGAAAAGTTTGCAGATTGCTCTTTCACAAAAAAACTGCAGCTGTGGTCAGCTTGAATTCACGCTGAATATAATGGATTCCAATAGGGACAGGTTTTCATGCTGAAAAGTACTGAGCACAATCATTTCCTCCTCTGCCCTTCCATTATGCTCAGTACGTTATATATTTGAGTGCAATACTTCCATGTTGCATTAGTCCCCTCCTCAAGTTTGGAAGCGATGCCAGAAGAAGTGCATTTATACCAAGTCCATTTTAACCAACATTTATTAAAGCTGCTGCAGTTGTTCACCAAAGGGCAAGCACCTTCTTAAAAGCCATCTTTTGAGCCAGGGTTTAGTGTTTTTATACCTAAAAATGTGAATTTCTAGTAGAGTATCACTGTGAGATAAAGTAAGAAGCGTAACACTGAAAGTCTGTTTTTGTCTTTTACAGTATATGAGAAGGCCTTCGCTGAGTTCCAGAAACTCAAGTAAGACCAATCGTTAGTCGACTAACTCTGCTGATGATGATGAATCACTGTTTCCTTCACATTTGAACTTACACTGCTTCATCACTGCAGATTTGACATCTGCTAGCTCAAAGTAATGTGTAACGATTGCCCAGGATACTTTCTGTTCATATACTGAACCCCCCCCCCCCTTTTTTTTTTAAATCCTTGTTTAAATATAAAGCACAATGATTACCATACTTACATTTGCTATTTTGACTGTATTAAAAAGAACACCTTCAAGAAATGAAACTGCTTTATATTTTAATCTCCACATTTAAAACTTAACTAGATCTAAGACACTAGACATACTAGATCTGCACACAACTTACTTCACTGACTGCAAGATTGCATGTAGAGCCAACACACCCTTTCCAATAAGATGGGTGGGTGCGGAGCTTGTTGTATGCGTGCAGCAGAGGTCAAAGCCAATTAGTAATGTGTTTGTACACTGAACTGCTACCATTAAAATGTCAGTCAGCTATTAGATTAGTTTTTTTATGTACAAGAGCCTGCGTGTTTGCATTTGATGTATTCATAAACACTGTGAACCTGTAAGTAAATAGAGCTGTATTTCAATTAATGAATGGTCAGAACAGTTTCAGCAAAAGTTGTTCTCCATCTACAAGTTGAACATTTCAAAACTACAGTGAATCCAAAAACTCAAAGCCTTGCTGTCTGAAAAAGTCCAGTATATTATAATTTGAGATAAAAATCAATGTTGAAAATAGAAGCAGTGAGTAGCAGAGAAATCCTTTTGGGTTTTGTGGCTAATTGGGCCAAAGCGAAACCCCACACACTGAATTTCGCAAATCCATTTAGAAAAATCAATTGAAACTCCAAACACTAAACGCGGCATGCAGAGTGGAAACTGCCCAAATCCCTTTTCTAATTAACATTCAAAGAGAGACATTTAAGCACGAGATTTTACAAACACATTGAAACAAGTGACACCCTGTTGGCCTTTTGATTGGGCATCAACATGCCAAGAGGAGAGCAGAGTTCCCCCAGCCATCTGTTCCTGTGGCTGACCTCTGGTCCTCCCATGCTGCTCAGACAGGCCTCACCCAGTTATTACAAAGCAATATCATTTTTCCCATTGAAAAGATTCTGTAAAGTCCCTGAGTAAACTACAGCGTAATGTGGTTTGGCTCTAAACCCAGAATGCCTTGTGGCAAACCATCTGACCACTGCCACTGACCCAAAAACGAATATTACATGCGTGGTCAGTGAGCAGCGCCAGGTGTTGGAAACAGGCCATAACCAAACTTGGCTATACTACACTTACAATACTGGGTTAGGTTTGATACTCTCAGTATTAATTTTTCTTTCAAACTAAAATCAATAAATCAACAAATAATCATTCTGAGAGGTACACTTTAGGTTACAGTGTTGGAACTCAGTACTGCTTGTTTGCTGTATGAGAGAGCGAGAGAAAGATCTCTAATTTTTCTTTCTGTGTTTCAGGGCTGAGGCCTTTGCTGAGAAGAGTGAGTCCTTCCTTTCTCCTTGTTTAATACAGTTAACTCTTGTTTGTTACATTCTACAGTTCTATTTAACATTGATCATTGTTTAGACATTGTCTCAAAAAAGCACAAAGCTACTGGTTGTTTAGTTGTCTGGGAGAAAGATAGGACCCACGGTTCATCATCCATATAATAAGCAAAAGGAATGAATTGTAATATTAACAATGCTTTGTTTAAGACCGTGGTAAGGTGTTGGGAGGACTTCCTGATGTGGTCACCATTATGGAAAAGAAGGTAAGTATCTAAGTGCATGTGGGATTTCAGTCTCTGTGAATTCTGTTAAATGTTTGCCAAAAAAAATCATGTTTGTTTCTCCTATAGACCCTGAGTTTAACATGTACAGTGTGTGGGGACCCCAAGCCTCAGGTCTCATGGTTGAAGAACGGAGCAGATGTGGAACCTGACGATCAGGTAAATGCTTCGGCCACACTAACAGTTAAAGCACTTCAGAGTCTCTTCTTTTCTTTGGTTCCTACCTGCCACACGCTACTGCTGACTTTTGAAGCTGTTTGCCCTCTTCTTAAACCTGGCCCCTCCTTCCTTCCTTCCTAATGATTCATTTACCTTATTAATCAGACACTATTGCAACAGTATGCTGTTGTTACTCCCGGTTGCATTGTTTAAACATTTTCCACACTCTTTGGATTCATATGGGTAGTATCATAAAAGAGCAGAATATGTACTGTCAAAATTCAAAGTACAACCATGACTACAATAACGGTAAGTGTTCTTGACAGAACAAGAACATTTACCTTCAATATCTCATGCGAACTAATATAAAGTTATGGAAAAGTAATATTTGAGTAACAAATTCAGGAAATACTGGAGGAAATATCAAGGCAGTAATAAGCAAAGTACTTTCTAAGTAGTGTATGTTTCATTTAGGTTTTGATAAATACACTAAATGGAAACTGGTGAGACAAATTCCATATTGACAACTGACTGATTGCACTGCTGGAAGTCTCTATATGTACTACTGAGGTGATCAGGATGAAGGGAAAGAAAAAGGCCTCTACCTGCTTTTGTTGGAGACTTCAGCACCACTTACAATCCCTCACTGAAGGAATCTACATACTATAGGTGTTGTCAGTATTATAAGCACACTCCTGGATCGGTAATGGAACAAATCTACCTCTGATAAGTCACTGACCTACTTGCCAACTGCTATGAGTCTATAGTCAATTCCCAGTCAGTGGAGGCTCTTTCAACAACGTCAGCATCCTGCGGCTCCTACCGGCTTTGAAGATTTAAGTTTGAGAAACCCCGGTCCAGGTGGAATGTGTGTTGAAGTTTGCCCTCTTCTTTATTCATTCCCTCACCTGCTAATAAGGTATGGGTCTCCCCTACGAAGCTACCACAGCGGCTACTGAAGATCTTAACAGAAAAACAAACAGAAACATATACAGATCCATAATGTTGCAGTGAAACTCAGAGTAGGAATAGGTAATACTGTAAATCTATACAGGCTCAAATAGGTGATTAGGAGCAGGTTGTGAATACCAGGAAATAATTTTGTACATTTTGTCACTAAGTATGAGATTTGTGTGCTCTGAGCACCATTGTTAATATAGCCTTCATATTGTGGATTTTTCTACAGCAGCTACCTTTCATCGGTCAAACAAAAGAGAAACTAGCAAGCCACAGATTATCCTACATTGGTCTAATAAATGAATGCAATTATCCAAGGCCATATAACATGTTAATTTGAAAAGGGCCATCAATTGCAAATATGGCATCTTTTTTTAGGTCTACTTGATTTTTGGGCCAGTAGAGCTTTTCATTTCTCAAAATTAAAAAGGCAAGTGCTTCTCTTAATAGGAATATAATTAGCCTGATACAAGAGCAGGTAGAGCAAGTCGTGCGCTAATCGGAAGATCGGCGGTTCAATTCCGGCTCCCCCCAGCCTGCATGTCAAAGTGATAATGAACCCCAAATTGCTCCGCTCGGTGTGAGTGTGTTTGAATGAGCATTAGTTAGTGTTTGTGATGAGCAGTTGGCACCTTGTATGGCAGCCTCTGCCATCAGTGGGTGAATGTTGACATGTAGTGTAAAGTGCTTTGAGTAGTCAGAAGACTAGAAAGCCACTGTATAAATGCAGTCTATTTACCATAAAAATACTGTATTCCTGCCAGCTCCACTCACATGGTAGAAGTCAGAATACAAATACTCTTTTGGCTCAGGTGCCTGAACCACCAGTGTACTTCAACTCTGAAGGCTTTAAACAAATAGTTGCTTTTGTGGTCTCAAGAAATACGGATGGAATATGTTTTTATTGTCATTTACTTCCATATTTTGGTTGAGCTAACAGGGCTCAGCAGAATAGAATAGAAAATAGCCTGGAAGAGATCATTACTCCTTGTGCCCATCTAGCAGTGCTCAGCTTTTGCTAAAGGGGGGTGGTGATCAAAGCTCATGCTGCTGCTCTGAGTAAAAGATAAATCCATTTTTAAATAAAACTTTTAAGTAACAGGGGTTTTAAAATGTTAAATCAGGCTAAACTCTCTGTGCTGCCATTCTCAGTTTTTTAACCTTTGATTTCATATTTCAGTACGTGGTCTCCCTGGACCAGGGCAAGTTTGCCAGTCTGACTATCAAAGGTGTTTCCATGGAGGATTCTGGCAGATACACCATGATTGTCCAGAACAAATACGGAGGGGAGTCTGTGGATATAGTGGTGAGTATCACTGCTGTGTACCACAAATTACTGGATTTACTCAAAGCTGTGAAATGTATCTGACCATCGGTGGCAAAGACAAGATCTTGTCTTTTCATTGAGAGGTGTTTTTGTGATCACACACCCTGTGTGTAACTCAGAGCTGTTACAGAGCAGATATTTGACCTTGTGAGTTTAGTTCGACCCTGATTTGACAGTTTAATATGAATCCTGACCTAGAATATTCTGTACTAACCCTTTGAAACTCTTCTCTGCATTTTATTGTACGTACATACAGTGGAGGAAAGGCATGTATGGGAAATGTCTACATACCATTATTCTGTCCCTCATTCTCTCCAGGTCAGTGTGTACCGTCATGGAGAGAAAATCCCTGAGGCGAAACCAACTCTGACCCCTAAAACAATCATCCCTCCCAAACTCCCCATTGAGATCCCTCAGCCCAAGACCCAGCCTGCTCCAAGCACTGCCCCCTCCTCTCCTAGCCTCGCCCCTCCTAAGGCAGCGGCAGGAAGGGGAGTGAAAAGTCCGACGCCTACTAGGAGGAAGTAGACAGCATGTCAGTCATAAGTGACGAAGAAACTTATTCACACACTGGTGCACCTGTAGACCACACAGGTTTGTTATTATCTATCTGGTAAATTATTAAAAGCATTAAATGACATGGAGTGCACACTTGGCGTTAACTTAGAGTCAAGAAAACCCTGGTAGCTAAAATAATAATGTAATAGTAAGCAACAAATGAAAATATTGTGTTACTGTATCACTATGAAAACAAAAAAACAAAATTAAACTTGAATATGAAACAAGTTTATATTTGAGCATGATTGAATTCGAAATTTGTTTTAATTGAAATGAACTGAATTGAAACTTGAATAAAGCTGAAATTTAATTAAAATAATTTCTGGAAAAAGAATAAAATGTGTTTTAAATTGACGCTGGAATGTAAGTGAAGCAGAACAATGAAACGCGTAGTTTTCACAGATAGCCCTGTATTAAAATGTTCTAAAACATCCAATGTATATCTGACTAAAATAAAAAAAATAAGCCCCTCAGAGCTATACATGTTTTAACATGTTAAAACATAACTTTAGGAACAATAGCTTTGATATGCCCTCATCAATATCCTCCCGAAAAGACAGGTCTTATTTTTCATTGATGCCTGCATCTTTGATGTGCAACATATTGTGCTTTATGAGGCCCTTGGCAGAATCTCTTAATTCCCCCCCCTCACCACCAGCCTTTGAAGACGGGGCCAAACAAAGTTGTGGAGAGAGGTGGGCCCACTCTGCCTATAGGAAGGAGCGACTCTGCAATGGTTTGGCTCAGTCTCACTCATAGGACGTGTTTATACATGAAGGATTTCATTTACTCTACATGTTTCAGACAATCTCTCTCCTGTATGGTTTCTTCAGAAAGTTGATGCACAAAAAAAACACCGGCTTAGTATCGCTGCTCCAAGTCACTACTACATCCAACAAAATGAATGTTCACACTATGTAGTTTTTACCTTCCTTAAAAAAAAACAATGCAAACTTTCACAAAGAACATGGTACACAACACAGGTACAGGGAGAAACAGGTCGGGCTGTACAAAGCCATCATTATGCTCCCACCTCTATCAACCGATGGCTGCAAATATATACCACTGTCTTCCCTAACATCATGGTGAGATATTGAACATGCTGATGATCAGCTGGCAGTGAATCACCACTTAGTAAACCAGAGCCGAGGCGCAAAACTGTCACATTGTTGCCACTGAAAACTGTTGTAACCAAATTCTGCTTAATATTACATCCGACTGTTAGCACAAAAAATATTTTTGGAAAATCTATATGCATTGTACTCTACAATTAAACATCAATTATGTATAGTCCTCCTGGTCATCAGCCAACAGCAGAAACAGTCAGGTTTAAAGCGCAGGGAGTTGCCAGTGCTGATGAAAAGATGGCTGATGAGATTTGTGGTTCATTAAAGCTGATGAGGAGAAAAGCAGATGGAGAGAAGAGCGAGAGATATGGGAGGAGGGTATATTCATTGTTTCTGTGTTTGCTGTTGCTAATAAAAGAAAAGAGATTACACTTTGCTGAGCCTGTTTATTCATTCTGTCGGAGAGAAAGAGACGGAGAACAAGAGACGGATTGTGAGCGTAAGAGAACTGGAGTAATGGAGAGACTGAAAGAGAGAAAGTGAGACTGTGAGGTTGCTATTGTTTTGTGTTACTTTTTGCTGCTGATGTGTCTACTCTGGTGGATTGACACCAGTCTTGACATGCTTGGCCGTGAATAGTCAGTCCCCCCCCCCAGTCCTACGCCCCTGGTAAGAGGGCTGCTGATTGTGTGAATGTATTTTGCTATTGCTAGTGTGTTTTTTGGACACGAAGACATATCTCAAGTCATAAATTTTGTCTATAAGTGTCAAAGGAAGGAAGAAGCGGAGTGAGACAAAGCGTGTGTGAGAGATGAATGTAGATAATTCAGTGTTGCGTGGCAATAAAGGACTTCTGAAGTGCGAGAGAGAAAAGACAGGAAGAGACTTGTGCATTAGAGAGAGCGGGAGGGAGAGACAGATCTGAATCATTTTGATGTTTCGCTGATCATCTGCTGTGAGATCATTTTCCTGACTTTTTAATTAATTTTCACATTTTTAATCAACATAATTACTGAGAATCCAAATGTTACCATGACAACCAACTTTTAATTTCAATAAACTTGGAAAAGGACTCATCTCTATGAAACAGACAGCCTGTGCACTCAGACACACGAATAGATGCATACATACAGACACACGGGCATAAGCACACACAAACACTCACACATATAGACGGCTGCTATCTAAATGGAAAAGCTAACCAGCACTGATAGCATGAAATTGTGTTTCCAAATATAACACCGTGTCATTGGAGAGAGTGTGTGTGTGTGTGCATCTTAGAAACAAGACTATAGAATATATGCTCTTCTACATTCCTCCACATGGGGGCACTATGGGAACATGCACACACACTTAGACACAATACTCATTTTAGGCACACGCACACACACACGGATAGACAGGCCTGTCCTAATTAAAGCAGCGCTGTTTAAACAATGAGATAAACTAGGAGCAGAGACATTTTGTGGGTGTGGACTGACACAGCCACATTTTAAAATACTGCTATTACGCACACATACATTCACAATTTTTTTTTTATTTGCAATTTGCATTGTGGGGGTAAATGTTGACAATTATTCTAATGATGATATTGATTACTGCTGATTTTGGCCTAAAAGAGAGAGGAGAAGTGCACAGAGGGACATGAGAGGGGGAGAGACATGAGGAACAAGGGAAGGAGGAAAGAGGAACTACTGAAAAAGGACAGAGTGAGAGAGGAGAAACAAACAGCATGTTATTCTGCAAGCTTGTCTTGTTGTTTTAGCACAGATTACCGTTTATTTTACTGTGAGTAGACCAGCTATAGGAGAAAGGTGAGAGTAATGTGAAGTGGGAGGGAAAGAAAGTTGAGAGAGTGCAGAGAGGGAGCAATAAGGAGACAGAAGCAGATTGGGCGGAAAGAGGGAAACAAGCAGGAGAGGTGAAGAGGGAGGGAGAACGGATTCTGAAAGTGCATTGCATCAGAAATACATTATTGGCTTTTGTGCTCATAACATTCTTACATTAAAATCAGACAACAGTGGGGTATCACACACACTTTGTTCTAACTTTGCTTGGTTCTGATTCATTAACCATGCTGGCATCTCCAAACTTAGGCTCCAGCCACTTTACGTTTGTGTTTTAAAACGAACATTCTCTCCGTCCAGACCAGTGTTTCAGCAACGTTTCTGAAATAAACTCCGTCCATACTACTACGCCTCAAAACAGCCTCAAATCTGTGACTAATCATGTACACGGGGCGTGCACGTGCCAGTGTAAACAGGAAGCAGGACAAAAATAAACAAGAAATAAGACTAAAAGAAAAACGTGACTGCTCTTCGCCAAATCCTCCCGAATAATGTTTTTATTAAAACATTGTCAATGGCGTCTTTCATCTTTCTTTTCCATCACTGTATTTTCAAAGTCCTTTTGTGTCTTTCTAAATATAGACAACATCCATTCCATCAACGTACAAACACAAACACTCCACAATATCATAGCATATGCTCCGAGTTCACATTTGCCAGTGATGCTTATAGCCCACATAACGTTAAATAGCAGGTTAGATTCATCCATGCTGTGATTATTAATACAGTCTAGGGACTTCTTTTCCTGAGGCATGTTATTTGTCAGAAACTTCATGGTGGGTTCCATCCCCATCACATGCTCAAAACACATTGTCAACTTAATGGCTGCATTTACATCAAGTGGAAAATGACTCATCTTAACAAGGAGGCAAGCTTAATGTTCACATCTGGTATATTTCCACTGATATTAAGTGATGCTTTGCAGGGAAACACGGTTCTCCCTCTGCAGGGAAGTCAGGTAGCTCAGCTACACGGCAGCTTCCCTGGAGCTCGTAGTGAGTCAGTGTCTGGCTGTTGGAGGCTTCAGCAGGGCGGATGGTTGACAACATTGGGACTTAAACCCTGGATCTCTCGTCCAAGGACAGCGCACCTACTTGCCATTCCACTCAGTAGCCCTAATGTCACTCTGCTGGGATACTGTGGGCCCTTACACACATTAAATCCAGAGACATTGTATGTGACACTGTTTAATAAATCATGGTATTGGCTCATTGTTTTATAAAAAAAAAAAGAGCAAGCTCTTGTCTTCGCTTCACATGGTTTCCTAAAGGCTTCTCACGTTTCTCTCCCATTACAGACATGAACGTTTGAGTCTCTAAATTGCTCACATTTATGAATGTGGCTCATCATCTGTCTGAGCCTGTGTCACCCTGCCCTCAATGGAAAGAGAGAGTGGGCAGAGAAAATGAATAATCGTTTCTGAAACAAAAAAAGGTTTTCAGAGTAGTTAGAATGGAGAATGGGAGACAGTGAGAATGATGTGTGATTTTAACTTCAGCTGCTTATTCCTGGAAAGCTGACATTTGTTTTAAAGATGGAAGACTCTCCTGTGACAGCACTGTTCTTCTCCCCCCCACAGCTAGATTACTAACAAAAATGAACTCCGTATCACCATACTCTTCTCAGAGGCAGAGACACAGACCTCCCTCTAACTCGTATCTCTCTATTCATTTCTGTCCCACGTTCTTCCTCTGTTTCTTCTCTCCTTCACTCTCTCCTCCCTCCCTTTTTTTTTTTTTTTGCACTTCTTCTCCAATCACTGTGAAATTGCAAGGCGGCTGGTTGGGGACTTCTTTCACAGAGAAATCTGGCTCCGATCAGAATCACTAGCAAGCATTCCTGCATTCCTTTTCCCAACTTAAATGATTTTGCAGCTTCACAGGCACACCCACCCAGACAGCCACACATACTCATATTGACACTTTGCAAGTCTCCCATCCTCTCTTTTGCACATGCGCACTCTTTCATTTCGCTCTCTCATTCTCTGTCACACAAACATACACCTTCAAAACACAACTCCGACCCTAAAAGTGGTGTTACTGGCGAGCTGCCAACAAGCAGGAGACCAGACAGTTGCATCACTGACTTTAGTTAGCTGAGAAAACAGATGAGAAGAAAGAAGAGAGGATGCAGCTGGAAGAAGAGACGGCGATAGGAAGGCAAACCGATGGAGAGACAGTTTAGCAAAGTGTATCATTAAAATGTGAATAATATGGAATTCCTGGTGTATATCTGTGTTGCAGAACGCACTATTATGCACGGTCTCACAATAATGTGCCTTATTTCCTCCGCATGCAGATGAATTTTGAGCTCCTTGGAAACAACGCAGTCCCTAATGCATGTCAACGTGTCGAAGTCACACAGACAAAGGAAGCTGTCGAGTCTGCTGGCAATTTTATTTTTTTATTTTTTTGTTGCTGTGCAGGGGCCAGCTGTCTCTCTGAGAGTATTATGTGAAGGCAGCAGACCAGGTTTGCCTCACCGGTCTGTTCCATGCTTCTGTGTTTTTCTTGACTTTTTGCGTTGAACTGTGGAGGCACAGTGAAGAGGTGTCTGCACCTCCTCAGGTTAAGAGGCAGATTCAGAGGAAGAAGCTACATGGCAATCAGCCATCAGCTACATGGCAGCACAGCCGAGTCATGAGCATTCATTCATTTCTTGATTTTAATGCAATGTATCATTTTCAAATTTTCCAAAATGTTTATATAGCCTTTAGTGGTAGATTGTAACTAAGTATATACTCAATTACTGTCCTTAAGTACAATTCTGAGATACTTCTACTTTATTTTGAGTACTTTAAGCTACTTTATACTTCTACTCCACTACACTCCAGAGGGAGACATTGTACTTTATCCTCCACTACATTTATCTGACAGCTACAGTTACTAGTTACCTTGAAGATTTAGATTTTACATACAAAACACATGACCAGTTCATGACGCATTGTTATAGATTACCCAACAGTATATTTAAAAATGTCTCCACCTCAACCAGCTAAAACATTAGAAGATTAAAACGCGTAAGTAATAATAATCCAATGATAGAACATTATGAAAGGGGCAATTCTTTCACCTTTAAGTATTTTTGATACTCTAATTGCATGTTGTTGCTAATACTTGTGCTTTTACTTGATGTAACATCATGAAAGCAGCCAGGACTTTTACTTGTAATGGAATATTTT
Source organism: Coreoperca whiteheadi (assembly GCA_011952105.1). Lineage (NCBI taxonomy): Eukaryota > Metazoa > Chordata > Actinopteri > Centrarchiformes > Sinipercidae > Coreoperca > Coreoperca whiteheadi. The sequence continues at coordinate 20,053,746 of CM022485.1, forward strand.
TTGTGTGGTTTTGCTACTTTCACTTAAAGTATGTGTAAGACTTCCACCACTGACAGCCTTTTCTCAGGTGATTATAAAAATCTGTCCTTTCTTACTGTAATAACAAGCAGAATTGATTGATTGATTCTTCTGAATCAATTGAACCTCTTCTGAAATTACATGAGCAATCCATTCACTCTTGACCAGAATACATTCACACATCTTTGTGCTAATGTTCAGCGGTGTACTGTGCAGTACTGATGGGTTTATGGGATAAAAACAGTGAAAACAAAATCTCTGGTTAATCTTTTTCTATCAGTCCAACAAAAAAAAGGCATATTTGAAAACCAATAAAGGTAACTTTATTTTTAATGCAAGGTAGTGTTAACCTAACAATATGACAAATCTAATTGCTTGTACTACTAGGAATTAAAACAAGTTCATATTATACATTTTTTGTTGGCTGGTCTGCAGCTGTATAAACATACATCAAGCTAAATAAATTGTTCTGTATAGTGGCCTACTTGTTTAGTAAGCACAGTATGCGAGGTCAAAAGTCCCACATGTCAAATCTAGTCTTGAAGTGAGCCGTTAAAGTCCAGCAGAGAGCTATTACTGCTGTGTGAAAGTTTGTTTAATATGCATGCATAGACATGGGAGTATAGTGGTTGTTGGATGTGACCTTACAATTAGAGGAGAGGACTCTTGCCCACAAGGTCCTGAGGATCAAATTCCCCAGTGGCAGTCTAATGAGAAGGAGTCAAATTTGCGACACACCTGCTGTGACTGCATGCATTATATGTCTACTTAAATGTGTGTTATTTCTGCTACATGCAGGTATAGTATGTGCTGGATTTCATGGTGGAGCTGCAGCTTGAGGTGGACGTATTCAAGTTTTTGTTTTCAGGCTGCTTCATGGTCGCATCATTCATTCAGTCTCTTTCTAACTTCCTCTCTTTCATCTTACAGTTCTATGAATCCATTGAGTTATAAGCAAGAAATTACTTAAAAGTTACAACATTTGAGATAAAAGCCTTTGGGTTGTCTCCTCTCTCTCTCTCTGACCTGCTTTTTTCCCCCCTCACAATATTAAATATTATTTACTTTGAAAGTTTTAGATGTGGGAAATCTGTGCCGCAACAGGTTAAATAGTTCAAATTGTTTTAGCTTTAATCAAGTTCACCTGTGCAGGACCAGGTCAGAAGGTAGCAGTATATCTCTTAACCTTGCTCTGGTCTTTTGTGTGGTTTTAAGTTATCTGAAACTTTAATAATCCTTGCAGAGACTTTATAGAGTAAAATATTTCTCACCTCCTGAACTCTTGCTAAGCAGGTAACATACCCAGTCTATATTTAATCTTTTATTACCCTGGTGATCCATGTGGCTCTCCTTGATCTCGTTGACAATTTTTGAAATTGTTAACTGTAGAATTGCAATTTTTTCAGAATAGGATTGGTCAATATGGATAGAAGTAGTAAGTTTTCTGAAAAATCAGTTAAACCATTTAGATTAAATCTTTTGTCTAATCCAGTGAATTAAATACTTAACTAATGCAAAAAAAAAAAAGTGCCATTAAAAAACTTTTGCTCACTGACATTACCCACAACAATCATAACAATCCCAGAAATATTAAAAGGGATATTTGCCACAGAATAAAGGGTATGGCAAAATCCCTGATGGCTGAATAATTTGTGTCAGAGTATACTTCTATTTCATAATTACAAAATACCACATGCTACACACTTACTATGGTGGGTAAATACATAAAGATTAGGATTGTCTACAATGTTTTATAGCAGAGCTACACCACCGCCACTAACATCATAAAAAAAAATGTATAAACCTTTATGAAATAAAAACCTTTAGGGAAATGCCAAATATTTAATGAGTGCGACTATTATTTATGCTCTCATCCAATAAATAAATTGGTCATGAGATGAGATGTGTCCGTATTCCAGTGACAATTACCACCTTTCCTAAATAATTTTCTGAAAACTATGCAGATGGGTGACAAATTAAAAGGAAAAATACAGCAACAATCAGTGTTTTATGAAGCCACAACGTGCCACCAGACTGGCTTCACTGTGCCATGGTATAGATTCTTTATGCGTCTTGAACGTTACTGGAGGAATGAACATCCTTCATCCAACAGATATGCTCTCACTGGTGTTTTGATGATGGTGATGGTCCAAAATCTCCCATCGGCGTTTAATTGGGTTGAGATCCGATGACCGTGAAGGCCATAGTATATGAGTCACATAATTGTCATACTCAAAGCATTCAGTGACCCCTTCTGCCCTTTATGGAATCATGTACATCTTTTATATTTCTCCACTCACCTATTCAGACTTTTTCTCTTTTGTCACACATCTGCATACTGTGGAATTTGGAAACATGACAATGAAATGGTATAATGTTACCAAAAAAACATATGTACTTACATAATATTTTGGATTTGTAGAGATTTTTTATTTATTTATTTTTTTAAATGGCATTTGAAGAGGCACACAAATAAAAGAAGCTGAGGGAGAAGGAAAGGAGAAAAAATAAAAAAAAAAAAAAAAAAGAGAAAAAGTGTGAACGACAGCAATAACAGGACACTCAACAAAATATACAGTAAGTACAGTTTACAGTAAGGTAAATTTAAGCATAAAAGACCAAGAAATGTTTAAATTCAATTATTTAATGAAGCTATGATGGAACAGTGTCTGTGTGCGTGTGTGCGTGTGTGCTAGCAGGATGCTGTTGCTCTTGTACACTTCTCCTGTCATGGCAAATCACTGTCAAGAAGACCACAGCTCCTCCACACACACGCGCTTTCTTGCTCTCTCTAGTAATATGAGGGTCAGCTGTGCAGTCACCCGCACCTGTTATTCTCTTTGCTTTCATACACACACACACAGAGTGGAAGACATCAACAAGCTGCAATAAAATTGTACATAGCAAGTCCATGACTATGTTCGGACATTTAAACCTCAGGACTATGCTACATACTCGGTGGTCCTGAATATAATTGAAACATGTTTGTGAGCGTGTACTGAATGTGTATGTGCTTCATTTGTTTGCTCCAGGCCAGAAAACAGTTGTTTTTTTTGTTTTTGTTTTTTTAAAGAGCAGCACTGGTCTTTTCAAGCTGGAGTTGGGGGTCTTAAAATGCTGCATTCCGTGCTCAGAAATGAGACCTCACACACACACACACACACACACACACACACACATAGATACTTAGACGCATGGAAAGACCCAGATTTAAATGCATAATCCATATATTTAAAAAGACTGCTGCAGTGGTTGCATTTTGGCAGCTGCAACTTAGAGAACAGTGAAGGTCTGGGCAATAGCTAAATCAAATTATCTTTTGTCAATTTTCAGTACAATCATATCCTGATGACAAACGCATCATATTATCATTCTACAAATGTCTGACCGACTTAATCATTCCTTCCATGCTGTATCTAAATAATTAAATAAAATCATTATTGAAGTTTCTGTTTTACACATCTGAGGAGTTTGATCTCATGAAAATGTAGGCACTATAACAATACACTCAGGGGCCACTTTATTAGGTACACTTGTAAAATCTAATTAGGGCTGCAACTAACAATTATTTTAATAATCGATTAATCGAATAAAAAAGTATTCAAAAACAGAACTGACAGTACAAAACATCTTTAGAAAGTGCTCAAACAGGTTGCTCCTTGAACATCCCTGAGCTGTTAAAGTAATAAAAAACAAAAAAAGAATGGACTAACACACATGTATGTTTTATATCTGCCAAATATGGGCTTTTTTTTAAATAAAGTGCACAAAAAGATGTTTATTTTTGTTAAACAAAAAGGGACCCGAGCTGTCAGAAGGCTATGCCGCCACAGTTTTCTACTCTGATGAACAGTTAACACCAGTCACATTAATCAACATCCACTGTATCTGTACATTTCTTTCATGGTTTATGTAAATATTAATACTTTTAAATCTACGCATGCTGTACAAACCAGACATATACTGTGTATATCCATCCACCTCATGTACATGAAGCTACCTGTTACATTAATCATATTTGTCTCAGCATTATTTGCACGCAGATTAGTAGCAGTGTACTTTGTCAATCGTCAGAGATTTTATCCCTATACTGTGGTAGCTATCCCTTCAGTATCTACATTGCGGGCAATCAATAACCTGATCTGCTTTACAGGAATATTTAATGGGATTTTTGTATCAATCCGTTGAAGTATCTTGATCCGTCTGTTAATAAATTCACTGGATTAGCCAGGAAAAAAACAACAACAAAAAAAGACATTCATGTCTGGTTATTTTATCAATAAACTTTTTCACAATTGACTTTGAGATAAAATCCATCACAATATATATCGACACGTCAATAAAAATACATATACCTTGATAGAAGCTTTTATCCATAACGCCCACCCCTAGTCTCATGTAATACATAATGGTGGGACACAGTTAATCACTCTGAATGTCGATTTGATTATTTATATGTATTTGCCATATTGTGATATACGATACATCAATATCCCAAAATATCCTTGCTAATGTCTGGCTTATGATTTCAACCATTTCACTGAGCCCTAGTTCAGAGAGATATTAGCTCATCATATCATGTTTGCTTTGTCGCAAGGACTTTAAGAAAATGAAACGACCTAAACGTATACATTACAGGTATGATTTTACACACATGCCCACTATTCTATACAGTAGAGAGGGATTCAAACTTTGTTGTCTGTGTTTCTTATGTCCTAGTTCCCATCAGAAGCATGAGCCAGCAAGTGGATTGCTTACATAATGCTGTGGAGGTCGAGGTAGCTACAGGAGATGGTGCGTTTCTTAATGTCTGTGACGTGTTGAGGTGTGTGTCCTGGGCTGTGTGTGGACATCAGGTGATCATGACAGCTGCTTGAGTTACTAGAGCACCAAGAGCCAAACATGCTTCATCCCCATCTGTGTCTGTTCATGCACCCTCTTTCTATTCTTCCTTCCCTTTTTTAATCTCTCTCCTCCTCCTGCCTGTCAGCATATTCTCCTCACTGTATCGGCATACTGAACCGATATTTGTTGAGCTCAAAGTGGGATTTTGAAAGCTGCTCATGCAGCCATGAAACTGAGTATCCGCTCTGCTACACTGCATACTTCAGTGGAGCAGGTAGAAAAATGGGCGTTATGGTTGCTACAGCCTGTTGCAGCTAAAATATCTGTTACATATATTTTTAAATTGTGTTGCAGGTCCTATGTTTAGCATGTAACTTCTACCATCCACTGTCAAAATGCCAGTATACAGTACATTTTCAAAGTTTTTTGTTCATTGGTGTTAAAATATTCACATAAATTATGTACTTTTTACGGAAATGTACCAGCACGGATTGGAAATGAATACGTTTATTGTCAGGAACCTGTTGGGCTGTCGTAGTAATCAATTAAAAAGCTGCACTGATCCAAATTTGATTTAGATTTAGTCCTGTAAAGCTAGTCAGAAGCACTGCTGTGTTTTCGTTTGTTCATTCACTGTGATCGAGGGCGGTGATGGTGGTGAGCTGAAAGTTTGCAGTGGAGTTGTCTTGTTACTGAAAAAGGAGAAAACTAATGAGCCTTCCTTCAACTTTCTTAATGTTTTCTTCAGTCTCAACGATCTTCACCAGCATCAGAACTTATGGGAGAAAACACAAGTAGCCCATGCTGACCAATCACAGTTCTCGCGGTCCTCACATGGTGTCTCTGTAGCCGTTTTAGTTACAAATGCGCAGGAACATTTTTGAGGAGGTGCACATTAGCTACAGCATAGCCTGCGGTGTAAACCTTAACACACAACCATAAAATCAAGCTTAACAGACCATGGAGATGAGCAAATAACTCTTGACACCATTGAAAGAGTACTTACTACACTTCCTAACTCTAATTTCATACTAACGTTTAAGAATCACATTTAACTTCGGACTTTCAATTAATTAGTTTTGACTCGTTACTGTGGTTTAGTAAAAGCATGGTCAATTCCCATGCATGACTCTGAAAAACAATCTGCTAGCACTAATCTCTTCCCATGTTTTGTTTAATGCATAGCAAATCTATAAGAAATTAGGCAGAAACTATCATAGGTTCTTTATTGTAAAAATCAGGATAATGAAGATTTATTCTGTATGTCTACCAATGCAACCGCAGGGGGGCACAAGCAAGTGTCTTCATGTGCCAGTCCCAAGTCTGGATAAATGCAGAGGGTTGTGTCAGGAAGGGCATCCGACGGAAAACACATGCCAAACTAAAAATGCGAATCATGACAATGACTTCCATACCGGATCGGTCGGGGCCCGGGTTAACAACGACCGCCACCGGTACTGTTGACCTACAGGGTACCGGTGGAATTTGGACTACTGTTGGTCGAAGACGAAGAAGGAGAGGAGGAAGGTGTATTCGTAGGCAGAGAGAGAAGAGGAAAGCTAAGAATGTAGGACTGACAGTAGGGACTTTGAACGTTGGGACTATGAAGGCTAGAGAGTTGATTGACATGATGCAGAGAAGGAAGGTGGACATACTGTGTGTCCAGGAGACCAGGTGGAAAGGTAGCAAGGCTAGAAGCTTAGGAGCAGGGTTCAAGTTGTTCTACCATGGGTCGGATAGGAAGAGAAACGGAGTAGGAGTTATCCTGAAAGAGGAGTTTGTGAGGAGTATTCTTGAGGTGAAAAGAGTGTCAGAC
>CM022485.1:20061190-20155215 GCA_011952105.1 Coreoperca whiteheadi
GATGGAGGCACATGATTCGCTTTGGCGACCCCTGAAAGGGAGCAGCCAAAAGGAAAAGAAGATTCTGTATGTCTACCACTGTGTTGTAAATGCACGGACTTTGATCATGCCACTGTACCACTATACTGCTGTAGGACACGTGTACTGTATGATAGGTTTCTGTAATTTCTTGTATTGTGTTACACAGAAGCAAGTGGGTCCAAACTGAAACTAATGTCTAATCGAAATAAATTATTTAAATGCATTCTGACAGATTCATGGTCAATAAAATGGTTTCTTACATCCCCCCCATTATAAAAAAGTTTTTTTTGGGGGGAGTTTTTCCTTATTCAAATTGAGGGTCTTAGGACAGAGGGTGTCGTATGTTGCACAGATTGTAAAACCCTTCGAGGCAAATTGTGATATTGGGCTATATAAATAAAACTGAATAGATTTTATATTCTGATCAATATTTTTCCCTACAAAGCTGTAGATAAGTTAGGTAGTATCTTACTGTGTTTCACATGGAACAATAATCCTCCTCTGACGAGTGTGCCCCCCCAACGTTGAAATGAAACCCTCAAGCTCAGAAAATCATTTTTACTGTCCACTATTTTCAGCTTGACTCCAGGACACCGCTTGCAAAGCCGAATTCAACTCAGTGAACTATAGCAGATGATAATCCCTCCCTTGCTAGCTACCTGCTGCTGTCAGGTTCAAGAGTCACAACCATAAGTGGCAAAAATGTATTGACTGCTGTCAAACAGTGCAGAAAGGAATAAAATGAGAATCGCTTGACAATACGCTTTCAAATCTCATCACTGTAGGAGAGATACAGGATAAATTAAAGTAGTTACAGCCTCAGTAAATCCATTTATTCATTTTCTTCGCCCAGCTGCATATCAGTGGGGTCAAGAGTCTATCCCTGCATACGCTGGACAAAATGCAAGCAAACACCATGAAAGGCTACCAGTTCATGACAGGATGAACACAGACACAGTAGCTACACAACCACTCACACTAATGGCAATTTAAAGCCTGCTGTCTCACACCCACCTGAACAGCTTGTGTTTGGAGAAGAGAGGAGAGGAGGAGGAGGCCTGTACAAACATGGGGTGAACATGCAAAGTCTACACATTGCAGGAGCTGGGAGGTAGTGGAACTAACCACTGTTGCACTCATTTGAAAACATCTAATGTTTATGTACAGGTGACCAGCCATCCCAAAGCTATGTTAGCAATGGCGTCAAGGTGATGTACTGATGAAGACCAGCTTTCAAGAGAATGCCCTGGGTTCGTGTCCTTGATCATAACACAGAATCTCTACCAGCTCCAGGGTTGCTCTAAGATTTTTGAAACCTACAAAGACTAGACAATCCACACATAATGACTTTTTTCACCAACATACACAGATTGTTTGTCTTGGCAGGCAGAAGGGAACGCACACTGATGCCTGAATAAATGCAGAAACAACACAATGGGCTATTAGTAGGCTATGATTACAGTTGCATCACTAGTCAACCTCTGAAATGGCGTGAGGACACCACTTTCTGTACAAAAACAGAGACAGACATTCATCAAAAAGAGTTTGCCTTGCTAATTTACACTGCAATCTGTTCAGAAAAGTGAATAAAACAGAGGGAAAATCCTTAATTTGGATGAGATGGTGGATGAAGAGATCATGGCAACATGGACTGCAAACTGTAGAGAGAGGCAGCGGTCAGAGAAGGTCAGAGAAGCTGGCTTGTGACCAGAAGGTGGGACGTTAGGTCCCTAGACTGGCACCATAAAACTGGGCTGGGAAAGTGGAAAAATAAAGTACCACTTGCCGCTCCCATATTGTGTCCTCTCATTACCGGCATTGAGAAAGGCCCTTAACCCCACCTGCTCCGGTGGAGTTACTCAGTGGCCAACAGGTCAGACTGTGGTTGTACTGGGCAGCTTCCAGATGTGAATGTGTGGTCAGGGCATCCCTGCAAGAGATATGAAACTTCCCAGAGAAAGCATAAAGTTGAAAAAAAAAAGAGCAGGAGGTGCGCAAACTTCACCAGGTGAGCAACTCTGCACTAAAACCTGAAGCCGATTCAAAAATGGATCCTTAACTCAACAAACAGAAAAGGGGCAGTTTAGTTTCTTACTTACAAATTTAACGGTGTGCCAAACTATTCGCTCATGTCCTTAGTCCACTAAATTACAGTACGAAACATAACTGGCAGTTAGGCCTTGATTAAACTCACTGAATGACAAACGGTCGGTTTTGTTTTTATTATTGTTTTACCTCTTGCTCACACATGTAATTTCAGCTGGATCAGAAGGCAAATAATCAGAATGCTTCAACTCCACAAAATCTATGTTTTTATCTTCCAACGGTCAACACCCTCTGGCCAGACAGATTCGGTTCGACTTGGTTAGCTCAGTCGCCTAAATCAGTTAAAACTGTCAATTTGTGTCCCCGCCTTTAATGAACAGATTCTCATTTGACAATCAAGTTTCACAAAGATTAACGTTACTGTAGATACTTGGTTCTCATATTCCCCGATAATGAGGCAAGCAAATAAGGGCAGACTGGGTGTTCAGGCTACGGCTTACACCATTGTACTAATGGGTGTTAGATGCAGGACTGCAGACTTTATCATTCTTTAAGAGGAGCTAAAAATCAAAAGAATGGGGGGGGGGGGGCATTCTTTGGTCAAAATGTAATTCCAGGGATAGAGGTGTTTGATAAAGCACCAGAAAACGAAGCTGCTGGGGCGGCAAGGAGAAAAGACATACACTTATAAATCTCTGTATGTCTCTGTCTCTTCAGATTCTATTACGGTGGACTGCCACACTATCACAAAACCCATGATCTGACACCTGTGTGCATGTGTGTGTAGGTCATTATAACCTCTACAGATTCCTGGATATAACACCTGATGCCCACATGGTGCATGTGCGCACACGCACACACACAACTCTGAAAAGGAGGTGGAATTGATTTTACAGAAAAAACTCCAATCCAAAGTTACTTATTAGACCTGTCAAGCGCTAACTCCCTGTCGGCCTGGGGGAGGTGTTAGTGTTGGTGTTTGTGGCCCAGTTGACCCAGATGTCACTTTTATTTTCTCTTTGTTCGGACCTATTTACTCTTTCCCCTGTGCCTTCTAGCATGTCTTTTACCAGTCTCTCTCCTCTCTCTCATTTTTAGTCATGGTAGCGACATGGCTCTACGGATAGCAATGTACATACTAAGAAAAGGTATATGGACTGTACTTTTATAGCGTCTTTCTAGTCTTCTGACTACTGAAAGCGCTTTCACACTACATATCACATTCACCCCATTCACACACTGAGGGGAGGAGCTAACTACCCATCAGTACAAAGTAATCAAATCACACACACACTTCTCACACACCAAAGGCACAGCCTCAGGAGTAATTTGGGGTTCAGTATCTAGCTCAAGGACACTTCGACACGTGAGCTGGGGGGAAGCTGGGATCACCCCCGACCTTCCGATTGGTGGACAAGCCGCTCGGCCACAAAGCCACAGCCGCCCCGATCTGTCCACCACTTTTGTCTAGACTGAAATATCTCAACAATCGTTGGATGGAATGTCGCAGATATTCATTATTACCAGAGGATAACTCCTAATGACTTTGGTGATCCCCTGACTTTCCCTCTAACGCCAACATGAGGAATGAAATGTGTGAAACGTCTTGACAACTTTTGGATGGATTGCCATGAAATCTGGTACACACATATTAATGTTTCCCTCAGGATGAATTGTAATAACTTTAGTGATCCCTTAACTTTTCATTTAGCACCACCATCAGGTCAACATTTTAATAAGTCTAATACTTTGATTTATGGCCAAAATACCTTCAAAATGAATTATATTTCCATCAGCCTCATCTGTACTTTGTGATTAATGCTAATTAGCAAATGTTAGCATGCTAACAGGCTAAACTGAGATGGTGAACATGGTAAACATTATATCAGCAAGTTAGCATTAGGGCTGGGCATCGTTTTGATTTGATTGATTCTGATTCCGATTCTTACTTTCGATTTCGGTTCTTTTCGATTCCGAGTCGTTGAGGGGGCAATTTGCGTAACGCTACATTCATCTACGAGGGAAAAATAATTTCAGTGGAGTTGCTGTTCACCACAATTAGCAATTTGGTCAAGGGCTTTGTTATTACATTACAATCACTTGCCTGATTGTGACGAGGTAACGTTAATAACGTTGGTTATGGCAGGGTTGCCCGAGGACGACGGGACAATGGACCTGCACAGCACGTCAAATACGCTACACTCCTTAATTTGTACACCATGCAGGCGTAGGTGTTTGGTCATTTCTGTAGTGCATCCTCCCGTGAAAGAAATACGTTTGTTACATGTGTTGCACTGTGCTGACCCAGGATTTTTTTAGAGTAAAATAAAGCCACACTTTTGAGCGCCGCTTACCGTGCTCCATGGCTGCAACAGAACAAGCGGGGCGCAGCAAGGACTTCCTGGAAATCCGGGGGTTACCCTGGAAACCAGAACTTCCGCGTTTGGAACCGAAGATGGGAACTGAAAACAAATTTTCTAAACAATTCCAATGGAATCGTTATTTTTTTTAAACGATTCCAAGTTGGAACCTGTTCTCGATGCTTAACCCTAGTTATTTTAGTAATCGAGTATTCTACCATTTTTTCTATCGATTAATCGAGTAATTTTCGAGTACTTTTTCTTTATTAAAGAGCAATGCTAAATATACAAGAGAAAATAAGACAGGTATCTTAAAAACAACTAAGTTTTATTGCTGAAATTGCATACATTATCTGTGAAAACTAAGCCAATTTAGTGCATTCAATAGCCATTTTAGATTCAAAATGCAAATACAAATATATGAATTAACAAAATTATAAATAAAAATATAGAATTCAATTTCAAATTACTTTAAAAAGGTAAATATAGTACAACCTAAAACTAAAAACCACAGCCTACAACCTATAAATCAAAATAATAATAATAGGCCTATAAATAATAATAACGCCTAAGCATTGCATTTTTGTTGTGCAGATTAACTTGCAAGTTTCAACTTCAGCTCAGGCATGACATAAGCCTCTTCTTGGAAGGCTTTGTAGCTTTTATAAGAAGCAAAAAATATTGGACAGGAAGGTAACATTGAACATGAACCAGAGTAGAGAGGGGGATAGAGATGTGTGGATCAGCGCTAACGTCACCGAATCCGCTGTTAAAAAACACGATTCTAAACTACGTACCCGATCGACACATTACAATTATTGAAATTCTCAGTGTTAAGCGCGATGCTTTCGTAACATTAGCTACAGTGAAGTAGGTTGCTTTAAAAAAATCGTTTGGCAAAATTACATTTGTGAAATAACCTAACCATACAGCACACGGAGTAACCGCTGGAACGCCAGCACGAGAGAGATCGCACATACAGAGGTACATTTTGAGCTAATCATTCATCATAGTAACACAGCTTGTTTCGTTAAGTTAGGAGCTATAAATATGATTAAAGTGTGAGATTTAAATTACACAAATCAACGAAAGCACGAGCGCTGCGCATCACGCACACGCAGTTACCGCTTGTTCTGCTATTTGTTGCGCTTAGCTTTTATTAAGATTTGAATTGTGTATTTCGGAGATATCAAGTATATATAAAGTCCCATTAAACATTTCACATACACATCACAAGATGATGATGCATGTGCAAACTCCATTCATGCCGGTTGCTCCTTTGAGCGGCTCGTATCTCTGTTCAGCGTCGCATCCTGAAGCTCAACACACGTCTTAATTTAAAAATAACGAGCAATACTAAATTATATGATTTGTGATGATACCGCTTTCTCTCTCTCTCTCTCGCATTGCGGTCTTTGATCTTGAAATTATCTGAAAACGAAAGTTAAAGAATGACACATTCATTGCGTTTTACTGTGAAATAAGAGTTCCGCGTCTTTAGTAAAATCAACACAATGATTTATCTCTCATCCACCCGCAAGTTTCGGAATGTTAGGCTACTTTTATTACTTTACCCACCTGACACGCGGAAATAACCGAGTCCTTATACAAAAATTGTCTTTCTGCAACATGACCGTGTGTAATTAAATGGACTAAACTAAGCTTCGACGCAACTGATTTTGCCTCGATGATTTTTTGAAGACGAGTAACTCGAGGAATCATTTCAGCACTACACACAGTATTCACATCTTGGCTTCCAACTGTATGGTACAATTGGTTAGGTATTTTATCCCTGGGACAAAGCTGTGTGTGGTTCAAAAATGTTCCCCTAACTTGCTGCCATGTTGAATATCCACCATCATACACCGTTCTTGTTCAGACATCCAGTGAGCAGAGCGAAACAAAGACGGGCAGAAAAGGACTGAGCGCTAAGACAGAGGAGAACAGGAGAATAGAAGATGAGAGGAGACTCATGAGGCATTTGGACGACAGGAATCCTGAATTTCCATTCCTTGTCACAGACACACAAACACGCATATACACAAAGAAAGAGGGAGAGAGCGAGAGAGGGAAAATGATTCACTCACGCTGCCAACCGTGGATGTTGCCAAAATGATAATCATGCCCGAATCCCTGCAATGATGCCAAAATCCATTGCCATATCCCATTTTAGGCAAATGGCCAATACAATAAGTACATAATAGCATTTCAGTGTTTCCCCAAGATATGTTTTTTTGGCAGTATGAAAAGGCCCCTGAAACAGCATTTAGATGTGATACTAAAACTCTCCATTGAAACCAATAATAATGAAATTCTGTGACAGGAAACCACGTGGTGATAAAGTTCTCCTGTTAAATCAACAACTGTCTGCCAAAGATTAAACCCAGAGCAGCGAGGGCTCTAATCTGTGATGATATCGAGAGACAGATGCTGGAGCTCTTTTCCTGATAATGAGTTACAGCTTGGCTAACTCTTGTTTACAGTTTTCCACAGTCACTTAAAGCCTCCCCAGACTACTTGATATCAGCCTAATAATATCCCGGCCATATTGACATGAGGGAATATGAGCTCCATGGATGCAATTATGTTTTATCCCATGTTATGTATAGAAGACAACCAAAGCAGCCTATGGGACATGTATAAAGATAAATGTATAAAGACTCGCACATCCATCTTTTACCCTTTTTGAGCTTTTGAGATAACTCTGGGCACGGGTTTTTGTTGTGGCAAACCATGTTCGATGATATTGATGAATCACTGTGCAGTATGCTGACTACGCTTTAAGTACTGCTTTGTCCAGTCTGTGGACAGGTTTACCCTTCACTCTCAGGTCTTCCCCATCTATCACCATTTTTCAATTCCATGACTACACAATTGCTTATACTTATGCATATTTACTTACTTATTGTCACTTTAATTGTTTAAATGTATTAGTTGTTTTTAAATGTACTTAACAAAAAGAAACTTGTTTTAGCATATTGCTAAAATATTAGAGTCTTTTTTTTCTACTGCGGTCCAGTCTAAAAATAAGAGTAAAGATTATTAGCTGCTATGTGGACGCAATGATAACGGAAATGATGAGAATTGTTGACATATATTGGCCCCACTCAAGACCGATCACGCTACTTGACTGTAGTCCATTCTGGATAGATAACCAGCTAGTTGATGTCATTACTGAAATTTTTAACATATCACAGTCACAGGAGATTGTTTCCACATGCTTCAAGACAACCACCATTGTAACAAGGCTGGTGCACAGTGAACAACCTACTGCTCAATGTCAGCAAAACCAAGGAGTTGATCATTCATTTTAGGAAAAAGGCGGCAAAGACACACACAACCCTGTCTTCATCGGTGGAGCAGGTGAATAGTTTTAGGTTCCCGGGAACCAGCATTACAGAGAACCTGACATGGTCCTCTCACATCTCCACCCTGGTAAAGAAAGCTCAGAAAGAGCCATATTTCTTAAGGAAATTTAAGAAGGCAAAATTCCTGCAGCATCCTGACTGGAAACATCACAAACTGGCAGGCGATGTGCACGGCCCAGAGCTGGAGGGCTCTGCAGCGGGTGATTAAAACCACTCAGAACATCATCGGTACCCATCTAGCGAGCATCAGTGAGGTGCCTGCACCGAGGCCCAAAGGATACTAAAAGACAATACCCACCCCAGCCTGTTCACCCTGCTGCCACCTGGCAAGTGATACAAAAGTATCTGCTGCAGTACCACCAGACTACAGAGTAGCTCAGGCTTTTCGTGAGCCTGAGCTACTCGTGGCACATTCTGCTATGCTGGTTTTGCAAATTACCATACCAATACTTTTGTACCATATACTGTATGTATGTCTGTCACTGTACATTGTTTTCATTCTAAAGTAATAATTTGATGACTAAATAAAATCTGAAAAAAAGGAGTTAGAGAGAGCTGATCTGAAGATTTGGAATAAACAAGAGATGGGGACAGCGGAGACAATGACAGAGAAAAAAGAGAAATAGCTTTTGTGTCACCATGACAGTCAGAGTCCTCACTTTGACTTTTCCTTCCTTCCTTCCTTTTTTTTTTTTTTTTTATAAATTTCACTGCTTTGTCTTTATTTGTTGGTGACTTATATAATACTAATATTGTGTGCATTATTAGTTAAGACAAAACAGAAATACTAATAAAAAATAATCTCAAGCAACATATAAATAACAATATCACCGTCTGTAATGGGAGGGGACTAGCAATGATGAAAGTATTAAAAGATCCTGTGAAAGGCAATAAACAGTCACAGTGCATCAGTGTGTGTAGCTATGTGTGTGCGTGGGTGCGCCAACATGCATGTGGGTTATTAGCTGGGAATGTGAACAAGTTACAAACTGTGTCCCTCTCTTTCACGCCATTTCAACAGACAGAAAAGTTACTGAGTTATTTAATAAAGCATCAATGAAGACCATCTGTCTCCCAAAGTCCAAACTCTACCACTAAAATAGTATTGGAAAATAAATGCAAGACAAATAAAACAAGACAAGTGTTTAACAAGACACCAAGTAAAGTATCAACTGTTGCTGTTCAAATTCATAATGATGATAAAATGACACGTTTTTTTATTTATGTTTCTTCTGTTCAAGTACTTTCTTTTTCTCTGAAAGGGTGAAGAAACGACTGTCAAGTTGCCTTTGTGACAGTGATCTGAAAAACTGCTAGAAATGTACTGAATGGGCAACCAAAGCGGTCACATTTGAAATTGTAGTGATAGCAGTCTTCTTATTAATTAATAAATCAAAACAGTTGTTTCTTAATTAGTCGATAATATATCTCAAATCTTTAATCTCATATTGCAGTATTATTTCCTTTAAGCCTACAGCAGACTCTCATCAGGGATGGACTTCGAATTCCCACAGTATTTCTTAGCTTGAGGTGGTGGTATTTGAAAGTAATTGTCTAAATGTCGCCACTTTGTGTTTTGGCTGGTGGACAAAAGCCCTGTTTCGTGGTAATAATTAGCTCCCCTGCGTTATGTTGATGGAGTGTTGATCTCCTTGCAGGTAACTTTCTGAAAACAACTGCCTAACCTGTTACTGTAAAACTTGTGGGTTTTCTGAGGGATCTCTGCACAGGGCGGCGGGTTACAATAATCACATATTTCCTTAAACGTTGAGACAATGCAAGGGTCTGTCTTGCTGGGGGGCTTACTGCATCTAAAGGCCTTGTGCATACTATTGCACTTCCTGTCTCGAATGAGGCAAGAATCTGTAGCATGAGGGAAAAGGGAAACGTGCTATTGCTATACATCAGCGAGCTGGATCATGAGTCTCTAAATGCAAATGTGTATCATGTCTCCATTATGGTTCACAATTAACAACGATGTTGCAATATGGCTACAAATGACACTGCAGATGAATTATATCACATGTAACCATGTGTACTCCTTAGCTTACATTTTTTGACCGTGTTTAGTAAAGTCATTCGCTTGGTGTATTAATCAGTAGGGACAAGAACCACAATTATGACTTTATGAGCACAATATATTAAAATTAAGTGGAAAAACAAACATATTCCTTCAATCTGTTGTCCCATTGCACAATGAGTTCAGTCAAGTTTCTAATAACTTCTTGTGATGGAAATTAATGTAAATCAACTCAAAACTTTGATTTAATTGTAAAATGCTCCACCTTTCCTTGTAATGTTTTGCACCTGCAAGTCAAATCAAGTCACATTTACTTATATAAAAAATGTCATGGTCGACGGTGTAAAAAACTGCAGTCGGGTCTAGTAATACTAAGGTGGAAGGTTTGTTTGCAGCAGTGTTGATTGACTACCTATATGAGAGCTGTTACAGTGCCGTGGTTAGTCCTGAAGCCAGATTTCTACACATACAGATTGTGAAGTGATAGGTAAATATGCAGCTGTTTGCAGACAACCTTTTCAAGGATTTTCCTAAGAAAAGAGAAATTGGAGATTGGTCCGTAGTTGCTTATCACAGATGGGTCTAAGTTGTTCTTTTTTCAGTAGTGGTGTAATAACAGAATGCTTGAGGGAAGAAGGGAAGACTCCTGATTGCAAAGAACTGTATTTAATAAGTCCTGTGTCAGACAGTGAAATACACCTCTGAAAGATTTTGTGGGAACCGGCTCAAGGGAGCAGGTGGAGGCAACTTTATATAGGGGATGACGAAAATGAATATTAGACACATTGTGTATGGACTGCTCATTATAAATGAACACAATTTTGGGGGCTTGTGTCAGGAGCCAGAACAAAGCTGACGGTCAAATGTGAAGTCCTCGGGTTTCCACAAGGGGACACGCAGTGAAACAACTGCAGGAGCAACAAGGTTCATAGGGAGGCTAAGGGGACACCACACACTACTCAATAGATTTTACCACTGCTTCATGCGCCAACAGACCACGGAAAGCAAGAGACAAATGCTGCAGCTTGCAATGAACCCACTCTGCAACGTATGACTATCCACAATGCAGCGACACTTTACAGAACAGATGAAAGACGACAGATTGGTGCCATGTGCAACCTTATCCACACCTACATCACCAGAAGCACAACAATGCCAGTGGTAGTCAATACAAATAAAAGTTTTACTCACCATAAATAAACTGAAGGGCTGTCACCGCTGAATCTTCTCAGGCGCTCTCTGTATGGCCAGCCGCACTAAAGGGCCCTTCCTTCGTCGTTAGTCAGTGAAAATGTTAACAGCTCAAGTGGACTTAACCGATTTAACACGCGGCAGTGAAGACCACGGGTGTGATGCCCCTGCGGAGGAGGATGGCGGGGAAAAACAACATTCAGCGTTTGCATTATTCCAACTAGTCTCTGTCATCAACGTGAAAATGTAACGTTACCATGCATGCGCAAAAGAGCGCACTGTATTTTAAACCTGTTTTATACAGTCTCTTTTAAACGGCCAAAGCAAGACAGAAGTTTGATACCGATCCTAAAATCATCTGGTGCTGAGGCTCACCTGGCTAACGGTAGCCCCCGACTAGTTAGCTTCCCCGGCACTGATGTTGAAGACGTGCTTCACACTTCTGTTGCAGTCCTTCAGCCTCAAAAGTTTTCTCGCGTGCTGCAGGATCTCGTTTCCAAACTCCTGGTGTACTCTGGGTCTTGAAAAACAAAAATTGCTTTGTTGGGGCTGACTAGCTAACCCCAGTTTTGCCACGTGGTGTTGTATCCACTTCCTGTTCCTGCCACATTATTTGTCAGTGGACAAAATGCCATCAGAGGGTCTACTCCAGAATATTGCCTCCAACTCCCCTGCACAAACATGACACTTTTGCATTTTTTCACAATTTTCGTGTATTTGTTTTATTATATTTTTATATTATGGCTACTTACCCATTTTGACCATAATCATTGTTTCAAATCACACTTTGTTGGCTAATTGGTGAACCGTCCCTCTTAGTGGCCACCTCTGGCCCGTGGTGTTCCCCTAGGATCCAACCTCAGTCCCCTTTGGTTTAAAAGAGGGCTTGAATGTTTTAATATATTTTATGTCAGAAATAAATCTGTGGGTGTCTCAAAACTTTCTTCATCTGAAGAAAAATTAATCAAAACTGATTTTCTTTGGTTCTCTGAAGCCCATGTCAATGTCAAGCTGCATCCATAAACTGTATTTTAATATTGACATCTTGCTTGTGAATGTTTTTTTTTTTAGTCGCCTGTTGATCTAGAGAAAGCCATATGCTGTTATGCTTTTACTTCCATATGTGTTGATGTATATTTCCTGTAGGCCTATTTGCTCATTTAGGTGCTTAATTTATTTGGGCTATATGACCCGTAAACTGACTGAAATATTCAAACTCAAGATGCCACATTTGTCATGGCTGCCCCGGAAAATTCATGTTAACATATTAGATACCTTTGGAAAATATTGGATCGCCACAGAATTTGTCCAGACAACAGGAGTTTATAATGATGAACTCACTGGCAGGTCATTGGGGTTGAAGAGGGTATTGAATCCAAAGAGACAAGACCACATCAGTTCTATTCTGGCCTCTTATCACTGTCAGCTTTTATTTTTCTGCTTCTACTGCTTTTAGTGTCTTCTCTGTTTTCCTTTATTTTATTTCATTGTCCTTTTAATTCTTTTAATTTCATTTCTTGCCCCGCGCATCTTATCTCATCTCAGTTTCTTCCATAAAGCAGCTTGTAACCTTGTTTTATAAGGTGCAAAAGGTATAAATACAGTTTCAGCGGTCATCATTCTGCCCCAGTGTTCCCAACCAGTCACATGCTGCAGCTGACTGGTTGTGCTGCTTTCTCCCTTCACTGCTCCAGCTCCCTCCTTCTCTAGTTTATTATGAGTCATTGATGCAATCTCTTTACTTGTGTATTATTCTCAGTGATATGATTTGCTGGTCTAAAAGTTTCTGACCAACCCGTGTAACCATGGTAACATACTGGTAAAGTAGCAAGTCCAGAAAAGACACAAACTTTGCAATCTCTCAAACATTCTACAAAGATAAGTAGATATTCTGATATAACATTTCTGACCACGGTGTGCATGCAGGGACGCAAATACCATGTTTATGGAAAAGGGGTAAGGGTTATTAGTAACCAATACTTGTTGCAATGTGATAAGTGAGATAATCCACTCCAATCCCTAAATTTAATAAGCAGTAATTGTAATTGACCATCACAATGTTTGCTATCAGTAACTGAATGACTCAATGTAGCTTATTCTATACCTTACACCCAATCCAAAGGCAAACTTTGCCATGGATTATCCCTTAATGTCAGGATTAAGGTGCTCCCCATTGAAATGACCAACCTGGGCCAGGTTTTGGCTGTAAATTCAAAATAAAGCAATTAGTCCCTATAATGACAACAAACAGAGGTTCATGTTTCATGAACCTGTATTTCGGTGTGTTTGTCAATCCATCCATCCATCCAGGCTGTAGCCTATCCCAACATGCATTTAGTGAAAGGCAGGGTACATTGTGGACAGGTTGACAGTCTGCTAAGAGGGTAAATTTACCTAGACAAACAATAACATAAACTCACCTGACAAGTATATCATTAGACTGTGCAGAGAAACTGGAGCACCTGGAGTAAACCCAAGAAAACATGCACACAGAGAGGCTTCAGTCAGGCAAGTGAGATTTAAACCCAGGACTATGGCGCCATGCTGACTGAGTTTGTAATTGAACATATTCAACCAAACAAGACATGTTCATAAATCAGGACAAAAGTTTACAAAAAAAAAAACTTTGGCACAAAGAAGAAATTATTGTATCAAAAACTTTATTCTCAAATAATGTTTTCAAAATAGCTGATAGATAAACTGTGAGTCTCATTAACAGCAGTTTGTGAGGCTGCATTCACATACGGTAGCTTTTGTTTAACCCTTTATAACACTTCATGTTGTTTCGCTCTCATCTTCAAAATAAAAATGTCATTTTGCGCCATTCAATTCAAAACATAAAGTACAAGTCTTGTTTTACCAGTCAAGATAGGAGCCTCCAAAACTGTTGCCGATTTGCTAATGCTTTTGCTAGAGCCTAAATTTACCACAATTTCATTTTCCTCTCTAAACCCAATAATGTCTAAGCAAGGAGAACCAGATCCCCCCTTGTTTAGACAGACATGGAGTCAGATTTTGGGCTGTAAAGGGGTCAAGTCATCTAAAATATTTTGTGCCTGTTGAAGTCATCCCTCTCCCAGATATAGACATTAGGATCAGCCACACAGGGCTGCTGTTCCACAAGATCACTGTCTTTTAAAGGAAGTGTCATTTTCAACCCATCCATGAACACTGTTCATGACATTATGACACTAAACATCTGGTGTTAATTTTCTGTTCAATGTGAAGAGTGTGTGTTCTAAAAATCAATTCAAAAAATGAACAAGATATTTTAATGTGAGAAATCACCAACGCTCAGGCAACTCTTAGGACACAGCTGCTGTATTAGAAGCCACCCAAAATTGTTCTATGCATCATTATATTATATACCATATTTTTGCAATGAATACTGACTTTAAAATGTCGATGTTCAAAAGACACACATACTCTGCTGTCGAGGAGTTGGAACTGACACATCATTTTATAAGACTGAAGTGGTTTAGCTGTGAATAGCAAGTCATTTTTAATTGTATTTTATTTTTTTACCGGTGTGACCCAGAGATAAGCTTCTCTGCACACAAAGAAAATTAACTCTGGGTCCCACAAGATTTTCCGTTCCTGTGTAAAAGCAGCCATAATGGACAAAAGAGCTCATGACATTTTGATATTTGATACTCAGTTTGAACCATAGATTATTACATGGTGTGTAACAGTAAAAACATTGACTTTAATGAACAAGATTGTGTTGTACCTACATCATTAATCATAAAAAGTACAGCATGTTTAATAATTTGTTTTTTTACAAATTCTCCATAAAAAATAGATTTCTGTACAAAAATTTTCTTCTTTTGCACCTACTTCAAGTTCAGCAGCACATGATGATGGTGAGAGGCGACAGTGATGATAAAGACTGTGATTATGATGCTTAAAACGATAACATTAACAACGATGGCAACTTCCTGGTGAGAACTAGCCATTTGGGACAACAAAAATTAAACAAAATCTTGCAGTACACATTTATAAGCAACAAACGTACTTACTGCAAGTCAATATGTGTTGCGGAGAATGCCTCCTGTCACTGAAATGTGTGAATATAGCAATAATGTTTGAAGTCCCAATCTACAAGCCATGTGCCAAAATGATAATTATTCACCCTTTGCACTGATGAGTGAAGCAGAGCTGCAGTCGACTCACGTTCAATTCATACACAATTCATTCATTCAGGTTGTAGATTTTCTTCAACACTCTGATGCTGAATGTATGGCATGAGAAGTTTGCCCTATCCAAACTACTGAGAAGAAGGTGAAACAAAGGCCTGTCAAGGGAAAATGAACTTCAATATTGAATATTTTAATTCAAAACCACTACAAACACCCCGAAAGCAGCCCAGATATGTAATGTATGTGTGTATGTCATTGAGAGAAGACCATGATTGACTAAGAATTGTTCAGACACTCACACAGGAACGTCCGATTTCCATCTGGCAATAAAATTCCAGCACAGATAAAAATTGGTCCATATGGCTGCTGAGCCACATGTATGTACACATGTATGACACAGTTCGTCACCAAGCAGGACTGCACCTGGATTTTCCTACAGGAACAGTCGAATGACATCCTTCAGGAGTCCTTCCTGGGTGTATTTGCACCAATGTTTAAATGACTCCCAGATCCCATCTTTGTCTAATTTAGATACATCTTATATCTGCATTTAATCTGTTATGTATTAAATACTTGGTGGAAAAAAGCTAATCTCTGCCATGTGACACTGTGTGACATTTACAACTTTTAGCTGGTATTTTTTTCAAGCTCTCAGCAACCTAGGCCCCTTTGTTTCAATGAGAACTGCTGACAATACCACTTCAGAGAAAGTGCGGGACAAACGTGGAAACTTCTTCTCAAACTGAAAATTCTCACCAGGAGAACAAACAACTTTGGCATTTTAAAATTTAGAGGGTAGTTTTATTTATTTTTTTTAACTTGTAGCCAGCTGTCGCTCTTTAAAAAAAAAAACCGTTGACAATGCCAAATGAAGGACAAATGTGGAAACTTTAACAGAAATTATTTAAAAACGTCTTGTGTGAACAGAACATTATGTAAATTTTCAAGGAATCTCTGAGAAGTGATGTGTCGTGTTCAGAAGGATAACACGCATCTCATTTAAAAGTTGACAGAGAGAGGGTACTCGTAGAAGCCAGAAGCCACTGTATCACACTGTAACCTCAGTATGTGCAGGCTCCCCATTGCCTTTCCTAAGTTTTCCAGCATACAGAATAGCTGTACCGAACAAGAGTATTGCATTGCAACAGAAAGGGTAATTTGTCATAATAATTTGATTCTATTAAAATTTAAAATTAGTTGCGAGACACTTTCGGCTTCAATAAAAATGTTGTCCATTATAAGATCATGTCCGCAAAAATGATCTTAATCAGGGCCACAACAACAGACCTCCTCCTTTTTCTGCTATATTTAGGTGAGAGGAAACACAGGTAGACCGGAGAGGAGTGTCTTTCTTCCCATTTAAATCATTCACATGCCTATCATTTTAATTAAATAGGCAAGAAAATTAATTATCTCCAGCTATCAGCTCGACACCTCTCTCCTTTTTGAGTATAAATTGGACACAGTGGAGATCTATTTTTGTGACCCTGCTGAAGACTTTAATACAGACATTTTAATATATTGAATACAAATTTTTAACGTTTAATTTCTGAGTCAACCCTGACTCAGTATAATCTAAATTTATGAGTGTATTAGAAATATTACAAAAACACTGTAATAACTTCTAAGATTAAGATTTCTGCTGTAAGCTTGAGACCATATTATGGCATGTGTTCCATATTGGCACAAAAAGTCACTTTGCATTTCCTTTGCAATGTCTGTGGATATGCAAAATCAGAAACTTTACCCCTGTTGTAGCGCTCTGAATAAACAGGGACAATGTGGAGTCTACATTTGTTTGTTTGGGCACACTAGGAGAACAGATCTGTCATTAATTTTTTAAAATTATATCTTTTATTATGCCTGTGGAAACCTTGCAGCCTCTAATTTTCAGGCTCTATTATGCTCTCTTGACTCCATAGGAAATCTCAACTGAATTAATTAAATCAATTAAAATGGAGGCACTAGGTGCACTCCAGGAATAAAAAGAGAAGAGGCTCACTATCTTAGAAGATTTTTGTGAAGAGATTTTTGGGTGTGTGTCTTCTGCGTTGTAACACTCTTTAATTATTGCCAGCATTATAGCTAGTACACACATCTGCATATCTTTATATTCTGTGCCTCACACTGGTGTACGTGTTTCTGGCTGTTGGACCATGACCCTGAGGCTGTGAATGACAGGCTAACAATGGATATTATAATACCAACAATAACCTGTAGTCATGCTTACAAACATAATAGCCATTGTTTCAGGACATTTCATTTGCAACATTCAGGTCTGGAGTAGATTCATTTTCAATTAAATGAGCTAAAAATTTAAATAGAAACTGCAATTGGCTAGTTAATTCATTCTCACTTGTTTCAAAATAGGTGGATGTAACAACCTTCTCATGCCAAATGTTTTGTTTCCCCCGGGTTCTGGGGAAAATCCACTCTCTGATTTTAGTGAATTGAGTCTTGGCCTGAAATATAACACTCATAACATGTGTTTCATGGACAAAATCATCATTTTATCAGTTCCAAGTTTTCTCTTATACATTCCACTCATCACTTGATATAATATGTGTAAATGAATGGATTAGCAATTTACTGTTGGTAGGTATGACAGTATGATGGATTGAGATTGAATATTTGAAAACAAAGTAAAATTCATTTAAACAATAAAAATCATGCAAGTTAAAGAAAATGCTGAAGTGTAAACCTAACGCCAGAATGGTGTGCATGGAATGTGAAACAAACAAGAAACAGGCCTGAAGACACACACTAAAAGCAGTTACATCTGTGATCTAAACCAAGTGCAGCATCTTTCGAAAAATAAAAATATTTTAAGAGAACACTGCGAGAAATAACAAGCTTGGCAAGTGATTCGAAACTACAGACTCATGGGTGTTAGTACGATATTTTGACTTAAAATACCAGGAAATAAGCTGAATGCAAGTTCTCACTCGCTAAGCTTGTGTATTTGTTGCAGTGAGGTTCCAGCATTGATAAGCAGGATGTAACTTACTCTCTGCACACGAGGTATTCTCAAACAATTGGGGGATGGGGGGCTTCAAAGGCGATAACTCTCGACAACAAAAATTGTGCATGTTGTCTTCATACCCTATCTGTTTGTCCTCTGCCTTAAATGACCAATTCTCAAACAGATCGCACATACACTGAGGGCTCTTTAAAAAGGTGCGTTGAAATAACATCATATGCATCAGATATGTAAAATGTGTTGAAAGATGATGACTTGAGTAGTTGGGGAAACAACACATCTTTTTAAAGAGAATTACAGAAACTGTCACATGCTGTTTCTGAAAGCTGACACTGTCTACTACTACAAGTGATCAACTGAAAAAATGTGCCTATATTGAGATCATTTTGCATCTTGGTATTACTATTAGTGTATCTTAAGAGTACTGCACAGTATTTCAGAAAATTATAGAGTTTAATGCCTGTAAAGAAAACTAGCAGTGTGGCACCAGTGTTTCAGTGGGGCCATACTGCATATTATGGATGTGAGCCTGTCTGTATATTTCTTCCACATATTATAGTATTCAGTATGAGCTTTCAGAAACAGCCACCGTTCAAAATATGGTAAAAATAAACTAAAAAAAAAGTTGTGTCATTGTGTGACACTAGCTTGAAGGTCCACAGGTAAACTGATCCCAACTTTCCGGTTGGCTAGCATGTTGTCAAGGTAACAAAATAAACAACAGTATAGCATGTGGTCACACCTTCTGTTAACAGGGAGTGTGAAATATAAATGTGTATATACAAACACTCTGTAACCCTGTATTTTGTCATTTTGCCGTCTTTTTAAAGATAGAAGTTTCTGAATAAAATTCTCTTTTTTGAATGACTCATTTTTCAAACCCATTTCAGACCCAAAAATTATTCATTTTTTCATAACCCAGTCAGAAAAACACACTAGTGCAAAATTTGTGCGGTTTAAGAGTTTATATAAAGTTTATATTTTAAGTTCCCCAGCAGGAGTGGTTTGGGATGTCCCACGGAGCCACTGGGTTTTTGAACATGGAGTCTGTTCATCAATATCTTCACTGAAGAAAAATGCCATTAGAGACAATTAGAGACAACTATTTGCCTCTGTTTCCATAGCAACCTGTCCTTGTCTCTCTTTTCCAGCATGACTGACAGAGGTGTATATCTGTCCATTTGTCTGTCTGTCTGTCTAATTTCTGTCAGTCAACCAGTCTGTCTCTTAATGTGTCTTCTATTTCGGATTCTGTGGCTGGAAAGTATACTGTAGAAAAGAAGTCAGTCATCACTTGACTGATAATCCCGACCGGAGTTACGAGAAGACAAATCAATTCCTGGATTTGGCCACAACGATCTTGACAGCTTATTGCCTCCAGGCTTCCACTTGTTCAGCCACCAAGCACAGAATCCTGGCTAGTCCAAGAACAAGAATCAGTTGCCTGACTCTTTGATTGTATTAGACAGGCCTCTGGAAACCTGTCCATTGTGTACACCAGCCCGGCAGCTCAAATGTCTGGTTTTCTGGTTCAGCACAGTCTGCCTAGTGTTAATATTGAATATTGTGTATAGGACAGGTTTTAAATGTGTAATACCTCTGTAGAATATTTGAATAAGTCCAAAACTCATCTGGAACTAGGTCGCAGGTTCGTGTACTAAACCTGGGAAAATAGCATTTGCAAAAGCTTGATTTGGTATGTTTTAGCCTAATTAGTTGCCAAACACTGTAGATAGACATGGTCATAAAAGGCAATACAGGAAGTGGCAGAATTTAAAGACAATCACAGGAACCTATTTGAAAAGCCATTACTGACTAACAACTCAACTTACCTAACTCTGTGATTGTCCTGCTATATTAAACCTAACCCATTCAGTTCTCAAAGTAGGCTAAAACAAACATGTTAAACTTATCTGCAACTGTTATTTGGCCCTGGCTTGTCTAACACTAGTCCACCACTTCTAATTCTAATTTAATACTAGTATCTAGTATTGGATGAGTGTATCATTTTCTTTAAAATAATTGCTCTGGTTGAACTTGTCACTGCATTGATTGCATTTAGTTGTCAACTTTACAGCAGTCTGTACAATCAATATCAGATTCCACCAAAACAGACTCTGAAAGCCGTCATTACATCAGAGTGTCCAGTCCTGTCAAGTCCAGTGGGAGGTTTTGGTCCAGCACCAATGATGGTTTTTGTGTTGACATACGGGAACCATTCAATGTCTGGAGGGGGTTGAAGGGTGGAATAGTCTATGTGCTTCCCCTGAGGGTAGAACCTTGCATCGGTCAAACCCATGTCTGGCCTGCAGCAGGGGAGTTAGTAAGCCTATACCACTGGACAAATTTGGCATGGGATATGGGGTTAGGTTGGCTAAACCACTATTCAGGTTGCAGGGTGGGTATTTGAGGGCCATATGATTCTGGGCCTTTCCATATGGAGGTTGGGTCAAATTTTGTCAACTGACACTAGACGAGTTGACACTGTTCAATGAGGTTGTCGCTCTTGGAGGATGTTCAATTAGTTGTATCATCTTTGTGTTTTTCCTTGATGTCCGAATAGCAACAGTGCTTAAGAAGAATTCAGATCCCAGCATTGATCACCTGAACAACAGATGACGCCATTGTCTACTTCCTTGTTTATTGGCTCCAACTTATTTTGCTCTTTCAAGACTATAGGGTGAGGAGGGTGATACCGTTGTTCAGGTAGGAGGTGGAGCAGAGCTGCATTACTGTGCAGATTATGCTGACAGAGGACCAGCATGCTACAACACAGACTGCCCACGGTGACGAGTCCAAATCATAAGTTTGTTCTTTCTTCTCTGAAACCACACTGTAGACCGCAACTGGGATGCTGGACTGAACCACTGTATAGGTAGTGGCAGGTTTGTTGGACTATACCACAGTGCAGACTGTATTGAGAGTAGTATCAAATCGAACTGCCTTAGCCTCAGTAGGCTTCATGTTGGTGTCATACATTGGGTTTTCAAATGATGCCTGGCCATTGGAGCTCTCATGGCCGACATAGCCATTGAACTGGACCTTGGGACGTGTCCTGAAAAACAAAATAATAGTGTTCATGGCAGATATTTGGTTTCAAAAAGATATCTTTGCAAAATTGTATTCAATGTTTGGAAAAATAAAAACAGTACAACCAAAAGGGTGCGGGCCTCTGAAACACCAAATGACAAGTAAACCAAAATCTCAGACATTTTAGGACAGCAAGTTTAAGTTTCTTAAATTTATTGAAGTCCTTTTTATTTTATCGAGGTTAGTCACTTTTATCTTGCACTGGCATTAAATATAGGATAACCTGAATTGAGTGATATTTACAATTGACTCCGTGTCATGTAAAATTGTCACTGGTAGTGCTGAGGCAGTAAGAATTAACACAGAAGTCTGTAGTTCTATGCAGCTTTTAGTTAAATGGTGTGATTTTCTGGACACATGGACTGTAAAGTATAGACACACATCGGATGCTCATGTTGCTCTGTGTCCGATAGATCTCGTATGTGTTGTTGAGTTTGTTTTAAGTGAAAATATTTCAGCTGACTGCAAGATAGCAGCACTTATTCAAGTCTGTGTGAAATGTTTGTCTTGTTCATTTGTGTGAAAGGTGTAAACATTTCAAAATAAGACAGACTACATACACATTGTTATACTATGTAATTTACACTGCATGTCCAATTCAACATCCCTGATTTAAAAAGCACCGGTTTTCAGGGAAATGAAGGCTTTATGAGTTCAAGATTAACTGAACAGCAGAATGTCCTAGTACTACTCATGCATAGGAGGAACCTGTACATAACTGTAAGGGTATAGAAATAATTTAGTTCTACATCATGTTAAATCAAAAAATTATACTTAAAGCTGTCTTGTTAAGACATGTTGGTTGGCAGCTTTACTTTTGAGATTAAAAAGGTACGAACTTAGAAAGAGTGGGCTTCTGGTAAAAATCTACAAATTGCAAGGGAAATTATGGCAGGAGTGAGAAAATTAACCATAACAACTGCCTGCTTCAGTGGTTCAGCTGCCCAGTGCCCATCTGCTACTCTCATGCATGCATGTCTGCGTGCATACAACCTGCCATCATCCTGCAAATGGTACCCAATGGTTTTAGTTCAAAAGAATATATTATTACTCAATCTGCCTGAATGAGGATTTCAAGAGACTTACTGCAGGGGTTCAAACATAGTAAAATATGACTACCCCCTCCTAATTTGTCTGTTTGTCGCAGATTACATTTTTGGATAATCAGGTCCTATAATCCAGTTAGATATAATCACTTACTCCCAAACCCTGTGGAACTATTAGCAGGGAGGAGTGCTTCAGCTGAAACACTGTTTGACTCTGACCTCATTAAGAGTGTGTGGATGTGTGTGTGTGTGCCTGCAAAATGGTAGAAATCCAACCCTGGGGAGCCACTAAGCCTACCCTACATGCTCAACCCATTACTTTACAAAACTGCACACACACATACCACAGACCTCCCTGCGTGGCAGTAGTTCAAATCGCTGCACTAGTTTCTGGTTGTGGCTGTAGGTGCAATAGTTAAATTTTATTGGTAGAATGAAAAAATGTACACATAATTGCTTTGACAGTATTATAGATACTGTACAGGCATATGGGCCAAAGCAAAAAGAAATTGCAGCGTACAAACTCACACCTTTCTTTTAGTTTCTTATTTAAGCCATAACATTTTCACATGGAAAAATCCTATTTCTATTTCTGTTGGTTATTATATTGGGCAAGACATTATATTTTAGCAACTTTACCATACACGTATTGTTAAGTCAAGATGAAAGTAATGAAAGTTATATGTAACAGTAGAAAAAAAAGCAACAGCATACAGAACTATAGATATTACTAGATTCAATTAGACCAGTTTATAGTATGTCAAATACTGTATTTGTTCTTGTTGATGAAATTATGCTGACAGAGAGATGACAATGAGATCAAAGACAAAATAAAATTCCCCCCTAGCTTAAAATGACAGCTGTTTTGACACAGTAGGGCTGCACTGCTTTTAAAAACTTAAAATGATATGTTCATTTTTTTCTGTGTATAAATGGTTTAAAGGTTTTATTTTTATTTTCCAGTAATACGAGACGTAGTACATAAATTCAGTTCAGTTCAGAAAATTACATTTTCATATTTTGATCAATTGTGCAGCCTTACTTAACAGCATGAAGAAAAATCTAAAAACTGAAAACAAGGGATGACGAGTTTGACGGAGGATGTGGCGGCGGGCGGAGATCTGGTTGCTGTTTGAAACCAGGTGAATGACAGTTGCCAGTCTTACCTGCCGCCAGGCCCCCAGGTGTCTTTTGGTCTCTCATTGTCATCTGTGTCAGCAGACAATGTCCTGCATACAACCATCAGCTTTAATATACATCAACTAGCATTGCACTAGCACACACAACTTTCAAGCAGGTTGTGTAACAAAGTGTAAAGTTATGTAATGGCAATGTTAGTAGCTACTAGCCTAATCGGCTATTGGTACACTACGCTAAAAGTACTGTCAGTATCTGTGTAAGTCTCCTTGGCCCTGCACACAGCAGTCACCATCTTAGCATTCACAGGCTTTACTATACTAACTGGTTAGTAAAGCACATTACTAACTGGCTAACAAAGCATATTTCTACCTAGACATACAGTTTCCTCATTAACATCAATAGGGCAGGACACTGTTGCATACAGCTACCATAAATGACAAGCCAACACATTAACCTGTAATAATGACTATTGTTAGATGAGTAAGATGACTTTGAGTGATGAAGTGCAGAAGTCAGAACACACTGTTGATGTAGACTCCCACACAAGTCTTACGTCTACAGCAAATGATGACATTTTACCCTCAATATAATTCTGAATTATCTTGCATCTTAAGGCATTGTAAGTCTTTTGTGAACTTTCTAGGAACAATAATTAATATCTAAGGCCAATCAGATTTAACCTTAATGGTGCGCTTGGAGTTTTAGAGCTATAATTATGTTTTAAAACTCCTTCCAGTTGTCTGCCTGCACCTATTTGGTAATACTAACATTTGTTTTTCATCTCATAAGCAACTAAATTCACATCAGTAAATGATTTTTAGGAACAAGCAGCTATTTCTACATGTATTTTGCATTTATGGACTCATTTTGTTGTGTTTTTGTGTTGTTTTTTTCTCGTTGACGATAAACAAAAAGCCACATAAACCTGTCACTTCAAAATACTTCACGTGTAGCTACAACTGATAGCAGAAGCATTTCCACTGTCTAAAACATAAATAATAATCAGTGCTCATATTTATCAAGCATCTCAGAATCACTCCTGTTGTAAGTTTGACCTTTCCTTCAGAGTGGGACTTATATAGTAAGCTTTGGACACTTTAAGTAAAAAATTATGGTTTTATTTGAACTGATTAAGGTCCAATCACATGCCATCACATTTGTAAAGGACCACTGTTGTAGATGCATTTCATTGTTAAGGAATGAAGAAATTGTTTATGGAGTTTTACAAATAGGACATTACACCCGTGACAAAATGAATGTGAAGGCATTTAAATCTTTGTCATTTAATGTTTTTCAATGCGCATTGAAAAACCTTGTAAACACCTTTCCAGCTAGAAGAGCTCTGCATCTCTCCCTAATCCTGAAAACATAGGATGACTTTCCAAGATTAATACAGTTGAATAAAAGTTTTTACTCCAAAGATTAAAAGTAGGAAAAAATATATGTCTCTGATAAATATTTACAACTGATTTCTTACTCTGAGAAGCTTGTTAAAACACAGGCTCACGTTTTGGAGCAAGCCCCTCAGAATGAGAGGGTCCCACCATATTGCACTAACATTTACCAAAAGGCAAATATGCTGTAATAAGACTTTCATTGACAGGAACCTTAAGAGACCACAATGCAATGCAACCAAAAATAAGTTAGTGGGTGTTTCAAGGAAATGTATGAAATAAATTACTGAACGCAAATGATGGAATAGTGGGACGCTGAAAAAAGAAAATTAAACAGTCAAAGAAACTCTTCAAATTTATAAAATTTAAATTTATATATGCATAAGGAAATAATTCAAGGTGTATTTTTGTTATATTTATTTATCAGGTGACCCTGTTAAAGATCAACTGATCGAGACGCTGTTTATGTGTGTTTTATAATTTCACTTTTCCTCTACTATACTGTACTTAATTATATGCTTTTACATTACTTTTGACTGAGGGCATCAAACCTATATTTTTTTTAGAGATAGCAGGCAAAGCCAGAAGGCAAACACCTTTTTTGTATTCTACTCTATTTGGATTTACATTGAGGATACAGCTTACCTGTGCTTGTAGAGATAGAAGGCAAATCCAGACAGGATGAGGGCAAAGAAGGGAACTAAGATGGCTGCTGCCACAGAGCTGCTGTTTGTGTAGGGGTTGGATGGGTCCATTGCCATGGTTACTGGGCCTGGGGATACAGATAAACCCACACGTGCATGAACGCATAACATGCAAACCCCTTTTGTACATATGTAATAGATCCTTCTTGACTTATTAGTCTGTATACTTGAGCTTTGCTTCTCATGTTTACTCAGTCCAAAATTAAATTCATTTCACACTAAACTAACCAAAACATTTCAATATTTTTTCAAACTGAATGAGTATTTTAGTCTTTCCACAATGTCCCACTTTCATTATGACATTGTGTTCCAGGAACATCAAGGCTGTATTGTTTGTTGTGGCTGTTACTGGTGTCGACGAGACAGACAGACAGACCCACCTTGCCGTGTCAGATGGAACTTGCCAAAGTCTTTACTGTGAATATGCCCCTGGTAGACAAACGTCTTCTGGTCTGATTCTGCAGTCACCTGAAAAACAAAACATACAGTTTAATACTCTTTGCTCAGACAGTGGGATATACTGTATATGTTGTTTCAGCATTAAGGGATTATGAGTTACAAAGAAACAAGTGCTAGTTTGATGCAGAAGTACTACGGTGGATGGTCTGTTAATCAAAACCACAGCAGCAAGTTTCTCTTATTTCACTATGAAAACAGTACAGAATTGTGATGAAAGTGTGAAAAAGTGGTTTATGATTCAAAATTAGGATGTATAAGACAGATGTGGTTATAGGGTAAAAGTATTTTAAGAACAAATATGGGATTACCTATGTGTATAATTGAATGCAGCTGATGACAACATCAAGCTAACAGTAATCAGTTTAATGTTTTCTTTCTTGAGGATTCCATTAGAAGTAAGTTTCTAAACTCAATAAACAATTATTTTTCTTAGGATTTGGACATTATGCTGTATCCATTTGAGTGCCAGGTTTCATCCAGTCCTCCCCCCTCATCAACAGTATCTCTCCAGATCCCGTACTCTGGCCTGTCTCCTGTCCCCACCTCCTTCTCCTCCCCTCTCCACCATCTCTTATTTGGAGATTGAAGCAACAATGTTCTACCCACAAATCGACCAATCGAAATTGTATCTTCTAAATGTAAAAAGATTGTTTTTCAGGAATCACAACTTGGCCATTTTCAGCCTGACTCTTCTCCCTCATTCTTTGTCAATCGCCACATGATAAATTGGCTGTCTGTGTCTCCCTCCTTCCTTCTTACATGCTTTTTTCCACCATCCCTGCCTGCTACTATCTTTTACAATCTCCCCTCCATCCCACCCTCTGCTCCTCATTCTCCAGTTATAGAGGTGATCTTCAGAGGTCCCAGCTTCAAACATCACATCAAACTAAGTTAAAATGTCTACACAAAGCTGACTTTCTATCTTTATTTTTTGCTCTCTTTGTCTTTTTTTCTAGACACCCTTTGCATTCAATATACATATCTAATTTAATATAGCTGATTGAATACATTTACAGTCTAAAAAAAGAAAATACAACTTAAGCACATCAAAGAGAAATTCTGAATACACAGAGCAAATGTGCAATAATTCAACAATATCTGAGCCCCAGATTTGTGGTTTTATACATGTTGGAACTATTGGCCAGGCCGGTAACATCCTGGAGTCTCTGCAGGTTGCCTTGTAACATCACAGTGACAAGGCTGTGTCTGAAATCACTCCCTCTTCTCTACTCCCTGTATATAGTAGTTTACTCTATGGTGAGCAATAAAGTGAGACTTCAGTAACTTATCAATCATCACCAATTTGCGTCATCATTGATAAGTGTAGTGTTGCACAACGGTAATTTGCGAATCTATAAATTGCAACACATTGTTGGAATCTTTTTTGGGCAATATATAGTGGATACATTTCATACTCAGAAATCAGACACATTTAAATTAAATGGCAGAGGAGAAATATAGTGTAGTAAACTCTGTAAAACCATAAACTGTTGTTTTTACATTTTTTACAATTTCATTGTTGAAATAAATGAGGAAAAAACATCTCAATTTGTCAGCTTTAGAAGGAAGTTTTTTTTTTTTAATCTTTGACCAAGCTAGCTTTTTCCATTTGTTTCCAATCTTTATTTATCAGCTAAGCTAGCCATCTCCTGCCTGTAGGTTTACATTGACGGTACAGGCATAAGAGTTGTATTGACGTTTTCATCTAACTCTTGGCAAGAAAGCAGGAAAAGGTAAAACTATTCCTTTGATGTCCTTTCAGTTCAGTGGGTGAAGTCACAGATGCTACATTTCTATTTTTCTACCATCTATGAAAAATAATATTAGACATAGTTGGGCAGGAGAGATCCCCCCCGAATGACAGATGGCAATGAGATGCGACATGTAGGAGATAAAATCTCCATTCTTTATAATTGCCAACAAATATTTCATTACTGGATGGCTTTATTTTATACCACACTATTTAGCCAATAAAAGTTTAAAAGACAGTCAACATTGCGGACAGACTAGTAAAAGAAAAAGGTCTTCCTTTTGAAAGTGACAACACCTTCATTTTAACTATATTGTATCCATAGTAATAAATGCATAGATATGTCTTGGGATTTCTGGATTCTGATCTCTTTTTGCAACTTCAGCTAATGGTGATAATTTAATGGAACAATTTATTCCTTACACCTTTGTCATGGAAACAAAAACTTCTTGGTAAACCACATCATTCCTCTATTTGAAAAGATGTTAATTAGAGTTCATTGTACTTCAAAATTTTTTGCATAATGTGAATGAGGATTTGTCTAGAATTTCAATACACCTCTTTCCCAAGACCACGTCCAGCATAGTAGATGCGGGGCAAGTAATGTCGTGTGGACAGTACTATGTTAATGTTACAGGGTAGGGCAAGGCAATAAATCAATATTATCATTCATTGACTTTAATGATTCATTCATATCCTGTTATTAAAATTCTGTTGCCCAAAGATATTCACATTCATATTGTGGTATTGATAATTAATAAAAGAGATATCTGTGAAACGCTTGATGAGGAAGTTTGTCTTACATATCCGTCCATAGCCCAGTTGTCATTTTTAAACTTGCTGAGGAAATGCTCTGCTGGGCCCTTCACCTGGTAGACCTTCAACAGCAGCTGGTTCTCCTCTGACTTATAGGTACCTGGATGAACAGATATACACAGAGAGAGATTTTGTTTTGGAGGTACAAAGACTGGGGGTTTGTGTCTGATCCTCGTATAACATAAATAACAACAATTAATTTGTTTATTACTTAATCAATCTAATTTGAGTTGGCACTTGGCAGGAAAAAAAGGAAGACATTGAGCCAAAGGTAGCACAGGAGGTTTTATAAACAGAAAGACAGACAGACGGGGTGGTAGGCAAACAGACAGACAGGTTGACTGACAAACAGAGAAAAGGAGACACTTTGACATTCTGAATTA
The DNA here is from genome assembly GCA_011952105.1 of Coreoperca whiteheadi. Classification (NCBI taxonomy): domain Eukaryota; kingdom Metazoa; phylum Chordata; class Actinopteri; order Centrarchiformes; family Sinipercidae; genus Coreoperca; species Coreoperca whiteheadi. The sequence goes on from CM022485.1 coordinate 20,090,098, forward strand.
TAATACTCCATTTCCTTCACCACGCACCTGCCACATTACTGGGGAAAAGTGACATTTACCCTTCAGCTACATGTCTCTACTTGGTTAACTATAGTTCCAACACAGAAACTGTTGCTGTTCGAAATGACAAGTCCATGTAAAAGAAATATCACAGATTCAAAATGAAATCATTTTATATGTTGAGAGCCCTTGTCTGTCAGCTGCAGAAAATCTTTCATGACCCTGGGTTCAGGCTGAACTATTGATTATGAAATGTCATTGTGAAATGTCAAAACACACTTGAGTATCCGTGGGAGAGTTAGACAGTATTTCTCAGTTGCTTAAACACTACTATTTTGGAGGTTTTCACTCAAGAGTGCAGCTTTACCTGTTTTGTTAACGTGGCAGTCATTTCCATAAAATGCACTCCATGAATCCATAGTACATATAGATTAAAAAAATGCATCATGTGCACTTGAGCACTGCTTTGGGAGGTTATGTTTCTCAGATAATAATTGGGCCCTTCTGACTCGTGTGGGGAGTCTGCAGATACATTGGTGTACAGGGGGCCCAGGCACACAACATGTCAGACGGTCCATAATTCCCACCAGTGCCCCTGCATGTTATATTATTTATCGTATTAATGACCAGTTATTCTGCTCTACAGCTCTTGTACAAAACATTTTTTTTCATCCTTGCAGACTGTGAATGTTTATAAAGACAGATCCACTTTTTATTCATTTAGCTATCATTTTAGTACCATTTGAAATAAAGTATTTTCCACCCATTCTCTATATTCACTTATCTTTTTATGGGTCGCTGGGGGAAATTATTTTCTATTTCACATACATCTTATGACTTCGAACATTTATGGCTTCGTTGATGAAAATTGAATCTAAGAAAATAAATCTGATTCAAGAAACCGGTTTACTGGATCAGTTTTACGTATCCTGTTTTCAATCTCTGAAAACATAATAATAATAATAATAATAATAGGTCTTTAGTGAAGTAACTTAGAGTAAAATTAATCAGAGTGACTCAATAACATTTGTGTTTTTTTTGTTTTTTACCTGACAGTCTGATTGACACTCCGCTGGTCTCCAGCAATGTGACGTTAACTCTGCCGCTGCTAGAATTGAACCCAGTAACTGTAAATGTGGTGACCTGTCTCTTCCCCAGATACTCATAAAAACCGCTCCACTCAGAGTTTGGAGAGAACACGTCCACTGGAACTGTAATGGAGACACAGAAACAAATGCAAAGCTTGTTTGAAATATTCATAATTAAAAGGTTGCAAGTGATAATGGTGCGTAACAATATCACCACTGCCTCAAAGTGTGACCAGTAACACCAGGATCAACTTCAGCATTCTTGTCACCCAACCTTTGCATCTTTTCCCAGCCACAAGTTAAATAAATGAACAGAAATTATGTCGAGAAAAGGGTAAAAGGGTTTTCTAAGAAACAGACTAAACATATCTACTGGTTCTTTCATAATCGACAGCTGCAATGGGTTAGTCTCTGCCTGTCTGAATCCCACACTTTGAAATATTATTCAAAACAAAGCAGCTTCTGTAGTCTTGCAACAATCACACAACTTTTGTCTTTCTCTCTGGTGTTTGTCTCTCTTCAATGGCTTCCTCTAAATGCATATTGATCATAAAATCCTACTTCAAACTTAGAAGGTATTACATGGTATTGCACCTGAATGTTTTTACAGATTTATTTACATTGCCTCAGCCTTCGTTGTATAAATCTGTCCAGACAGAAGACCCTTGTAGTTATCACTCACTACAGCGTCCTGCTTTACGATGAACAGTATTTCAACTTGAAATACAGCAAAAACAAGTTGCCAAGGAAATATGCAAATGCAAGGAGTATATGTAGTATATCTATGGTTTACGTACTACAATGTATTGGTGTGCTGTAGTTTATTCTTCATACCTCGAATCTTGTTCTTCTGAACATCTGACTCTCCTCTGCCTTTGGGATTGACCTTCACTCCAACTGAAACATAAAATAGCATTAAGTTTAGTTTAGCTCACTTGATGGTTAAGCTTATTGAAAGTATATGTGGTATGGATAGGGTTGGAAAAAGATTTTTATAAAGTATTTATTAATGTAATAATTTAATTGCCCATTACATTAACATTTGTCAGTTTTGGGGTTCCACAGACAAAAAGGAACCAAAATGCAAAACAGAAAACAAGTTGCAGTCTATTTCCTGTCTGGTTATAAACCTGATTTTTGTTGTTGTCATACATCACAGTATTCTCAACCATCCACTCCTTGTCTTTGAGACTAGATAGGGCCATGAGTATGTGATTAAAAAAATTTTTAAAAAAAAAACATCGCCCAAGAATTCATGGTACATCTGAAGCTGATTTATGAGAGCATAGCAATGATATCAGGGTGAGAATCTGTATTTATCTAAAGCCATATCAGATTATGACATCCAGTTTAGATTTAGGCTCAACAGGAGCCCATTGTATACAAGCAGTGCACTTTCAAGATAGAATGTGAATACCTTTACAGAGCGGGGGTTTGCCCGACCATCTCCCATCACTTTTGCAGGTTCTGTGCTCTGATCCCCCAGCCAGATAGAAACCGTCTTGACAGGTGTAGATCAGCGTATATCCCAAGGTAGGCAGGTCCATAGCTCGAACATCAACATTACTGGGGGTCTCAGGCTGTCTGCATGAGTGGGCTGAGTGATGGGAAGGAGAAAAATAAACAGAGTTAACACTGGCATTTCGTTCTTCTTGATGAAAACAAAATAAGTCTTAAATGCAACATAAACATCAACAAAAAAACTCATCAGTAACAACAAATTAGAATTAGCACACGCTAAGATAAGGACAAATAATATTAGTACACAGAGTAATAACAGACAGTTATTCCTTACATATGCACTCAGGTTGAGTTCCACTCCAGGTTAGGTTTTCTAGGCATGTTCTTGTGGTGGATCCAAGGATGTGGTAGTTCTTACGGCACTTGAAGGAAATCTTACTGCCAACCTACATGATGTAAAAGCAAAGTCCTCTTGATTCACTGTTAACCCAATAGCTGCTTAAGACCTGCCACACTCAACATCATGGGGTACTTGTCATTTAATCCGAAAAAAATCCAACTGTCAAAATAAAAAAAAACCTCACAGCTAACTCCTTAAATCGAACAAATCATAAAATCATCATTTTGTCTCTTTTAGTGGACGTAATATTGTTATTCCTACATAATGTGGGTAGTAACCCCTTCCTCTCTTTGTAGAGCTGTCAGGGGAAATAGGATTGTGGATAATATCCAATTATACCTCCACAAATTGAAGGATTTGCATGTTTGCTTAAATTCCATTAGGGGTTGTATGGCCAATATTTTCCATCAACAGGTTCTTATGTGTGCTCCAGACAGTCTGTTTCCTAAGACAAAAGAAAATATTACCTCTCTGACATCCGTAAAGTCTGGGTGCCATTTTTGACCAAGCCTTTATTTTTGACCTGCATGTTTGTTTGGCTCCTGTTTTTCCAAATAAGGAACTTTGCAAACCCGATATCGCAGATGGAGATTCATTTTCATGAATTTAGTCATCTGCTTGCATTCTTGCAACTCTTTTTGTACTTGCCTCGGTGCAACGTTGGATCACATAAAAGGGGTAGACACTGTTTATAGGGTCATTTTCTGACATGGCCTACTAAAAAGTCTCATATGCTCATCTTTACTTTTGTTTAACAGTTCCTCATCAAGTTGAGATTTGAAACCTACTGCGAGTCTAATTTGATCCCTTATTTAATTTAAAATGCATACAATGCATGTAAAATGTCCACCAGAATTGCTCAAGTTATCGTTTCTGACAAGTTTAATTTGTATATTTAATGTTATTGGAAGGATTTTACAGCAGTACAAAGTATACAGTCAACGTTTTCTCACCTGAAAGCCCTGGGCCATGACTGGAATACCATAGGCTGGAGTTCCTGGGTCACGACAGCTGTTGAAGGCTGGGTCTACACACAAATACACATTGAACATTATATTTGTACAATCATTCTCCAAGTCAAAGAAGCATTCTCATAATTTTTTATACATAGTGTAAGCTAACCAATGTTCTCAGCACAGACTGTCAGCTACAGTACACTGTATCATCAACTTTTAAACATGTACAATTGTTTTGCTGGATTCCACAAAGATTTGCATAGTACAGCTACTAGTTCTCAGTCATGGGAAAAGCATTCAATGCCTCAACAGAATCACAATGCATCATACTCCAAAAAGTTAACATGCAATATGTTTTGGAGGAAAACCTTTATCTGCATAATATCCTGTAGGTTCATGTAGTAAAGTAGAAAGGACAATATTTCCATTTGAAATGTACCTGAGTAAAGGTATAACGTTGCACAAAATGGAAATTCTAAAGTAAAGTATTAGTACTATTACAGTCGAGTACTTAAGTAAATGTTCTTTGTTACTTCCCACCTCAGCTTGAGCTTCTAGTACTTCAAATAATGTATAGGGGGGGAAAAAGATTGACATCGTAAAGCAGCAATTATGAAAGAAGAAAGTTACAAGAAGTAATTCAGTACTGAGCAGGGCACCGTGGATAGATTTTGTATGACATAATAGTTATTTATAGCAGAGGAAGATGTTATTCTATGATGGCTGCGGTGTTGCTACGAGGCTGCTTTCCACTTCAGCTCTTACACAATAATTCAGCTTTTTCCTTGTAATTTTACAACTCATTCCAAAAAAAGCTTCATGCTTTCAGAACAGTTTCCACCAGAATATAAATGTCCCTTCAAAAAATGAACGGCTGCTTTCCAAGATAAAATCTTTACACAAACTAAATGCTGACATCAAAACTACACACTTCATCTATTGATTAGATACTATCTTCAGCGCTATCCGTGCAGGCATACTAATGTTATGTGTGCAAGAGTAATCTCCACAAGCTTGTTTACCAATAATCTGATTTCACACAATTTTATTCATAACTGGTTGATGAAATGTTTTCTTTGCAGTAAACTAAATTTCTGTTCCTCACAAATATGGAAACACTGTTATATATAATATTTCAAAGATGTACGTAAACATTCTTTCAGTACTGTTATGTTGTGTCTCAAATTTATGCAGGTTTTTCTGTGTGATGCAGAAGGGTGTTAAGAGCATTGACTATGCTATTCACCATTTCCTTCGCAAGTGAGTACAAAAAAGCAATATACTGTAAAAAAAAAAAAAAAATTGACTAAATATGATATAATATAAATATGAATAAAATGTTTCTGCTTTTCATGAGATGAGTAAACTAAAAATTAACAAACACAGAAACAGGTGTTCAGACATTTTCTCTCACAGCCACAGGGATAATGAACATGATGGGCAGGGTGGAATTCACCAATTTAAAAAGGTATAATATTATAAGGTATTATATATATATATATATATATATAATTAGTCTGCTAGAATGGTGCCAGCAGACAAAAACTGTAGTAATTAGTTTACTATAATCACTATATTCTTAAACATTTCATTTATCAAGTGCTATGATATTCAGCTACAGTCTAAAGTGAACCACGATCATGGCAGTATACTCTTTATATTTTAAAAACTGACACACACTTACAATGCGTTTGAGGGCATCTGTTATTTGGTGTTCTTGTGGTAGTGTTATTTTAATTACCTATACAGGCTGGTTGTTGACCATTCCAAATCCCATCAGCTTGACAGACTCTGGAGGCAGAGCCTACCAGCAAGTAGGGGGCATGGCAGTAGAACCTGACCTCTGACCTGCATAGGAAACATATTTAATTACACACAAAAAGAAGTGATGAGCAGTACTAAAATTGCTATATCTAACCACTGACCGGTAGGAAAAGATGTTCCCCTCTCTAAACCCTCCTCCAGGAGAGCCAGGATCGCCACACAGGACAGCTTAATGGGACAACAGATACAGTTAGGACTTGCTAATGTTACTGAAAGGGAAACACCCATGTGGATCAGTTAAAGTTACTAAAAAATAATAATAGTAACTAAATAGTTTATAGATAGCAAGGTAGCTAACTTACGCAGACACTGTGGTACGTCTCCTGTCCATGTTCCATTCCCCTCACAGGTTAACACAGCAGGGGTGGACAACTGGTAACCATGGAAACAACTGAAGCTAACACTCGATCCCCATGAATGGTCGGTTCCTTCCACTTTCCCATGATGTACTTGAGGAGGAAGTCCACACTGGATCACTGAAACACACACAGATGTAAAAGATCACCTGCAGTACTAAAGATATATCATGTAAATTAACATAGCTCTAGGGACAACATGGTGGTTCCTTCCTGTGTGTGTACGTGTGTGTGTGTGTACAGTTGCAAGGAAAAGTAAGTGAACCGTTTGGAATTTCATGGTTTTCTAAATAAAATTTGTCATAAAATGTGAACTGATCTTCATCTAAGTCAAGGGCATTGACAAACATAATGTGTTTAAAAATAATTATACAGACAAAGTCTGACCTTTCATGTCTTTATTGAACACACTCATTCAACATTCAAAATGGCAGTGGAAAAATTAAGTGAACCCTTTCAATTAATATCTGGTTGACCCCCCTTGGCAGCAATAACCTTCCAGGCACTTCCTGTAGCTGTGGATCAGACCTGCACACCGTTGAGGAATTTTAGCCCATTCTTCCTGGCAGAACTGCTTTAAGGCCGTCATATTCTTTGGACGTCTCATGTGTACGGCCCTCTTCAAGTCAATCCATAGCATCTCTATTGGGTTGAGGTCTGGGCTCTGACTTGGCCACTCCAAAAGATGGATTTTGTTTTTCTGAAGCCATTCTGTTGTGGACTTGCTCCAGTGTTTTGGGTCGTTGTCCTATTGCATCACCCACCTTCTACACAGTTTCAGCTGACGTACAGACATCCTCACAATTATCCTGAAGAATTGTCTGATATACTTGGGAATTCATCTTCCCCTCAATGAATGCAAGCTGGCCAGGCCCTGATGCAGCAAAGCAGGCCCAAATCAGGATGTTTCCTCCACCATACTTTACAGTTGGGATGATGTTTTCATGATGATATGCCATGCCCTTTCTACGCCAGATGTAGCGCTGTGTGCTAAAAACCTGTAAAACCTGACTCCAATTAGCTTTTTTAAGGTCATTAACTCAAGGGTTCACTTACTTTTTCCACTGCCATTTTGAATGTTGAATGAGTGTGTTCAATAAAGACATGAACGATCAGAATTTTTTTGTGTAATTATTTTTAGATACATTATGTTTGTCAATGCCCATGACATAGATGAAGATCAGATCACATTTTATGACAAATGTATTCAGAAATCCATGAAATTCCAAAAGGTTCACATACTTTTCCTTGTTACTGTATGTGTTTGCATAGAATTTGCATGTTCTCTCCACCAGGTGCTCGGTTTCCCACTATCCAAACACAGCTGTTAGCTGTGACTGTAGGTGTGTTTCTGAAATGTCTTGCCTTAGACATTAAAAACTTAGTTACACTGACACTGCTCTTACACCATAGCTAGCAATAGTTTAACAGATACTATGTCCGTGCTGGCTAAAAATGGGATATTTATATTTCATTTGATCGTTGATGGTCTTCAGTAGAGACAAACAAATCAGCACTAAATGACATGATGAGCTCTCAGATTGTTAAAGGCGAAGACAAAACAGCAGACTTGTCCCTGGTGCATATACAGCCCTAAGATGTGGAAGATATGAAGCAACAATTGTCACAATGGCCCACTGAAGAAAAGCCTGAATTAGAAGACTTTAAGCACATTGTAACATTTACCAAAGCCAGATACTTTGTATTCAGTCGTGTCAGGGATGCTGTCTACCTCAGCATGCACCTGGCAAAATGCTGGCAAACCCCACATAGTGCTGACCAATGAGCCATACCATGCTTCCCCTCTCTAATCTGTGATATATACTAAAAAGTGCTTACTATGGATTCACAATGGTACATGACAAGATGGCTGCAGATGGGAGATGTGACATCAAGTAAAAACCAAGAACAGCAAAAGCAGCAGACCGCTGTGATTATTATGGACATTCAATGTCTTAAAGCAGCAGATGACCTAGGTCACCACATTTAAGTTGCTTAACCAAAAGACAAACCATGGTCACCATATGGACAGAGTTTCTAAAAGGACATTTGGGGTTTTGCATGGTCTGTGATGGCATTTCTGCTTTCCCTCTGGTGCTTGGGAGTTAACTGTGATATTGTTTTCCTCAAGTCTGCTAATTTAAATGCTGGCAATATTCTCCATAACACAACTTTTCGAATCAACCTCCTCCTTTTGAAATGCTGTCCCACATTGGGGATTTTAGGAAGAAATACATATTTATACTTGAGACTCACTATGTGGGATTGCTATTTATGTAATGCTAATGATTCAGACAAACCTGCAGCTACTTTGGAACTTTATTTCATAATTGCTAGTGTACATAACCAATGTTGATATCAAACGGTATAGCAGATCAAATCGATTAATTTGCGTTAAAAAAGCATCTGTTTTATATACGCAGAATGGAGTCTGATCATATGCAAACATGTTGTTTACGCCTGATAATGTTAAACCAGCTTCACAAGATTTTAAGAAACCCACAGTGTGAACGCACCTGTGCGTGTGTTCAAGTGTGTTGTACGAGCATTGACGTCTGTGCATATAACTTCATAACATCCTGATAAACATCTGTGTGTGTGTGCATGAGCGTGCGAGTGCCTAACTCCCTAAGATAATGATAACCATCTGCATGGTTTCAAACATTTAATAAAGTCAGTGTAATTCTCATCTAACCAGGAGACAGATGGTTTCACGCTCCATTCACTCTGCTACGATGATATACAGTGCACACAAGCATACACAGAGAGGGAGGCAGACAGACACAGATACACAAACAGACATGGACGCACAAACAACACATACATGTTGTATATACAGTAGACGTAAGCACATACTGGAATTAACGGAAAAAAACATACAGATCAAAATGCTGCAATATAACAAGTATTGCTTCAACAATAATACTAAATATACAAATGATGCGGACATCTTCCTTATGTTTGACTTCCTTTTTCTGTATTTTGTTTGTCTCCTGCCCTCTCCCTCCAAGCTCTTGATTTTCCCTTTTCTCCGACAACCTTTTATCGCATTTTCTTTTCATTTTCCCAGGCTCTTTTCTGTTTTTCTGTCACATTATGACCAGTCTTTTGGATGCAGAATCAAATTGCAATAAACAAAAAAATATTTTGAACTACAAAAAATGTCTTTTCTTTGTAACACTGCGGTTTCTAGGCAACCGCTGGTGCTCGCAGCAAACTAATCAGTTGACTAATTCTGGCTTTGTATGTCACCAGTGTCCTGAAGAAGCCTTGCATCTCCCCAATGTCATCATCCCAGACTCGTGTTTCATTTGCCCGTGTTGGTTTTCTCCGCTCTTCAATGTTTTCTGCTTGTTGTAAGTCCCATTAAAAAAAATCTACACACCTGCCCACAAGACAATTCCAAGTCCAGTTTCTTAAAGCATGCTGTTCATCATTTTCTGTTGTTAGATGAGCTGTTGATTAGTCAGCAGCTAATGGGGATTAAAATTGATAACTGAATGAGGGTTTTCTAAAAACAACTTTGTTGTTAGCGATCAAACTCCAGCTGTCTAAAGATAAAATAAACACTCTTAGTGACTTTAGCAGTTAATATTCCTGCAGGTCTCTGATGCCCCAAGAACAGTTGTGTCTGTAATTGAAGGTTTCTGAACTCTTATTTTCTCTTTGGGTCTCTCCCTTCTTGTGAATAGACTGGGTTGGCTTCCCATGAGTCTGGAGGAGTAACACTCATCCCTGCTTGCTTAAGCATCTCTGCTCTTCCCTCTGTCACTGCAATCATTGACTCCTTTCCCCACCCTTTCTCATTTCCTCTTACATCTCCACACTCTGTTCCTTCTTACACTTTGGTCCCTTGCCTCCTTTCTCTCTTTCTCTCTCTCTCTCTCTCCCTCCACCACTTCTTCTTTTACTCCCTGCACCTTTCTTCCTTGTCCTTCTGTCCCAGATCAAGTCCTCTTTTATCTTCTTCCATTGCTCTCTTGGTCTCCTTCTCACACCATTACTGCCTCTCCCTCCCTCCCTTCGTCTTTTAGGCATATCTCTCTTGGCGCAATTCACCCAGCCAACACATTTTATGGGCTTAATCCCTTTTCTCACAGTGTGTTTACAGGTTTGGGGGCAGGTATTGATTTGCCTCTCTTTGTTTCTCACATCACTTGCTTCCTCTCTCTCACTTGCTTCTCGGTCGCTTTCTCCTTGTAGCCCCACTGATGGCTCATCACATTCTCTTTTTCCTTTTTCATTCACCCACTTGGCTCTCTCTTTTTCACCTCCCATTTTCTTTCTTTCTAAATCTCTGCATTACTCTGTCTTTGTGTCTTTTTTGTGTCTCTTCTGTTATCCAATGTTTTCTTCTACTACATCCCTTTGATTCCCCCCCGGCTCCCTTTACTCCTTCATTCTTCCTTTCTTTCTTTCCCTCCTTTGCCTATGCCTCCTCCTCATTGACTCGCTTGCTCAATCTCTTAGTCTTTCTCACTTGATTCATTTTGCCTATCAAGCCACACTTTTATGACTTACAACTCCTTCGTTCAATACGTTTGTGTGTGCATGTGTCTCTGTGTGAAGGAGCCTTTTGTTCCAAAACAGGATCAAATGAAGAGTTGTGGATTGTTTGAAGTGGGAGAAAACAGATGGGATGAAAACAAGGGAGCTGAAATAAAACAGGTGAACAGTAGAGGAAGAATCTAAAGAGGAGGAGCAGTGAAGAGCAAAGCAGGGCAAAAGAGAAAGGACAGAGGAGAGAAACAGAAAGAGACAGAGGACTTGCAGCATTTTCCTACCTGTATCTCTCTCTCTTTCCCATTCTTCCTCTTTCCTTCCAAATTTCTCTGTTCCTGCCCCAGTCTCATTTTCTATCACCTACAGTATCTTTTACTTCTCTGTTTTCCCTCTCTCTGCATCTCTCTGTGGTTCCCTCTCAGTAGCCTCTCTGCCGGCTTTCTCAGTTTTTTTCATCTCAGTTCAAAGCCACTGCAACTGCATGAGCCAGCAGGAGATTTTCTGTTTGTGGGAAGAAGCGGCAGGGAGGATCTCAGGAAACATTCCCTTTTACTGTTGTTGAGTATCACAGTCTAAACTCTAAATATGGGCTGTTGTAAAACTGTGTTACTCATTTTATTTTAATGCATTCTTTTTTTATTTCCCCCTTTGTGCTTGTGAAAAAAGAAGGGTTTCAGGAAATAAACCCTAATTTAACACTTGTAGCAGAGTTAATCTTCCCTTGGCCTCTTTCTAATGTAAAGTCTAAATGCTAAAGTCACAATCTGTTATTTTAGTATGCCAGCTCGGATTGAAATAATATTGTTCTCATTTAAATTGTCACTTATTTTTGTGGGGCTTATTTGCTACAATTGCACAGCTCTATAACAATATAACTACGTTTGCTACTCTTCATTGTTAAGTACCTTGTTATTAGAAGATTTCTGTTACATTGGGACTAGCCATATCTTCCACTTCCAGCCCATAACAAAATATTGGGATATGTAGTTGCGGTTCATACTTTGAAAAAGCTGTCCTGTAGCTTGCATCTCAAAGACAAACAAAACTATCCGTACATTAAAATCAAGATTAATTATTCATTGGTGAGGGGTTGTCAATATCACCTCTCAAAATTACATTTAATGTACATAATACAGGCTTGCCCACACCACTACTTACATTTTTTATTTAAATGTTATAGGCTGAATTTTAATATGTTTTGAGTCCTATTTTGTTGATTTAGTTTGTAAAAAATAGCATGATGTTAGCTGTGAGGCTAACCTTTTTGACAAGTTTATTTTTAATAGTAAGATGTCTGTCTCAGTACATAGTTTGGTCAAAACTAATAGCCAAATTACTAAGAATCTTAAATGTTGAAAACCTGACTACGATAAATAGCTTGCTTTTTTACATTAACGTTTTGTTTTGATGTTCTTTCTTTTTTATGTGTATTTATTATTTTTGATTATTATGGCCACCTTGTTTTGTTGTAATTATTTTAAAAAACTAAACCAAATGCTATTCACAAAATTAACCAAATTTAAGGGATGCTTATGCAAAATGCGTATGTAACAAAAAACTAATCCTGGCTAATCTATATATTTTTATCTGACTTTTAAAAGTCTGCAATAACAATACTGGTCTAAAAAGAACAAGTATTGGTTCAACTGGAAACTATAAAATCCATTTGCAAGACATAGTGTTCCCTGATATAATGTACTGAACCTGTGGATCCATCATCTTTAGATAAACTCAAAAGTTGCTGTTCTTGTCCAGTATTACTTAGGAAGCAGATATTTAGGGTGTTTGTTCTTCTCACCTTTACAGCTGGGTTTGGTTTGGTTCCAGGTTCCATCTTTAGTGCAGCGCAGAACGCTGCATCCAGGTCCAGGTGGTTCCATCAGGTGACCAGGGCTACAGCGGTAGTTCACAGTGTGGTTGAAGGTAAACTCACTTCCTAGATAGATTCCATTGGCTATTGGCCCAGGGTCTCCGCAACTGATCACTAAAGAAGGTGAGAGAAAATTAGCAGGACGAATAGTTATGCATACAGAATGCAGAGTGTATATCTGTTAAATGGTGCAGTAGTGTAGCAGTGCACCAGAGCAGTAACATTTTTGGATACATCAATCTTATTTTAGCTAACTATAACTTATTGTGTTTCCTAACAGTCTGAAAAAACGCTGTTTTTACTTCTCCCTGCCTGCCCCTTAACCCCGTCCTCCCACTCGACTTTCTCATAGACTGCCTTCTGTAACTTTCCTGAAGCACATCCCCGCTTCATTTCATCTACCTCCCACCTTCTTTTTCTCCCTTTTCCCAAACCTCTGACTGGCTCTTTTAAACTATACAAGTTGAAATCTCAGACACAACAAACTTACCCTTGTACAGTTCGTTACACAGCATCAGGTTGCCCAGTTCATGCACAATTTAAACTCATCTTGGATCCTTCACCAAAAAAAAAAAAACACCATGCACACACTAGACACTGACACTATTTGCTGTAGTACTTGTCGTGCTACAGCTACTGAAGCTACCTTTGCTAATTTTTCATAATAGGGACTACACCCCCTGCTGTTACCACTAACAATAACAGTAATAGTGACAGTAGAAGCAATGATATTAAACTACACTTACCAGTGCAGTCTGGGGGTTGTCCTGTCCATGTCCCATTTGTTGTGCAGTGTCTCGTGGTCAGGCCTGATGTTTTGAAGCCAACCCAGCATGCATAAGCCACTGAGCTGCCGAACGTGATGCCATCACTGAAGACAATTCTGCCGTGTGCTGGGGTGCCAGGGTTACCACAGGATACAGCTGAGAATTGAGGAAATTTTAAACAGTGGTGATTAATCACAGTGATAATATCAGTGTGAGCAATGCTGTCTTGTCACTCAAGGCTGATCAGCTGTAGGCTGCAATAATGAGATTATCACTGGAATCAGCTGGAAATGACTAAATATGTCCGTGAGGTAGAGAGGCTTATTAATAACTAAAAGGTTGTTGGATTAATTCCCAGCACTGAATGGCAGGTGTACAGCGTTCCACTTGTGTGCTAGAGGCTGGTAATACATCTACAGCACCCACTATAATTGCCAAAGTGCCACTGAGCAAAGCAGTGAGCCTTAAACTGCTCCAAGGACAGTTGCTGCCTAGTTCTGCTTCTTGTTAAATACCAAGACATGCTGTCTGCAAATATGTAGTATGCAGTGTTTTAAATAACATCATCATGGTAAGACATCCAACAGTTGTGGAAGAAACAAATAACAGTAAGAAGTAGCATTGGTCATGCAGCAGGGATACAAAACTAATTATCAGTCAGCATTTGTGGACAATGTCATTCCCGAGTTATCTTGGGAGAACAAAGTCTCAGCAATGAGAGCACAGAGAATACATATTTATAATTTGAGATTGGCTGTATGATTGACATTGCGGCATCCATTAAGACACACTGATTTTCATCTTCACTGCTGTTTCAACAGGCTCTACACTAAAACCTATACAATGTGTTGCTCTCTCTTAGGGCATCCCTTTATTCTTCTAGAACAAGAAGCAGTAAAAAGCTCTTTTTGCCAAGTCAAAGGCTAGGATCTTTATCCATCTTAGGCTTTCTTTGTTTCTGAACCACTGCTTGTCTGGTAGATTGTAAAACAAAACTGTCTGAAAGGACACAAGAATGCAGATGGGGAAGTACTGTGTCCCTGGTCTAAACTAGTCCATCGATCTTTAGATTGCTGGCACTGCACATTACAGAACAGACAACCAACAACAACAGCACATTTCACTAATAAGATCATGACAGCTGACAGCCTTTAACAATCAACACCTATTGATGGGATTCATTAGTTAGAGCCCTTAAAAGCTCTGTCCAATAGTGTGTGTGTGTGTGTATGTGACAAAGTGCGTAGGTGGAGTACCTCATGTGAAACTGTGTGTGTGTGTGTCTACGGTAGCTTACTGTTTGTGGCTGTGAGTGTTATCAGTATAGATGCTGTGCACAACAGTTGTTGTATGTGTGTGTGTTTCTGTATGGATGTGCGTATAGATTTCTTTGTGTTTTTATGTCTCAGTGATAGATGTCTCATCCTTTTCTGAATCAGCTTTTAACCACTATTAGCTTAATGAAAAACAACTATAGACAGACATAAATAATTAGTGCTACACAAACACAGGTGTGCGTCTGTTTGTGTGTCTATCACACTAGAGGGCTAGATTTTGATGATAGTGATTCAGTACATACAGACAAACCAAGATTCAAAACAGAAGAAGTAAAATTCAGTACCTAACTGCCATACTGTCTCAACGATACACTGTCCACAAAGCTGGACTACTGCATACTATCATTACAGAACTGTGTCTTGCACTTCTAGTGTTGGTAGAGGGTTGTTTCTGGTAGAGTTTTTTTTCCCCAAAATTAGATACAATCTGAAAATTCACATTATGGGTTTCTATTAACAGAGATTTAAAAAAAACTAAACGATTTCTATGCAACAAAGTTCTTAAGACTGGCATTTCTTTTTTTAATAAAAAAATCAGCAAATTACTGAACAAAATATGGCATTTTGGTTTTAAACGTTGCCATTTCACAGCCAAATATATTTAATCATGTGCATAGATCAGTTATTTCCTTATTGAATGTGTTTATGCTTTATTTATATTTAGTATACTGGTGGTGTTTTGGGTCACAGCCACACAATAATATAGATGACTACACTGAAACTGTATGACTCACTCTTCCTCCCCCTATACACTCAAATTACTGCTAGAACAGCTCATCTATCTAACTGATTTTAAAATCTGCATCTGAGTACAATGGAGTTAATGTCAGCAGAGTTTTATTAATCCTACCTAACATAGTTGTGAATATGGAAAGTAATACAGCCCGCATCTAAGGATTCCAGTGTCTCTATAGCACTGTGGGGACCCACTTTAATTTCCCCTAAACCCCCATGGGTCTAAAGAGTGTCTTTGAAAACTGCTGTTGTATAGGACCCACTTTATTACCACAGCGCTGTGGAAGATCCAGCTCAGTCAGTTAGGAGTGACACACTTCAGTCCTTTGTATCTGGGCCACACAGATATTAACATGCACACACATAAACTTGAATTTGTGTAGTTTTTCCTTAGTCAAATCGAGGGTCTAAGGACAGAGGGTGTCGTATGTTACAGATTGTAAAGCCCTTTGAGGCAAAATTTAGATTTGTGATATTGGGCTATATAAATAAAATTTTATTGAATTTAATCTTCATATTTTTTCTACAAATTACTGCTTCCATAAACCTCTTACATGTTGTGAAATTTCAGTTTTTTTCTGTTGAATGACGATTGTGAATTTTGTCTACATATTATATCACCACTAATGGCAAAAGGTACTATAAATGTTTTTGTGTTGCGTGTAGCTTAATTAAAATGTTTACATATACCACATTTAACTATACATATAAACTTTCTACTTCATTTTATGAATTACATCCATCTTAATTCATGCATGTATAAGCAAAGTGTAGGCTTCATTTACACAATATAATGTACAATTTACAGTATACAATGTATGTAATATGCTTTGGTAATGGATTAGTTGCTTACTGTCACTAGCATGCCAAAAAGCCTGATTCTAGCTTACTGTATTCTCCAAAAAGGAGATTAAACTGTTCAACTTTGGAGGCTGAGCTGATTTATTTTCACATAAAATTATAAATAATTAAGTCCATATGGCACATATGCTCTGTGGGTCTATACAAAATCAGCACTGCTTCATTTTACAGCAGTGTTTATTTTTACAGCAATGTTTTATAGAATCTGGGTTGGTACCCAAAGGTAACCTCATTTGAGACAGGGGTAACTTGTATGATGTTTTCTTTTATTTATTTGTTATTATTTCGGGTATGTTTATGCCTTTATTCGAAAGTTTGCAGCTGAAGAGAGATAGGAAAAGTGACGCAGCAAAGGGCCCTGGGTCGGACTTTGAACCATGGCTACTGCAGGTGGGGACTCGCAGTCTTTTACTATAAAACAGGGTCAATAAAGGGTGCATATAAATAGAACACCGTGCACAACTGCCCCATAAATATATATTTTGACTCCAGGAGAAATTCACTGCTTTGATATTCAATACTACAGAACCAAGCATTATGATGAATATTTTCTATATGAAAAATAAAGATGATTAGTTTGCTGCTTGAAGTTGTTGTATTGCAGGTGTCAAATGACTTTTGTTCAACCTTTAATAGAGCTAAATTTTCACGTAGCAGTATTGGTCACGTTAAGTCATTGCCAGGCCTCCACACCTTGACAGACAGGCTGCGTGCTGCTCCAGGTGCTGTTGTGAAGGCAGGTCCTCTCGGCAGAGCCAATCAGACTATATCCCGCTTCGCAGCTGAAACGTAGTAGGCTCTTGGTTTTCAATTCTTCCCCTCCCAGACGGGCACCGTGGGGAGGGATCCCTGGGTCTCCACAGACTCCTGGGCTTACACCTATAGCGAGAAAAGAGACATAAAGTTAATGTACCAAACCTACGCCAACAGCCAGACACATGCACACCACTGAACCTCCACACAGTCCTGAACTGATGAGTCACAAATATAGAAACATACGTAACCACATGCATGGAAAATCTAAATACACTCGATACACTTAATGTGAAACAACAGCTGCATTCAACTGATGTCCATTAGTCTCCTAATAGGTTTTAGTGATTTTATGTAACTAAATGGTAAAACACAGTGTTAAGAGGTTGTCTGTCACTGGGGCCACCATGCTAAAAATGTATGAGTGCATTCATGCTACAGGCCAACAACTAAAAAGCATTTGTGATGTTAGTCATTTCACAACCTCTGTTGCAGAAAATGCACAAATATTTTGCCTACTCAGTCTTTCATATACAGTACAGTGACACACACTTACCCTGACACGCAAACTTTGTATAACTGTACTTTGCATTACGGCTATACCAAATTGTTCTAGCATTAAAAGCACTGAGTGTGTCACAATTTTAGCAGCTTAAATTCCATCGGTGGGGATTTGTGAGTTTAACAGGGTACAGCTCCAAATGCAACGTCTTGCATCTCAATGAGGTCTTCAGCTGCAGGATGGATTCTGCCCTGCTGAGAGTTCTGTTTTCAGGACAGCCGAGTAAGCTTATTGCATTTCAGTTGTTGAGACAGTTGATGCTGGGTTTGGAAATGATCAGTTATAGTGTTGTGGGGATCCGTGTAAGCCTACTGTAGAGCAGCACTTACAACCTGAGTAGTAAACCAGGACTCTTCCACTCCCTTTCCTGTTCCTATTTTTGACAAGTGCAGCTCAAGTCACGTTACACACAGTTCAGTAGGCACTTAGTTTATACTAGTAACACATTATATCCATTTCTCTGTATATGTAAATTAATGAATTGCTTTGATAATAACAGTGACACACACTACTTTCTCAAGATCATTTGCTCGAGCATTATTATCAAATGGTGATTTATTTCATACAAGCACCAGCTAGTAGCAAGCCAATTACTTGACATTTGTATTACGCTGTTTAAAAAGATTTTGAAAAATATTTAAATGAAATGCTTTCTCTCTGTCTTATGTAGGTGGCACAGAAAGTCATTTTTTTGTAGAGCAAAGAGGATACGGTAATAGAGTGGCTAGGTAGAAGGTAGGTAATTATAATTAAAGATATAAACAGCTCGCTACAGTTTCTACTTTTTAAATGGGTTAACTGGCTTTAAATTATAATGTTTCTTCTGGTATGTTATCTTATTTATGTCTGGATTTGTGGAAACCGCAAAATGTGTTGAGTTAAAGTCTAGTCCTGTAACACATTCTCATGTGGCTAGATTTAGACTTCAGACTTTAGAAATTGTATACTGTCACGGAAAAAATCCTTCAGCTATAGTATGTAGAGGCCTAACTGACAGTCTACCACTGTCATTATCTGAATACAGCGCAAATCAATAGCGAATCCAGTTGAAGAATTGAGTGCTGAAATTTCTATGGAATTCTGAAACAGGGACCTTGACTGTCAATCATATTTACCTGTCACTTCTTGTTGGTACCTGTTATTGTCATATAGCACAGTGTAGGCTACAGGTGACATTATGCAGTATGTTAACAACACACTGAAGACATCTTCATACTTGTGATATGGCTCACCAGATGGGATGATGCTATTTTTTGACAGCTGAATCAATTTTATCTCTTGCTCACTAACTAAACAGGTTTCATTCTTCAGTTCATTGAAGTCACAGAGGTTAAATTTTGAGCAGTGAGTTTTTGTTGTGGTTGTTGCTCTTTTTCTGGTAATCTTAATATGGCAATTGTTTCTATGGCTGTTTTTTATAGCATTTCTTGTAGTTTCATGATACACACTTCCTTGTTGGCAGTATCAGTATAGATGTCGATTTCAATGAGTGCGATTGCTGGATTACTGCTTTAAATTTAGAAACACTCTGGTAACCAGACTGCCAGCATGCCTCCAGCGTTGAACAGCCTGTATGAAAATGCTTGACAATGTAACTGACTAAATATCTACACTCTATTATACAACCTAAAAACCTAACCCTGGGCATTTTGCTTTTTCGACCACTGTGCCTTTACCAGTGCAGTATGGTGGCACTCCACTCCATGTGCCATCCTCCTGACAGTGACGGGTAGAGTTGCCCACCAGCATCCCTCCAGGCAGACAGGAGTACTGCAGCACTGAACCGTACGTCCAACTGTGGGTTCCAGATACCACTGCATTAGGGGGTACACCGGGGTCACCACAGGAAATAGCTGCAGAGACAGTGAGAGATCAAATAAGCGAGAAAGAGAAAGGGTGTTAGTGTGTGTGTGCTTGTGTGCGGGAGTGTGTCCAACTATAGATTCCAGATACTACTGCATTAGGTGGCAGACTGGGTCATTGCAGGAGACAGCTACAGTAGAGGGAGAGGGGGAGGGCAACAGAAATGTCCGTTGTTTTTGTGTGTGAGTTTGTGTCAAAGTCCACACACAGGAAATAGAGAAAGAAAGGGGCTGTACTTCAAAGATGAAATTCATTTTTGTAATTTACTGTTCAAAATACACAGATAGCAGATAAATATTCATTAAGTGGGGGGGAAAAAAATTTATCTTTTTTTTATTTGAGTTTGAAAGACTTGTGATGTCTTTAAAGTAATGATTTACAAGACATTCCTTTTACAAATCTGTTATCAACTTGCCTTTGCTTACCCCTTTTTTTCATTTATTTGATGTTGAGACAGTAAATGTGGGGAGAAAGAGAGAACCGTATGATATGCAATGATATGTGGTATGGGCCTTAACCATTACATACACACATGATTAAACAGAACCCATACTGTTTTGCTTACACTGCATGGCATTATACAGTCATGCCAGTAAAGCTTATTTTTAATGGAGTTCAATTGAATTGTCTGAGAGAGAACCAATAACTCATCTCAAATTAAATTCCCTTTAGCTAGAAAACACAGAAAAAGTCTCTCCCACTCTCTAGTAGAAATCATTCCACAGCGTCAAAGCAACGGACATCAGTGAAAAAAATCTTCTGGTTTTTGCTTCAATTTTGGAAAAATTGACATTTTACAGAGCACAGGTTTCTGGAGGACACAGATATGAAACTGCTCTCGATTTTCTATTTCTGCCAAATGACTGGTCCTCCGATATCTCCCCTTACCCCCAAATTGCATTACTCCATCCTCTCCTCGCCCCTCAGTCATCACCCCTCTCCCCCCAATTTTCCGATAAGACCTTGTTTTTCGAATGTAATGCTCGATGCACAGACACCAGCGTTCCACCAGTGTCTGCCCCTCTCTGTCTGACTCCTCATCTCCACCTCTCTTTTACTGTGTCCTTGTTTTGTGGTCCCGCTCGCCTCTCTCTGTTTCTCTCTCCAACTCTGAATTAGCCTTCTCTCTATCACTCTCTGTTTCTATCAGCCATGGTAGCTCTCTGACAAGAACATCTATTGCCCTAAGAGACACATGCTCACCTTTTGTTTTTCTTTACATACACACAAACTTTAAGCCTCTTTCTTTCATACTCTCGCCTTCCTTTTGTGATTACTACCCTCCAATTTTGTCCCTTGAACCCTTTCTTATTCTCTCACTTTCTCCCCCCCCTCATCTTCCTCCCAGTAGCTCTCAAGCCATGTCCACAAGTTGCTTTTCCTGATGATCACAAAGAAAAATAAATAGAGATCCACCTGCCTATGACTACTTGTGTTCAGCATGACAGACTTTTGTAGACTTTTGTTTTGCTGAATTCCAAAAGGTTGTAACCTTTCACAATAGGAAAAACATTTCCATTATAGGCCCATGAATGTCAATCGATTGCTCGGTTGGTCTCTGCTTTTCATTCTCTCGTCTCATTTGTCTCCTTAACTTATATTGACATTGTTTCTCTCAATTAAAACAATTCTCAAACTACATGTATGTTTGTCCATCCATACCTAGGCAGTGAGGGATTGGTCGATCCCATCGTCCATCATGCTGGCATGTGAGGAGCGCAGAGCCCAGGAGGTAGAAGCCTCGTTTACAGTGAATTGACACAGTTACACCATAGCTGAAGACTTCTGGGTAACGTAGGCCAGACTGGCGCACACCATTCTCCACATGGCCAGGATCCGAACAGTTCACCACTGCAGAAGAGAGCAGAAGCCACTGTTAGAAGCTATTTAAATAGGTCTTGTAATGTTTCTTTACGTTGTTTAGTTCAAAAAGGTTCACATGGATAAATGTAGATGGATTGTACTAACTAATATTCAAATACTACTGCTAATACTATAGAGAGAAAAGAAGAGAAGAGAAGAGTCAAACACTATAGCCATCATTCGGATGACCATAACGTATTAAATAATGTATTTAATAGACACCCATCAGTTTACTTTGAAGTGAGCAGTGAATTGAGATTTTGGACAGTCATTGATCATTATCATTTTGCGTCACGCTTGACAGGTGTGCTGTCGCATGACTGTAATTCTTTTTAAGCTGCATCATGGGACAGTTGGCAAAAAGTAGTGGATATGTCATGGATGCTACTTTTTCATTCCATCGTAAGAATTTTTGAAGGCACTATACTAAGGTTGCTGTCAAGTGCAAATGCACTGCAACTTAAGAAAACACATGCAAATAGACAAAACCCAAGCAAATTAAGAAAACATCTTGATCAATTTGACAACACATGAGCAGCATTTAAAAAACACGCTGCAAATGCACAAAACAACAATGGAAGTGCTTCCAGGGGACACTAAAAAGTGCTGCATGCAGCTTGGACATGCTTGTTCTTGCCACAGTTTGTGACTAATGACGTTATTGAAGTCGGGTCTATGTGTAATCCTGTTATGTTTCTGTTGTGGGTTTCTGAATTCTGCTACTGCTCCACTATGTGCATGTGCTGAAAGTGACCACTGAAAAAAGTGGAATTCTATCAGTAATTCTAATTATTTGTGAGGAGTTTTAGTGTTTATGAGATATTAACCTATTGAAACACTATTTTTGTGCACTTGGACACTCCAACGTTCATAACAGGACCTGGTTATTATCTCTGATTATCTGTAGTATTCCAAAAATGTTTCAAATACCTTCAAATTTACAGTTTCAAAAATGCTTTACAAACTTTTTCTTTGACTCTGCTTGTTTCGCCAAAGGGGGAAGTGAACACTGCACATGCGCAAAATGGAGAAACAGTACAAAATCAATTAACAGAAAAACAAAGAACGGATGATACATACCCGACTTCATGAATCACAAACCTTTTTAGTGTCCTCTGAAAACATTTCTGTCGTTATTTTGTGAATTTGTAGCGCATTTCTGTATTTGCAGCCTGTTTTCTAAATGCATGCGTGTATTGTCAAATTAATGAGGATGTTTTCTTAATTTGCATGTGTTTTGTCTATTTGCACGTGTTTTCTTAAGTTGCAGTGTGTTTGGCCTCGTCAGCCACCGTACTATACAGTACAGACATTTCACACTAAAATTGTGGACTGTAAATACAGTACACTATACAGTAAATAGGGAGAGATTTTGGGCACAGCTATTGTGAGCTGTTAAGTCAGCTTGCATGAATCAAAAACAAAATCAAATGAAAATATGATGGAGGTAAACACAGGACGTGGTTGTGTATTTTCAGTACTAAAACCTGAATCACGGTGTTATAAATTCAGATTGTCCTTGTTGCTCTGTTCTGGTCTTCTCTGAACTTCTCTTTTGTTATACCCTGCTCTGTTTTCTGGAGTACTTCTTTGTTCCCTACTCTCTCCTCTGGTCCATTCTACTCTGCCCTGCTCTCTGGGTGGATCTCTGAGTTTTATTTTTCACATGTCATAGGGGGGACTAACATTCACTCAAATTCAAGTCTATGGGGGACATGGATGTGTGTGTGTGTCTGGCACCCTATGGGAACAAAAAAAGTTTCAGTCTTATAATTGACAGCTGCTGCTGGGAGTGAGCGAGAGGGAGAGAGGGATAAGACAGAAAAAAGTGAGTTAGATTGAGAAAGCAAGCAAGTGAGGATGAATCCCTTCAATGGAAAACCCATATGAGCAACTATGTTGTATTGATCTGCTTTCACAAATGTGTAGAATGCCTGCGTGTGTGTGTGTGTCTTTTAGTTCATAACTGTTAAACAACCAGAGGTCTTGGGGGGCTTGTAGTGTAACGACCACGCGTGGTTAGCAGAGGAGAAGAACGCGTCTCTGGACTTGTTCCCAGCTGTGTGTGTGCACGTATGAAGTTTTTTAGCCTGTTTAGAGAATCACGCGCGCGCACTTACACACACACATGCTGATTGTGGCTGAAAACAGCTCAATGGTAAATGTGTTTTTACGCTACAATTATTCAGGTCTGAATTTTACAGTCTGCTGGCAGCAGATCTGGCCCAAAATTTTCCACTTGACATACTGTAGCGAGAAACAAATTGGGCCAACAAATACTGAATACATGCTGACCATCTAAAATGCAAGGTGTTACAGGAAAATCATTTTTTTCTGTACAGCTTGGGTCTAATTTTTGTCATTGTGGCCATCATTCCATTCCTGATGTCACTGTAGCGACATCAGTAAAACTATGCTATCTTAATCAAATTATGTTAAAGTGAAAACAGAGGTGAAGGCACTGGAAACTTCCACTATAGTCATCCACCACAATGACAAAGCACATGTGCACAACTACTTTTTCTTAATATATACCAGAGGTAAAGTAGAAGCCAACACAATCTTATCTTGCTCCTATGCACTCTAATGGGAATAGCTGATTCAACTAAAGCATTTACAGGGATGTACATCGGTTTAAGTGACTCTGTGTTAAAATGTGTGTTTGTGACCTTTGCAGACAGGTAGGGGGCTGCTCCACTGTCCGTTCAGTCGGCACTGGGCACGAGCATTTCCACTGAGAATGTAACCTCTGTTACAGGTGAAGTTGACAACATCATTGAGGTTGAACTCGCTGCCATTGGTCCGCCCGTTGGCTGGGTTGCCAGGGTGACCACAAGTGATAGCTGAGGGATTAGAGAGAGGTATGATGAGAAATTTGAGTTGTGGAAAAAAGCATTATGTGCAGCATTGTGGTATTCTCCACTTGATATTTTTTGAAATGATCACATTTTTGTTGGAACATATACAGTAGATGCTGCAGAGAAAGTCACTGAAAAAAATTTTAATCCAGAAAGGCCTAAAATGTGTTATTTCTTTTAAGACTCTACTACAGATAAACTACAATAGTTTTGGTATTATAAAGTACTTACGGACGCAGACGGGTGTTGTTCCAGACCACCGATGGTCTTGCTGACAGATTCGGACTGATGTGCCCATTAGGCGATATCCTAACATGCACTGGTACACCACTGTGTCACGGTAACTTGAACCATCGCCACTAATGTGGCCATTGACTATAGGATCTGGAGAGTCACAGTGACCAGCTAGAAGAGACAAAATGATAGAGATTAATGCAGTACAATAAAAACCTAAACTCACTTTCC
This sequence comes from Coreoperca whiteheadi, assembly GCA_011952105.1. Taxonomy (NCBI): domain Eukaryota; kingdom Metazoa; phylum Chordata; class Actinopteri; order Centrarchiformes; family Sinipercidae; genus Coreoperca; species Coreoperca whiteheadi. The sequence goes on from CM022485.1 coordinate 20,114,620, forward strand.
CTATCGTGGGCATTGAACTCATCAGTGCTTGTTCAATGTTTCCGTAGTTACGACCTTAGAAGACCTACTCTAGCTCATTGTCCCAACAGTTAGACTGCCAAGCGATGTACAGGAGCTGCCTCAATACTTAAACTTCTGAATGTCGGGGGAGTGACTTCATTATCACATCTTAAAATCAATATTCAAACACAGCGCAACTCTGTGACTGCAGTCCTGACCATGCAGTACAGATGCACTAAAAGGTCTGTGAAAATTTCCGTGCGTTCTCTTGGTGGCCTTTGAGAAATCATCCTTTCATGATTTCTTAAAACTTGAACACATCAATTTCAGGACACATCTTGAGAGCTTAGGTGTGGAGAATTATTGAATTGTATTCAATACTATTTCAGTTATTAAGAAACCAATCACCTGCAATTCACAGTCAATCCCTCGCTTCATGTTTCTGTGCCTCATAAAGTCAAAAATAACTGAGGCCCAGTACTTTTTGATGTATTTGGTATTTCTCAAATGATTTAATACACTTTCTCAAATGATGATTATTGCTGTAATAACAGGCATCCAGAACATAGATTATTTTGCAAAACTCATTGGAGATTACTGTTGATGTAATGCAGATATCACTTTCTTTCTACCACTGTTCGACCACAACATCTACTCCAAAGTCATTATCCAAGATGTCTAATTTTATTAAATCACTAGGACACCCCAGATATAAAAGGTTTTGATCATGAATACCAAAACCGTTTACAGCAGTAAACATGTCTGAGGGGTTTTCTGAAGCAAATTGTGATTTATTGTGCCATCAATATTTGTGCCACCAGATTACACAGAGGAATATGTAAAACAAAACTGAAATATTACAAATGATAGCCCTTCCAAAATTGTAAGCAACAGATGTTTTGCTCACTTTAAAAGGGACACATTTCAGCAATAAATTCTGAACAAAATGCCATAAAATCAGATTATGCATATAAAAAGGATGTTGGAACCTTAACACAAGTGTTCCAGTGTGAAAATCACTATAGTATATCACTATCATTATAAACATACAACATTAAGGGTTTTTATTTATATAAGCATGAGATGGATAGGATCCCTAAACATAATTTTTGGGGGGTTTATAAACTTAACATTTTAAAAATAGACTTAAAATGGATACAATAAAACAGTTAAAAAATGTAACCCCTCTTGGGAAGGGACTTCACATTTCACTTACACTATTAAGGTTGGTCACCTTAGGTTGAATGAATAATCAGAAGACTTTAACACGTGTAATAAACAACATTCTGATGTGCAATATTTCAATCCCAATCCGAACCCAGTACATATATAGTCTGCGGTGACAAATGCAGTACAGATAACTGGAATTTAATCACATAAAACCCACATTTGTAGCAGTGTTCAAATTGGGATTAAGTGACTTTAAATTTAAACTCTTCTTAAATCAAAGTTTAGATATATTTTGCCTGCCCTCGTTAGCATCAGAATAATAATGTGAAGGTGGACACGCCTTGATTTATGCATTTATCTCGTAAATTGGGCATCCTGCATGAGGCTTCTTACTCAGGCATGTAACTCCAAGGCTGAATCACTGGAGTCGAGTATGCATGTAAAATCAGGATTAATCATCTCTGGTTAGTGCTTAATGTATTAAGTAATAAAATGTCTCAGTCATAGATCATTTGACTTACTGAGGCATGTGCACAGTTTATCTCACTTATTGCTGGTCTAATTTCCATCGACCTTACCCAGACACCTGTAGCAACCCCATGTATTAATAAAGTTTAAGTACGTAAGTTTACACATTTCCATTAAAAATGGTCTTTAAAAAAGTTCATGACACAAGTCCTACACACAGCTTGTGTGTATACTCTATACTCTATACTCCACTTGTACAGAATATAACGATACCACTACATACAGCAGACAAATAGAACAAAATAAATTATACAAGAGATCTTTAATGCAAGATGATCCCAAACCTTTGAATTTAATCTATAACAGCTTAATACATTTCATTCCCAATAAACATGCCTTCTCTTCTAGTTTCAATGGTTCACACCAAACAAAGTGTTGAATTGTATTACTATTATTGATCAGTTCTGTTCATTTTTATCCCAAAGTAGGGTAGTATAGACCACAACACAATGTACGTCTTTTCATGTTTGATCAGCCTTACCTAGACACCTGGTCTCTGCACCGCTCCAGAGCCCATTAGCGCCACACTCTCTGACATGTGACCCTACCAGTGTGTAACCATGGTTACACATAAAGATTGCAGTTGCTCCAAATGTTGTCAGCGTTCCCAGTTTAGTCCCGAAGGGTGGAGAAGGAAGCTCACCACAGGTGATGACTAAGGAATAAAATAAATATGACAAGATCATGTTACAGAAAGGCACTGGACATTAGATATTACAAAACATTATGGGGCAACTGGTACTGTTATTTTCTGTGTTTTCAAAATTCTGGATATAAAGTTGGTTATGTTGCCAAGTCTTCATACACTTTCACCCTGAATTTAAACATTGTAAGTGTAGCTTTCCAATACAATACCTGGCTGAATTAGATTTAGGTCAGAAGATAGGAGATCTTTTTTCTCTTAATATCCTTGGAGAAATGGTTTTCAAACCACTGGCCAACTTGAAGTATAGACCATTCACTTACTTTGTCAAATCCCTTAGAGCTGATGCAGTGTAAGTTAGGTCAACTCAAATACTGGATCATGAAAAAATTAAGAAATAAATTGAAAATGCAGCAAAATAAAGTTTGAAAACCACTGGTATAATGTACGATAGATCTCAATGTTTTATCTTTTTTAAACTTTTCAAGTGGTCGCATTCACTTTTTCATTGGCATGTCGTATATTATGCAATTTTAGGAAATTCTGTAGCCTATTGGAAAGTTTTAAAAGTTAGATTGCTCTCTTCTCTCAACTTCCCTTTATGAAATAAGCAGCAAAGGCACATTGCATAGTAATACTCTATTTTAAAAAGCAATCTTCCACTATTCTCTACATATACTCCACATTTAGGAAGCACAGGCTGCACTCTCTTTAAAATAGTTTCACAGTCCCAAGAGAATGTGCCGTAGTTAAGATAGCCCTGGTAACTCGTTTAAAAAAATAAGTAGTAAGGGGAATGGGCACACACACGGAAACTAGCTCCCTCTCAAGCTGTCAATTTCTTATCAAATCTACTAGACCAGCAGCCAGTATTATACACAGTCCTGCTTCCACTCAAACCAACTGAAAAGCACATGCTTTCTAGGCACAAAATAAGCAAATCTATCAGAGAAATATCTTTCGCTGTTTTGATCATTCATTCATTCATGACAGGTTGTGGCAGCAACTGCAATGCAGTTTTATTCTTTTGATATTCTTTTTAAATGCATATGTTTACTGCGGGTGTGTCTGTGTGTGTGTCTGTATGAATGAATGAGACTTATTTTTTATTCCTTGGTTTATATGGTTTCTCTTCCCCATCCATGAAAGTTGTTGATTTTGGTAACATCATATAGAAAAGTTAAAAAGATCTGTGCAGTGTAGAGTACAAAGGATTGTGAAGCATTTCATGTATGAGAATATATGGGGTTATGTGTATCAACTGAGTTTAAAATGAATCTCTTATTATAAAATCCTAGATATGGCTCTAAATCTGTGTAGACTCATAAAAAAACGTATATGTCACCCCGAGTACCGAGGGAGGTGAACAAGCATACAAAGCATAATATCATAGTGGATTTTATTAACATGTTCAGAGGGGAAGGGGTCAGATGATTCTGAGCAAAATAAATCTGACAGTAGCAGTAGAGATTTCTTTTGCACAGGATAGTAATGATGGTGTTCATGTTTGTATCAATACTTACTCTTGCATGTAGCTGGGTCATCTGACCCCTCCCAGGTCCCGTTGGCAAGGCAACGAAGAGTTCGATGGCCCACACCCAAGTAGTACCCTGTTGAGCATTCCAGCATCACCATAGAACCAAACTCTCCCAACCTACCAGACAGCAGGCGGAAGGTCATGTGATCTGACAAGGTGCCCTCAATGCTGGGGCAGTGAATCGCTGGAAAATAAAATGTAATTGAATTACAATTAAATAAAACATTCCTGTACATTACAATTTTCACGCTTCATCTGTGTCCTTAAGCATTTGCTATTTATTGCCATATGGTTTCAGTTTACATACATGCCAACACTAAATAACACACAAGCCTCTATAATTCATAAATATTAGATGATAAGGTTCTGTGAATTCCAGAGTGATAGGCCTAAAAACAACACTGTGTTTTAAAAAATGTTTTAAACTAATTTTTCTACACAAAGTACTATTTCATTTTAGTTTTTCATTTCCCACCCCTGGGTAGAAAAACACAAATACAGAAATTAAAATGCATTTATTTACCCTATTTCTAATGTCTGCACCATTAAAAGTCTTCCGCATACCATGAATTTTATTATTAGTTAATACATTTTCTAATAAATAATACCCAACCGTGCAAATCTCTAGTTTGATAAAAATGTTTAACTCAAGATCCACTTGCTAGCTTTTTTCCTGCGCTTTCAATCAGAATCAGAATTACTCAGGGCGTTGTAACAGGCTGCACACGGGTTGACGCATGCGCACTACACAACAACAAATGCATCCCATGGTCTTTCTCAGCGGATTGAGTTTGCTTAGTGTCACGGAAACAACATGACAACCATGAAAACTGCGCAAACTGCCACTCCGTCGTCTGAAGACGACTGCAATATGTGATGAAAAGTTCCGTAAATAGCTAGTTAGTGGACCTTGAGTAAAGATTTTTTATTTATTTTTGTCAACTCTGTCATACTCTTGACTGCCCTTCAATCATAGTTTCAAAAAGATACTAACGTAGACATCTGGGTGCTGAGGCAGCATTACTCCAGCTGCCATCCTCCAAACACACTGTTGTCATTGGAACACCAGGGTCAAGGTGGTAACCATGGTTACAATGGTAGGTGACCTGGCTACCAACGGTGTACTGGTTAGCACTGAAGCTGCCGTTGCCTGGCGACTGGGGGATTCCACATGAGATAGCTGCCGCATAACAAACAGAGAAGTGCTGTAGGGGAATCCTTCTCAAACTGCATGTTTTTAATGCTTATCAATGTTTTTCACATCAGTTAGATGATAAAGAATGTGTTTAAAAATGTACCTTGACAAAAAGGTGGTGGTGCATCCCACTGGAAAAGCCCATTGGGGTGGAGCCTGCAGGTGGCATTGCTTGAGCCTACCAGACGGTAACCACGGTTACAATAGAACTGAAGTCTGCTACCTGGACGAAGTTTGGTTCGGTTGACCACGCCCCCATTCATTGGAGGATCATTAATGCTACAGTAGGCAGCTAGAGAAAGACATAAATAAAGAGAAAGAGAGGAAGAAAATTAAAAAGGTTTGCAGTAATTAATTGTATATGCTGAGAATATTTAGCATGAGAGACAATTGAAGCTTAACTCCATGGGTTTTGTTAATGAAAAAAGGTGGGTCTGGCAGCATTATGGCACTGATGCTCCCATTACCATATCTATGTCCCTTCTGGCATTAAAGCTAGCAACAGTGTTGATGAATTACAAAACATAGGGATTCACAAACCTGTGAACATGTTACTGACATAAACCGAATACTTTAAAAGTGGTAGCAAATAAAGCAGTTATTCTGAAACCAGTTCCAAGTAAAGTAATGTTTTTGTCTTCCTGGAGATTAGTTTAAAAGCATAACTGCTAGAGCATGGACAGCAGTCTAAACATCCGGCAGAACCCGCCACAGTGGGCCACCTGGCTCGCTCTTCCCTGTCCGATGTGGTCATTGCTCCACCTGGTCTTGGCTCTTCTCCCTTTTGGCTTCACATTGGTGGAATGACTTTCCCACACCAGTAAGGACAGCAGAGTAACTCTGTAATTTTCATTTTCATTTATAAAATTCTCTTTTCAAGAAGAACCTTATGTCTCCCTCAATATTAATGAGACTTTCCAGTCTGTGGATAACGTTAAATATTTGAATTCCTACCTGAAAAAAAACAAATGTTGGGTACTTCCCACCTATATTTAACTGTTACAACAGAGAGATGCAGTACTTGTAGAGAAATTCCAGTTATATATTGTGAATGTACTAATTGTGCATACTGTATGTAGGCAGGAAAATCACTTAAGTTGTTTCTTTCCTGTGATGTGAGATCACGTCCTGTGCAATGTACAGTACTAGAAAATGCAGCGAGAGAGCTAGCAGTGCCTTTCTTGGACAGCTACAGGGTAATGGACAATGCAGAGGCAAAGAATGACACACACCATAATGTTTGCTTTTGGAGATAATAAACATTTTTGTCAGACATTTGCCAGCCAATCAGTTATCATTAGACACAGAAGAAGCTCAGTTTCCATTATACACACTGTAGGGCATATCAGGGGATTCTGCTTCTGCTAGGCTAACCAACATTCGCTGGCCCACTGGCTTGTTTAAGCAGTTCCTCCCGTATACCATGGCCTGCACAGTATACTACTGCATACTAGTTTTTTTTTTAAAGATAATTTTTTTGGCATTTCTGCTTTATTGGATAGTCACAGTAGTGAGAGCCAGTAAAGGCAGGGGAGAGAGCGAGGATGACATACAGCAAAGGGCCAGGGCCAGATTGGATCCTGGGCCGCTGTGGTAAGGACTCAGGCCTACCCAAATAAATAGGTCAAATTTTATTTATATAGCACCTTTCAAAACCTAGGTTATAAATGTGCTTTGCAACAGGATAAAAAGTAAAAAAAAAAAAGAATACACAAAACAAAATAGGGTACATGACTCAGGTCAGCAAACTCCCTTGGTTGTCACAGCTGAAGACCCATCTCTTTGTGTTTTTGTGCTTGATTCCCACTGGGCCTAACAGATAACTAGAGTTGTATATCAGCAGTGTAGCACTGATAAAACACACAGTCAAATTGGCGAATTAAGTGCCCTAAGGGGAGCATCTATAATTAAAATAAAATGTTTCCTTGAATTGACCCCCGAGGCACCCCACAAGTCAAAGGAGCACAGGTGGACACCTTGTTATCAGCAGATATAAAACATTTCTGGTTGGATAAATAAGAGGAAAACAAGTTTAGTGCCACAGCAGATATCCCACCGCGTTTTTCCAGCCAATCATTTAGACTACTGTGGTCAATAGTTCCAAAGGCTGTAGACAAATCTAAGAGGACTAACATTTAAACTTCACCGTGGTCTTACTGCATAAGAATGTCATTTGTGACCCTTAGCAGAGCTGTCTTGGTGCTGTGTTTGTGACGAAAGCCTGATTGGTATTTATCAAATATTTCATTTTCTTCCACCAGTTCCAGAAACTGCTTGCAGACCAATTTTTCTAAAATCTTAGATGTAAAGGGTATCTTCGATATAAGTCTATAGTTTGATGGTAGGCTAGAATATAGATGCGATTTTTTTTCATTTAAAAAAAAAACTTTTTTTTAGGACAAGTTGAACTGCGGGCATTTTAAAAGATGCAGGATCATAGCCTGATGCGACTGACTAGTTCATTATAGCAAGTAGAGAGGGTCCAATTATGCTGATGGCGTCTTTAAGTAGTCTGTGAGGCACAATGTCAAAGGGACACATGGTGGAAAGAGTGTGGGAAACAGTATTAATCAAATCCCTGAGGGAGATGCTGGAAAACTGATCTATTAGGAGGGGACAGGTGTGAGACGGCTCAGTACGAGAGCAGGGGGGCATGATAGATGTTATGTTTTTTGTTGATTTTGTCTACAAAGAAGGATAAAAAATGTTCACAATCCACCAGCAAAGGTAAGGACGTGCCGGAGGCTGAGTTATTTAAGAGGTGGTCAATAGATTTAAAAAGAAACCTAGGATTGTGTTTGCTTGCAGTCATGTGATTATTGAAATAAGTAGTCCCTGCATCCTTAATCTTTTGATTCAGCAAGATCATCAAGTCTTTCTTGGTTTTATTATTGACAAGCACTGATTTGGTTTTCCACCTACGCTCTGCTTGTCTACATTCTCTTTTCATAGAGCGGATGTCATCATTTAGCCACGGAGAAGAGTTGGCCTTAGAAACTGATTTGGTCTTAAGGGCAGCAGCAGCTTCTAGAGCAGACACACATGGACAAACCATGTAAAAAGTGGAATCAACCATGGACCCAACCATGGGTTGGATACCTCTCTGCTATAATGGTACGTGTTCTACCTGGTGAGCTACCGGGGCGCCCCCTGAATACTAGATTAATGAAGTCAATCGGTGAAGTTCAACTAAATCCCTTCTTTATCTTTGGATCTTAATAATTACACTGATTGCTTTCACTTTTATTTTGTCATAATCATTTTAGCCATCAGTGACAGCTACCAACAACAATGTCTCCCTGAGATACTGACAGACTTCTTTATTTTGGCTTTGGTTCCATTTGAAAATACTTTAGCTGACTGATTCCAAACCTTAAATGTTTATGTCAAAAACATAACTGCATTGCTGTCATGAATGCTGTAGAAATATGCGGAGGTAAATATTATTGATACTACTACCATTGCGGACAGCTAATTAAAACTTACTACCTCCCATACTTGTTAACAGCCTGACCAAAGGGCCACCCACACACATTCAAGCAGCAGAAAACAAAAAACAAACAAACAAAAGGTAAAGAGTACAGTAGAGAGGCAGAGAGGTGTGGAATTTCAAAGTGAATCACCATGAAGCATGTGCATAAGTGATGAGGCTATCTTTTAGAAAGGTCAGTGGATATATAAACTTGATACAATTAAGAACAATGGCCATGAAAGGTCATTTCACAGCAAAAGCAAGCATGGACAATATAAAGAATGATAAGAAAAATGCAGCAGTGATCGTTACAGCCCAAGCTCTAGGCAACACAGACCCCCACACACTCACAATTTTGTACTATACTTGTTAGGACCCTGATAGACATAATACCTTCCCTACCCCATAACCCTAAACTTAATTGTTTCCTTAACCCTAAAAAATCAAACAGCCATTGGAATTAGCCCATGTTATAAACAACTGATAAACATACATATACAATACCTGCTGTACTATATGTTTGATGTGCTTCAATATGAAGCACTCCAGAGCATTAATAGTGTAATAATTAATAGCAATTTCTGTTCTATGTATAGCTGCCGTTGTCAGGGCAATACAACACCACGGGGCAAAGACAATACAATTACTTCAGGCCACTGTGCTGATCTAACCCACATGCTTAAAACATATCGCACATTGTTTTCAGCATAGAGAGCCAGGAGACTGACCTTGTGACTCACTGAAGCCCAAAACAGGATCAGTGTTACTGTAAATTGTATTTTCTCTGACTGAGATTGGTGGTCATCTTCAACACATTTTTGACAAGTTAAAACCCATGATTAAGTGGCAGCTGAAAAACCTCACAACCCGAATCAAACAAAGCTAATGGTCAGAACACCACTGTGCTGGCAGAGATAATACACTCAATCGGAAACAAATTGTCAAATTAACAAATTTGACTTAGTAATTCTCCTTCACTCCTAATTAGCCTAATGCACTAAAAAGAACATTTCCATTTAGAAGTGTTTTCTAAATGATCATGGCTCAGGCACCTAGATCCTTGACACATCAATTAATTTTGATAACAAAAGCGTTGGGGTTAATTATTCATGCTACTACAAACAAACAAATCACTCAAAATTAACTGAAGATCTTCGAACATAGCAGGATGGGTAAAACTTAATGTACAGTGTATGAATGCAGAGATAAAGCAGAGGAGACAGATGGCAGTTTTCTTGACATGGTAAACTCATCCCTTTTTTTTGCCTGAAAAACAAAATACCACATTGTAGTTTTCCTTCATGACATGCAAGTAATGCATCTTTACATTTAATTTGAATAAAAACAGAAAAAATACTTAGAGCAGAGAAAGAATCAGATTGATCAGTAAACAGACACATGTATCACATCTTAAAGCATCTAAATAAATAAGGAGACAGCTGATGCTTGATTTTGCTGATATTATTCTAATAATAATAATTAAAAAAACATGGTCACTGGCTGATTATAAGCAGAGTAACGAACAAAAGGTAGAAAATGAAAGATATTGTATGTACCGGAGTATCGTATCTTGAATCCTCTCTTGTTGGTTGCGTGGTCAGTAGACCATCGTAGATAGAGCTGGTTTGTTTTAGATGTGAAATTCAGTTGAAAAGAGTGGTTACCACTTAGAGCGACAAGCAAAGGACTCTGTCCTGACGATCCTAGAGAAACAAAAAAATGAGACTTTAGAACTGCTGTGTGTACAGTATACTGTATATTTTTATGTTCTCATGTATAGACATGCATATGGTACACAATATGTAACTTTGTTTAGTCGTCTGTGTGTGTGTTGGAGGGAAAGGTAGGCCATGACAGGAATAAAATTAGACAAATATTTCTTTCATATGTGTGTGTATCAGTAAATTCACAAATTCCAATAATCGTACAATCTCCCAGATGAATATTAGCCTAACCTGAGATGGAGATGAACAATATGCTGCAGTCAGAATGTTTTTTATTGTTTCTGAGAGATGCAGCACGAGGCTGACAGAATCATTAAATTGTGAAGTACCAGCAAATTACATGTTGTACATGTATTCTGATTGAAGCATATTGTTTAGCTCCATCACAGATTTATATCCCACAACCCTCCACCTGTGCTAATGTCTGTTGTTTGAACCAAGCAGTGGTTTCAGCCCGTTTGGTCTTGTTTAGAAAGACAGGGCTTGTATCTATGAACTTTGAAAAAAATAGTTTTTTACGCATAGCAATGAACATTGAAATAGAAATAGTCAAAATACAAAATTATTTAGGCACCACCTGGAGCTGCTCAGTTGTCCTTCTGGATCCATCCTCTTCCCTTATGTTTTACAATCTATACTTTTCATCATAATTGTATGTACTATGATTTCAGGATTCGTCCTCTACACAAAACTACCTTTTGTCATTATAAAACTGTAGATACTATGATCTTCTGTTGTAAATCTATTCTGTACACGTGACATCTATTGCATGTCTATCCATCCTGGGAGAGGGTTCCCTCCTCTGTTGCTCTTCCTGAGGTTTCTTCAATTTCTTTCCCCCAGTTAAAAAGGGTTTTTTTGGGTAGTTTTTCCTTATTCGAATCGAGGGTCTGAGGACAGAGGGTGTCGTATGTTGTACAGATTGTAAAGCCCTTTGAGGCAAATTGTGATTAGTGAGATTGGGCTATATAAACAAAACTGAATTGAATTAACTGTACTGTTGTCACCTATTGACATTTTGTTCCCTTCAACAATGATACGACAAATCAGAAACAACTCCAGTCACAGCCGCCTACTCTTCTTTTTAGGACCAGGCAAGATAAATACAAATAGACAGAGCTGAGCGGGTTACTTTAATAGTTTATATGCTCATCCCTAGTTGTGGATTCCAATACAAATCACATGTTTCAGATCTGGTTTGTGTTTTATGGGATTGTTATGATGTTTGCTGTTTTACAACCTTAGCTGTGGCCACAACGGGCCTTGTGTTTTAAAAAAATATAAAACATTGTTAGCTGTCACTTAGTGAATTTACGCAATATAGTTTTATAAAGTTACATTACATACGCAATGTAAATAATAGGAAACAAATATAAAGTTGACACTTGGTGTTATGTGACAGCAATCAACTAGGTGTTGTGCATCTTATTAACTGTTGTGCTACTTTTCATAAACAAAAATGAATTAAAGCTGTGTGTGTGTGTCTAGGTGTAGCAAAAATAGAAAGGAAAAGCTTTGTATACCATCGAAAATCTCCAGTTCATCAAACTGTTTCTCGCTGTGGAACATCTCTACATAGATGTTGATGGTGTAACCTGGGAAACAAACAAATACACAAGAAGCTTCAATATATAAAGGGTATACCACACTCACAAACACATGCATAAAGGTTTGTGCATTTTTTCTCTCTCTCTCTCACACACACTTAATACAAATGTACACACAGATGTTTTTTTCGCTGCCTCACACATTACCCTACACATTAAAAAAAAAGCAGCCTAGACACATACTGGCTGCACCCCCTCGGCACACACTGTACCTGGAACCATATGTAGCAGCCAGGAGCATGTCTGGCTGTTGGGGTAGTTGCTAGGAAACCCGGGGCTTAGTATCACTCCTGATGACGAAGACCGCTCCTCATTGGCTGGGCACTGGGCTGGAGGGGTAATAGACAAAAGCTGATTGGGCAGAGTGATCAAACCAATGAAAACTTATCTGACTTTTCTTTTACACATTTCTAGGTTCTAGCAACTCTCTTTTTCCCGGTTGCGTCCTTTCCATCCATTGTTTACCTGCTCACTTCCTAAAACACTTATCTGTTGTTTTCCCTACACACATGCAAAAAGAGCCCACATGTGGAAATTTACACTTTAGCACTGCTTTAGATAGAAGTTTAAGGGTCAGGTTGGGGCTTAAACAGAATGTGTGGAATATGAAAACCACTCATGTTCTCTGCCTTTAAAACTCCATTTATTAGCTTTGAGCACAAGTGAGATACTGGAAGCCTCTCCCAATCTTTCTTTGCAATGAATGGTAGGTAACGGGATTTCACACAAAAGGAGTTGGACTCTAAGCTGTGAGGGGGAGCACTTTGGTTGCCTGTCCTCTTATTTTTAATTCATGCTTTATAATGGAAAGGACAGTCTTTTCATCCCACATGACGAAGGCTGAGCATCAGTTCAACACTCAGCTGTAGCAGGAAAAAAAAAGAAGAATTTTCTCAAAAGAGAAATTCAAAATCAGTATTAAGTTGTCTCATTGAAATTCCAGGAGTTACCAGTATTTCCCAATGTTGATGTACTAAAGATTCTAACTTCCAACTTTTTAATTATATAAGAAAATGACTAAAGCTTTGTTTATACTCGCACAAGACACTGTGCCTCTGCAGAGCTGGGAGCTTGCACAGAGGTGCTTATACCCAAGCTGCTGTACGTTGCAATATTGTCTGACACGCCAGGGGGCGTACAAACAAAATATCCTGTGAATAAGCAAGTAGTCAATATCGGAACAATGTCATTATCCAACATGGCGGTCTATATACATTAGCATGAAGGGTGTTCAGAGTTCTTGAATGTAAATGAATGAGCCGACACTTTTTAGGAAAACCCTAGTTCGGAAGTAATGAAGATGTGGTTTTTAACGTTATGTTTGCCATAAATTAACCACCTTGGAACCTTGATAGTCTATCATTTTGCATTCAAACAAATTTCTTTGGTGAAAAATTACTTCAGATCCTGATGAGATAAAATTACCATCTATTAGGATCTGAAATTCTGTGTGATAATGTAACCATCTGTTTATGTGGTTTACTTTTGTAAATAAACACTATGGAATAATCAATGCTCGAACCGATCGAGCAGGATGTTTACGGATGTAGCGACACCGTCAGTCATAGTCTTCCTTTGACAAATTAAGTTAGCAGACAGTGAGTAATGGATTTTACAGTGAGCAATGGACTTCACGTCAATATTCACAACTTCGATTAATTTTTATCAGTGGACCCTTACAAACTAAAGGAATATAAATAATCGAGGAATGGACACATATTTGGACTTCATGACCGCTTCAAAGCTAGACCCAGTGGCTAATTGAGCCCTGCGTTTATTTGTCAAAACGTGTAGCCACATTGGGCTCTGGTTTTAATTGAAGTTTCACGGTATGTCTCTGTCAACCCTGAAATGCAAAATTGACAATAAAACTGTCAGTTCAACGCTGCCTGGACTAGCAAATACTTTAAGGTTTTAAATAGGCTGGTGAAAATGTCCAGCCCATCTACATTTCCTGGTTTTAAACTCTGCCTCATTTGAATTAATAATTGATTAGCCCTTTTGTATATTTTTTCTCAACTATGGATAAAAGGACCTCAACCAGTTTTAAACATCAGTATCAGCCTACTATTCAAGTGGAGTATAATTTGATGAGTTTAGTTGTGAGGATACACTTATTCAGATTGATTTAGGGAAAATGTTTAAACAACACAACTTAAAATTAACTACAGATTCAAACCATTTTGATAAGCATCACCATCTCATTTTCACACAGAAATGCTCATACAGTATACAGTATAATGTGTACATGGTTTGGGAATCAGACTGTCGGAGTGTTGCCTTACCTTGACATGTTGGGGGCGGGGCTTCAAAAAGCAAATGGGAATTTAGTTTACACATAAGCTCTGCCTTTCCGACCAGTGTGTATCCAGGTAAACAGCGGTACTTCACAATATCACCTAACAAGGGAAAATAATAAAACCTCTATTAAGTCATCACAGATTTTACATTTAACAAGTGTTCCTGCAGAGTTGGGTCTTGATGACAGTCAGAGTAAAAATCCCAGCACAAATCATCATAAGGTTACTACTCACATACCCCCAGGATATTTCGTACTAAAAACACTGTGGATTTTGTCCTCATCTATTACATTTGATTGGAGGTGATCTCCTCACAGCTATTACGGACAGAAGGAACACTTACAGCAGCCAGTAAACTGGGCTTTAAGTTGTTTATTTTGTAAGTAGGGCACTCCAAAATAGTTAACATGTTGGTTCTCTTGCTCCGTTTTGAGAGGCAAAGTTTGACAGGCTTGCCATCTTTAAAGTGGTGGAGATCTACCACCTGACAGGGAGATGTAATGCAGGCTTCAGACCTTGCCCAGGAGGCATACAGTGCGCAAGCTCACTGCATGGGCCATGGAGTTCAAAATTGTTGAACAAAAACAAACAAGAACATTCAACCTTTCCATGAGCTTGTTCACAGATTGTACAATTGACAATTAGACTGACCGACAACAAAGCTTTGAGGTACTCCGTTCTGCCAGGTTTTGTTAATGTAAAATTCACAGTACATGTACTCCAATGTTCTGAGGGCTTGTGAGATTTTTATATATATTATTCCAAACTAGCTCCCATTGGTCTTTGCTGTATCACAGAGAATTGCGTCACTCTTGCTATGAAGAGGTGCAGGCCTGGTGCTGTTGTGGCAATAATTTGTCATCTTTATGACTGTATCTAATGACAATTTTTCAAAATAATATAAGGAGTAATGAAGTCTTTTATGACCCTGGAATTTAACTAATACACTGTAAATGTGCCTTTAAAAAGGTTAAAAACACAAAAATCCTTAAAAAATCAACTCACTTTTCTGAATTCATAAAAAGTTAACATTTCAAAATGTAATACTTTGCCAGATGTGCCTAGGCTCCGCATACCACTGGCAGGGTAAATTGATTATGCTGGGAAATGTATGCTTTTTTCAAAATACCAGGTCCTGTTGAGCTAAAAGGTCACCAAACCTAAGAGTAAGATGCTTAGAGCAAATCACATAATACAGAGCTGAGGGAAAATGGAGAACTTGAGAAGTGATTATTTCTGCCAAAATGGATGTTTTTCAAAAGCTTGGGAGAACATGCTGTATTTGGTGTTACATTTCAGCACAGTACATTAAGTAGAGAGAGGCTGGTCCAAATGTGTTTAGCCTAGCTTGACAGAATTCACAAAAGACATAGGAATAGAAAACAAGACTTTGTGGTTTATTAAGTGTTTAGTTTATGCATTAGTGCTATTTATTGAGCACACAGAGGTGTGCAGTAATTCCATAAAGCATTTCAGAAGCCTGGTACTTATAATGAAGCTGCTTTGCACAGTTGTGAATAAAACCTAGGTGGTATTTAAATGCATTGGAGACAACACGATACGACATTTACTGTAAATACCATTAAGACTATTTTATAGATGTTGGAAGGGTTATATTTTCTGAAGCCAGCTCTTTGCCCCTGTTTATGCTAAGCTTGTCTCTGTACTGGGTGCAAAGAGATGTAACTGACATAGTTCTTCTCATATAAACAGTATGAAAGCAAATAGGTAGATTTCCAAAAAATAAACAAAAAAACAAATGCATTCCTTAGGGATCTTTTATAAAAGCCCTGAAAGGCAAGTGTGAAAAAAATTCTGTTGATCCATTTTCTAAGTCTAATCTAAATCGTTTTCTCTCCTGTGTTTATGACTTAAGAACAGGTGAAAAAAGGTTTTGGCAGGATTACTTATCTTAGTTATTTTCGTTTGTGTTTTGGCTTTGTAATACTCATAGCGGCCACAAGAGGCTGTAGTGAACCACTTCAGATTAGCAGTGATTAAAATAAATTTCTAGCCAAAAGAAAGACATGACAGTAATGTCACATAACTTGCTAAAACTTTTTTCGCCTGTTTACACAGATGGAAAAAAAAGTGACTTACAAAGATTATCCTGAGAAATCTTTTTACCCACCTGTTCTTAAGTCACAAACACAGGAGAGAATTTAAAATTTTAAAAGGATCACCAGAATTGCCTCTCAGGGCTTCTGTAATTTTTTGAGACCCAAAGAGGTAAAGATATCCAGTATTTCACAGAACCAAAATTTTGTATAACCTTCTAGGGCTGCAGGGTATGGTGAAAAAATCATTAATTTGACATATATAACGATTGCCATATGATTCCTGATTAATAGGAATAATCATTTTTGCATCACAATTTTCATTTTCACTGAAAAATCTATTAAAATTGTGATGTTTGCTTACATTTGGATAACAAGATTTGCTACAGCACTTCATTAAAATGCTGTTTTGTCACATATTTTCCCTTTATCAAAAAATTGCAGCTTTTGCGATTTGGATATTGCACGTGGACATATTGCGATCTACCCGTGGTGGTTCCACAGGTTGGGAACCACTGCAGTAAGAAAAGGTTGCCAGAATGGTTACCGGCAGTCACCTTGTTGGTTGCCAAAGTTGACAGATGGATGGATGCTATATTATCATTTATAATCAAGAATGATAATAGTCTCTGTAATATTATTTGAGTGATATAAAAAATATATACCAAGAATGGTAAAATATTTTGCTTACGGTAATTTTATTTTGTGAATCTAGCTCTCTTTTGTTTCTTTCTGTGTGTCACAGACACACATTCACACACAGTGATACACTGAAGTGATTTTACTCTGAACGAGTGGCTCAACTTAACTAATAAACCAAATAAAATTAACAGTGGCAGACTAACGTTAGCCTGCTATATTTAGATCGTGCATTTGCAAAGTCATGTGGGCCATTAGTGAAGTAATTTACAATCAGCATAATAATGACCTCCTACAAGCCTGATCAGGTAATTTGTCAGTCCTGTCAGGTATGTGTCGTAATGATTAAGATGAACCAAACTAAATAAGGTTGAAAATGCTTCCTAATTTTGAAGAATGCACAAAAAAGTCACTGAAAAATGTTACTAAATGTGCCAAATTGTACTGTCAGTTTATCTATTTGTCAACAGTGGAAATCAGTGCAGCACTTTCATACTACATCAAAGGGTAATTATTAATTACCTATTTGGAAGTCTTCATCTTCATAGATCACCTCTGCATTATCCACAACAGGGGGAGGAGGGCATTTCTTCAGACGATAGGCTGGACAGAGGTGCAAAAACTATTAATAAGGCACATTAGATTTCAGCTGAAAAAAACAACAACAATTAGGTCTGCAGCACTGACATATAATAAGATGGGGGGGATTTGTGAGACATTTTTTTATTATTTGTTCAGCGTTAAATCAATGAGCATGAACCATAAAAATGGGTACAAGAAAAAGAAAGATGTTGCATCTCCATTTTTCATTCTGTCGCTGCCAAGGAGTTTATTGACGGTGTTTTAAAAAACGGAGCGCAGTTGCCTCTTTGGAAAGAGAAACCACATGGATGTGGAGAATGGGACAGTGGGTGTGATTTGTGATCTTTATCATTTTAAATATTCAGGTAGTTCTTTAGGGGCAGCCATGCTTGTATCATGGTGTTATAGGGGATATGACTTTGACATGAGGTTACTTTGTGCCTCAGAATGTCCCATCAGCCACGTACTGTAAAGGTTGGCCACTGTTCACTGAACCTGAACTAGGGCTTTAAATGTCGCATGTAGTGGGCATGTTCATGTCTTCAACATATTAAATCTAGATGGTGACCTTGACACAAATTGACATGCTATTATTAGGTAGTATGAATATTACATTATGAATCTAGTATGTGGCTGGTCTCTGGGCAGCATGAATCACCTGCATGCATTCTAGTCTGATAGCTGAAAATATAGAAGACAGGACGGTATGTATTTCCCTGGAAGTCAAAAATAGAGAATTAAATAATCATACTTTCAGTATAAACTGAAGAGAAAATGAGGAGAAAATGTCACATGGTGCTGAATCTTTCTGGGTGGCCTTGTGAGTTCAAAGAAGCACTGCATGATTTAATTCACAAGCGAACAACAGTGTCAAACTCTGCAAGAACTTGATTAACAAAACAATAACAAAAGCATCATTAATTATTTCATTTTAAACTGCATCTTTCTATTTCTCTACCTGCATATTAAGGGCGAAATCTGGCTTCCAACAGTAGCTAAGTGAAAAAAATGGGAAATAGGTGTTTTCAAGTGTGGATGATCTGCCCTCTTTTCAAACAATGATTCACTGGGTCCATAAACAAAAACATATTTTGCACTTAAAGTCAGGTAGCATTTAAAAAATATGAACTTTTAATTTAAGACAGAGGTGAAGATAGTTTGTATTTTTCCCTCAAAAACAATTGTTTGAGGTTTGAGAAAACAGGGTTAGGGTTAGGTGTAGAGCACCCTACGTCACTGGGGCTGTATCATTGTAACAAAACTTTAGAGCCCCACTAACAAAAGCTACACCGCAGAGTGCACGCACTACCAGTGATTCCTCAGAAAATGTTTACTGTTGAGGTAAAACACATCCCTGAAAGACCATGTGATAGATCTATTCAGAGATATGAACTTGATTATTCTTAAAAATGGTCAATAGTAGAGGAATAATGGCGAAAGCAGTGAAAGTACTGTTTGTTTGTTTTTTACTGTAAAAATACCTCTGACTTCATCTCTTATAGGTATCCACTGGTTATGGAACTGATACTAGACTATCAACTCCTAAATAAAGATGTATTTTGATTGAGGGAATTAGTTTGGTATTCGCAAACGCATATGGCACGTAGAAATATTAAAACAAAAAACATTCTTGTGCATTAAGTTTTGGTACCAAATGTTGGCACTGAAAACACTTGGTACTGTATATCTGTCTCTATACCTGTGTATCCATGTGTCTAACGGTATCTACAGTATATGCTGTACACGTACAGTACAGGGTTCCTATACTACCGGTAAGTGAGCGGGAGAGTGTGTATCTGTACCATGGAAGTTGAGAATGAAGAACCCTCCAGTTGAAAAGTCAGAGTGAAAGCGGATCAGGACCTTCTGGCTGGTACTGTAGGCAGACTCTAATGCCGTGTTGCCACTGAAGACTCCCAGCTGAGGACTAGACGTTTCAGGGCCGTCCCTAAATAAACAGAGAGACAACAAAGACAACTGATGATGCTTAAACTGGAAGCTGGATACAATACATCTAAATGACTGCAGCAGAAGGATGGAGAAAGACATACCAAGAGTCACATAATAGCTCGCAAAAATCTGAGCTAACTACGCGTATGACATAATAGTTAACTGTTTCTCTGATTTACTTTTACTCCAAAAATCACTGATTCTTCACATGAAAAGCAAGGTTCAAGATTCCAACATTTGTCACATACTCATATTTTCAAATTGTGCTCTGTAATGGGGGGATGACATACTCTAGAGACGTTTCTCAATCATTTTAGGTATTAATTTAGTAGCAAGATTTCAAACTAAATGTCTGAGAGTCAATTTTAATGTTTAAAGATTATGAAAGGAAAACAATAATGACTATGACTATTTATTATGTGTAGGATTTGAACATTTCTGACTTCTGGTTTGCTAAACAAGGTGTATATATCAACATTAATGTTAACTAACTTGTGTTCTGAATAATGATTTTATGTTTGGGGTGAGTAGATACGTAACACAGTCAACATGTTAACGAATAATTAGCAAGTTACATCGCAAATGACAATTACGCTTGCAACATTACAATTTACAGTCAATAGAAATGACATGAAACTAACAATTTAAACGTGTGACATTACAGATAGCACGTCGGGTATACGGATGACATGATATTGCTTAACGTCTTACTGAAATATAGGTAACTTCTGTATAATCATCCTTCACTGTATATGCCCAAGTTCAACCTCCATTTGTTTTGCTTGCAATAGTTTTTATTTTATCTTCTTTTCTGTGTAGAAATAAATAGATGTTTCTCATTGATCTGCTTGCAAAAATTCACCCCCACCTCACCCTAAAATTGCATTACAAATCTACGACTTTCTCCAAAACTGCCTCTGTAGATTCCTTATAATGGAAATCCATAATAGTGATGAAAAACCTAAATGGCTACATTCAGGTGTGACTTGATTCTTAAAATCATAGTGAATAAACAAACTACTGACTGGTGTCAAACATCAACAATGCGACTGCCACGGCTCTAAAGAAAGGTCTAGGGTTGGGATCAGTATGAATTTCTTTTGAAATGCTAGTTGTGGATTTGCTTTCACTGACTGGTTTTAATTACGAGAGAAAAATAAATCAAAAGCAGCCTTTGTTATTAAAATAAAACACATATCTGGTAAGTCCACATGTTTGTTCATTGAAAGGGAAGCAATAATATTTTAGTTTTTTCTTTCCTTTGCTTTTTTCACCCATTTCACACAAGTTCATTGAACAAAGCCCATGGCTTAAAGGCTTAACTTCACTCATTAAATATTGAATGTTGTTGAAAGGTTACATTTTCTAAAATTCTTAAATGCCCAGTTTTAGGTTTTTAATGAACATGCCATTGGATTAAACAAGGGTTTTAAAATTTTAATTCATGAAGAGTGCTGGGATCTCTTGGCTCCTCAATAATTCAAGGTCTTCTGTAGGTGTTGGAGCTCATTTGGAGAATCAAAATGGGCTATTTGGGTCATTTAAATAAAAACTGAGTTAGAATTTTGTGGCTCTATTTTGCTTACTGAAAAAAAAACAAAAAACCAATAGCAATATTTTTCTCCGCCGAACAAATATATACAGTTGAATTTATTAAAACATGTATTTGGGGGCTGTCAGTATTTGCTTTGAGGATGCTGATGGAGAAGTACAGAGAAGGTCACAGGGAGTTGCATTGTGTCTTCGTAGATTTAGAGAAAGCGTATGACAGGGTGCCGAGAGAGGAGCTGTGGTATTGTATGAGGAAGTCTGGAGTAGCATGTTAGAGTGGTGCAGGACATGTATGAGAGCTGTAAGACCGTGGTGAGGTGTGCTGTAGGTGCGACAGAGGAGTTCAAGGTGGAGGTGGGTCTGCATCAAGGATCGGCTCTGAGCCCCTTCTTGTTTGCTCTGGTGATGGACAGGCTGACGGATGAGGTTAGACAGGAATCTCCATGGACTATGATGTTTGCGGATGACATTGTTATTTGTAGTGAGAGCAGGGAGCAGGTGGAGGAGAATCTAGAGAGATGGAGGTCTGCTCTGGAAAACAGAGGAATGAAGCTTAGCCGCAGTAAGACAGAATACATGTGTGTCAATGAGAGGGACCCAGGTGGAACGGTGAGGTTACAGGGAGCAGAGGTGAAGACGGTGCAGGACTTTAAGTACTTAGGGTCAACGGTTCAGAGCAATGAGACTGTGGAAAAGAGGTGAAGAGGCGAGTGCAAGCAGGTTGGAACGGGTGGAGAAAAGTGTCAGGTGTGTTGTGTGATAAAAGAGCATCAGCAAGAATGAAAGGAAAGCTGTTCAAGACGGTGGTGAGACCAGCGATGTTGTACAGCTTAGAGACAGTGGCACTGAAGAAAAGACAAGAGGCAGAGCTGGAGGTGGCAGAGCTTAAGATGTTGAGGTTCTCTTTGGGAGTGACGAGGATGGACAGGATCAGGAACGAGTACATCAGAGGGACAGCTCATGTTAGATGTTTCGGCGATAAAGCCAGAGAGGCCAGATTGAGGTGGTTTGGACATGTTCAGAGGAGAGACTGTGAATATATTGGAAGAAGGATGCTGAGGATGGAGCTGCCAGGCAGGAGGTCTAGAGGAAGACCAAAGAGGAGATTTATGGATGTGGTGAGAGAGGACATGAAGTTAATTGGTGTGAGTGAAGAGGATGCAGAGGACAGGGTTAGATGGAGGCGCATGATTCGCTGTGGCGACCCCTGAAAGGGAACAGCTGAAAGGAAAAGAAGAAGATGATTTGGGGGCTGTATTTATTATTTAAACTTATTCCTGAAAAGTGTAGAAATTGGACAACAGCACAGAGAAAAATTGTGAACGAGCTTGTGAACAAAAAGGCTGCTGGTGTGAATCTCAACACCTGCGAAACAACATGGTCAGGAAGAGTGAATGAAATGTTCTCCCACACATTTTAAGTAAGCCTTACATCTGGAAATGAAGATTAAAGTCATTAAGATTTAGCACTGTCAATTGATCTACTTGTCTATCTACTACAGGTGGTTGACGCAAGCACAGTGCAGCTGAGAGGAAGGTGGGATTTGGAGGAATATATTAACAGAGTTATAGGGGCTGATGCGATTCACCACCGAACAAATCACTTATTTTTAAAGCAGTACGCTTTCTGCCACAACACTCTGAGTCCTACAACGGAGAGAACAGTGGATCCACCACAAAAACGTCTTTGAAAGTAAACTGATGGTCTTCATGCAAGAGATACAAAAATGCTATGTGAAACTGATTTAGAAGAGACAGTAAGAAGATACAGCAATAATGCTGTGATGTGACAATAGATATTTCTGAAACCTTTTTATTACAATATTGTGACGTATCTTAAATTTGATCTCTTCCTGTTCAGAAATGCTGCATTATTGTTGGGTGCTCTAATTTTCTGAGCTTGTATGACTATACAGCAGTGAAAAAAACAATAAATTATTCTATAAATTTTCATCACTTCTACATTGATTTTTCTCTCTCAGAGATCCAGCACTAGGATAGATTAAATATTATATCAAAGCACCAATAGTACACAAAATATTTTCAACATTGTTGAACAACATTTTACAATACTATATTGATTTTGTTGATTTTTGTCAGTATACCGCATCATAAACTACTGTGTTGCTCTGGGGTTAGATCCATAGCCCACAGTCAGAAATGCTTCAGTGACATTAGGCAATGAGCCAAACACAACTGGTGACAGACCACAGAGACAGTTTGGCTTCAGTCCCTGACATCTGGATGCAGCCGCCATCACGTAAACCCCAGGGAAGAAACCAGCATATACACATCACTGAGATATGGAATATACAGGATATAGTAATGCACAAGGCAAAAGACAACCCAATGCAAATTTTTTTATCAGAGACCAGAACAGGAGGAGGCTGGTGAAGTAGGAAACCAGCATAACCACTGACAGCAGCGGTAGAATGAATGATCAGAAAAATGACAGTGTAGGCTCCTTGGATCGAAAAACTACCTCATCGACTTGTTTGAAAGTGCCTGGTGATTGCAAGAGCCAGCTGTTAGTCATGGCATTGCACGAATTCAATGCTCAGCCTGAACTAAAGCAATGCTATGCTATGAATGCATTAGTCCGTATGTCATCTTACGCTGATTGCTCATTATTTGAAGTACACACAAACACTTTTTATATGTACAGTAACTATGTGAAAAATAAAATCTTGGCAAAAGTTTCCACTGTAATTTTAATTTTCATCAATAACAGGTTTGCTTTGGTCCACTTATTCAAATCTAGTGTGACTAATCTTTGGGATCAAACCCTAAAAGTTAACCATTTAAAGTTCCATATTTAATTGAAATTATGCTCCCAATCAATTTCCTACTAACCCAACAGTGCATGCAGGGCATATTGTGTCTTTTCCCATTCTCTCTCAAATTGAATTCAGCAATCCAAACAGTCAAATGCCCAAATCATGACAAAAGCAGTGACCCCAAGCTTAAGCTCTAATGAGTACAATGAAATAATGTCAGTTATCCTGTTTTTTCAACAGTTCGCCGCTGATGCACATAATTAAAAGTATTCCAAATATAAATTTCATCATTAAAAAAGTTTCAGGAGGTCTAGTGTTCATAATCTAAATAGGATGTAGGACAATAATTCACTGTAAACCTATTGTACCTCTCACATAGCTCCAACCTTCCACATGAAAAGCACATTTATATCTGTCAAAAAGACCCAACGATTCACCAAAAAACAAGGATATAAGATAGAATATAAGATCTGTTGAAACACAGATGAGCAGTGTCTCTGTCAAAAAGAAAGGTGGTCAGAGTCACTGATGCAACAACCTTTGATCTGACTGACAAAAACTGGAAGGCAATTATGGATGTTCCACCTGTGCTGGCATCACTATCTACAGTACGGTTGTCGGGAGTAAAACAAAAGAATTTTATTACAGAATGTTCGCAGTTATTAATCCAAGTACAATCTATATTAATGAAATTAGTAATTCTTTTCAGACACATTAGCGTAGATATAAATAATCCAATACATTATTATAATTCAAACGATATAAATACTGTTTATCCAGACCCAGAGTACTGATGGCTTCTATTTACATGGCTATAATTCAGCTGCAGTAGACCTTTGGATCACCCACTCTAAATCTGTCTAAGGCCCTGGAAGGTAGATGGTATCCCCCTGGGAGAGAAGAGCACTTCCCTCTTCAGTGCCAGCGTCCAGTCACTTCCAAAGAGTCCATCATGTAAGCACTGATCTCACATTTCAGAGGTCTTTCGGTATCCTTCAATCTATGAATGTGATTTTACAATTTTGCTACCCATGAAATGTGCCAAAAACACACAAATCACCTAAATCAATTTGCAACTGCAAAAAAACTTGATGACATCTCTCCATAGCTCTGTCCATGGCGCTGATAGCTGGCGATATTGAAAGTGAGTGGTCATCGACTGTGAATGTATTACTTTCCCACTGCCTGCATTTCAACTGCTCACTCCCTAGAGCTTGACTTTTGATACTGAAAATTAAAGACTGACCTCATCCACATGCCAAAAATTTCTTTCCTAAAAACCTAAACTACACCAAATGATGACTTGATCTTAATTTTCTTCCTAATAAATTCACTGTTCAATATTATTTTTGACGGCAAAAACGTTGAAAAACTGAAACTACTAAGTAAGAAATTTCTCTTGGACTGACCCAAGCTTTTCAATCCAGCTGAGTCCCGTTGGATTTGTGAACACAGCTCCACCACTCCTTTCATTACATTTCCCACTCCCCACTGAATCTCATAATTTCTGCCAGAGTTCCCAAGCTGTCTCCGGGTCTGCGTATGGCCATGGTACTGAGTTAGATTGAATTGGTCAGTGGTCCCATTGTAAATGCATTACTCTCACACTCCCTGTATTACAATCTTACCTCTACACTGAATCCCATTATTACTGCAGGAGAGTCAGTGTATGCATAGCACAGTGTATATGTATCAGCAGTCTAAGGAGCTGTGATCCCTGTGTATCAAGCATGCCATATACAGATCCGTATGGGTTTGTGTGCATCTCTGTGTATGATAGTCACAAACAATTGACACATGTTGATATATACCTTTGTAGATGCAAGATTGTGTTTGTATAAAGTAAAGATCTAATGAATAAAAAAATGCAATCAGTACCAGGGACAAGGTTACCACCAATAAAATATATTCCAAAAAGTCTGTGAAAGGGACAGAGAGATTAATAAAAAAATAGAAGTAAAAATTGATACAACGCCATCTTCTTATTAGTGTGCAGAGAGGAGACGGGCTATAAGTACA
Organism: Coreoperca whiteheadi; assembly: GCA_011952105.1. Taxonomy (NCBI): domain Eukaryota; kingdom Metazoa; phylum Chordata; class Actinopteri; order Centrarchiformes; family Sinipercidae; genus Coreoperca; species Coreoperca whiteheadi. The sequence goes on from CM022485.1 coordinate 20,140,370, forward strand.
TTCAAGACTTACCTGGCAGTGATGCAATCAGTCCCAGGATAAAGGGCAACATTGAAAAGAAGCTTATGCATTTGTGTGTGCATGTAAGTTCAAATATGAGTGTACCCAGACCTACCAGACAGCGATGTAATCAGTGACAGGCTCTGTCTGCAATAAGGTAAAGTTGATATAAACTCCATGTCCGTGGGGAACAGTGATGAGCCAGCTACAATCTTGGGAGTTGGGGTATTCATTGGGGTATTGAGGTGAATAGATCGTCCCGTTTTCCGCCGTGACATTATAGTCGCAAGGAGCTGTAAAAAGCAGAGTTATAAGATTATCTATTTGCAAATTTGTCACTTTCTTCCAACAGGCTAGACCTGCAAGAATCAGGAGACAAGAATAACTGTTGAGCTGTAGACTGTGAGAAATATTATTATCACCATTATTTGTAGTAGTAGAGGTTGAAGCAGCAGTAGTAGGAGCAGTAGAAATAAGGGAATTGATTGAGCTACTGATGTATAGAGTAAATGATCCAAATGACACAGGAATGTTTACTTTCTACTTAACTGCTTACACTGCTGGCTTGTGATACCGATGAAAGATGAAATTCAATTAGGATAACAACGTTTACTAAAAGTCCAGATTTTAAATCACAATCAGTGTGTGAGGGATGGGGATGTTCTGGGGTAAAAATACTACACCACATGTGTAACAACACAACATGACCTGGCTAATATGAGAAATGTGGCAATGATTGTAAGATTATTATTCATGTCGGGAGTAATGACACCCGGTTACGCCAATTGGAGGTCACTAAAATTTATGGTGAGTTGGTGTGTACATATGCAAAGACAATGTCGGACTCCTTAGTTTTCTCTGGGCCCATGCCAAATCTGACCAGTGATGCGATAATTTCAAATCAGTTTAATTTATATAGCCCAATATCACAAATGTGCCTCAAAGGGCTTTACAATCTGTACAACATATGGCACCCTCTGTCCTTAGACCCTCAATTCGAATAAGGAAAAACTACGCATAAAAAACGCTGCTGGCTGTCGAGGTGGTGTCCATCAAATGATGTGGGCTTCGTAGATAATTGGCGGACTTTCTGGGGAAGATCTGGTCTGATTAGGAGAGATGGCATTCATCCCACTTTGGATGGAGCAGCTCTCATATTTAGAAATCTGGCCGACTTTATTAGTGGACCTAAACCCTGACAAACCAGAGTGGAGACCAGGGGGCAGAGTTGTAGTCCTACATGCTTCTCTGCGCTTCCAGAGCAGTTACCCACCCAAAACTCCATAGTGTCTGCCTCCTGGCCACTTAAATTATTAAAATTTAAAAGTTAACAGAAGAGGAGTTATACATGACAACCTAAAAAAAAAATTACCATTGCTGAAATAGAACATCAAAATAGAAGAATTAAATGTGAACTCTTAAACATCAGATCTCTGTCATCTAAAGTTGTACTTGTGAATAATTTGATATCAGATTATCATATTGACTTATTTTGTCTTTCTGAAACCTGGCTGGGTCATGAAGAATATGTTAAATGAATCCACTCCGCCCAGTGATGCTAATGCTCACATTCCTCGAGGCAACAGCCGGGAAGGTGGAGTTGCAGCCATCTTCGACTCAAGCCTAATAATCAATCCTAAATCTAAACTAAATTATAACTCATTCGAAAGCCTTGTTCTCAGTCTTTTACACGCAACCTGGTAAACACAACAGCCAATCCTATTTGTTATAGTGTACTGGTCCTTATTATGAGTTTGTAACTGAATTTACAGAGTTTCAATCAAGTTTAGTCCTAAAAAAAGATAAAGTAATTATTGTAGGTGTTCATGTGAACACTGAAAATGATAGCCTTAGTACAGCGTTTACCTCATTATTAGATTCAACTCTGTCAGTGTACATAAACCCACTCACTGTTTCAACCACGCCCTCGACCTCATGGCATTGCAATCAAACAGTTAACAGTCTTTCCATAGAATCCTTCATTATCAGCCCCTTATTTAATAACTTTTGAAACCCTACTACTAGACTACACACCATTAGGTAAATACTGCTACACTAGATGTCTATCTGATTGTGCTGTAGATAAATGTAAAGAAGTGATTCCATCTGCATTTAATTCAACGACATGTCTCAATATAACAGAGGACATCTCAAATTGATCATCTTGTTGATAGTGCTGCAGGTTCACTGCAGACGACACTCAACTCTGTTGCCCCTCTAAAAAAATCAGATAAGAAAACAAAAGAAGGTTAGCACCATGGTATAACCTGCAAACCCGCGAATAAAAGCAAACATCGCGAAAACTTGAAAGGAAATGGCGTTCCAACAATCTGGAAGAATCTCGTTAGGCCTGGCAAGATAGTCTTAAAACATACAGGAAGGCCCTCAGTAATGCCAGAGCAACCTACTACTCATCATTAATAGAGGATATTAAAAACAATCCCAGGTTTCTTTTCAGCACTGTAGCCAGGCTGAGACAGCTCTATTATTCTTTAATGATACAATTAAAAAACAATTAAAACTATTAAAAAGACAAAATTCATCACGTCCTGCCCCCAACTGGTACCAAGCTATCTTCAAACGTAGACAATTTATTCATCTAAGCCGTCAACCTGTCTCTTAAACCACATTTCAATCTAGGTTCCTTAAAGATGTTTTACCCCTAGTTAGTACTTCTTTACTATATATGATCAATCTGTCTTTATTAACAGGCTATGTTCTGCAGTATTTCAAAGTAGGTGTAATTAAACCTCTTTTTAAAAAGAGAGCGAACACACGATTGGGTTCTGTGTCAACCCAAAGGTAATTTCTTTGAAGTACAAAGAGAATTATCATTATTCAACTTTTTTTTTTTCTTGATCCAGGGGTTTTAGCCAACTATAGACCTATATCTAACCTTCCCTTTATCGCTAACATCCTTGAGAAAACCGTTGCCAATCTAAATAATAGTATATTTGAGGATTTTCAGTCAGCATTTAGAGTGCATCATAGCACAGAGACAGCACTGGTGAAAATTACAAATACCTTTGATTTGCATCAGACAATGGACTTTTCTCTGTAGGTGTCTTGTTAGACCTTAGTGCTGCATTTGACACCATTGATTCCTAGAGTCTCCAAAAGTAGAACAGGAGCTAGAGTCAAGATCCTCTACTGTGGAATCAGATCCCAGTTTGGGTTCGGGAGGCAGACACCATCTCCACATTTAGGAGTAGGATTAAGACTTTCCTTTTCGATAAAGCTTAGAGTTACGGCTGGCTCAGGTGAGTCCCGAACCATCCCTTAGTTATGCTGATATAGGCCTAGACTGCTGGGAGGCTTCCCAAGATGCACCTCTCCCCTTCTGTATGCATTCTCATCCCATAAATGCATGTTACTAATTCGATATCTTCTCTCTCCCATAGTTTTGTCCTTTCCCGTCGCTCCCTTCTCTCTTACTGTCCGTTTTAAGAGGTATTTCTGCCTCCGGAGTATGGATCTGTGATTGCGACCACCTGCTGGAACAGTGCTGGTGTGTCTATGGTGGGGTGGGGGGTAGGGTATGGGGGTCTGCTCGTATAATATATAATTGTATACAATTGTATATACTATGATTTATGGATGCATCATCTACACTTATGTTTTACAACCTATATTTTGTCATCATAATTGTATATACTATGATTTTTTTGTTGTGAATCTATTCTGTACACACGCCATCTATTGTATGCCTGTCCTTCCTGGGAGAGGAAGGACAGGCATACAATAGGATCTATTAACATCCTTTTTGATAGATGTTAAAAAGGTTTTTTGGGTATTTTTCCCGTATTTGAATCGCGGGTCTATGTTGTACAGATTGTAAAGCCCTTTGAGACAAATTGTGATTTGTGATGGATGGATGGATAGATATTGGGCTATTTAAATAAAATTGAATTGAAAAAAAAAAAAAGAGTACATTTTACACCTTTATTTTCACAGGTACATACCTTTAAAATGTAAAATACATTCATATCAACAAGTCATTGATTGTTCTTACCCTCACAGCGTGGAAATGGGTGGTTCCACTTCCGGTTGGTCCCATGCAGGCACGTTAGTACTGGGTGTCCGATCAAAACATAACCATGATAGCACTGAAAAGTTACTGATTGGCCAGCACTGTAGTCACTGTTGATGATGTCACCGTTAGGGAAAGGAAAGGGGTCCTGGCAGTTCTGAAGTTGATAGGCTAAAGAGAGATGAAGAGAAATGACTTCCAGTGTGGAAATAGTTTAATTTTAGATTTACCTGATTTTTAGCCATCAGGAAAATAAAATAAGCTGCTCTTTGGAAAACTAAATAAGCAGGCATACAGTTATATATATTAATAAATAAAACGTGGTTGTATATTTGTTCCTCTGTATTCTACTGTGTAGCCTTACACAGCCTTTTATGCCTGCCTCCCAAGTCCCAAAATGACAGCTGCAATTCATTGTATTCAAACCATTTATTCCATCTACAGCTAATGGACTTGAAGGGGCATTAAACTCTATGACCCACAGAGGCTACCAGTAGTAAGTGCAGCAACATCAATAGCTCTAATCTCCTCCTACACAGTCTGACAATCTGGCGCATGCATACATGGCATGCCAGCACTTGCTTGAGGGAACGTCGGTATCACAGGTCTATTTAGGGCACATCTCACTCTGCATGAGTGTCAATGGCAAGTCAAGCCCCTCCATTAGATGTGCCATTGACAGAGAGCAGAGGTGGCTGACTTTTGAATACCAGCTGCTAATAAAGGCTGGAGAGAAGGACAGCACCTCATAGCACAAGAACAAGCACTCAGCACCAGGTCAATAGAAATGCAGCACTGGACAGAACCCGAGGCGCAGATTGTGCAAAGATGCCTCAGAGACAGTTTATGCTGGTAGTAGCAGGATCTAAGATGTAGGAAGGAACTGCATCCAACACAATCAAGGCGCAGGATGTATACAGGAACACCTGTGTTGCTGCCGTCCCAAGTCCAGATGGGAGAGGCCACAAAGGATGCTTAAGAACATCAGAACTAAGATCTTGATGGGACCTTTAGATTCCGGCAGGTAAATAAATGTTGACGGAACTAACTGGACATTGTGGAAATGAAGACGGAACAGAAAAACAAGTGGTGACAGATGTAGAAATCTCATGTGAAAGCAACATAAAGGGAAAGGATTGTGAGAGGATAAAGAAATACAAGGGGCTGAAAGAGAAACAAGACCGAAGGTGGAAAATGTGGTAGTGGAAGTACTAGCAGCTGTGAAACTACAACCAAGAAGGTGCAATGTCAGAGATGACAAACACTAAAACTGGAATCAGTTTATTAAAGACATTTGGATCAATACGCCGGTGTGTGGGTACTTTTCTATTGTACTCACGACAATGTTTTGACACTCAGCACTTATCACACTGAGGTTTTGTGGATGTGCAGAACCTGAGCTTCTGTCATCTCTCGTGTGGAAACATGTCCACAACTTTCAAACGCCAAAAGTGGGAGTTAGCAGTGACAAGGACTGCAGTGTTAGGGGACTTTGCCATTGCAAATTGGGAGAAAAAGGGAAAAATGATTATGTGCATGTGAATGTGAGTTAGCTTATGTGTAAGTTAGTAAACCTTGTTCTAGTTATGCTGGTGTATGGCCCATAGTGCATATCTTGTATCTTTGAAGTGAAGCACTTAGGGCTACAAGTAAAGCCTGCTGGACAAGATGCCAGTCTCTCACAGGGGCTTACTAACAATCCATCGCTTTTAATGATGAGAGGAAAGCCATAAGGTTTATAAGTCTTTACCATGACTCATCCACGGATCAAAGCTCAAAACCTCATAGCAATATGTTTTTTCATCCTACCCTTCATTTTCTAGGAGTTGGGAAGGCTTTGCAATTTGGCAACTAGGTTTGGATGTTAATTTATTCAGAACATTTGAGGAGATCATTAATTTTCTTTTCTTTCTCTAAATCATTCAAGCAACCATCTTGTCTTCCCTACCCCAAAGCTGAAGAAACTAAGCAGAGGGCTGAGTTTTTAATACAGGTCTGTTCTCTCAGTGTCCCTTGGGGGGCTGTATTCAACTGGAAGTGCCTGCAGAAACCTCAGGGTTGCTGGCCCTTTGTGTCTGCAGTCATTGCCCTAAAAACAAATCTTAAGTCCAAAATCAGAGGAGAACTCACCCTGATAGGTCAGTTTGAACCCCGGCCTGTTCTCTGAGTGGTCACTGTAGAAGTGTATGATTGTGAGGTGGGTAGTGCTCAGCAAAGGGGGTGGGATCTGCGAGCCAGTAAACTGTCCAATAAGAGAAGAGCTGTGCTGTGGGCCAGCCCTGACCTCCAGGAAGTCATGGTTGTCTTCAGAAGAAAAGTTTTGGAACTGAATATGGGCTCCTAGAACACAAACACAGAATATAATAGACTATATACACAATCACGTATTACAATCCATTAAAAGTAGTTTGTGATAACAGGATCTTCGTTTTCATGCCATATTAGGTGGCTTACATTTTATGGACCTGAGAATAACTTTTTTTTTCAGTTATTTTCAGAGTGTGCATACAACATAGGGACAAGTTGTATGCATAGAGACAAAGTGCAATGAGTTCACACTTTGAGATCTTTTTTTTTTATATTTTGACGACTTGCACCAAAGATACAACTGCTGTTTTGTTGTCTTAGACAATAACAATAAAGCTGTTCTTGAGTTTTGCAGTCATTTGAGTTTACAAATACAATTTCTGAAAATCAAAATCATATCATATCAACTAAAAACTAGCTGCAATTACACACAGGGCCATATACGCCATGCAAAAGATGAAAACTGTGTCCTATTCAAACCATAAGTTACTGTAATCATTAAACAGTACAACACCATGCATCAGCCTCCAATTAAACATGTGGTGAAGCTTTCAATAAACCATGTGTTACTGCTGCAGATTTTGTGCTAAAAAAGAAGGTCTGTGTTTCCCAGCTACCACAACAGATGTATCAAAGCGGCATATTCTTTTTAGGAATACTCTTCCATCCCATAATACGTACCATATCCAGTTGGCAGGGTGATTTGCCAGGTGCAGTCCAGGTTGCCGGGGTAGTTGCCAGGGAAACCTGGACTAAGGATGACACCACTCATCTCAGACAACACTCCGCCGCAACGAGCTGACAACACAGGCAGAGCAAACACATTGTTAAAACAGGCAACACATGAGCAATGTACAGTAGAGAGATCACTTTATCCTGTTTGCGTCAACAGAAAGAAGGTCACACCACAGCAAAAAAGCCAAAAATGTTAGATTATACAGCCGCAAGCGGCAACAAAAGGAGTACAGGTGACCAGGGGATTTGTAGTATCAATATTTATAGTCAGTGGCTGCTTTATTAGGCACACCTGTATAATCTTTTCCTATTCAATCCAACAGCTCTGCCACAAATTCCCCCTTTATGAAGTTTATAGTGTTCAGTTTTTGGTGATACTGTCAGAAATGTATAAATTCATTTATGTCTTTACTGAGGTCATAGTTATAGGCGGTGGTGTACTGGACATTATATTTGGAGGTGTCGTTATTTGTTCTCCCAATTTACATATGTGAGGAGGGGGCAGAATATTAGAAACACCTCTGACTATAATGCAGTCCAGTACCAAATCATAGCGTCAAAAAACACAACCAACCATTATAGGCTTCATAAAAATAGACTCTATGGCAGAACAGCTATATTGGATTGCAAATGATAGGAGGTGTACCTAATAAAGTGGCTACTGAGAGTATGTATTATTAAGAATGTTTTCAAATATTTCATTATGTTGAAAATAAAAAAATAAAACTAATATATAGAGTTATGGATTTGATGTGCTTGGCCACTGCCAATGTAAAAATAATATTTTTGTTTTTGTCTAGTATTCTCACATTCGAGGTATCACATAGGGTTGGACACAGAAAGACTATATAGCAATTGTGGTTCATTAGGGTGATCAAACTATAAAAATTCAATTTAAAAAATCAACAGAGAAGCATCATTAAGTTCACTCATTTGGAGTTAACCAACGTATATATCAAACCAATTGTCACTTTTTGTCACTGTTTGAAGAATCAGTTCTAGACTTCATAGGAGCTCGGACCATGTGTGCTGAATTTCTGTAAATGTAAAGAATGAATGGTGATGTATATTTAAAATTGTATATGCCATCTTATTATGGTGCCCCCTTCTGACATATTTAAACATGATTTGGTTGATCCAAATGCTGGGTTTGACACATACTCAAGGGGGCTGTGGCACAGCTGAGTTGAGTTAGACATGTCAAGGTGGAGTTTGATTGGAATTGGCTTGTCAGACCTGCTACAAGTTTTCACCAAGGAATGAATTATTCAGGCCTAAACATAAACATCAATGTAATCAAGGTTCCTTAACACGGTTGCTGAAGTTAGGAAGCTTTAGCTCTCAACACAAGGTACAAAATTCTATTTGTCCCAGCAGGTATATTGATCCTATAGATCATTGACCCTATGTCAGTCAAGAAGTTGCTAACTTTCACAAATCTGATTTCAAGGTGATAACTATAAATATACCAACTAAGTCATAGTTAAGAATTACACTTTCTCATTCAGAATTCCACACACTGACATGTAATGAATTAATTAAATAAACTGATATTTCCCCCCTTAAAATGGAAAATAAGTCATCAAACAGTAGCTTTCCAAATAACTCTTTTAGGAATATCTGAATGTAAACCTGTAACACTTTTGTATTTAGGCCGAGACACATCTCTTATCTACTAGAATGCTTCTGTCACTAAACGTTCAATGTGAACCTCAAACCTACAGGACATATTTTCTCTTCCTATTGGATCGATCATTCACAACACAATTTGGCCAGCAGAGTGGTGTGTGTGGGTGTTTTCCTGCGTGTGTGTGTGTGTGTTACCTATGCAAAGAGGAGGTGGGTAGTTCCATCGACGCACAGTCCCAGGCATACAGGAAATGTGAGAGTGGCCCTGAAAGTGATAATACAGTGGGTTAGGTTCAAGCAACAAAGATATCGTAAGCAATTCTGTTACGCTTTAATCAGTAAAGCATGACACTTAATAGAAGCAGTGGTGGAAGAAGTATTCAGATCCTTTACTTAAGTAAAAGTACTAATACCACACTGTGAAAATACCCCACTACAAGCAAAAGTCAAAACCTTACTTGAGTAAAAGTATGTAAATATCATCAGGAAAATGTACTTAAAGTATCAAAAGTAAAAGTACTCATTGTGCAGTAAAATGGTCCCTGTCAGTGTTTTATTATTATATATGATGTTTCTGCATTAATGTGTATGCTGCATTTTACTGCCATAGATGTTTAAGGTTCTGCTATGGTTTAACTGCTTTATATAGTGTTGGGTAGTTTAATCTACAGCAAAGTATCATATTCTACAAGATCATCATATGTTTGTAGCGTCCCTGTCCTGTGAGAACCACATATCTCTAAAAAGTCAGCCCTGTTTTCAGCTTGGTGAAATGACAATGCATTTTGCAGCTAATACAAGGGGGTTTTAAAATATTTTTATTTAGCTTAACAAGTAGGATAATTTTCCCAATCCATAAAGGAACACTTCATCCTTCAGTTTATAACAAACATTCGAGGTAATCACATTTGAGATGTAGTGGAGGAGAAGTATAAAGCTGCATAAAATGGAAATACTCAAGTGAAGTACAAATACCTCAAATTTGTACAGTACTTGAGTATATGTACTATTGTATAAATGTATAGTTATATTCTACCACTGACTAGTAGTAAAGTGGAGAAAAATGTGCAATCTTAGCATTTTCTATGATTAGGAATTAGATTTTGACTTAATCTATGAACTATTCTGGTGTGTTTAAGTTAAAATGCAGCCAATGTTACTGACAGTGACAGCAGTTTGTGTCTGTTCACTAGGTTTGCCCCACAATATTTAGTGTGCTTCAAATAAATAACATTTAAAAGATTGAGAACTGAATTATCTGTTGAATAAATACCACAATATGGGGAAACCAGTAGTTAACTATCTATAATCAGCATCTAAAATATGTATGTATATATTAATAAATTTGTTTATTGGTCCTTTTGTGTGTCTGTGTTTATTACCTGTAATGTGTACCCAGGTTCACAGGTGAATGCTACCACCTCATTGACCATATATCTGTCTCCTGTTTTAATGCCATTGGCTGGGATCATTGGCTCTGGACAGGTGGTAAGACCAACAGCTACAAAAAAAGGAAAAGAGCATAAACACGATTAACTATGTCATTACTATTATTTATTGTATCATTAAGTTGTCTATGTAAACATTAGGTCGCCTCTGGCTCAAATCATGTGCTCTAGACAAATGACTTGAGCCAGATATGGACAGAAAATACATTAAATGTGACGTGATCATCACTTCCTTAAGTTTTAGACAGCTAAACTCACATTGCGGTCTTGATCTTTATTATGAAACATATCATGGCCGAGTAAAATAATTGTAATCTACACTGCAGTAACAGCAATACAATTCCCCTCTTCTGTTCACTACCTTGTCTTTGCTTCAACATTGCTTTCCCATTGCTTTCCCATCTTCTTCCTTCTCTTGTATGTGACTTTTCTCTTGAAATGAACACACCATATAAAATACACAATCTAAGCAAAACACAGCAGTTCACCGAATTACTGTATCTGGCACTTCTTTGCATTCCACAGGATAATAGTGGTTCTAAGTAAATTGAAGTTTTTCAACACAGAAAATGACAATATTGACGTTCATTTGATGAATAACTAATGTGACAGATTAATTTACAAATGTTCTTAATGTGTTTTTTTCACTAATAAACAAAGGCCCATTTATGAGTTGAAAGCTAGTAAAATAAAAAGCTTGTACATTGTCAGTGGGGACAGCAGCCTCTGAAATATGCTTAAACATATGTGAAGGTAACACAAAGACTTTGGTTGTGTATTCCCAACACAATAAAGGTTAAACACATCTTTAAAAAGTTTTACAGCAGCCCAAATAGCATCAGTTGGAGTGTATGTGTGTGTTTGTGTGTGTGTCTGCTTGTGTGTTTCACTTGGAAACTTCCACAGGAGACTGCCCTAGAGTGGTTACCATGGCAACACATGGTAGAGGGTGGATGAGGGATAGAGAGTAAAAGAAGGAGAAAGAGAAGAGTGAATGTGTGTCTGTGTGTGTGTGTTTGCTTCTGCTCTTGCTGGTTCATTATCTACCTTCCTACCAGCACAACAATGTGATCCCACTGAGCTCACAAACAGACCCACACACATATCCCAGTGTATGACATTTGTGGGTGTGTGTGCTTGACTGACTTCTATATGAGTGTGTGCTTGCAAAAGGGACGGGGGAGACTTTTTTTTTTTTTTTTTTAAGATCATAAGGGAAATTGCTGCATGAGACTGTAACTTCGAGACACACATGCATGCACACAGTGTATTATAAGGCAGAGCATCAGCAGGCTGTCAGGGCAACTGATCAATGAAACTATTCCATTTGGCTGACCATTCCCCTCTCTCTCTCTCTCTGTGCTAGCAAACTGCTCTCTCTTTTCCCTGGTTATGACAGAGCAGTGATGCTCTGTAAAATGCTGACAGTACCACAAACTACCCCAGTAGGGCCACTCGACTACAACTAGACAGCGTCAGCATTTAAGTCTAACTGACTGGATTTACTATACTTCTGTTTCAGTTTACTTGAGGACAGACGAGGGACAGAGATGTCTCACTCTGCCCTTTAGTAGAAAGTCCCTTTAGTCAGCTTAAAATTATGAGAACATCATCAACATAATCATTCCCATGTCCCCAGAAGATTATTTTGTCCACTTATACAAGCTACCACATTACTGCAAAACTGACAACAACTTGTAGCAGCACTAAGCTACATAGCTAAACGGTGGGTCTTGTTTCTACAGGAATCATAGTGGAAAACATAAGACAGTACAGCAAAAAAAAATATTGGTGCACATCAAGTATTACAGTACAGTTCAAGAAATAGTTCCACTATTCCAGGTTTCTGAGTTGAAAATTGATCATAGAGACCATTAAATGAAAATCATTAGCAAGAGTCTAAAAGTCCTTTTTTAGACTTTTCACAGAATGAACGATCATCTGAGGGGAAATAATAATTTTGGTGTCTCTGTTCTTATTGCCTATTGAACAAGTAAGCTGACCGATTGTGGCCAAACTTGGTGTTTAATGAAAAAAGTTAAAACCCTACTTTGTAGCAAGACCTCCTGTAAAGAACCTTTTAGGCAAGCGTGGAACAAACTCTACTACAGATTAAAGGGCTGGCATTCATTTTGAGATAACTAACATCTGAGTTCTGCAAGAGCTCTTATGGTGGTGTAATGTATGATATATATAAAGATATTGAAGATAATATCTGTTTTTGTCTCTCTTTTTGTCCCTCTGCCCTTCACTCTCCTTACATCTCTCCTTTTCTGTCTGCCCTTCTTTCTATCTCTACTCTACCCTGTACTTCCTTACAACTTTCAGTGTGAGCTACACATACAAAGACTGACACACAATTGTAAGTACTGTATAAATACATGTTTACACCCATAAACACAAGACTGGGGTCATGCTTGTTTTTTTTTCAATGTGACGCATGTCTATGCGGTCCCATTTTACATTTTTAATTCAAACTGGCGATCACATGGTGTTAAAATGTAGAAAGAACTCTAAGCACAGTCTGGGCAATCCTAACTAGACGTCTTCATAAATACAGAACGTTGGACCTTGTCCATACGGACATGTGAAAAACCTATCCATACTGTATGTGTATACTGTAAATTCGTTAAAGCTGGAGTGCAAGACCTTTACATATACCTGTTACATTCAAGCCCTTGTCAAACGAGTTCACACAATGCTGATTAGCCTATCACCGCCAGGTAAATCTCTCTGTATTTCGTTTTGTTTTTAAATCTAGTGTCTGTGGTGACATTCCCACGCTGGCGCACCGGTAATGATGCATTTTACAACCAGCAATGGTTGGTTTGGACAGGTTGGTAAAGTATTTGGAGTTGGCTATGCAGCTATTACATTTATTCTACCTAAATAATGGATTATTGTCCTGTAACTGTGGAAATTTCTCTGTATTTTTGTAACAATTTCTGAACACGAGCCTGGGAGGAGCTCGCTGTAGGTGTACATCATAAACAAGCGTAGACCGTGTTTGTGTAATTACTCTCACTGCCAGAAGGGGGAGAAAAAAGTTCCACACTCCAGCAAAAAAAGAGAGATAGTCAAACCTGATCTGAACAGACCCAAATAGCGAAAGAGAACACCAACAGTGTCAGCAGCATTATGCACCACAAATTAACAAGCTGCTGTACTAAAAATCTTTTGTAACACATGTCGTTTTTTTTCCTGCATTTCAATCTCCACTGTTGTCCTGTTATGATTAACCATGTAATCAGAGCTGATACCAAGTACTCAGTACACTCTGGTATTACATACTGTGGCGCACAAGCCCAAGACCTATACGACCTGATTAGACTAAATATGATTTACACCCAGCCTGACTGGGGTCTCAAGTTGGTGCTTGGTTACAAAGAAAAGTGATCATTCTCCCAGGTTTTCATTCCTAGTTGACACATAGAGCCAACAAAAATACAGACTACTGAGCCACAAATGTGTGGACTCACCTACACACCTACACACACACACACACACACACACACACACACACGTGTAAACACACACTAATACTCTCACACATACTCAAAATCGGGGACATGTTCATTGATCTAGAAGTGATTCTAAGCTAAAACAACTACAAAGGACGGAAAAGCACAACCATGGCCTGACAGGTGTGTATGTGTGTAAATGCATGATGTTAATATCCAGGTCTATACCTTTGTCTGTGCACATATTTGTGTGTGTATGTGCCTTTTTTTGGACTTATGCGCATGTATGGCACAAGCAAAGCACTTGTGTATGTATGTGTCTAAGTCTACGTATTTCTGTTCACGTCCCTTTAGGTGTGTGTACTCCAATGTGGGTCTCAGTATGTGTGTATACCTTCAGGCGCTACCAGTTCAGGTCACTGACTCTAGTTATTTGATGTTGAAGTTTTGGCTGCAACGATGTGTGCGTGTGTTTACTCAAGTGTATGTGTGTGTCTATGGGTTTTAGTGTTTTATTGGTTTCTGTTGAGAAGGCACCCCCCATTATTCTCTCCGTAGTTTTACCTCAGCAGTATAATCTTTATAAAACCAATCAAGCTATAAAATCTATCATTTCACCTATCCACCTATCTTAAAAGCTTTCACTCACTCTTGTATTCTAGGTGAAAACCTGCTGCCACCACACTGATGTCACTCTGGAAGTGCAGAAGGAGCTGATTGGATGTTGAGTTGAGGAGGGCGGGAGCCGTGGTTCCTATAAAAAGATAAACGTATGACAGAAGCAGTCGATGATTTTTCTTTTCCAATTCACAATTTCAGGCATACACAAACTGGTTATAACAATAATGTCTTACAGATAAATGTTCACCAGATGATAAAAATACAAATTAATGAATATAAAAAAATATATAGTATAAAATATTATGTAACACAATGCTGGGCATACAGGAAGTAATAAAGTTAAATATATATGGTGATGCTTTTTCAGCAAGCACGGTTTTTGACCATAAGTCTTGTTTAAATACCAAGACCAGCTGGGAAATTATGTGCAGTGAAGGTGAATGACCCCTCGCCCTCCATGGACAGCTAGCATTTTAGTGTCCTTATGTGAAGCAACCCTCATCTGCCCCAGTGAAGCTGCGTCAGATCACTGTGGTTATAGTGGGCAGCTCCCTGGTGGGCCTTGTTCAGAAGGACACAGTCATTTGTGTGTGTGTGTGTGTGTGTGTGTGGGGG
>CM022485.1:20155310-20217810 GCA_011952105.1 Coreoperca whiteheadi
GAAAAAGCATCACCATATATATTTAACTTTATTACTTCCTGTATGCCCAGCATTGTGTTATGTGTGAGAGGTGTGTGACAGGTATGTGCTTGGGGTTAGGTCAGAGGGGAAACTCCGCTGGGAAAAAGTAAAAGGTTAGATCATTCTTTATCTCGCCCTGTCTTCTTTCTGTCCCTCTTTCTCTCTTTTTCTTCCATCCTTCACTCAAGCTCGTGGTAAACTCTTCCCCTTCCTCTTTTCTTCTCTTCATCTCGCTGTCTTCCAGGAAATCGGAAGAATTCAAGTCTTAAAAAAACATGTATTATATATTTAAGATATGTATCATATTTTTTGGTATTACGACTCATCAATCATAGATCTCCAGTGTATGCTGTATGTGTGTGTGTGTATCTATAGTTAAGACCTGTCATATCTAATTCATCATAGATCTTGAGTGTGTGTGTGTTTGTGTGTGCGTATTTGTTTGTCAATCTATGGGTGTGTGCATCTATAGTTTAGGAGCTGTCATACTTCATCCATCATAGATTACTGGAGTGTTCGTGTGCATGGGAGTCTGTGTGTTCAAGTGTGTGTGTGAGCATATTGTCATACCAGAAAATGACCCTAATTTGGGAGCTGTCATGTCTCCTCCATCGTAGATCTCCAGAGAGTCCCAGTTGTGCTCAGTAGCAAATGTCATCACTTGGATCTAAATAGCAAACAATGATGAAATAAATGAAGATAATAGCCTCCAAGTTTATGTGTATCTTTCATATTTAGTGTTTATACATTATATATTAATTTATAAGTGTATACATATCTGTACCTGTATCCCAGCCCCTTCACTGACATGGATCCTCCACAGACAGTTGAGACTGTTTGGGTAGGGTTCAGGATAGCCAGGAGACAGTATTGTACCGCGACGTTCAGTCAAATTGCCACTGCAGGGAACTAGAATGAAGACATAAAATATGGATCTCTTGGCAAATTTTATTAACTAAATAGCTAACAGATAGGACAGGTTGTTGGAATATTGCTCTGCATACCAAGGGACAATATCGTGTTCAAATTAACACTACAGTGAGCTGGAGGGAGAAAATATGATAACAGACATTATTTATGGAATAAACTGAGGCGACGGTTGAAGCTGTTTGCAAAAGGCTCGCTCTCAGCAGAGAGACATTTCACGCAGGCATACATATAGTTTGTTAGAATCAATGTCAAAATCCCACCACTTACAGTACTGGATGATCCACAGAAAGGACTGATTTCTTACTCTGGAGCTGCAAATGTTAGCTCGTTACATTCTCTATACATTTCAGGGTAGGTTAGCCTTACCTATACAGGTTGGTGTTGTTGCATTCCACTGTGCAAGGGCACCTGGCACGGCCTGGCATCGCATAGCACTGGATCCTTTCAGTAGATACCCTGGACTGCATTCAAACCGAACCACAGAACCAGCTGAGAACTCTGAACCGATACGCCTGCCGTACCGAGGCTCTGGCACTGAACTGCACTGACTGTCACTGGTGCGAGGCACAGCTACAATGATGACAATAATTACATAATATAAGAAGGAGGAGGAGACAAAGAACATAACAGATAATATAGTTATCAGTAGAGAGACTTTAATGTTGAATGTTTAACTTGAATTGACAGCAACTTATTGCGTATAAGTGTCTGTATGTGTGAGAAAAAGAGAGATAGAGTTACCTTGGTAGACAAAGTGAAAGCCTCTAGCTGACTGGCCACTCTTAGCATTGAACCGCAGCATGATTTGATTGGAAGTTGCCAATGGCAATGTCTCTCCTGGGTCAAACAATCACACACAGACACACAATAATTTCAAAATGAATGTTAATGCTAAAAAAAGCTTAAGTGGCAGCTTAAGGCTCCTGAAAACACACGGAAATTGTTTTTTTTCAAACATACACTTCCATATGAACACACATGTGCACACACAAACATACACAGCCTGTTGTTCCACAGACACCCATAACCACTTAGTAGGGTTTCTCCTTCATTTTTGCCTTGTGGCAAAATGTGGTCCTCACATTAATAAGAATGCCACAACAAACACACACACCAACTCACAGGCACATGCATGCAGAGATTTATACGCACACACATACACAAGCAAACAAACTAAAAGTGATAAATGAGAAAAACATGGTCTGGTGTGGCTGACATTTAGAACCATCATTAGCCGCGTCGGGATGTGTGTGTATGTGTAAGTTTGGTATACGTGTATTTGTGTTAATATGTTTGTGTGTAAGGATAATCAGTCAGTTAGCCGGAACAATGTGCTACAATGTGGTTTGCCTGTGTGTGCGCGCAAATGTGTGCGCGTGTGATAGGGTAATGATGCGGTTAACACTATTTTGTAAAGCCTGGTGTGTTTCATTCTTTGCTGCCAGTTTTAGCCAAAAGGAGAATTTCAAACCCAAATGAACTTTAAGGAATAAGCCACCCATTCTACATTACATAAACTGGCCTCTTTCCTTTGAACTAACTTAGATGGATAGTAATTGGAAATAAAAAAAATTGTGTAATCTGCAGCTACATTTAGCCAAACAAAAACGGTCACATGCTCCTAATTAATATTATGTTGAAATAATCTCACTGATCCACTCAATGAAGGAAGGTACAAAAAGAGCATAGCCCTCACAACCTATCATTTATTAAGATATGTTTTTATATATTTTGATTGATGTTTTTTATCATCAAACTCTACTGTACTCCAATATTGGAAAGATAATTTTATTGGCAGTTCCAGTCTTCTTTATTAAACTGCTTCATTTTTCAAGCATGCAACTTACAGAGAAAATATTTTAAAGCTCTGATTTCTATAGAAAGAAACTAAATGTCAATTCCGGTGGGATTCCCCTGCAGCATGCCCCCTGGTCATTACCATAGAGGCCATTACACACAACAGAAGAATACAAAACTGAGACAATGAGAGCACATTTTGCCAACAACTATGTTAATCAATATTTCGTCATACTACATCAATTTTGCATCATCTTTTAGTCTCCATCCATGCTGAGTGTGTTACTGTGTAATGACTCAAAATGTTGCCAAGCTGGGATGACTCAAAGTTGGAGGATAAATAAACCCAGGGAGGATTGTGTTAAGAAGTATCAGTGCTACTCTATATTGCATGGCCCCGGTGAGACGCTTTCCACTGATGATTTCTTCTTGTAAAGATAACCCATAATGGATTTTCACCAAATACATCACTGTCAAATAAATTGTGATAACGACCACTGGTGCTGTGTTCTACAGCACCCAAGAGCTGCTTTCTTTACAGGCTATTTCATTATTTTCCTCTTTCAAAGATGTGCTCAGGAGCACAAAAAAGGAAAAGAGTGGAAAAACATTAAAACATTAGAACTAAATGGCGTCTTTTCAAAACTATAATGTCATGCTAAGTCACAACAAGTGAAAAAAAAAAATAATCAAACAAGAATGTATTTTATGGCAGCCTGACTCAGTAGCATTCCTTCAGCTGTGTTTGACACTAGTATCAGCCAATAGGAGACTCACCTGAATGTGACCCAGCCAGGGAGCTGAGCAATCGAGCATTCTCATTGGCTCCATCAAACAGCTCCACTGAGTCATTCATCGCTGTCTGGAAAACAGCAAACTGACCAAACACCACTGAAGAAGATGAACAGGCCAGAAGACAAAAAATGTCAGAGAAATAAATTAAGATAAAAATTAACTTTTTTGTTGGTGTTTGAATTCCAACATCCAGTGTAGTCATTTATGTTGTGATCATTTATGTACTTACCAAACTGTGGGGACACAGTGATGTAGTAGGAGCAAGTCTGTCTTGTAGTGTAGTTTAGAGGATAGTTTGGAGACAAAACAACACCTTCAGAGCCACCATACTGTCCACCGCATGGAGCTAGAGAAAGAGAGAGAATTTCTTATTTTTATCATTTAAAACTTCTTAAATAAAATTCACATATTTTACACCTTCAGTTACTGCTTACGTGTTTTGCACAGTGTGTATTTTGCAAAGAGAGATTCACAAAACCTTTAGCAACTAGCTTCAGACACATTCTGTCCCTAAAGACATGCATGTTATGCCTGAACTTATTCACCATAAAAGGGCAGGTGCAACTTTGTGCAGATCTATTAAAAGAAGCTTGCGATGGGAAGAGAGAGAATTTAATTAACCCACAATATATTCTCTAGAAACCTCAGCAGACAAAGTAAACACATCATTTTAAGATGTGCAGGTGAGCTGCACTGAATTACTTCCAAAATAAAAATCAGCTTTTGAGAAATAAAGAGGAAACAGTAAAGTAACACAATATCTGAACTTTTAATAATAGCAAACATTCAAATCGAACTCAAACTGAAGCTTACTGAGTTACTAATGCACTTTGGTGATTGCACTTTTTCGACAATTACAAATGTGCATGTGGTTGCAGTTACCTCTGAGTCTAAGCTGCATCACTTAAGAGATGGCTCGATAGGGAATAGACAACACAGAGTACCTGGTAATACCAAGCCAATACAAATTAAATTCCTTTTAATATCAACTAAGATCTTAATGAGCCATGTACTTGTACATGCACTGTAAGATGGCATGGTCTACATTGTTACTTTCTGTAATAAGACATAGTATGTTCATATTCATCCCGATTGAGGGGTCAAATCCTGTCTCATGCAGCATTTTCTCAGCCTTGCAGCCCAGAGGCCTTGCAGACTTATTGTCATAAAATTGAGCACTTCAATATTGGTCAATTAGTATCAGATAACGGTTATTCTTCTGATACTTGATAAAGAGTTTTTGTATTGAACTCCTTGGAAGTTGATTAATAACTGAATTCATTTTACAAACCTTTCAATAAAGTAAGATCACGATTGTAATTTTCTTGGGAGTGATAGATGCTGAAAAAATATTTCTCAGCTGCAGCCTTAGTAAAGGTTTTTAAATCCCATTATCTTGTGACCTTACTGATCTCAGACAAATCCATAGCACCTTTTGAGTGCTCCTCACAAAATGCATCTTAATGACTGTCCGAGTCACTTACAGTGTAATAAGCTATTGCCTTTGTAAACCAGATGGTAATTTCATACAGACTGCAAGAACAAATTGAAGAAAAGGCACATTAGAAATTTTTAATGTGCTTTCATGTACATACAGTAAATGTGGCTTAAAGTTACAGGGAGACACATAGATGATGCTCAGATTAAGCTTGTGCTAAGTAAGACCTAGACTTGTTTAGTTACGCTTGTAAAGGAATACCTTTATTAGGTGGGTCAGTAGTAAATACTGTCACCTAAGTGCTAACCGCTGAACAGCGAAGGTTAGGTGAATTGGAAAACTGATAACTATAAATTTTCCATGAATTGACATGAATGTGAGTGTGAATGTTTATCTATCTATGAGTTAGCCCCGTGATAGACTGGCAACCTGTTTAGGGAGTACAGAGACTCTTACCTAGTGTATGCCGGGAACTCCCCACAACCCTAAAGAGTATGGATGGATACAGCCACTATATAAAGTGAATTTAGAAAGTGGCAATTTTTGGTACTCCATGTGCACACCATGTTTGTACAGCATATTGAATTTGACATGAAACACTGACATAGAAGTTTAAGTGTTCCCATCACATTCATCTTATATTTGAGAGTCTACATTGTACCTTGTATTCACATCAGATGAACTTCACAGGGACTGCAACCATTTCTCAATACAGTTCCCCAATTTCAGGGGACTAAAATGTATTGAACATGTTAGAAGAAATTGAAATTAAATCATCATATGTATTTTTTTGTTCGATCCTCAGACTGGCACGATAAATATGGGTGGAGAAAGTGAAAAAGAAACACTTGCCTCTCTCTCCTTAGTATCACTGAGCAAGGCCCTTAACCCCCAGCTGCTCAGTTGCCAACAGATCAGACTGTGGTTGTACTGGGTAGCTTCCAGATGTGAATGTGTGCAACTGCGTGAATGTGATCACGCCATTCCTGAAAGAGAGAGCTTGGCTCTCAGTGAAACTGAATAAATAAAGGACGAAATAAATAAATAAGTGAGTGACAGAAGTCTAAAGCCCACAGATATCAGCATACACTTCTCACTGGGGACTATCTTTCCTAGTAATGCTCTACCAGGCCTGTATTGCAGCAAGCTTCACTTGTTGTTTGTTTCCTGAAAAGTATGATCAGTTGGATTGTGGTCGGGTGACTGAATTGGCAAGAGAGGCACATTCCTCTGCTTGGCTATAATATACTCCTTGGTTGTCTTATGTGTATGTTAGGATCATCTGCAATGATCTTCTGCAATGTCCTAAAATTTGAGGACTATATGAAAAGGGAAACACTGTTCTTCCAGTATGGATGTCAACACCCTTAAATACCCCAGCACTTTCACTTTAATCCAGCTTGCAGAGGATAGAAAGCCAAAACAATACAAAAATGTCACTAATACTTACGGACTACACTGTAGCTACTGTACAACTAAGGTAATATAGCAAGAAGCAACATTTCTGGCAACAATGCCCAACAGTTTCATCCGGTTTGTGGTTTCAATCATTTAGAGACATCATGTTGAAATAAAGCATTCAGATTTTAAACATGTTTCTGTTCTTATTTTATTTTTTTCCATACTGCTGGGAGAACTGTCCATTGTACTCAAAGCTGTCGAGCTCATAACTACTCTAATCTGTTTTTCTTATGCATTTTTCCAAAAATCCAACTGGCTGCATTTGGCTCAAAAGTTGTTTAGTTTAGCAGAAAATTCATCTTGTCCCCAAATATCACTTAGACCCCTGCGGCTCCAAGGCTTTGTTATATAATGTAAAAATATGGTGCTTTTGATCTGTGTGCGTATGTGTTTGCACGTGTATTTGTGCATGCAAGAATTGTCCAACCAAAGATCTAGCTGTGTATCTAAAAAAAAAAAACATTTGTTACCTTATAATCTATTATGAGAAATTAATCAAAAATCTTTTTAAAAAAATGATGCATTTCATTGACCGATTGACACGCACACACACACGTTTAGCTGTAACCAACACATATTGTGGTGTTATGAAGCAGCTGCTAATATGTAACAGTAGTTTTTGGTAACTATACATCAAATTAAAACCTCAATCTAGAAAAGTATTATAACGTAGTAGTGCATGTTTTTTATAACTGAGATGGCAGTTCTGCCTCATCCTCTTCAGAGTAGTTCCTTCCTCTTCACAAAAAACCCAGCATGAAAAAAAAACTTTAGTGAATTAATTTATGTGGTGCTGAGCTAGTGCACAGTGTGGGATCTCCCGTATCAGCGCAATGCAATTTCAAAAAGCCTATTAATCCCTACTACCATTGCATGACCCATGAGAAGCAGACCTAACAGTAGCTTGATCCATCTTCAGCACCCCCAAGAGAGTTACAAACCTTGTGTGCGAACAGTATGTGGGCGTGTGCACACTTATACTGCAGGTTAGGCCAGCAGAGGTCAATGAAATTAGTGTAAGTGCCTATGTATGTGTGTTCGCTGTAGGGTGTGTGTATAGAAAACCGCAGCAACAAGCACATCTGTCAACATCATCCCACCAGCACACACACACACACACACTCATGGTGTATTCTTAGCGCTTGTTTTCTCACCTCTTCTGGACTCTTCTCTTCTTGTCTTGTTTTGCTTGCTAGTGTTTGTACCTCCGTGGCCCAGTCCCAAGGTCCACCCACGTCATCAGCTGTGATCCCTAACAGACTTTAATTATCATCACCTCTGTGCTCAGTGAAAATGTGAGAGCAGGAGGGTGCAAAGGTTGAAAATGCTGTATGAAAAATGGGACAGCACTTTGTGAATTAATATGTGACCTGGGTCATAGGCCTGTCTGTGGCCACTCAGATGTGAGTAAGATGTAATAATAAAAAAAAACAAAACAGACAACAAATAATAGAAACTCATTGGTGCTATGAACATTACGGAAGCCCATTTCCGCCAGTGTGATGAAAGAAAGATCCTGTAAGTCATTATGAGAAACCTTCTCAAAAATAATGAGATTAATGAGTTTCTCATTATTTTGAGATACTAAGTCATTATTGTGAGAAAGTTTCTCATTATAATGAGTTACAGCATATTTTTTCCCCTCATCACATGCGTGGAAATGAGCTTCCATAACATGTTAACATTTTTCCAGCTCCTTGAATGTTTTTCTTTTTTTGGATCATTTTGGACATCCCCTTAAGGGTAATTCCCTCAAGCAAAGTCTTCAGCATTTCAGCCTTGTGGAAACTGTGCATAAAGGGCTCAAAAAGTCCACCAGAGAGCCCTCAAGCACTTTCCGATTTCACAGTGGGACAGCCTTGAGCCCTTGTGGGCTTATCAGGAACACATGTCAAAGTCTATGAGACCATGAGTGTGGACATTAAGACTGGGCCCGTATTTTTGGCTAAGCCTTCCTCAGTATAACCGATTTATGCCTAGAATGAAAAATACAGTGAAACTTAGTATGATTTCTACTCCTTTGCTAGACAGTTGTTGCCTTCCCACCCACTCGCCCTCCTCTTCCCCACTCCTATCCCTTTCTACTTTCTTCTTGTTTCCTAAAGCATCAGAGTAATCACCCTCTTTCTTTCCACTCCTCCTGATCCCGCGCACTGATATTGATTGATATTTTTTGGATTGATTCTTGTTGTGCTTCTGCATTGAAACTCTCAGGACTAGAGGTCTTGTCTTGATCTACCCACAATCCCCCAGCGGTGCTGCTCTAGGCTCAGGTGTCAGCCTTCTCAAAAGCCTTCACACACACGTGCTTTGATCACTCGCACCCTCTGACACACACACCAATAAATGCAAAAAATGCTATGCAAGTCACTCTTTCTCTCACACATCCATGCACTTTGATCATCCACACACACACACACACAAGAACACACGTATACAACACATTTGCTGTCCTACCTTTCACTGTCTTCATCTCATTTTCCTCTCAACAAATACGTGCGCGCGCACACACACACACACAGAGCAGGGCTTTGAGGTAGCAGTGAGAGTACAGAAAAATATTTCCAAAATGTCCTAAACTTTTAAAGCTGAGTTGCAGTTCTTCCAGGAGAACATTTCAGAGTAGATTCAACAAAACAATGTAAATAACTACAAAATCTTGAGCGAACACTACATGTACACAATAGAGTCCATTCATTTCACAATTTCTATGAAACCTCAGAAAAATGTTTTTTTCATATATATGCAATGCAGACCCTGAATGTTGATTATAGAACAAGAGCTCTATCGCTTACCCCAAAACTGATTTCCAAACTCATTTATAAAAAACACTCTTTGTAGGGTATAATGAGGAGCATTCTGCCACCCATAGCCTGTGAACAATCTTGCAACAATGTAAATCCAATCCTATATCAACAGGAGGCCACATCATGAACATTAGCAGTAGCGGCAGCAGCTCCTAAACCTCAGGTGTACCTGAACAAGCATGAGCAATGAGGTGCAAGTACAGTAACAGCCACTGCCAAATCATCAGTAGCAAAACAAACAGTACCAAGAAACGAGGGCTGACGCCTTCTGGTCAAATTGCAGGAACTCATTTGTTTGGCAATGTTGTGTAACTTTGATTTGGTGGAGTGGACTGTGGCCAATTTATTTAATTTAGATAACGTGCAAAAATGTTTTCCCCCATCGACCAATCGATTGGATGAAGAGTAGGTAGAATTTAAGTCAACCAAGATATTCTTTGGTTGACTACAGCCCTATAAGAAACATTCATCCCTCTTCTACCGCTTATCCGGGGCCGGGTCGCAGGGACAGCAGTCTAAGCAGAGACGCCCAGACTTCCCTCTCCCCAGACACTTCCTCCAGCTCTTCCGGGGGAATACCGAGGCGTTCCCAGGCCAGCCGAGAGACATAGTCCCGCCAGCGTGTCCTAGGTCTTCCCAGGGGCCTCCTTCCGGTTGGACATGCCCGTAACACCTCCAGGAGGCATCCAGGACAGGTGTCCGAGCCACCTCAGCTGGCTCCTCTCGATGTGGAGGAGCAGCGGCTCTACTCTGAGCTCCTCCCGAGTGACCGAGCTCCTCACCCTATCTCTAAGGGAGCGCCCAGCCACCCTGCGGAGGAAACTCATTTCGGCCGCCTGTGTCCGGGATCTTGTCCTTTCGGTCATGACCCAAAGCTCATGACCACAGAGGAGAGTAGGAACGTAGATTGGACAGTAAATAGAGAACTTTGCCTTGCAGCTCAGCTCTTTCTTTACCACAACAGATCGGTATATCGACCGCATCAGTGCAGAAGCCTGTTTATCTCCCGTTCCATCCTTCCCTCACTCATTAACAAGACCTTAATACTTAAACAAGATCCCAGATATTTGGCAATAATATCAAATAAAAGCCGGGACATTAGTGCGAACAAATAAAGGCCAGGTAAAAAATATTGAGAAGGGGTGGAATTACCTGTATTCTAATAGTTCACAAGGTAAAGTCACCATAATGTACCTTTCTACAACACCAATTCCACCAGTACGACAACACAGTCATGTCATATTCAACAATCATCACTGTCTGGTTTGGATTGGCCACCAAACAGGACAGGAACAGACTACAACAGACAATCCAGACTGCAGAAAAGATCATCGGTGCTGACCTGCCCTCCTTTCAGAGTCAGGAAACAAGCAGAAAACATCATTGCAGATCCTTCACACCCTGGACACAACCTGTTTGAAGTTCTCCCCTCTGGTAGAGCGCTACAGAGCACTGTACGACAAAAGAACCAGAAACCAGAACAGTTTCTTCCCACAGGCCATCACTCTTCTGAAATGTTTAATACCAGTCTTATAGTGACAGGAGTGATCCCTGTCCAATAACCCTGCGACACTAACTAACATCCACTGTACCTGTGAATTTATCTCATTGTTTATTTAAATACTAACACTTTAAATCTATGCACGCTGTACATACTATATATAATGTCATATCCAACTACCTCATGTACGTAAAGCAACCTGTTACATTAATCATATTTATTTCAGCACCATTTGCACTCTGCACCAATTCTCTTACTGTTTACATATGTTACTGGTATTTTGTTTATACAGTATATTGCACATAGTAGTGAATGTCCACATAGTATCTTAATGTTTGTCTACCTTGTTGAGCTTGCGGTCTTTGGTTTTAGCCATACTTACATCTACTTTTGTGAGAGCAACAAAATAAATCTGAGTCAAATTCCTTGTACGTGTACACATACCTGGTCAATAATGCGGATTCTGATTATCTGCTGTTTAAAACAAATACTGTTCAGTCGCTAATTAATTACAGTCACTTTTACTATATACTATGTGAAGAAAACTATTTCAGTCCAGTCAATCGCTAAAATAATCTCACTTAAGCAAACAGACATTGTGGTCCTTAACTATATATCAGTACAAGATGACAGACAGACACTCAGACACACAGAGAACATGGCCAGCTGTGAACCTCTGTGAATCAAACAGAATGTATGCTTAAGGGTAACTACACCCTCAAATTCTGCTAGAACCCTCCTTCTTAGCATATTTAAAAAATGCAACTGAGGATTGGGGTGAGCAATGACTTGAGGAATCGAGGCCTTCTGTGACACAAGGGGTCAGGGACATGGGTAAGACTGACTGACCACTGCTCAGTGTAGCATGGGTAGAGATGTAGACCTGGTAGTTGGAGCTAACCAGCTATGAGCAACTGCCATTATACTCTCCGTTTCTCTGCTGGAAAAGCTCAGAGGAGTCTGGTGGAGCTTTTACAGTCACTGGAAGCACATTTATGACCCTTTGGGAGAGTTATTGTGTGGGTACATGTGTTGTAGCTGTAGCGGAGTGTGGCGGTGTGTGTCTGTGGCAAAGTGTCAGCGCATAGCCGTAACCCTGCTGTTTATCGTGGTTAACATTACTGTTCATCAGCCCTAAATATCTGGTTAAGCTCTGCATAAAGCACAGTTATGTGTTGTGCTTAATTGGCAGAAAAATGTATCTCGCTCATGTGCGATGTAGTTTTTCTGTCGACACTTATCAGTCTTGCTAATGCTAACGCAACCAGCACCTATATTTGAGAGGCACAAAAGAGGCTATGATAAGCCAGTGTTCTGCTATTTATTCTCGGTGTGGAATTCCTCTTTAACTGACATTCATACATATATAGTGTGTTCAAAGATTGAGCAGTCAAGTGTGTTTGCATGGATAAACATGAGTGGTATCCTGTACGTGGTGTGTTTGTGTGTGAAGACGTGCACGTGAATACTGCCTCTAGGCAGCACTCTGTAATAGCTACGTCTCCCTCCAACTTTACCTCTCTTACACACATACACAACCCTCTCAACAGTCACGGAGAATTCCTTCTTTCTCGCACGAGCTCTTAGTTACCATGGAAACCAATAAAAGAGCGGTTTAAGATGGGAGGTGGATGTGTGTGTGTGTGTGTGTGCGCGTGTGTGTGTGTGTGAGAGAGAGAGAGAGCCAGAGAGAAACGGTGAGAGAAAAATATAGAGTAAATCAGACACAGACAGAAGAGGTGGGAGGAAGGAAGAACAAGAGAGAGGTAGAGCAAGAAAGAGAGGGAGAGAGGATGAAAAAACAGGAAGAGGTAGAGGAGAGTGAGAAGTAGTTACAGAAAAAAGGAAAGAAGAAGGAGAAAGAGGAAAGTGTGAAGAGGCGATGAAAGGGAAGAAGAGAGGAGACAAGGGAGTGTAAGTGGAGATGTATTATTTAAAGAGGTCTCACCCTGTCTAATGAGTTTGGTCTAAAAGCCCCAGGAGCTGCTCAAAGATAGAGAGAGGGACAGACATACAGAGAGAAACTTCCTTAACTATCTGGTGAGAAAATCCAATGTGCAATACGAGCCGAGGGAGGAAAAGTGCAAGATTACTGGGGAGGACTGGATTAAGTTAAATTGACCTGCTTTGATTATGTGAATTGTCCGATAGCGTAGGTGACAAAAATCTCGGCATCTGGGACACAGAAAGGGCCTGGGCCAGGAACCAAATTCAGGTCTGTCTTACTGTGAGGAAACCAAGCAAACAACTCATCCACTGAAGAGCAGGGCAAAGAAATCTCCCAAAATTTGTTTTTGACAATTTATGTAATTTATAATATACGCCTGTGCAATAAACTATTTTTCAAGCCATAGGTTCGCATACAGTAATAGCCAAGATGATACTCTTTCCCGCCATTGTGATTTATCCAGAATGACAGTATGATAAAGAAAGACTGAATGATGATAATTATGTTCTGTGTATTAGAGCTTAAAAACTGCAATGTATTAATTTTTTTTTACCACAGTAACAAGCTGAAAGCAACACACCTTATGAGAAAATTATGTCAAAATCAATTACAGTAAAAAGACATGAATCAATTTCCAGATGAAGTTCGAGGTCTTTCAGAGTCTGATCATTTTTGATTGGATAGAGGACCATTATGTGGTCTTGCATTAATAGCCTTCAAATGTGACTAAAATATCAATACTTGGCTTCTGTTCATAAATACATTATTGTGGGGGAAAGCATCTAAATATTACTCTGAATCAATTTCAGCCACCCCTATTTGCTAATGAACGCAAGTTCTTTATGTAAAAGGAAAGAAGGTTTGTTAATGTTACCAAACAATAGAAAAGCTTCCTTCAGCCCATCCAAAAAATGTAGCAGGTCACTTATTCACTGATCAAGTAACTAGGCGGTTAATGGCCCGACCGAATAACAAACTGTTTTACTGGTTAAATTATGGCCTAAATGACTGACTGATTTCTTATCGTGCTGGCTGACTAGCTAGCTGATTGGATGGAAAGACTGCAAAATTACTCCAAGTACGCCATAACAACGTGTTAGAAGATTCAAGACATAAAGTAAAAAGAAATACTGGTTTATTAATATAACAAGTGAGATTTCCTCAAAGATGTAGCTCTCAAAATACATAAAAAAGCAAAGAGCAAAGTTATTTTCTTTAATAGGAAATCATCTTTTTTAGTTTAATTCAACTAAACAACAACTTTTCGCATCAAAACCATAGCAGGAAAGTGCTACAGAGAAATTTCCAGATTTGAGGTTGGTTAAGTAACTATAACACATCTAAAGTTGATAAGTGTCAGTATTATCTTGAAATAAACTACATGATTGTGAACAAGAAATAAAATGACTTGAGTTTTTTTTTTTCTTGCTGAATGTTATTCGTTGCTGTTCTCAAATAGCTACTCTGAGTGCAATTATCTCATCTTGATTCTCTCCCACTCCTCAACCGCCCTCTTCACTCTCTCTCAGACATTATTAAACAGAGCTTTCACAGGTGCCTTTTTCAAATGTTAAGAGGTATAAGTAAGTGTCGTGTGTATTGTCTCTGTATGTGTGCCTTTTGTGCTCATTTTAAAATTCCTTCCCTGTACTGGTATCTTGCTCTGTGGCTTATTTGAATTTTTTTTATCCACATGGCACCAGGCCAGGTCTCTGTCACTTTAGAGATCACACACACCCACACAAACTCACATATACACTCTCAATGGCAGTTTGGCAGGCATCACTTCCTTGGCTCTCTGAGGTGTCAATCAGTTAGACAGGTCAGCCTTCCAATCCCTGACAGACTTAATCTCTGTCTCCGATGTTCTCACACACACACACACACACACGTGCTAGTACACACATAGATGACCATCATACCATTTAGGTTTAGACAAATCAGCCATCATAATTTTGCATGGTATTGATAGCTTAATGGAGTTCCATGATTACCTCAAGTGTTAAGTGTGACATGTAAATATTCTGTTTTTTAAACATATTTTTGCACCTTTATTAAATAACTGACAGTTCAGAGGCACACAGGCCACAAGGGCAGAGAGAGAGAGGGATATGACATGCACCAAAGGTGGTATCAAACTGAATATGCTGAATTTAAATGGTATTCACCTTACCCATTCTGTTAGCAGGGTACCCATAAAGATTCAGTTTTGACAGTAATACTATGGTATACTATATGAACTCAGTGGCCACTTTATTAGGTACAACTATATACACTATTGCAATTCAATACAGCTCAGCCATAAATACTTACTTCACTAAGTTTATAATGTTTACTTTTTTGTCAGAACTGTATAAATTCAAATTCAGTGAAAGGTGTTGTTTTACTGGACTACATTATATTGAGAGGTATTTCTAATTTGCATACATGAAGGGTGCAGAATATTAGAAACACCTCTGTATATAATAAAGTCCCGCACAACACATCACTAAGTATAACTTCAGTGCTAAATCATATAGCCTAATTGAATTAACAGCTCTCTGACAGTGTCATCATGGTGCATGTGTCTGTAAGGATGCCGTTCTTGATGTGTCTCTCCTACCTTTACATGATGGCAGAGCACTGTCCCACACCGGCTTCCCATCATGCCCCATAATGCAGGTGATGGTATCCCCGCCCACTGTTGTGTAGCCATGGTGACAGTTGTAGGAGACCTGAGATCCCAGTTTATAGTCATAACCTGTCCGACTGGCATTCATAATGTTACCAGGGTCAAAACAGGCTTCTCTTGGTTTTTCTGTGGAGAATGGGGAGAGTTTGCGTTGGACAATGGCCAGAAAATTTGGAATATTCTTCAACTAAAATGTTATATTTCATTACTTATTCATCTGGTAAAATCATTAGATCTCATATCAACACCAGGCATTGCACCACAGCCTCAGGAAAAGGCACTGTAACGATTTAATCTCCACATGGTGGTATTGATGATACATGTCGTTTTTTTATTAGAATTAGCTGTACATTTCTAAAATGTGCCTTAATCTTTAATATAGCCAAATAAAACGACATTTTCAGATTTCATTAGGGAGGCAAAATATAGTCAATAGGCAACATTTTTTGACCCCTAATATACGCTATATATCCTCTATTAACTTTTAATATCAAGAGAAAAAAAGACGACATGACGAGTCAACCATGGTCAAAACTCTCTTGGATCTTTATGACCTATGAGAGAGAGAGAGAGAGAGAAAACAGGGGGATGATTAAGGTTGTATTTTAATTAGAGAGAAGGCAGATGAAAGGTAGTGAATTAATGATAAAAGTACAGAGGTGTGAGATAGCATGAGGAGACAGACAACAGAGAGGGAGATAATCTTTTTTTAATTAGAGATAAATGGAGTGAGAGAAACAAGAGAAAAAAGAGTTTATAAAAGTTGACAGAGCAGATCTAGTCTCTAGTCAGTCGAACAACTAATCATCAGTTCCACAATGACAACAGCTGTTAAATCACCCCAAGTCAAACGACGTCTGTAAAACCAGGATGAGTCACAATCTGTGGAAATAAACAAACTCATGGATTGACATGGAAGAGCATTGCCCTTTCAACTGAAAAACTCTTCTGATGCACAATAAGGGTGAAATTAATAGAGTAGGCAGTTTCAAATATTATCCAGTCTGCACAAGAAACACTCCTTCACATTTTAATCATTATACTTCACAAACACTCGCTAAAATGACACAGCAAATAGTGTATTGCTATGATGAGATTGCCAAATGATTACTGTTGCTGCTACTTTACTACTACCAATCCTGTCACCACCTACTGTAATAATAACACTAGAAATACTGCACCACTACTATTACTAAGGCAGCTACCCTTCTGCTACTCCTCCTGCTACTATACTAATATATTACGACTACTACTACTGATGCTACTGTACTACTATCATTACTACAAATACTTGTACTACTACTGCTACTAGTAGTACTACTCCAACTATTCTATAGTCAGAAGAACAGACAGTTTTAAGCATTTTGTCACTATCTAAGAAGAATTCCACTACCTTAAATGTGACCTTGTAGGAAACTCTGAGGACACTACATTAAGACAAAGTTTTGGGGTTTAATTACCTCTATATTCGATGGCAAACCCAGACATGCCCAATGAGGCATCAGATCTGAATGCCAGGAAGAGACTGTTACCACCACTCTCTATTCGCTCTGGGGCCTGGTTGCCTTGGAGACTTGCTAGTAACGGCCCATTAGAGTCTTCACCCTCGTAGATGTGCAGGAAGTCGTAACTTGGCTCCATGTTGAAACTGGAGTAAAAGACAAAACAAAACAAAGAAAATTTGGGCTTAAGAATCTAGTAAGATTGATTTTTAGTGTGTGTGTGTGTTCTTGTTCAAATTATCCAAACAATTAATCCAGTGATGTGTGTTAAATTCAAATACCTGGTTCATTTAATGACTGCCAATTAGTTTCTGCTCTCTTTTAATCGTCTGCTAATCTTCTTACTTTCTTTTTGACATGTTTTCTGGATGCGTTTACTGCATTAAAAAAGAAAACTTTCAATGTTTGTTGTTGTTTTCTTTTTCTTCCTGAATTTAAGACAGCGATGTATAGTCAAAAACACTATTTCATAATTTCATTGATATTTTAGAAAAATAAGGTGTCATGGTGTGTCATCTGAACATCATCCTGTTGTCTCATCGTGATCTATTTTGTTCTCTATATCCTCAGTATGCATGTGTATGTGTGTAGACTTACATGCCCAGATATTTTTTTTACCTGCAGTCTAAACCTCCAGTACCTTCTAATGCATGTTTCTTTATAAATGTTTGGCTGGTTTTCACTCTGACACCTTCTCCTTATCTCTCTATACATACATGAAGACATCTGGTCCTCATGAGGGTAAAAGTAGTAGAACACACACAAGGTCTCAGTGTTTGCTCTGACAGTGGTTGTGTTAGCCCTGTCTCCCACCTGTCACCTATCCTGTGTTCTATAAACATGTAGGATGAGCATTCATTTCACATGCTTGTTAGGCCTTTAGGATACACATAATTTATTTTGGTGAGGTACGTAAAATGTAAAAAAAAAAAGTTAAATTGAGATGTTATGTTATTGAAATCCAGAAGTGCCAAATGAATCTGGTATATTTACAGGATTGTTCTCTCATGTGTACCCTACTTTTTGCTAACCTTTCCCTTTACTTTAAGATGCAAAAAGACAACCGTGAAAGAAAGAGGTGTTAGTGATATTTGGCTGACTGGAATTTCTATTATTTGAGCGGACTTTTATCGGAGTTGAACTTAAAAAAACCTTATGTAATCATTAGCATAGTCAAAATAGGTGTGAAGAATGCTCAAGTTTAAGCCCTGTGTTTATGTCTGGTGCAGAATGGGCTTAACTGCACATAAGCCCCTTTTGCACTGACAAAGCATTAAAATGATCCGTGCTAATACCTTTTGCTTTAGTGATACATTCTGGATCTGAATGCTAAAGCTACTAAATGTCATAAAAAGAACATAAAGATCTCACTGAGCAGAAATGGGGCCGCATCATAACCTCTCATGACCGAAGAAAAGTAACACAAGGCCCTGTTAAGAGTTAAGACTTGAATGCAAATTATGAGCAATCATGTGAATTTGAGAAGGTATATTATTTTTATCTGTATCTATTCAACCAACTAAATTATCTGTATTTGTATCCGTACTCAGAATGAGCAGTAAGTGGGTGGGACTAACCAGAAGTTAAGTTATTAGACAAGTATTTACAGAACAGTCTCAGAATTGAGCTTCAGCAATGTTTTTGATCATTTGAGTAACAGAACCATTTAAAGAACACATTTAAAAAAAAAAGACAGGCATACTCGTAAAATGTACATTATCTGTACCGGATACTCGTTTCAGCCGAGTACTCGCTCAACACTAATATTTAAGTGTTTAGTAATGAATTCTACATTTTATAATATGTAGCCACAAAACAGTCAGTACTCTCATTATGAGAATTATGTATATGCAAGTGCTTCGCCACTGACTATAAGCAACTACTAGACAGTACATTTATATAGCATGATATCACTTTGGGTTATTTTACAAAGAAAATGACATTTTTTGGCTGATAGCACTACTATAAAGACAAGGGTCAGTTGGGTGTGACGCTCAAATGTCCATTATAACGATGCCACAAAAGTGAGTTCTGACTTCATTGGAGAAACAAGAATTGTACTTTGATTTGATTCAAAGACTAATCAAAAGAGTCACTAATAATTGTGCCAATATAAGTCTATTCCACTAGGTTCAAATTGGATAAATGAGAAAGAAATGACACACCGCATTCACAAAACAACCAATATCAATGCAACTTAATAAAAAAAAAACTAAAAAAAACTGTCTCACTGTTATAACAGAAGGAAATTTATCTCTCCTGCTGAAAAACATGAAGGCAAAATTGGGTCATTTTTTCTCCTTTGGCAATCTGGAGAAAGTCCACTTTGCTTTTATCTCCTTTACTACATGTGAAACTCCAATCTTCACTTTTGCTTTAGTCATAAGCCCCTAACCACTGTGACTTGTAATATATTCACCACTAAGGCACAAACGGGGCTTGAAATGTAAATAAACACTGCCCTAGTACCAAAAAACAAAACATGGAAATGGTCAGAAATCCCTTTCATTTACACATTAATTTTACTTTCCAAACCAGGGCAAAACTAGTGTATCGGCCAACATATAGTGTTCAGGGAGTTCCTGAAGAAATCGGTGTACTGTATGTCTTCAAGGACGCATAGGAAATGACCTATATGCTCACACCAATTAAACTAAAACAAAAAAGCGTGATTGAAAGAAGTCTGCCAATCAAGAAAAATTCTAATTTGAATTTCCTGAAGCTTTTAAAGATGAGATCATCTCACCACATACTAACCATTAAGCTACTTAAGTTATGTTAGAAGTGGATCCAATTGTAATGTTTTAGACTAATGTAATGTCTATTAGACACTTTAAACACCAAAATGGGTTTATTAGTTATTAATTATTGATCCTTAACTGTGTGTTAATTAACATCTGACTAAACTGGAAATGAATTATGATTAAAAGCACAGACCTTTTTTTTAACCCTGTGTGGGCCATAGTGAGACATGCTAAGTCTACGCTTAAAAATAAACCGAAACTAAACTCATGAACAAAGCCCATGGAGGGGGATACATTAAATTCAACCAGGAAGAAAAACATATTTCAGAAAATGCTTTGGGGACCCTGTTCATTCCCATTGCTCTGCCCTGATTTGTTTGTTGCAGCCATATTGCCTGAAAAGTAAGCTGTTGCTACTGAACCATTAAAGGGCCCAAGGCATGCGTCAGAAGCTTTATATTTTCTCCGAAAAAAATGTTATACCCTCATTCAACACATTTCAAATCTTGACATGATAGTTATTTTTTCTTATAGCATACAGTAGCTTACTTTTATTATGGTAACAATACACAATGTTTCAGTGTATTTTCAGTGACACTTCTTATTGTTGCCTTCATGTTACAGCTAAGTCCTGCTCCAAAAATAACATTGGCAATTCTTTTATACAGCAAATACTGGAGGAAAGTCCCAACTCCCAAAGAAAATTCTAAACTATGAAATCATTGCTGAAAAACTGTGCAGGCTTAATATGACCGTTTAAAAGTGAAAAAGAAAAATAATAATCTGAAAACCATACAATCCAAAATGTCCGAAATACCCGCTGAGAGATAGCAGTGTTTCTACAGGCACAGATAAGCGCCACCCCTGGTTTAAAGCTTGAGAATACATATGAGAAGAGGTACATAGTATTTACAAGAGCTCATGCGCACATGAATACAGAGCCATGTTTTAAATTTACCTTTTGAAAATGAGAGCAATGACAAAGTCAGGGTTGACTCTGATTCTCCAATCACACTCTTTCCCAGCGGGGTAAGGCTGGGGATAGTTAGGAGACAGGATTACTCCAGAAGGACCGCTGACGTTACCCCCACATGTCGCTGGAGACAGACAAACAGTGAGAGAGAGACAGAGAGAGGGAGAGGGAGGACGAGAGAGAGGCAGTGAGAGACAGAGAGAAAGATGATTACACAGCACTGGGCTTGGAGTAATTTGGAAAGAGAATCACCCCTGATTGACCACTCAAAAAACCCCCACAGGAAGGCAGAGTGGAAGAGAATTAGTTAGTGATGCGAAGTATGGCAGGGGTTGGTTAGGAGAGAGAGAATTACCCCTGATGGACCGTTGATATTATCTCCACAGGTTGCTGGAGAGGGTGAAAAGTCAAAAGAGAGATAGAGAGAGAATGTGAGATTTAGCAACGGAGAGTAAGGCTGGGGGTAGTTAGCAGAAAGAATCACCCCTAGCGGTCCTGTTATCCCACAACAAGCCAGAGAGCAGGAAAGAGATACTGGCAAGAGAGACAGATAGATGCATTCAAGCAGCAATTTGGTGATGTGAAGGAAGAATTTGAAACATGGAGAGGTGTCTTGGGGGTGGCAGGTGGGTGTGAACAGATTATCAACAGTGAAATAGAGGTAAACAAAGGCATTAACAGTTGCAAATCACTCACAGACAGACACACACTTACACAGTAGACTATTGTGTATAATGCTGGTTTAATTTTAGGAGCTTTTGAACTCCCAGGGATTCACCACCTGAGGTGAAAGTGTGAAAGAGAGGGAAGCGCGCACAGGCTAAGCAAAGAGAAAATGGAGGGAGATTTAAGTCCAACATTTTATCTACAGTTGTGCATAATGTAAGGTCACTGGCAAAGAGTTAGAGGCAATATCAGGAACAAAGTGTGCTTCCCAGGCATGGTTGCAAGGCAAATTACTACTCTGTGACTGTGTTGGAGGACTTCCTGATAGTGCTGGCTGATAAAGAGAAGGAGAAGGCAACATTATGGGAGGCTGTGGCATTTAACAGCAAGGTAAATGTCTGTCACCCCTTGCTGCAAGCTGGGGGTTGCCATGCTACTTGCTGCAGGAATTTCATACCTCATCCTGGTCCTTGCATAATTAAAATTCAGCAGCCCAGGACCGTTATGGTAGTCTCTGGTGATTTTCCTCATCCATCTACGCACACTAAGTTGACATGATGTTTCATATGCAGGACAAAATTTAACTGGATGCAGAAGTTAATCTTTAAGCATTTTTAGCCCAATAAAGGCATGTAGTTCAGCAGCAGCCTACTACCAGCTTCAAAGCAGAGTCAGAGAAATCTGTGGATGTGCTACAGGCTTGTTTTGCACTAACATACTGGGATTTGTATGTTTTACGGTGAGGACACTAAAGGGCTCTTGCTGCATTACAGATTGTTTCTTTTATTGCACTGACTCTGCTATTCCTGCATTATGACTCAAAAAAAGACAGGCTTCAGGGCTAGAAGTCACATCCTTTAGTGAGTGAGTCAAGTGTGTCAGAAGGAGCTGAGGAGGAAAATAAAGGAGGAAAGCACACCTGAAAGTGGGAGAATGAAAAACAAACTGCAGCAGAATTGTGTGAATGAGGTGTGGAGTGGGATGTGGAAGCTCACGGGGCTAAAAGCAGCAGGTGGGCCCGATGGTGATGATAACAGAGAAAAAGAGCAAACAAGCTCTGGTTTTTCAGCAGTTTTTATAAATGGGACCCTATCACAGCTACCTGCATCATTCTGTGATGCAACAAATCTGACCTCACTTTTTCCCCCCAACATTCTTATCCTGTCCACATGCCTCGCCAACCCAATTTTGAGTTCAAGAGGTTTTGATGATCCAAGTTGAATGACCCTGTGGTCACAGCAACAGTGCTTACCCCAACCACAGTTTCTCCAGTACTGGTTCAACTTCTTCTTGATCTTAAAGAGCATGCCTTCAGTATGGAAAACCATCGGCTAATCCAGCAGCATCATCATTTGGGATTAGAGATCACCTCACCAGCAGGCTTCAGTTGATTTGCCTCCAGGGAAATATCTCAGATGTGGCACGTCATCACAGGGGAATCTAACGGACCTGAACTGTCATGGTTGTTTACTCTCTACACTTTAGAATTAAGATACAACTCTAGATCATTCCACCTCAGGGATGCAGGTTTTGCATTCAGTCTTCCATTGTTTGGTGTATTCATTAGAGCGAATAGTGGAAATGCTGGTGTCTTATGGACAGTATGTAAAGATCTTAATGTCTAGTGCCTTTTTTATATTCAGTCCTCATTTTTTAGTGTGCAATAAGACTATTAAGTGTTCAACCCATTCACATCTGACCACAGCATCATATTTTAGCTCTTATTGTCATTTAATTTAATCTCAGGTGGGTACTGTACACTTACCTATACATGTTGGAGGGTCAGGTTGCCAGTAGAATCTGTTATCCATCCGTACACATGTGATGGTGTCCTGGCCTTGCAGCTGGTAGCCTGGGTCACACTGGAACGTCATACTGTCACCAGGCTCCTTACTGTCCCCATATCGAGAACCATTTACAGGGATGCCTGGGTCATTACATGTCGTTGCTGTATTGGCTGAAGAGTGTGAAACAGACAAAGAGAAACAGATATTGGCATTATATATTACTGTTCGTAGAAAGAAAGCGAGGCATTGAGACAGACACAAACAAACAACAGTACTATCATCGCTGGCAGGTGCAGACAAAGACACACGTACTATATGTACACGTACTACTGGGGCTTACTGTCATCATATTGACAATGACTGACAAAATTATTGTATTTATTATTAAAGGTAGCAGGGTAATTGGAGATACATGTGGAAACGCATGCTCAACCTGACCAGTTTGTAAATTAAGGGATTGTCCCTCCAGGTTCAATCAAATTTGGCCTGGTGCTGTCTTCTTGCTTTTTAATTTGTGGCTCCCCCTTCAGGCTAAGCAGAGTGCCTCTTAGTCATTCAGTCCTCTAAAAAATACTCAACTGGTCAGTGGTCTACTTGCTTATAATCCACAGACATATGTAAATGTTGACAAAGGGGGTCACAGGCAAAATCTACATCATCTTCCAAAGAATGGACGGGACAGCATTTGCCACTGCTTGAATCCTTATCATACAGTAGACAAAAAAAAAATTGTCATGAAGCTTCAGATTCAGTGAAAATTACAGATCAAGTCTTGGCCAGAGCACTGGCAAAAATAATAGTAGAACGTGAGCGCATGGCAGTCGGCCTTATGAATTACAATCCACACTGAACATATCAATTATCTTTCGCACAAATATTCCAACAGCTGGTGTATGGCCAAACATAGTATTATAATAAGTTTATTATATATTTATAGTACAAAACAGTGGTTTACCATCAGGTCAGTGGACAGATAGGGACACAGAGATGAAAGATAGTGGAAAAAAACTACAAATGGAAGAATCTTGAAGTAAGTTGAATCATGCCTAAAAAAAATCACTAACTCTATAAATCCACAAACCTTGCTTTAAATAAATGAGTGTGGTGGTAAATACCATTACCTTTGCTTTAGCACATCAACATCTAGGTAAATATGAGGAGTCATTACCATAGTAATGGAATAACAGTGCTTTGATTAGCATGTTAGTGAGTGCAAATATTTATTGTTTTAAATATGGGGAGAATAGAAAAAACTCAATGCGTGAGAAAGATAGAGGGGTTGAGAGACAAAGCATTGGACGTAAATATTTATGACTAGAAATAGGCATCGCTCTCAAAATTAGGTTCTGACAGTTATCTGTATTGGCGTTTGTGTGTGTACATGCAGATGTATGTGAATCACAAAGCAAGTGGAGGTGTATGGGCTCGTGTAAGGCTTGTGTTGCTAATAAATGCCTAGATGAACAAGCACAAGAATGTGTGTGTGTGTGGCTCTTGTTTTACTATATTCGTAGGGTCCAAAAACCAGGAGCGCACTATACTTGTGGGGTCTGACCTCCTTTGTGGGGCCAAAATGCTGGACCGCACAAGTTTAAAGGGCTGTTTGAGGGTTAAGACTGGGTTTTTGGGTTAGGATTAGAATAAGGTTACGGTTAGGTTTAGGCATTGAGTTGTGATAGTTAGCTTTAGGGTAAGGGGCTGCATTATGTCAATGACGGGTCCCCATGAAGATAGTGCCGCAAACCTGTGTGTGCGCGTGTTGATGCACTGATGTGAATAATCAGCTGTAAAGGTAACATGGTCTTGACTGTCTTATCTCCTGCTTCCTAACTTTTCTTACGCAGTGTGCCTCTGATTTTGCTGCTACAGTTGATGGCAGCGACTGTGGCCAATGATTCGAAGAGGACGGTGGACAGACATTTTTGGGTCCAGTGGCTCAAACAGTAAAGGTCATCCCTGCACCCAAAGGGCACAGTTATTGTGCAGGTTGCCCTTTCTTAAAGAAAATGGCAGGAATAGCTTGTGTTCATTGACATCTCTTTGAGAGAGTATGATGACTAAACTAAAATCTCTCACAAAATTGATATTTGAAGACAGTTTTGAGATTCACAGTTCATTTTACGAGTTCAAAACCACTAAAATGAATGGAAGCTAATTTGTAATTTATAACATGATTTATAGTACATATCTATTATTTTCATTATTCCTCTTATTAATCCATGTCTCAGAGAAACATTTTACAATGGTGTTAAATAACTATAATCGACACTCGGTTTTGTTAGTGCATCTCCTGGTTTCCTAAACTGTGGTATACGACCAAAACTGAGCCACAGATCTCTGGTGGGCTCCTGCAGTACTTAGTGAGCCTATGTCCCAAGGTGGGATATTAAATTTCTCATTTGATTCTTTGGCTAAAGGTTTCAGAAATCCTCTTAAATGCAGCATTAATTCCAGATTAATTCTCTCATAGCCAATACAAATGAGGTTAATATAATAACTAAGAAACTATATGTGTGATGAGTGCTGAGTTCGTTAATTAGCTAATTTAATTGCTAATTCAGTAATTGGTTTTTGTTCATAAATTGATGTGGGTGATAGAGTGGGGAAGACCACCCAAATCACTGATTTAGTAGAATCATGGCACATTTTAGAGTTTTTTCAGTCATTCTGAGTTTCCTCTACCATATGAATCCAAAGTTTAATGATTTTGATTTAGAGTTAAGTCTACTTACTGGAGAACTGTATAGAAAATCCTTGCTTGCTGATGAAATAATCAGAATCAAACTGCAATGTGAGTATGTTGAAAGTTGAGTGGATATCTTCAGGTAAGGCAGGGCCTGACCATTCTTTCAACAAGATCCCCCCGTCTGATGGCCCAGATGGACCATCCCAAACTCTCAGAATATCGTGGCCGACCTCCGTGTCAAAGACGATGAAGTGGAGGCTGAGAAAACACAGACATTACATTTCAGGTCAGAGATACATTAACATATGTAAAAACATAAAATGAAGCATAGCTGAGAATAGACAGATCACATTAGCGTGCGTGCACACAGGTTTGCGGCATTATCTTCATCACCTGTCATTGACATAATGCATTACTTAGCCCCTTACCCTAAACCTAACCATCACAACTAAATGCCTAAACCTAACCCTTACCCTAACCTAATTGTAACATTTACCCTAAAACCAGGTCTTACCTCTCAAAAAGCCCTTTAAACTTGTGGGGTCTAGCATTTTGGCCTCAAAAAGGAGGTTGGGCCCCACAAGTATAGTGGGCTCCTGGTTTTTGGGCCCCACGAATGTAGTAAAACAAAAGAACACACACACAAACAGGAATGTCAGCAGTGGCCACAATGTGTTGAGAAACACGATGGTGGCATAATGACTAATGTGGTGTACTCTCCTACACAGCAGTGGCTTTGACAGTGAACATTTATCTATAATTAGTGAATATATCATTACCTGACAGTCTTGTCATTTTTTACCTGTATAGTCCATGTAGAGTGAGGACTTTTATGTGAGAATTGTCCTATGTAATGCTACTACTGTATTAGTGCTCCTATTGAAAATAGTAGCAGTAGCCCGTAAGCTAACCCGATCTCGGCCAGAGCAAAGCAATCTGCATTTGTTAGTGCACTTGAGGTCTTATTTCCTTTTGGAAAACAATTGTTTGGCTAGTTTCTTTAATGTAAAACCAGAAATACAAGTGCAGGCCATCATCATACTCATAGTGGCTTCAGTGTTTATCTAACCGCTTTGTAATTACCTGATAGTCTTGCCCGTATCAGCTTCTATAGTCCAGGTACAGTGAAGGTTGTTTTCATATGGAGCAGGATATCCTGGAGACAGAATCCGTCCAGACACTGCTCCAGTTATGTGACCTCCACACTCCGCTACAGGGACACGAGACAAAGGGATGATCATCACTGGGAAAATAACTACTTCCCCTGCCCCTCTTTTTATTAGATTCTAAGTATTAAGAATTTAAATATATATTCATCCAGCTAGAAATGCATACAAAAACATTTTCATCTTAACCAAAATAAGAAAACACACACAAACGCACAGCAGGTATGGCACTACAGCACACATTCAACTAGGCAAATCAAAAAAGAAACATCAGGGCATTTAACAAAGCATGGATCACAGGCAAGCCCATATATTGTAGGATTATTGCAGGGTTAGTATGAATTACAAACCCTGCAGTAGATTTTGTTGGCATCTTGCAGCCCTCTCTGTCATAAAATCCAGTCTTCTCAATAACAAAGACATTTGAACCATATTGGAGAATATGATTAATTGAATTCATAAATCCTATAAAGCTACACCAACTCACCTGCATTGTCATGGTGAATCTAAAACATGACCGTCCTCTTCAACACAACCTGATTTGTACATAGTATGATATAATTGGATTAGTAGCACTTTCCCTCCTGGTTAAGATGACTTGCTAATGTTCATCCTTTTACAGTGTCTCTTCTCAATTAGAAGTCTTCACGGCTTCACTCGGTTTCTCAGAACAGAGACTTGACCTGTGACCTGAGTTGGACCAGGCAAAAATTGTACTCTAATTGGGTCGAGCAGGGTCTTGTTTTTCCTGCCACAGCTCCCGGGGTCTGTGTGTAAACATCTCTAATATCAGAGTGGATATGAATGGATCAGAGCATACTCGGTATCAGCTCTGATCACGTGGTATGGTGCGTCATAATCGCAACCAGAGAAAACATTTTGGGAAATCAGTAGCCTACAGCATGTAAAAAATGAATGCTATTTTTGCTTGGTTACAAAATTATTATCTTCTGTCTATCGATCGCCCAGTTAGCTACAGAATATTGGCAAAGGAGCAAGTGTGACTTTAAATATTTCTATAAATTAGTCTTTGATTCATATAAACATGAATTAGGAATTAGTTTCAATGAATTTATATTTGTTCTCAGGACGTTATTATTATTTTTCTCCTCTTCTCAATCATTGCGGCTTGATAGTCAATAGAGCAAGATGCTGCTGCCCATGTTCTCTGGAGTCTGTTTGGCTCAACCGCATTTTGGATTGGGTCTACTTATCCTCAGGTATATTTTGATCGGATCTGACTGTGCTCAGGTCCCCGTCAGGTCTCTCTTTTTTGAAAAGTAACTTATGCACATTGGGTTTGGGTAGATTTTCCATGGGTCTGTTAAGGTTTGAGTCCAGCATCTTGGATCTGTGAAGACCTCTACTCTCAATACAACCAGATCCTTTGTAACATATTTCTTGGTCTTCTTTCCAGCCCTATTAACATTTCAGTTCATCTCTAAAAGAGGCGACTCCTATACTTTGAAATTACTCTGAGGTGTGAAGGTTGAGTTAAATGAGAATCAGTTAAGAAAGGCTTAAATCATTAAATCAACCTTGAATTACCCAAGCTCCTGCCATAAACTTTCAAGGTTGGTGAATAACTTTGATGGCTGTTTTTACTTAAGGATCTCCCTATAGTGTTCAAAGCTCAGGAAAAAAATGTTTGATGCACAACAGAGAACGTTTTTTTTAATGTTATTTTTACATTGTTTTCAGTGGTGAGGAACAGGGGGATAGCAGGAAGCAGGGGAAAAGACTGGGAGCAGATTTAAGCTCATCGTGGTAGTACATGGCACACATGGTAGCCCACTGAGCATGCACATCTCTGCTGATTAGACAGCAGCTTGGTATAGTGAAGGCTTATATCAGTGTGTGCATTGTGTGTTTGTGCGAGTTAAGAGGACACCATTAACACAGCTCTGCAATCTACAATACCTTGACAACCTACTGCTGTTGCATTACCCTAGGCAGAATGCGCACAACCACACATTCACATGTGCACACAAACACAATGGGAGTTGCAGATAATGACACAATTACACACAAGGCCAGAAACATACTTGAAAACACTTATGCAGTTACACAAGCTCATACACACATTTGAATGCACACACCCACACACAATATAACCAGTTGTTTCAATCACTGGTGATAGAAAACATAGGAGGAAAGACAACTACCCTATGTTTTATCATGAAAAGCCAGTAGAGAGGGGAAGAGGCACAGACAGTTATTTAGTAAGCCTGGGCCAATAACAACTGGGATTTCTAGCGATAGAAACAGAAAGAGTAAGAGAAAGAATAACAGGCCCACATATAGAGAATAAGATAGACAGGTTTACTGTATGAATAGAGAATAAGAGAACGACAAAAAGAGTCTGAGGTAGACCATCACTCTGTTTGACTCAATGTGAGAGAAAGATGGTATAGAAACAGCCTGAGGCAAAGCCATCTCCTCATCTCCATGCTAGTACATGCAGATATGGAACCGAGCCAGACAGACAGGGAAGGAGAGTTTTTGCCTGAAACAGACAGACAAAGGAAGAAGATACAAAGGTAGCTATAGGAAGAGTTAGCCCAGGGCTCTGCCAGCAAGTATTCTCCTGGCTTACCTGAAATGAGGCAGCGACAGAGCAGCTACAAATTAATGACTGACTGCTGAGGTACACGGGGACACACACAGCCTGAGATTTACACACATCCAGCCAAAATCGCATACTCATTCTCATTCACACCCACATAAATACATTCACTGCGCACACACATCCTTTTTAGTTGCTATTAGCAACCACTTCAGGCCATGTCCCACCTCAGAGAGCTCAGGTGCACTGGC
This sequence comes from Coreoperca whiteheadi, assembly GCA_011952105.1. NCBI lineage: Eukaryota > Metazoa > Chordata > Actinopteri > Centrarchiformes > Sinipercidae > Coreoperca > Coreoperca whiteheadi. Next base: position 20,185,021 of record CM022485.1, read on the forward strand.
AGGTTAGAAAGACACAAGGTTTGGCTCTGCAGTGGGGAATTCCAAATTAACATGTGCCAAGTGCCCACGTCTACCCAACAAGGTAGAAATACTTACAACGAAAGTGCTTTAATTTGTAAAATATGCAAAGCCACAAAATATTTATGGACAAGCAGGAATTATGGACTTTAAAAATTTGCTTTAGGGATCTCAAAGCTAGCTAGGAACAATACAAACACACAAACGTCAAATCCATGCTTCACTGATGGTGGCTGAATGACAATAATGAATCAGAATGACCATCTGTACATGCTGTAGCTGAAAACACAAAACACCTTCCACAGGTCCATAAGCAAAAGAAAAAAAATCTCCATGTCAAAGCATGTGAATTCCTTGGCATACTCCTTTCCAACCTAATTAAGAGCGGCCAAGTGCCAACTAAAGATAAATCTGCCCTCTGGCAGCTTATCTACCTCAAAACCTGAGAAATATTCAAATGTATTCTAGACATGCCAAATGAGAAACCTTTATTTTTGTCATTTTCACAGTTTGAAAAATAAAACCTGATATTGTGGGAGTGCACAGCAACAGTCAAATAGATGGAAGACTCTTACATCATCATGTTGTGTTCTTTCAACTAAAAACTGTTATTCATTTTGATAAAACATTCATATTGGAAATCTGTCTTCCTTCTTAAGTTAATAAAAATCACAGCATTATGGTGTTTTAACCAGCAGTATGCATAATTGGAGTTGAATATTTTTACAGTTATAATAAATTGTTACTTATGTCGTTACTCTGTAGCTTTCTGCTGAAGGCTGAGTCAGAATTATCCAAATCAAATTCATTTTATCACAATTAGTCACCCTATCACAGTTGATGTGGGTGTACAGTAAACTAGGTTAGATGAGAACAGTTTATTTACTCTAGATAGAATTATTGCCACTACAGACAAGGGAAATTATTTATTAGAACTTTTGAAAGTAAGACGGGATGCAGTCATTACTTGTGGGTTGTCACAGTAGAGTGCCTATGGGTGCACTTTCACTCCAGTCTGTGTTGTCCAGTATCAGAAAAGATACACTCACTCAACAATTTCAGATGAATCAATATTGTTTTTACATTACATCACTTTATGGCAACTGAAAAAAGTCTCTCCTAATAGAATATTCTATTTAGTGTGCATGCCGAGAATAGAACATTAAGCTAAGGCTTCTGTCAAAGTCCTTGCAATAAAATTCTGCGTACCTTCAGGGTACAAGAAAGTAGTCTGGCTTACATTATAAATTTATCAAAGTTCAATTCAGACAGTCATCCCCTATTTTTGCACCTTAACCACGCCATCCGTAAAATACACAGACGCCCGGTGCACTAAAATCTCATATCTAGTGACATCCTGCTGTCCATGGCAGACAGCCTTGTGTGCACAGGTTGATGGATCACCAAGGGCTGTTTTTACGCGCAGAGGTGTATTAGCGCCACAGCAAATATTTCCCACATAGTGTTGAATCATTCCCCATGCCCTCTTTTCAAAGTATTCACCTGTAGTGACTCAATCACTTGTTCACTCACTCTCTCTTTTGAATCATCACGCTCTTACTGGAGCTTAGAAAGAGACACAAATAGCTTCAACTACTGCTTCTCCCTGCTATTTATCTAATTAAATTGTATGAGAACAAATCGCCACAATGTAATAATTCAGATCTTGTAGTTCTGAATCATTGACGTACATAGATTCTACACGTGTTGGAATACTAACCGATACAGGAAGGAAGTGGTTTGTCCCAGACACGTCTGTCCCCGCTAAGACAAGTCAGTGTACTGCTGCCATGCAGACTGTATCCAGGGTTGCAGGAGTACAGGACAAAAGTGTTGGCATAATGACCGTCGTCCTGGATCTTATAACCATAAATAGGGATACCTGGTTCCTCACAGCGTACTAGGTCAAAACCTAGAAAGAGACACAGATAGAGGGAAACACAGACACATACAGATTAGGTCTTCCTGTCTATGCAGTACGACAACATTGCACAAACGAATATGGTGATTCAGAGTAGTTTTGGACGAGAGGACATAAGGTCATACTATTCTTCTCCTGAATCACACTACTTCCTGCAAAAATTTAAGTTTGAACACTGACTATTAATGCTGAAATCCTATGTAACAGCTGCCGTGAAACCTACTTGACATTTCTACAGATTCTACTCATATGCTTTTTTCTATAATATTTAAAACATGTATGGGTTTCTCCCTTTTCTGAAAGATATAATGATGTGTAGTGAGCCGCACAAGTGATTTTATTTATGGACTGAAAATGTGGTTCCTATATGAAACTGTGGAAAAACAATTGATTATTTCACATCCCACACAAACCCAAATATACTGTACACTCAAATGAGCACACTACAAGATACATCTGTGTGTTTTGAAGATAAACAGGAAAGTTTCCTGCCTCTAAGACAGATGGATAAACAAAGACACAACAATGTCACCAACATATTTTCTTTCCTTCAAGTCAGCCTTATAAACCAAACGTACTCCCTCAGAACAGAAACCTCCGAGTTGCTATGTAATGGACGATGAACATCGTCACTATCAAACAGTTTTGTCCAAAATGTTTGTCACTGTATACAGTACATTAGCCCACTTATGACACAACAACTTACTGAAAACATCATCTGATCTAACCTATAGATTTAAAATAACGGTAATATCAAGCTTAATGTCATTTACAAACAACACTGCAACCACATATTCTGAATGTAGCACAAAATCCGTGGACTATAACCAAAATTCTTTCATGATAAAATTAGCTTTTTAATATATTTTTGGCAGAGGGTGTCGCTAAATTATTTGACTAAAAAACACAAATCTCCACCAGTCCTCTTGACTGTTGAGTGATGTAATTATGTGTAAAACAATACCTGTTATCGGTTACTTCTGGACGAATCAGGACACAAACTTAGAATGCACTCATTGTCCAATTGCATTAAAGCATTGTAAAAACATACTTTTCACAGCCAGCAACCTTTGAAGTGAGCCATCTCCACAGTTTTGTGAGGTGTCTCCAACTGTCTATCCCTTCCTGCATCCACTCAACCTTTCTTGTCTTGAACAGATGTTTGAATTCTTAAAACTCTATTAAAATAGCCTCTAAAGTGTGTAGTGTAGAAAGCTGTTTGACTCTGTCCCTGGCCCTACCTAAGAAACCCTCGCTGCTTCTCATGATCAGATGCTTCTCTCTCCATTCTCTTGTTTAAACCTTCGATCACCCTCTCTTATCCATCCACCCGTTCATCCCTTGTAGCAGAACTGTGCAGAAAGCATCACCTTCTCCAGTTTAATGACTTGCAGATTAACGGCTGTGTAATGGGTTAACTGACATAAAGAGCATCCATCTAGTCTAGTATTCATATACCATCTCCCTTCATCCGTTTGCCCCTCCGTCCAGCCGCTCTTTCACTCCAGATGTGTCACTTTCTCACCTTCTTTTAATGACTTGCAGATAAATGCTCCTCTAATAGCCTCTTTGACTTACACAGCAGCTGGTCTTGCCTTCTTAACAGACTCCCTTTAAAGCCTTTAAGATGTGTGTGTGTAAGAGAAAGAGAGAGAAAGGGGGTGCATGTATGCGTGTTTCAAGTATTCATATGCTCATTTCCTTTTTCTTTATGCTTGGTAAACTATTGTTGCACTTTGGACTCCACCTTCAACAGAAATTGCTTGGAAAACTGATTGTTGATCTCTTTCCAGCTGCCAGAAGTGAAAGAAATTGCTTGGTAATTTGCTGACGGAGAAAGACTAGTCTCGGGAGTTTTGTAGTACATGACACCTATTTTGTTCTGGTATGCAGCGCTCAGGAATCACTTGACTGAGGCACAGGGCAGATGCAGGGTATATTCATGAGGGCAATCTAACACAATCACTACCACTTTAATTTTCAATTAAAAGCATCTCCTTACAAGGACCTTCATGATGAGCTACTCAAAACTGAACAAATTACTGTTTGTGTGCGTGTGTGTGTGTGTGTGTGTGTATGTGAGTGAGACAGTGAGAGAGAGTAAGAGCGCTGAAGGGAGGGGTTCTTTCTTTCTTAGGCCATACTTGAACAAACCATGGCTGTAACAGTAAATATAGAAGAGGATATGTAAATCTATTGCTGTGCAGTTTCTAATCAGTTGATCCTAAGTTAAAAACAACTCACTTGTGTATGTGAGGCGGAAGCCCTGATTGGTTCCAGAGGCGTTGCTGTTGAACTCCAGCCACACGCGATTGGACGTACTATTGATGACATGACCCATCATGTCATCACGTGTAAAGTTGCCAAGGAGACGGGATGAAGTGTTCTCTCCATCATACGCCTGTCAATCAAAACACAAGAACAGGACCGCAGAACATGAATAAAAACAGGATTTGTGTGGTTTTGTATAGGTTTATGTGTGCGCACATCTACTAATTTCAGTCATGAGAATATCACAGAACATGGGCGCACAGTTTACTGCTGACATGGTCTGAGGAAAAAAGGATGGCACAAAATGTGGTCGGTCTTGAAACCAAAATTGCAGGGTACTACTGTATTGCCTGTGCCTCTCCTCTGCAACACACAGTGAGTCACCAAAATACCAAACAACATAAGCAATATCACATGAAAGTTGCTGAGGTCACAAGTGAGTTGTTAAGTGGCTCTACAGTCAGCAGAACTGATAAAGCCTCCCTTTTATTATGTTAAACCATCAAGATTCTTATGCAACAATTCAGAGAGTAAAGAAACTAATTGTTGGGGGGGTTCCATGGTGGGTAAATAAAGTGATTTACCTTACTATTAGAAGTAGTGGAGTGAGACTTTTGAACAAACATAATTTGAATTATGCAGTTTCCATCCTTGTCTAGCACCTGTGGGAAGCAGTAGATTAAACTATCAATTTGTGCATTGGCATAGGGGATATTGCAGCCCTCAATGAAAAGTACAAGGTAGCGTATTCACAGTTGAGCATGTCTCCAGCTGTGATAAGTTTTTTGGTTTATATTTTTGAAAATGATGCTGCTAAAGTGGATTTATTTTAACATATGGAATTAACGAGTAATACAATGTGTTTCCTAGAACGCAATAGTAAAAGCTAGAAGACAAAGCATCTTCATGCTTGTCAATGTCAATGTCTGTGTGACTTGGAGATGCTGCCATGCATATTAGAGGTCAAAATTGCAGCCAAATGAAAAAAAATAAAGTGAGGACAGAATAGATTAGATTTACAACATAAAAAGGCCATTGGACTGCATTTATATTGCAGGACTTAGCTTCTATTCACTTTGTTGATCAGTTTGTTCTTCTTTCCATTTCTAAAAATTCTAAAATTGATGAAGATTTTAACATTTGAGCCTTCTTGCTAGAATCTCCTTTTGGTCTCCTAACAATTTTGCTTCTTATCGTTGACCATCAACCTTTAAATGCATGGTCATACTGGCAGCACAAACAAGAGACAAAGTCATTTATTTCAAATGAGCGCTGTGAAACGACTAGATATGGAGGGTGAAGTAATAGCTACCAGAGAGATCGTTGCAACTTGGCAACACAAGAAACTTGAGCAGTTTAACATCATACATCATCAAAGTGTAATAGTGTCCAATTGAAGGGTTGATGTGCACAAATCATTACTGCAGCATGTTCACTTACCAAATAAATGGCAAATGGACTGTACTTGTATAGCGCCTTTCTAGTCTTCTGACTACTCAAAGCGCTGTCACACTACATATCATATTCATCCCATTCACAAACATTCACACACTAATGGCCCCATGAGTAGCCTACAAAGTAATCATCATTCTCACACACTCACCCCGAAGGTACAGCCCTCGGCTCAGTATCTTGCTCAAGGACACGTGGGTTGGGGGAAGCCGGGATGGAACCGCCAACCTTCTGATTGGTGGACGACCTGCTCTGTCACAAAGCTGCAGCCGCCCGAATATGAGCTCACCATGTTCTAAATACTTTTTTTTTTCTCCAAAACGTGACTCAATACACAGTTTTGTCACTAGCACATTTAACAGATTGGTGTTGGAACCAAAGTAAGCTAACATCGATACATGCAACAAAGTGAACTGTGCGAGCAACAAATTTAAGCTGTGTGTTTAGCCATATTTTGGAGTTTGCAACATACTGAGCATACAGATGGAGAGCAGAGTAGGGGATTATACAGAAGAAGAGGTAAGAGAAATTTATATGGATGATTTTTAAACTTTTTTAAGCACGATTTCAAGTTTACAGGTGGTAAGTATTTGATACTGAGACACTTTAGTTTGTTTTGGAGTTCACTTTCTGCCTTCTAGTGGTCAAAAATCTCTGAATGCAGGTTTAATTTGAACAATAGAGCAGTAGTAGTTTGGGAAGTGCAGTCTACTTTTGACTGCAGTCTGAAGGGGAGATTTAGGACTCTGAAGTACCTCATAATACTATCCCACAGCTGGGATATAAATGTGAACTGCTCATGCTTATATTTGGCAGCCGGGGACATTTCGTCAGATTGGTGGTGACAGGTCTGCAGGTGGCAGGAATGCCAAAGAAAACGGGCTAAGGCAATGTACTGTTCTATCTATACAAGTATTGCCAGTCAGAGGAGACACATCTATGTGAAGCCAAAGTAGGAGCTACAGTATGTTGGAGTGTGTGGTTGTGTGATGGAAAGCATACATATGAAGACGATAGAGAGGCATGGGAGAGGACAGTGTAAAAATAAGCAAAAGCTTAAAAAAGTAGAGCTGTATCACAGTCTGTATCTATAGCATTACTCCCCTAAACTTCATTTTCCTTTCTCTGCATCTATCTCTCTCGCTTTCTCTCCTCCTCTCTCTGTTTCAGTAAGACTCAGTATGGTTAATGAAAAGCCCTGCGGCTCATAAATCAGCATGTCACCATCTGCCAACCCTCCTCTCTCTAACTTTCTGACTTTCTCGCTTGCTCTCCTACCACCTCTATTTTCATAGAACAATTCCTGCACACCCCCACTTTGTTTCTTTCTCAACCTCTCGTTTTCCTTCAGGGTTGCAGTACATCAGAGTAAATTTGGTCAAGCACTATATTAGAGGACATTTTTAGGCGACTTGAGCTTGGTTAGCCCTTTCGTTAACAGTGCCAGGGTGAAAACTTAGCCAATAGCAAGAGGAATTGTAATGAGCCAGTTCATATGTTATCATATGTTACAGGAGATTTGAGCCTAAAGCTTGCTGGAACTGTCAAAGAAATGGTTTGTGTTTAGAGGGTTCAGCTCCAGTAACGGTTAATTACTAATTACTAGCCTAAGTGGCACTTTGGGGCTTCCCTTCCAGTTCATTATAGTTTGCACTTTCAGCTAATTCTTTGGGAAAGTTCTAATTAACAGTCATGTTGTACATTACTGGTCATTGCCCTTATAAATGCTAATTTCTATAGCATCACATAAGATGACTATAGCATAGATCATTTCATCACACCAAGCAACTGCTTTCTATTGCACTAGTGCCACAAGTGCTTGATTTAAAAGTTTTTGTACCTAATTTATGAGACTAAAGGTCAACAGCCATGCTACAGTAGCAGCCTCATTTACCTGGTATGCCCATTACACACAAGAATGAAAAACCATTGGATTTATGAAAATGGAGAGACAGCCCTTATATCCGTTCCACTACTGTAGCAAAAATGTAAAAGTGAATTTAGCAAAGGACACATTTTCTAACTCAAAAGCATTTATACTCTGGTGAACATTAGTGTTCAGATTGCTCACACTGTGGTAACTCCATTAGGCATTTAGAAAAACGTGATGCTTGTCCAGCTGTGTACATTTAATAATTTAAGCTGTGCATGCAGCAAAACGATCAACCAACTCCAATGATTGCATGGGTTCAATAACACAGACATTAATTATTATATCTAACATGTATAAATGTGTGTTGTTTTAGTATTTGTACTGTACTGTAATGTATGTACATCACCAAACATCAGTGTATTGCGACAGTTGGGTTGTACAGGGAGGGGGAACGACTGCAAACACTTACTTTTCATCTAATTTAAAAAGTTACTTGTTTTCAGTAATTTAGGATACCAAGCTTCACAACTGAAGCCAAAAATCCAATATTGTTATATGCCCCATGGTGAAAGTGATGCATCTTTCTTGCAATCAGTCTTGGGGCCTCTCATTACTTTTTGATTGCTACGTTAGCATCCAGTGCATCCTCATTAACCTTTGTGATCTCTAGTCATTCTCTGTATTATGTTCCTCTGTTCCTGTTATTTTCTGATAAGGAATCAATTTATTACAGTAAATACTATGTCAAATGCCTTGCTAAAACACAATCAGAATTTTAAAAAGAGCAAATGGCTTCCTCTGCTCTCTTCTTGGTGGTTGAATCCTTTTGTTGAATTACACAGACAATGACAGCATGGGAGGGGGGCTGTGGTGTAAAGCATTCAGAATTCAGGCTGTGATGGAATTTGCTGTTTAAGAAACATTTAAGCATGTTATGTCTGTTAACCATCTTGGTGTCACTTTCCTTTCCGGGGGATTTTATTTTTTTTTATACCTATCCTACTGGGAACATTTCCACCTTTTATAATGACGTTATTTCTCTCTCTAAAAGTCTGGGAGAACCCTGCTAATACAATCTAACCACAGACAGGCTCAGCTAATGCTCTAGGCCTAATACTGATAATACACTCTAACCACATGCTGGCTTAAACATGCCCTCAGGCCTAATACTGCTCAGAGACATTGTAAATGGAGAAAGTCTTAGGCGATGTCTGTAGGACAGCATCAAGATTGTAAGTGCTAACCCCCTAACTGACACTGAAGTGTATGTACCCGAGAGAGGACTTATGGAATTATGAGCCTTGGGAACATCTGTAATTCTCCTTGTAGCTCAGACATACACAAGAATGCACATCCAAGTTTATAATATGTACACACTTCAATGATTTCCTTATACATACATTGTGATCACGCCAATTCCTTGAAATGTATGGGGACAACCGCAGACTGAGAAGACCCATAATAACATATTGCAGATCAAGCTTGTATCGCCTTCCAGTGTCTCCCAATGTTTTAAAATCACTGAAGGTTGAGGCATTTGTCTAAACACAAATAATTTATGCTGCAGTCAAGTGATACTAGCTGGCATAGAGGCACATTGTGTGAATAATATATTCGTATTCTATTGTATGGGATTCTGTTCCACAGTTATTTAGTGTTACCACATATTAGGGTTAGCCTAACCCTAACCCCCCTAACCAATAAAAGTATATAAAAACCAAGGTTAACATTCAAATGCAACAATAATACGCTGTTGTGGGTTCGTTAGAGCGTTAACAGAGGCTGAATTGATCCTTTTGTGCCTTTGTTTCCCATGTATTCATTCAGCCGTGGATGGCCACTACAGAAGCACCATCAGCACTAATAGAGAACATGGGTAATAAAACCCTGCAGGGATGTTTCTGCTTCTTACAACAATGTTTAACACATCTAACAGCTAGGGCAAACCTTGCTAATACAATTTAACTCCACATCGGCTAAACTAAGGATTCAAAGCCCCTCCCATCGTTCACCTTTTAACCAGAATTTTTCTTGCACACCTCATATAATCAAGGGCTACACATTCCTTGACACCTTAATTGGACCAGGTATGCATGGCTGGAACAAAAGCTTGCAGAACGGATTGGCTTTGAGGACCGCAATGCAACATAAAATACGGCTACTGAGTACACAGACATAAAATGTATACATTAGAAATTCCCTTTCAAGGCAGTTCTTTGCTTTTGTGCAAATCACAGAAGAGGGAGCAATCAAAGCATGGAAACCTCCCTGAAATCTGCGTTCACTTCAGAATTGTTCTGACATAATGCAGGTCACTGTACCTCTTGATGAGTGAATGATCTCATAGAAAGCATAGGAAAGTAATGAAGTGGCTAACATTAATTGAAACTACGTACACAAGTCAAGTGAAGGTTGAGGTTGAAAATTCTTATATTTCTTGTTATATCGAATAAAGACATCCCAAATATTTCAATAAAACCTAAGAAATGCTGCCATACAAATAGCAAATAGTGAATTTATGATATACTCTGACTGTTTTAACCAGGCTCTTGCTCTAAATACTTACAATTAATTTAGATTAAAAGACTTGGAATTGTTACAGTATATTGTCATTTGACAGACAATCATTTTACAGTGAAAAACAGAAAGAGGCTTTGCACACCGCATGCAGGGCCTGATGAAGCGATGAGCAAAATGTGTTGTCCGTGTCGATTTTAATAACAGATCCTTGATCATATACTTTTATGGTCTAAGTGTGTCGTCACTACAGCAAACACTTGTATTTTTTTTGACAACACATTATTTGTGTTCATGTTCTTGCCAGTATTCACAGCTTAGTTATTGTTTTCTTTTCAAGCATAATTTGAAGTAAGCCAAACATTTATTAATCTGTTCAAACATATACACATCAGAGCATATATAACTTTTGGTTATGACTATAATCCTGTATGTGCGTTGTCTGTGTATCTGTAAATAAATTATGCATTTACAGATTTTGTACCACCTGACTCGGAAAAGCTTTTTATATATGCGTGTGTGTGCGTATACCTTGAGATAGTCTCCATCTTGCAGTGAGAAGCTCTCAGCTTTCAGCCTGATTCCTTTGCCCTTTTCAGTAGTGATGCGGTAGATGCACTCGTGGTTGTTATCGTAGTTGGAGGGGAAGTTAGGAGAGAGGAGAACGCCTTCTGGTCCTAGCGAGGAGGCTCCACACTCCGCTACAGCAAGAGAGAAAAGGGGGCAGGGACAGCGTGGATCAAAATCCCAGCATTTCTACCTAATTATCTTTGAGCAGTCAAAATATCTGGGTTGGCTTGTGTAAAAAAATAAAATAAATTAAAAAAAGGAGGGGAGAGGACTCACAAGTCGACATGAAAAACAGAGATTAGAGAAAAGTGCATTTCCAGTATAACCATAAACCTTTTTCAACTTAGACATGATAACGATAATGATGATGCAGTATAACATAGCTTAAAAGCACTTTTTGAAATGTGTTTCAAGTAAGACAATAAAAACAAGGATGAGGAACAGCAAAACACATTCAAAAGAAAAGCAATTAACATAAACTGCAGAAGATTAAAAAGAGGGCAAAATGAAAAACATTGCATGAAAGCAGGTCTGGATTAGTTTGTTAGAAAAAGTGTTTTATAGAATTTATACAGAATGATCTAGCAGGTGCAGTGCCTATCAAAGTTTAGGAATTCAAACAAGTGTTACTTTGTGCAAATAAGGTTTTGTCGTATGTAAATGAGAGGAGAAAAGAGGGTAGACAAGCAGGCATTTAACTCCCTCTTAGGAGGACCACCACTGCTTGGGAGAGAGAAAGAGGAAATGGAAGTAATGATATAGACAAGAGAAAAGCCAATGTGTAACAATATGGAGCTGAAACATGGAACTCTAAAACATTGCAGTGTTTATCAAATCTGAAATTCAAAATAACATTTTTGTAAATGTTCTGTAGTTTTTAAAGCAGATTATGATAGGAGATACGGAGCATAAATTCAAGGATGCTACCAGCAATGCTTCAGAAAATCTTTTGAAAGTGAAGACAGCCCTTGGTAGTGAGAGGATAGAGGATATTGAAGTAGGAGAAGAAAAGGATGAACAGAGAGCTGGAAGAGGAAGAAAAGACAAGAAGATAGCAGATAAACCAAGACAGACAAGGGCTTTTGAAAATATGCAGAGAGAAATTAGAAAAGGGAAAAGGGGAGTAACAAAAGACACAGAATTAACACTTTTCACATAGCAACTAATACCCTAATTATCTACCCAAGGACTGTCTAAATACAGAGGGAGAGGAGGAGGAACAGTTAGACAGTTAGAAAGTGAGTGACAGAGAGCTAAAGAGAGGGACATCTGGAAAGAACGGGAGGGAGAGAGACGAACCCAGTGAACGGTGCCAGCTGCTGTTGCTCACTTTCCTCTTAGTCAGGCCTGATCTCTTGACAGATAATGCTATTATAGCATTTTCAGTCTGCTCTTTTTGGGGCTTGAAAATTACCAGCAGCCACCAGTGAGACTCTCATAAATTACCAGCAGCATCCAAGGAAAGACTGATAGTCATCAAATACCAGCAAATTACAACCTGCTAACAGCCAAATGCTGGCAAATAAAACCAACTGTCAACCAGTCAAATAATAGTAAATTACCATTGTGTCAGCCATAAAATACTGGTGAATTACAACCAGGAAAATGCTGATACTTTACCTCTACGCTCATTCATATGGTGAAGAAGTTAATTTGAAAGTTTTATTTTACAAGCTGCCAGTTATTTTCACAAGCTTTAAAAGTGGCTTGAAAAAGTATTCATACCCCTTGAGCTTTTCCACCTTTTTTTTTTTACGTTACGACAACAAATGTAAATGTATTTCATTGAGATTTCATGTGATTGACCAACACAAAGTGGCACATAACTATAAAGTGGAAGGAAAATGATAAATGGTTTTCAGAAATTTTTTACAAATAAAAATATGAAAAGTGTAACGTGCAAAAGTATTCAGCCCCCCTGAGTCAATGCTTTGTAGACGCACCTTTCGCTGCAATTACAGCTGCAAGTCTTTTGGGGTATGTCTCTACCAGCTTTGCACATCTAGAGACTGAAATGTTTGCCCATTCTTCTTTGCAAAATAGCTTAAGCTCAGCCAGATTGGATGGAGAGCATCTGTGAACAGCAATTTACAAGTCTTGCCACAGATTTTCAATGGGATTTAGGTCTGGACTTTGACTGGGACATTCTAACAACCATTCCACTGTAGCTCTAGCTCGTGTCAAGCCTTTTGCTGACTAACCGGTTTTCTTTCAAGATTGCCCTGTATTTGGCTCCATCCATCTTCCCATCAACTCTGACCAGCTTCCCTGTCCCTGCTGAAGAAAAGCATCCCCACAGCATGATGCTGCCACCCCCATGTTTCACGGTGGGAAAGGTGTTTAGGGTGATGTGCAATGTTAGTTTTCCGCCACATATAGCGTCTTGCTTTTAGGCCAAAAACGTCTGCCCTTACACACAGGTGGACTCTATTTACTAATTAGGTGACATCTGAAGGCAATTGGTTGTACTGGATTTTATTTAGGGGTATCAAAGTAAAGGGGGCTGAATACTTTTGCACGCCACACTTTTCAGATTGTATCATGTATCATTTTCCTTCCACTTCACAATTATGTGCCACTTTGTGCTGGTCTACCACATGCAATCCCAATAAATCAAATTTACGTTTGAGGTTGTAATGTGAAAAAATGTGGACATTCGCATGCCACTGCATAAATATTGAAGGCAGAAACACTTTTCAAAGGCTTGTTACAACATCGCTATATATAATGTTGTATAAGGAAAGTTTCAAGAGTATACAGTATAATGCCCACACTCTAGATAACTACATGTCTAAAATGATAGTTAAAAATGAATGTAAAAAAAAAAATTATTTAGATTTAGTTTTTTGTATGCCGTGTCAGTCATTCTACATTTTCTTTGAGACACTAATCAGTGAGTCTGTCTGTCTACTTGACTGTCTTACCGATACATCGTGGTAGTGTGTTGCTCCAGACTCGCCTGCCTCCTCCCAAACAAGTGATCTTGCTGTCTCCCTCAAGTCGGTAGCCATGGAAACAAGAGAAGGCCAGCGAGTCGCCAACTCGAAACCTGAATCCCATCCTCCTGCTGAACGCTGGTACACCGGGATCCTCACATGGCTCTAAGTCATATTCTTTTCATCCAGGAGAGATAAATAACATAGTCATAAAGTCATAAAATGACTAAAGTACTGCAAAATGTACAGGAACGTGTGAATGTTGTTAGTTCGCCAAGACTAGGCAATATAAATATATACATAATATATAAACAGAAAGAAATTAATTACATTGAAAAATTTGGGGTCAGGAAACCTTTAAAAGAAAAGACTTCAAGGATGAAGAAAAACTAGTTGGTTTTGCAAGTGTATGTCTGGTTAACTGCTCCACTTCCGTTATCGTGGAGCGGATAGCGGCTTCCCTTAGCTTTTCTATGGGACCTTCTATGACTGTCACCCATGCAGTGGATGAGACAGTCCCAAACAGGGCTAAATGTGCAGTATCTTAATGCATTTTTAATTTTGATGTAAGGTCTGTGACAATAATTATATACAGTTAATCAGCCTAAAAAGGCATAAAACTGGGTTTTACAACCTATATATCTGTTACAGTTTGGCTAAGGGGCTTCAAACTACAAACCCTTTTTGTCAACTTCCTGCAATGCAACTATATAAGACAGCCATTCCTGTTGTTTATGATATCCGTTCAGTCTGTCGTTCTAGATCTGCAAGAGTTAGGCCCATGTCTGGCAGAAAGGCTGTTCTGTAAATTACTTCGTCTTCAGGCAGATGTACTGTCCACTACATCCATATTAACAAACATAATTTTCTGTTATTGTGTTCTTACCTGAGAAAGTAATATTAAAGCCTTCATAACTCATGGAAAAATCCGATATGAAACGTAGCTGAGCGCTGAAGTTCCCATAGAGCCCTGCTTTGACACTAGGGGGCAACACTGAGCCAGTAAGTCGAGCTACTGGAACCTGAAAATTGCTGTCCTCCGTGATGGAAAGGTAGTCATGGTTCTCCTCCAGATGGAAAGTGTGGAAAACCAGATGGACTCCTGGAAATCCATGGATGAATGGATGGATGGACAGATACACAGTCACAAATACATAAATGGCAGCAGATAAACACAGAAACCAAACCAGAAGCACATACACACATATCAGACAACATATAGAATGTAAATGCACAACAATCTTCAAAATGTGGAAATAATTAATGGATGTGTCCATTATGTCAGTGTATGAGTGTGCTTACCTTTCCCATGAGACACCTCTATAGTCCAGGTGCAGTTAAGAGAATTGGGGTAGAAGTCAGGAAAGCCAGGAGATAGAATTGTTCCTGTTTTACCATAGACATAACCTCCACAAAGGGCTACAGAGAGAAAGTGACAGACAGAGAAGGGTGGAAAAGAAAGGGAGAAAATATTTATATTTTACAGTTATACAAACTGAGCTAAAGAAAAAGCTAAAGAAATTCTGAAAAATGACTACCAGAGTTTAATTAACACCTAAAAAAAAGACGTATCTTAAGTACACAGTTAAGAGGTCACCACATAATGACCGATTTATTTATATGTAAATGGACTGGAATTAAACCACACTTGGGATTTTTATTTATTAATTTTTTTAAATCAGCAGACCTGCAAAATGCCAGAATTTTGTGAGCCTGAGGATGGTGTGCTATATGCAAAAAACGTTTTTTCCACACAACATTCAATTCCCAACTGATGTCTCCATTTTGGACAAATGCATATCTTTTTAAACCTGCAATAACTGATTTTTATGGCAACTTGGGGGCACTGGAAGCAAGTTAACAAATCATTGACATTTCATCACCTTATAAGTTTATATGGAACTTGTTAGTAAATATTTGCTATTCAACGCATTCAAAAGTAACTGAGAAAAATTAGTATTCATGGATGGATGGATGGATGGATTGTAGTCATGTTTCATGCAACCAAATGCATGTCCAATATTCACTCTCTTTTAACTCTGTTTTTGGTCTCCACCAAATCCTAAGAGAAATATCTGTCTCTTCAGCTGCTATAAGGCTGAGGGGAGCTGCAGATTCAGGTGATAGTTCTCTGTAGGTTCATCACTACGAGTGACCCCTTTCACATTGTCAGAGAGGTTTCACACTGTCATTTGATAAACTTTTATAATAAAAATATCTATTATAGCTAATTTAAACAATGACGTAAACCTTTTCCTAACCTCACCGGAATTTTCTTCAATGAATAAACTTAATATAGGCGCCTGATAGCATTTTCATGTAATGAACAGCTAACCATGGTGTGTCTGCCTTAAGATATTATCAAATCATCAAATTTCAAATTTGTGTTGGAGGAATAATGTCATAATAATGGACGTAATGTCGTTGTCTGTGTCCACGAGATCTATATACTCTATATGATATGCACTGAAGACTTTTTGATTGTGTAACAGAGAACTTAAGTGGAACTTAAAGCTTCTACATACAGCAACAGAGAGAGAATGGTGAAAGCCAGACATTCCCTTAATTTCTAAAGAAAAATAAACAGAGCAGCGAGAATGTGATAGACAAAGAGGTTGGTTTGATGAAAAAGATTAAGAGATTGGTGTGTGTGTGTGTGTGTGTTAGTGTCACCTAACCTTCACACAGTCAGACCACTGATACGGAACAGGACAAACTCATTTGGGATCGAGCAGAATGGAAAATACTATAGTAACGTAATGGAGAGTAAAAGAGGACTTGCTGTGCATTAGAAACTGTTGAACTAAGATAATATATTGACTCTTTGTTTCTCTCTCACTGTGCCTCCATCCCTTTCAATTCTATTCAACTCAATTCAGTTAAATTTAATTCAATAAAAGTGTTTCAAGGTGCTTGACTGGCATGACAATAAAAGACTGTTTTTCTCGCCAATGAAACAAACATCTCAGACTATAAACTGAATCAGAGACAATAACATTTTTTCTTCACTGTTAATGTCCCTCCTGTCTGATTGTTGATGGTTTATATATATTTTGGTGCACAAAAGTCCCTTTTAGCTCTTAAAATAAACAGTGTGATGATTCATTTGGTGAAAGGTATTTAAAATTACAATTTATTATTTTGACTTTATGAAGACAGATGTCGAAGCTTCTCTCAGTTCTTCATACCGCAGCTATTCCAGTGGTTGTTTGTAGAGAGCTTCTGTGTCTCCGCCTCTCCACCCCTATCTCTCTGTCTATCAATGTCTTTCCTTCCATCTCATTCCATATCATATTTCAACACAGCTGGAGTTCAGTAGCTGTAAAGAGAGCCACTCCCCCCCCCTCTTAGACTAGTTGTCTTTTGTGTGTTGTGGTAACCAGCGCCGTATTTTTCACACTCCCATCAGGATTCAGCTAAAACTAGGACACTGTCTGACTAAATGACCCTTGTTGAGGGAGGCATGTGTGCGTGTCTGTGTGTGCATGTATCTATTGTGTGTGCGCGCGTGCACAATTCAGTGTGTATGAATAATATGTGTGTGAGAAGATAAGAGACATATTGATAACGTATATGTGCGAGAAACTGGGCTGTATAAAGATGCAAGAAAAAGAAAAGAATAAGTCAAAGAAATTTGAGAGGCATATCAAAGTATGGCGGCCTTCAATGTGGAGAGCAGCAGCAGAATGAGACTGGATGCTGAGAGAAAAGCAGATCCAGAAAGATATTGCTTGTTTTTCAGAGAGGGGAGAGGTAAATAGAGAAAGTATTCCAGACTTCAGCTACATTCCTCCTCCTTTTTCACTCTCTCTAATTATCTGCTTCTTAAAGGATGCCATGGCATTTTTTAGAAAAAGGGATACTAAGACTTTGGTCACTTCGAACAAGTTGTTGTCTTGGCACTAACTGCAAGCTTTAAAATGTCACAGCGCACCTTCAATATTCTCCCTGACACATAAAAGAGCAGCCAGTGTTCTGTATTATCTGTTTGGCGATTTAGCTGACCTGCAGGAATAAGATGAGCAGTTTAGGTCCAACAGACACTGTAGCATTACTAAAAGAATGGTCTCTGTACGCCTGGGGGAAGACTACATGTCATTTTGTTTTTCCTTTTAGACAAATATTGTCAAAATATTGATTTTTGGTGGCTGCATAATGTAGTGTATATCGTGGTAGCAAAAGGTTAGGCTTTTCCTGTTAAAATGTTAACTGTGCCTCTGATACCATACTGTAAATAACATTATTGTGGTTAATGTGTGTGTATGAGTTGCTTTGAGTATAGCTGTGGGAGTTTTTAAAGATGACTTCCTTTTGGCTGTAAATTAATGTAAGATGCCCAAGCCTATTCTGAGTGGACTTTGCAAGTTTAATCTGTTTGTGAGCATTTTTCCTATGGAGGACTAAAAGTGCCAAAATGAAATAAATAAATACACCATTAAATAATTACTTAATTGTGTCATTAAATACATAAAATACCAATTATTTCAATATTTACATTCACATTTCACGATTTAAATTTACATTCCATTTCACGATTTAAATTTACATTTCATGGTCCTGTGTTGCAGTTCCACAGCTCTGAAACATGCAACAATAAGGTGAACAGGACATATCAAATTCTCAATAGGTAGGAAAAGAGTAAAATAACAGAGCAGGTAAAGACAATAATTATCTGATTAATCACAAAGTCAGTCATGCCAAAACACACTTAATACATAATTCTAGTCCAATGATCTTCTCTAAAAGAAATATATACATATATTTTAGTCAAGGCTTACACACAGTTGTAGAAAAATGCCATTCTGAAATAATGTGCCTTGTAATGTAACTGGTGTCTGGTGAGATGGCATGCTTGACTGAAAATTGAAAATGTCACAGTTGCCGTTTAAAACTGCTTATGTTATAGGACTGATACTGTGAGAAAGATTGCCTTGGTATGAATTCACTCCCAAGTTGAGATATCCTGGCTTCGGCATTCACATTAGATTCTTTTCAATCGGCAGATCGAATCAGATGCAGTAAATTCATCTCCCATGACAGCATGAGCGGCAGGCAAAAAGCTGAATGGGAAGGCCTGCGAGTGGCCGGTGAGCGTCTGTTTTAGTGGTGCCTGTTGACCCGCACAATTTCACTGCGGCTGGATGTCCAACTTGGACCATTGTGGTAACGTGTACTCTGGAGTGTAGACAATTAACACTATGGCTACCAAGACTGGGAATATCAAATACCATTTTTTTAAATCCTCGTATGGATGAAAGAATTTACTGTTGGGTATGCCTGCAACAACTCCCTCTCCCTCCATCCTTTGACTCTGACTCTTTGGCTCAACCTTCATCCAGCCACTTAGCCCTATCTACTCCACTTCTGTTTTTATGTTCATGAAGAGGGGGCCATCATGTTCAGGGCCATCCCAAACCAGTTAGTGGGAAAATTAAGTGGACTAGAAAACCCTCAGGCAGCAAGTATGCATTGATGCAGACATACCGCTTACCCATTTTCTTTACCTAAATGTTGAAATAAGATCATGTTGTTTATTGATTTTATTTATGTGCTGACAGAATTGTATTGTATATGGAATATTGCTTGGACCAAATTTTTTTTACTTGTATTTATTTTATTATCAAAGTTATTTGATATGTTTGTGCTGTGATATTTAAGTCAATAAACAAACTATTACTACTATATAAAACTTCACTATGCCCAAACTTATCTCACACACAACAAGCGCACAGCTGGCGGCTTAAAAAAGGGAATTGCGAAAAATAATTTCCAGTGGACAATGCAACTGTCGTGAAGCCAAGGCACAGTTGTGCATGAGCGTGACGCTATTGCAGTAATGGTGACTCTTTGCTAAATTCTGTCTGCTTACTGCCAAATGTAAGCCTGCCTGGCTACAATATAAAGTGTCTTTTAACTACATCTGCCTTGTATCTTGACTTCCAGTTCAGCTCCACGGGTGACTCAAGAGTTCAAAGTGACAGCTATCTGGCATTTTAATATCTTGGTCACCATCAGCAACTCTTGACTCTACTGTAAAGTCAAAAGGCAATTTGCTTTAAATGGGGGCTTTGACCTCTGAGGTAAAGGAACAAGGTGACCACACTGACCTACTGTGCCAGTTTTTTCTGTGTTCTTGACAGAACACTGTTAGTGTTACTAATCCAATTTTCACTGGTTCCTTTGTTAAAAGAAACTTCAAATTCAATGTGACACGTATTCCAGCAAGTGAAAGGGTTTCTCACATTATCACAATTCTTGTTCTACAATTCCTTTTGGAATAGGGCACAAAAGGTTTCAGCACACTATAGGTCTTCATCAAGATGGCTCAAACAAATGAAATAAAGATTCTCACCATCACAACTGGGAAGAGCGTGACTCCACTGATGATTCTGCTCGCAAACAATGGGCTCCTGATCACTCAGTGTGTATCCTGGATCACATGTAAATGAGACACGGGAGCCAATGGAAAAGCTGCTGCCATAGCGACGACCATTGACTGGGATACCAGGATCAAGACAAGAGTCTGACTCCATTTTCACACCTGAGAATCACATCACACATGCACAAATACCACATAGTCAAGTGGGGGAGTGTATATGTGTGTGTGGGTAATTACATCTTTTTAAGCTGGTTTGAACTTTGAGCAAAACATTATTGCTGTGTATGTGTGCCTGCAAGCAATTCAGCTTGTGTTTACCAGACATTTCTATCAGTCAGTTAATCAGCCTTACTTTCATATCTGATGCTGAAGCCTGCTGCAGAGCGACTGTTGTCTGTAGTGAACAACAGAAACAGGACGTTGGATGTAGAAATCAGGAAATGAGGTGCTTGGGTGCCATGGTATTCACCGATCAGGGGAGAGGAGACTGAGGGGCCATCCCTGATTTCCAGTGTGTCATAGTTGACCTCAGTCTGGAACCTAAACAGATACGCAGGCAAAAAATAAAAAGCACAATAACCTGACATACACAAAGATAACATTTATATGACTGGCTTACATAATCTGTGCGCAGGCTTCCTCAAACACCAGCTAATGTAACTAAGAACAAATGTTTTTTTGCAATCAGCAGCAAATTATGTTAAAATAATAAACAGGATATTTTCGCTGGAAGAGGATTCAGCAGCAATGTTAATTTCATCAGTCACCCATTCTGGGCACATATCATTGAACAATAATAGACAGATAACCCTGTCATACAATACGCTATGTTAACATAAATGGCAAAAGTGACTGGCTAACATTCTACCTGCCTATTTAAATAACTGACCACTTACATAACCACCTTGTGTAACGGAGTAGCTGAACACTGACTGACAGACTTGTTATCTCTCTCTCTCTCTCTCTCACTTCCTTCTCTAACTGTACACCAATCTAAGTGATTGACATTATCATCAACTTTGTACTTCAGACTTCAATTTAAATTTTAAATGTTATACCGACTTGGTACTTATTTTATCTGACCTGTATTATAGTGTATTATATTTTTTGCTTAGTACTTTTATTCTTGTGTGCACTGACGTGATAGTGAGCTGTTGTAACAAAGAGTTTCCCCTCGGGGATCAATAAAGTATTTCTGATTCTGACTCGCTGACTGACTGAGCAATTTCCTACAGTAGTGGCTGCAGGGCGCTGAGAACCAGTTGGTTCTTGAGCCCCTGAGTGCTGCTGGTTATAATTTTAATCATCAAATACAGTACTAACTGATTTAGAAAAAGGACATCACATGAATGCAATAAACTACCTGGTGGGGTAGAAAACAAAGAGTTGGAACCACTGACACACTGTACAATCATAACAAGCTAATTAAACAATGAACTGCCCTCTGAACCACATATTTGCATGCAATGAACATGATGAATCCGACACCAATGACATGCCTCGTAGGTCGTGAAGATACCTTGGCCTTTCCGTCACTTCCCAAAAAGACACATTTCAACTATAGCAATTTCAGGCTACGCTACATCTGCTCGTGGCTTGTTTCCAGAAAAAAAAGCACAAAAGCCAACATAAATTATTTCCGGCTGGCAATAACTCACCGACTACATTCATATCGGACTTATAATGCTTCTGAAAGACTGACCAAATAAGAGACTAACTAAATAATGTATTAGCTGACAAACCAGAAGTGGAAAAAATGAGATACTTCATGACTATATTATCCAACAACAATCTGACTCAATTTCTGAGTAACTGATGAGCAAACTTAAACCAACCTAACAAAATCTCTCTATACCTACATAACCGAATCACTTACCTGTCAAAGTGGATCTTCACAGCATGGTCTGGCTGTGCTTCAATCACCCACTGGCAGTTCAGAGAATCCTTATAAAAGGAGGGCCAACCAGGAGACAGCAGAACACCAGTAGGCGCTGTGAGATGGCCTCCACATGGAGCTACAGGGAAATAAAGACACACACACACACACACACACACACACACACACATCCAGAGAGGAATTAATCAATTTCTTGTGGCTGTGTTATGGCATCAGCACAGTGCTCATATTACAGCAAGTTAGCAGATTCATCATCAGCTCAATTTATTTTAGCTCTCTAATCCTTTCTGAATTTTTGGATTTCATACATAAACATTTACCTTCAGAAAATATGCTGTGCCAATGTTGTGCTACAGTAAACAATTTTGAATTGCTCATGTTTGAAAAAGGCTAAAATAATTATAGTGTGATCATTTATTGGGGAAATCAAGTATATTTATGTGTCAAATGATGCCATAAAATGGCTCCTCATTTCCCTGCAACTCAGAAGGCTGCAGGCAGCAAAGCTGGCACATTTTGACACTAATTTATAGCTAACACTTAGAGTCCCAAAATCTCAATTATGGCACATTAAAATGCAAGAATTAGCTGTAGCTGAGTTTAAATTTTGTATCAATAAAAATAAAATGCTTTATAACTTTATATTATTTAGATAGACTTACTTTGGTTTTCACTTTTTTTTTAGGCTGTCTAGCACTTGCATTGAGCTAACTCTACATGTTAGCTCTAGAAAAAAGCCTTGAAAAAACTTTAGACATGATTGTTCATGATCTGTATATTATTCATTGCTCTTTCTTTAATGTATAATTTGCAGTGGCTTATCTCTCACACTCTTACCACTTCTTCTGTTCTCAAGTAGCTGATACCTTCGCCCTTTTGATTGCTCTCATAACTCCAGACTTTCAGGGAGCTAAAGAAAATCACTTTTCTTTTATCCATTCTGTGCATACAGAAGCAGTGGTACTCATGGACGGGATACACAAGAGAAAGTCATTCTAGAAATAAAACATAATTATCCTTCCCTGTCCAACAGGAGGGACAATTTTCCCCATACTCCTTATTTAATAAGGTGACAACCCTATTCAATTTGATTGTCTCCTCCATCCCGTTTATTAACAGGCAACATTTGATAGTGCCATTTAGACAACACCATCAAGATGGAGGGGATACAGGCCAGTGAACTCTTGCCATTTGCCTTCAAAAAGTGTTGAAATAACAGCACATTCACTATCCTTTTATTATTACTTCCACATATTAGCTTATCTGCACACTATGGATACATCTCTGTATATTATAGTCTGCATATAATGAATGTGTCCCCCTGAATAAGTTTCAGCAGAACTTGTGCCAATCTCATTTAAGATTATTGTTGAGAGAGACCGACTTATGCAAGTGTGGGGAGGCTAAAGCAATTAGAAGAGGAAGTTTATACAATTTCTAAGGTGTATAAGCACACTTAAGATGTACAGAGAGAGAGCCAAATAGTTGAATTCTTTGTCACCTTATATTCAGGCGAGGGAACATTTCCAATGATTACCAATTGCTCATACATACAGTAAATGGTGTGTATGTGTGTTTACCTTCACAGCGAGGTACAGCCGCAGACCAAACAACATTTCCATCCTGGATGATGCAAGTGACTTGATCGGACCCCTGGAAATAGGGTATCAATGTACGATATTAAGGTATATTACTTATTGATTAAGACGAGATAAAATCAGAGCAAAATAAATAAGAAATAAAAATAACTACACCATAATTACAAGTCAATTAAATTAAAGCTATATACAGATACAAATTAAGAACATTTTTAGGGTGACTTAACATTCTTTCTGGGGACTACGGATGAAAAATAGTCTCTTGGCTAACTCTGTACATTAATAAACATTTCTGTAAATGTACCGAAGGCCTGTTAAATAAACTAATTAAATTAAAATAAAAAAATACAGTAAGTAGCATTTTACCATCTATGTTAATACAATTACTACTACTATTACTAATATCAACATGCATGCTAATAATGCTTATACTTCTAAAACATATCTTATTTAATTTGTGTGAATAATACCATTTTATAGTAGATTTAGACAGATTTCGGATTTTTACCTGTGTCCTAATGAATCCTTGATCGCAGCGAAAAGCCACAGAGCTGCCTAGCTGAAACTGGTCACCATACCTTTGACCATTGACAGGAACTCCTGGGTCATGACATTCATTCTGACCAAATGCTACCGAGAGACAACAATGAGAGTTAAGTTAAAATAGGAGCCAAAGGACATAGAATCCAATAAGCTGTATGAAAAAAAGGTAAATTACTTTGGAACTGAATGAGCAGAGAGAAAATGTGACAGAAGATAAAGAGAAAAATTACACACTTAGTCTATAGTACGGACATTTAAATCGCTATAGTGGTTCAGAATACATGTGCGTATTTCCTAATTTGAACAGTGTTCCCTGGGTTTTCAATTTGTTTCAATATCTGAAATTTGAAAAATTGGTTCTACCAGAGAAAAAAAGTTGGAAATCCATTGCTGCATCACTGTCAGCAAATGTGACATCTCCACTGATTCGGAAATATGGGAATGGAATAATCTTCACGTGGATTCAACCCTGTCGTGTTTAGCTTATATTATCCCCATTCTAGAGATTAACCTGATCCCACCCAGAGCACACACCCAGTGATTGGACATGTCTCACGTTGATTAGCTACTGATGGAGAGGGAATGAGAGCAGAGAGAGAAAGAGAAGGATAGAGAAAAAAAATGTTAGCAACAGAGGAAAGGGCAGGCACACCAAGACAGCGAATATGCACACATATTACATATACCGACAGATGGATACAAATGCAATTGCATAAATTGCATACATGTGTTCAAATATTCATGTAGAGCACAAACATACTGCACACAAAGGCCAAAAGACATTCATAGCAAATAACCATGCACATTCACACACCTGATATAATGAGAAGTGGTGGAAAATACTGGGAGGGATAGAAAGAGGAGAGACATGTACATATATATGAGAAAAGACACAAAATGACAATACACAAGATGAAAATAAAATGGGGGGGGAGAAGAGAGAGTGTGCGGTGAGTGTTTGGGATAAAGAAAATGTGAGGCAAGGTTGTGTGTGAATGAGAAAGCGAAACAACAGAGAAGAAGCCCGAGTCAGAGCGAAAGATGGAGATCAACATGATGGATTTGACAATAGAGAAAATAAGGAAAAAATATAGAACAGTAGTCTTGGGACAGAGAGAAAGAGAAATAAAGAGATGACATCTAACCTTAACAACAATATGTTGAAATTTTTGTGTCAAAGGGCTCTATCTTCAAGTGAGAGCGTTTTAAAAGTGTAGCTTTGTACTAGCAACGTAAGACTTTTAAAAAGCTAAATGGACTGTACTTGTATAGCGCCTTTCTAGTCTGATTACTCAAAGCGGTTCATACACATCACATTTACACACATTCATACACTAATGGCAGGTGCTAACTGCCCATCAGTACAAAGAGGTAGCCATTCACACACACCGAACATACAGCCCTCGAGAGCAATTTGGGGTTCAGTATCTTGCTCAAGGACACTTTGACACGTGGGCTGGGGGAAGCCAGGATCGAACCGCCGAACTTTCGAGTGGTGGATGACCCAATCAAAAGGTCCACGTGGACCAAATGAGTTTTAATGTAATTTTCGATCGTTACATGCTCAGACCAGCTCAGCAACGCACTGTGCTGTGGCTGGGCTGGACAATGTGACATTTTGGAGGAGAATCGCGTCTGTTCACAAAACTGTAATGGTTAAATCTCATAATGGTGTGAAACAAAAGCAGCCTTTGGCTCCCAGTGCACTGGTCTTTGTACATAACTGCACAGACTGGTGTGTCAAAGTTCATATTTGAGTTTTTAACATTATTCATATAAATAAAAACCGATATACCCACAGCAACACCCATTGATATTCATATATGCATTAAAATGTTAATAGACCAAATTACTAAAACAGCAGAAAGATGTGTGATCTTTCCCAGTGTAGAATGTATGTGATCAGACATTCAAATTGCATTCGCAAAGCGTTTTACCATCAAAACCTATATGAATGTGTTTCAACATTTGTCTTTCTTTAAGTATGAGAATTCATCTAGAACATAGCTTTTTTTAAGACCGTTGACAATAAAAACATTGTAAAATGTATCCATGTAAAGGGAACTTTAAAGAGGATTTTTGCTTCCAGTGGTGCATCAAACCTTTCATTTGTGTTAGGATTAGGGTGAAAAAATAGTTTGCATTAGGATTAGAGATAGGACTTTTTATTAAATATGCTGTGGTGCTGAAGAGGCAAAACATTTTTTTATTTTCATTTGTCAAAAGTCACCTCTCAAAGAAGAGTCAGAGACAAGGTCATTTTTGGAGGCAGTGTGTGAAATGGTGCAAAACCGCATAGAAATCAGAGAATTAATCAGAATCAGTCGTGCAGAACCAGTTCAGCTTAGAGCAGATAAATATACAGGCTGCAGTAGTCAGGTTCAAAGCTGACAATGGGACAGGCTTAACTAGGTAAAGCACGAGTAAGACAGATGATCAGTCAAGCAGAACCAGTCATACTCAGGACAGACAAAGGGAACGTTGGCACTTTACATGGGTGTTGTATTACTCATCTAAGTATCATTCATTTCTGTTAAATGCGTGAAGAAAAGACATTTTCGCCTGAGCCAATTATTGTATTTCTATTTAATGTGTGCGTTTGAATGACCTTTGATGGATATTATACATGGAGATAGTAGCTACGCAGATACTTCAAGCCAGTGCCTGAAACCCTTCAAAGCAAACCCTTATATTTGGAAATTTTGTTGCCTAATAAGCTTCACTAGACACAAATGCAGAAAAGAGTTTTTATGTGTTTTAAAGTTTCCTGTTGTATTTACAGCTAAACAGCTATACTCAGATGACTGATGCAGACTCTACAGTGGGGCTCTCACATAGCATTTAAACAGAAAACTCACCCCTGAATACTCTTGTTGTAATAAATATTGGTTTTTGATGATCAGTGCATCATATATTCTTTTTTAACAAAGGGTTATATTTTCTTTGTTACTATAAAGTGCTTACTTGCACCCAGGATGTCTGTACTTCTACCTCACTACCTTTAGTGATTCCTTCCATTTGGCAAAATGCCTCATGTCACTGCTAAAGAAAAGGGCATTAACTTGCTGCTTTGAATTTTGGGTTACGCGCACAGGTAGAGAAAACAACAGCAATAACACAGCAAGAGTGAGATGTTAAATGCTTCTGTGGTCAGAGGTAAAACCATTTTCCCTTATTCAATACATACTCTATGTTGCAGGTGTATTGGATTATAGACAACTGACTCTTCTGTTCATCTCTCCATATGATCATACACCAGCACAAACTGCTGTATCTTGCAAGAAGCTATTTCTCTTCCATTCTGAGGAGCTGATTTTAAAAAGCTGCTGCTCATGTTTACTGCTGTCATTTTCTAAATTGTTTAACAATTTTCTGATATTAAAGCTCCAATGTAGCTATTCTAGTTATAGCTCAAACATGATGTCATCCTCACGGATGACTGGATAACTGCAGGAATAAGGAAAATACACCAATGCACAACAAAACTGGCACACAAATGAATGCCACATCACAAATAACTTTATAAACCATTGTAGGATGCATTTTTAGTTTTACTTTAGCATATGTGATTCTACACTAACAGGTCTATTCAAAGATGTTCAAGCAAACTCAGATATAAACAAAGCCACTAGTAAAGTCAAATACATTCAAAAATAAATGCAACATGCACTGAATGCAGAAGGACCAACATGTAAAACCTGCATCGCTTGTGATGGTCATGATGAAAACACATCTTTTGCAAATAATATATTTTGACTTTATCAGTGGCAAAGCTCAGTACATCTAATTGACAGACAGGCATACAGTGCATATAGGCAGATTGATAGACAGACAAACAGATAAAGAAATAGGTAGGTAGCACATACTGGTGTAGCTGATATTAAAGCCTTTTCCAGTATTAGAATGATCAGACTGAAATTCCAGTCTGATGATGTGTCCATTCGAGGCGATCTGCGATGGAACATCTTTTCCTGAGAACGTCCCAAATGTTGTTGGCTCAGACAGGCCTAAAATAGAACAGAGTTCAAACAATCTTTTAGAGACACATTATAATGGCGCTTATCTAAATTTGTCTGTATAACATTAGGCCACGGACACACTTTGAAAGTGAAGGACTCCTGTAAAGGGAAAAAGCAAAACACCAAGACTCAAGAGATGTATTAAATGTTATATTTAATGTGTGTGTGTTAGACAAGGAAAAAATGTTTTTTAAATATATAAATATAACTGAGATGATTCAATATTCTTCAGACTCTACTAGCAAATCCCTAATATGTTCTATTGATGTTATTTTGCGGTTAAATGCAGACAATGTACATTTTCTACTGTATTAAATACTCCGCTTCTCTAGGAGTCACAGAAGAAAAGGGTTGTTGGTAGCACAATGGCTGTTAGCCCATCACCTGCTGTCTGTCAGTCATTTCGAATGAAAGGATTTATTGGAGTGAAAAGAACCTATTCAATTCACTTCATTTAGTTGTCTAATACTGTCAGTACCAAAATGGGGAAATAATCCATTACAAGTCCTGAATTCAAAATTGTATTTAAGAAACGTAAACAAGTATTAGCAGAAAAATGTGCCTAAGTATGGAAAGTATTCATGGTGAAGACTGTTTCCTTTCAGAGTGACACATTATTAAAAATGTATGTTGTATGAAAATGTGCATTACACTGTTGGGAGTTTTATTGACAGCAGTGAGTTAAATTGTTTATGTTGTTAAAAACTTTGTGACTCAAATTTTGGTGTTTTACCTTCAGGCCATCGAAAGATAACTTGCTTCTCTACAAGTTTAGATATCTTTCTGAAACTACTGAGATGATGTTAAAATGCATTCTATTTTTCATAGTTCTCGAAAGATGACATTTTGTAGATTTTTTATCTGACGCATGTTGACTGTGTAATCTCAATCTACATAGTAACTAAATAATAAGATGAAAACTACAAGTTAAAGTAGACAGTGCAAAAATCCTTGTGTATAAGTGTAGCTGTACAGAAATAAGGGATTGTTTCATGAACCATCTCATTAATGTCAGATGAAACTTATACTGAATCATCACTCTTTAAACTGAAATCAAATTTGATTATCCTAATGACACCTACCTAAAACTTTATTTCTAAGTTAATAGACAAAATATATACTCAGTGAGCTGAAAAATGTAGACCCCTGTTCAGTACCACAGTTGAGGACCTTTAGCCCTAATAACAGCTTCCACATGTCTTGGCAGTGACTCAGCAAGGGACCTGCCAGGTTCACAGTGTTAAACCAGACAGACATCAGTGCTTCACACAACTGCTAAAGGTTGATGTGTCTACAGATGCTACATTTGAGTGAATCCCAAAGAGACTGATATCAGGGGATTTTGGTGTCCAGGTCATTAACGTTATTTCACATGAATGTGTCCTACACCATGCATTCCTGGACAATTCTGTCACCATGGCAGGGAGCATTATCTTGCTCAAAGTACCTATCATCCCCTTGGGGGTACATGATTGCAATGAATGGCTGAGCCTGACTGCTATGTTAAGGTGTGCTCTGGCATTAAGGCATCGCTCTATAGCCATTAAAAGACCCACTGTATACCAATTGAATGGTCCCGAAACCATTACACTTCCCCCACTGGCCTGTACAGCTGTAACCATGCATCACCTTATTTCTGTCTGAGACATTTGTGTCACAGTATAAGACCATTTACTGCAACAAATGGCTTGAAACTTTTGTTTGGCAGAATACACTCTGCTCTTGAGGGTGCTCCCCAATCATCCAACTGGCAGCGAGAGGTTCAGTGGGGTGTGCAATAAACCCTTAAGGGCTACACAGAACAGAACCCAGCAGGCACATATCAGTGAGATATGGAATATAGATAATGCACATGGAAAGAAATGTAATTTCCAAATATGGTGGCAAGACACTTGAACAGGAGGAGGCTGAGGCAGTTGATGGAGAAGTCAATCGCCACAGCCAGTAACAACAGTTCGTAGCAGGTATAAATAGACAGATTAACCACCAGCAGCGGCAGCATAATGATTAAGAGTAAGTGAGAGAGCTTGTGATATTATAAAGGACCACCTTATTGTCTTGTATTGAATGTGATTGGAAATGTATTTTGAGTGTGATTTGTGATAAAAAATGTCAGCTGATGCTGATAAGCTACTGGCAGGCATGACTTCTGTTCACTGCGAGAACTAACAATGCTTGTTGTTGTTGATGGCCCACCAGGAGTCTAGTAGATTGGTGTTGTAGCAGGAACTGTGATTCATCAGAAAACACCTGCAGTTTTGCATGGGTAGGAGAAGCAGCACTGGTGATTATTCATTATGGCCTTTTGCCACCCGACATTCCCTGTATTCATCCACTAAGGGCCATCTACCCACATAACAAAAGGTTCGATGTGGCGTCTTGTGTTCTGGTCCGTTCCATTGATTACCTTTGAGAATGCCACTCTGTGGTCTTAAAATAGTTGAAGACTATGGTATTGATAATGGCTGAAGATCATGGTACTGACACTGTTCGACATCATCCCTGACCTTTAAAAAAAAATCCATCTACTTCTTTAAACATAGATTAATCAGTATGATCCACTGCAGTGTGTTTTGGATTACATTGTTAAGTACATACTCTCTATTAAGTAATATTCTCTCTCTACGAAGTACTATTCAAAATTCTCTTATGAATCAAACTATAAAAGGTGCAATGAAAAGCACTGTGTTGACAACCCTGAAAGGGACAGAAAAGCAGCTATGAGAACAATAATAAAACTCACTATCTGAAATGGGGATTCTTCACCAACTCTCCCACACAAAGTTTTCTTTTTATTTCCTTCGTGACTTGGACTTTTGGATCCCATGCACTTAGACTCAGGCTACAGAGCGACTAAGTTGCAAAGTGCCAATCTCTTTGTTCTTCAGCAACCCAAAAGCTCTATCACTTATTCATTATTGCATTGATAGGCAAGAGACCAGGAGTGGAAAGTGAATCAACGCGACAATAGCTGAAAGAGTGACAAGGTCCTACGTTGTCTTATCTAAGAGGAGAGATTTAGAGAGAAGCCTTTTGTAACAGTCTATCACTATTTTCTCTTATATTAGATGCTAACAATGGTTGTCTGATTATGTTAACCATTTACATACTGTTCAAAAGCGTACCTTGGAGCTTTATTAGATTTTTTATGCAGGATTTCATGCTAGTGTTAATTATCCAGGATTAAAAGGAAAGAGAAAGTCATGAGTTTCAAAGTCACATAAACTCCTTGGTGAATGGAAAAGCCTTTGTGTTTCTTTGATGCAGAGAAACTTTTATCTAATTGCATTGGGATGCAGATTTATTTTTCTTCCTGGACTTAAGAATCTAAGTTGTTTAGTTTTTATGTGCGCATCTTTTAAAAAGGCATAATAGTGGACTGTGGGTCACCACATTGGATGCATAACTGCAAAATCATGGACAATAAGGATCCGAATGTTTGACATGCGCGACATAAGGACAGAATATTAGACAATCATCGATGTAGATTATCAGTGATGAATAAGCTAAACTTGAAAAGTGAATGGGTCATCTAAGTGGTTATCACTGCCTCATCAAATAACTCCCCAAATATACTTTTTTAATCAATGATTTACATTAAAGTTGCTGTTCAATGCAGAGTTGTGTTAATTTGAAACTATCTATCTGCCTGTTGAGAGCTGTGGTGCATCCTTTAAAATTAAATTGATTCATAAATATATTCTGTGTGATTCTGAGAGGCAGAGTATTCAATGAGGCACTCTCATACAATAGCTTACCTTCTAAAGACCAATTAGTAACCATTTAATGGGTTCCATATTAGGGAATACTGATCCTTTAAAAGCTATTTACAAACCAATATCTGTTAATGGTTGATCTGATTGCTGGCCAAGAAAACCCCTTTTGTTACATTTATAAAATACTGTGGTGTATAAACTAAATGCACTTGTGGTTTCAACACCAACCCTGTCTTTTAGACAGTAAATATCATTAGGATTTCAAAATCATAATTAATTTCACGAGGGCATGTCAGTTACAGAATAAGTTTTTTTGTCTTAATTTCTGAACAGACATATAGTTTGGTAAACTATCACCAAGCGGAACACACTGTAAGACTTTGAAGCAACAACTTTAATTTCAGTTTGCCTAGTGCAAAAACACTAATTGCGATTAGTATTTTCAAAACGCTGCTACAAAAAACATCCCTGCAGAGGGGCAGGTTTACATCAACTCAATTAAACACAACTTTGTCTTTATTGACCAGCCAGTCAAACCATGGCTTTACTTGATTCACTTTAAATTTAATAACCTTTTTTACAATAGGGAATAGCAATCTAATTGCCCTGCGTTCTGTGTGTAATGTAAAAGTGCAAAAACTTAACAAAATAAATAAAAAAACAACCACAAAAAACATTACAACTATGCATCCATCCATCCAGTTTGTCAGCCAGTAATTCCTCAACCAAATCCAATCTGAAATTCTCTTTACCTACTGGATATAGACCAAGATGGCAAGTTGAGACAGAGTGGACCCCCATTTCAGTTGTATACACATGGCCATCCATATTTAATCAATAAAGAATTTGCATATCCATATCCTGAGGTCTTAATTTAGGAACTAAGTTTTCAAAAACATTAAGATATAATTACCTTCATCTTTGACCACCAACCAGTCAAACTGTGGCTCCAGGTCAAAGTCAGAGAACAGGAGATGAATGCGACTCCCCGGTTCAGAGATAATCAACCACACACAGTTCAGGTTGTTTCCATACTCCTCTGGGTAGTTCGGGGATAATATAGTCCCTGATGGAGCCGTG
>CM022485.1:20222810-20389254 GCA_011952105.1 Coreoperca whiteheadi
TGGAAAAGGTGACAATACGGACATAAAAAAAAAAAAAAGTCAGAAAACCAGTGAGAGATTTATTATCAATTCCTGCAGGGATGGTCTCATACTATTTCCAGCAATAGAAAGAAATGAGTATATTGCTGGGGAAATTCGAAAACCTAGTATTGAAATGGAAGTTTGGTTTCACAAACAACTGCCTCTTGAGCAATGAAAGTGATGTTTGGCGTTGCATGTTAATTACAATACATTAATAACATCCTTTATAAAGTAGAATTTTATAAACAAAAAAGATTTTTGAAAAGATTGGCAGCCTCTGCCAACCTCATGTAATTAAGTCTGACTTTATGCCATAAAGTCATATTTAATTACAGCACAGAGGAAAATTATTTTAGAACAGAAAATAGGAAGAAGGATTCTATTATCCCAGTCCAAACAATCCTCAAGTTTTACATGTCTTCACAATATAGGGCTTACCTTCAAGAGTGGAACAATTGTAGTGCCCAAACATACTCTATGTAGCACTAAATTCTACAGTACATCAATAGATTTTCAAATGTGCATTTGCAAGCAGTCTTAAAAAACAACATAAAAAACACATTGAAAACAGATGAAACTGATAGCATCATCAAACACAGGAATTCTCGGGGATCCCTGCCAGTATGTGAAATGAATCATACAATGGGGAAATCACAACTTATCCTGTTTATTCAGCGTAAAAAGAAAAAGGGGATGTAGGGGGTTGGAGCCATGTCCTCTAAAACACGCAAGTACTAATAATAAAACCAGCATGAGAGAGAGACTAAAGCAGTTTTCTTGGCCGTGACCATCATCTTATTTAATTAAAGCTGCTATGCCAAAGACGTAACTATTTATTTGACAATGACATATTAGCATTTCAAAATAATCCATCTTTTAATAAAAGACAGCAGAGCGAAAGAACAAAACTTTCATACCGAAAGCACCCTTGCATTCATTTGGCAGCATCCTCCTTTACATTCATAGTTACACAAATCCCCTCTGGAAGCAACGCGCCCTGCAAACACACCCTTCTGCTGCTGAACACTGAGAAATTGAGTGTTAAATGCCTCACTTGCAGGCACGTCTATGGCTGTAGTTGCATGCATACAGCACTGGACCATCAATCTGTGTGCTCTAAAATGCCGTAATACTGGTATTCTATTATTTACTGCTTGGCCATTATTTATTAGCTGTAGATCATATCCCTGACCGAATGGGAGATGGCAGACTTCTGCTGTGTTCAGAAAATCTCTAAGAGTAAAGAGCTGGGCTCAATCAGTGATTTTCTTGTGTATTAGGGGACCAACATTAACCATGAACATGTGAGATTGTGGATGAGAATCCATTACATGGCAAATCACACTAGAGTGAAGAAAAACCTTACCGCAGGTGGTAAGGATGTAAAAACCATTTCAACACGGCAGAATCAGCTATGCATAGCTAAGCCTTTGGCCATGCTTTGTCAAAATAAAATTTGCTAGCAAATGTTCAAATAATGTAAAAGGATATGGAAACATCTGAGGGATTAACTGCCATCACAGGAATGGCACGGAAGACATCTGTATTCATACACATGTTTGAATGCATGCATGCACACAATCTCTAAAACAGTGCAAACATTTAATATTTAAAAGAAAAAATATGTTTATTTTTGACATCAGCAACTTACACTCATAAGACTCATCCTTGAAGAAAGCATTTTACTATCTTATTATACACTGAATGTTGCAGCCTCTGGCAATGTTTAGTCTTTCCAAAATGGCTACACATAATGGGAAAGAGATGCAAGACATCATTGTGAGGTATTAACTCCTGGCTAACAACAAATCACAGGGAGCATTAATAAACCATTGTACTGTATTTGTTGATGTGTTTTTGCATCATCTTTTCCACTATCTGAAGTTTTTTAAACTAGACATTATCGTCACTTAAGATCTTCAGATATATCAAGAATTTTTATACATTCTTTTTTGCCAGAGCATTTCATTCAAAACGGTAATTATCACTGCTCTATCATAGGCTGACAGTGACTAACAGCCACATAACTGTGAAAACCCCGTAAAGAACTGCAACCCACTATAGCGGTCTAGCTAATATCTCCTTCTAACCTACAAACATGGACACGTCTGGGGTTGTACTTTGTTTGGTAGCTCGCTCTGCAAGCCAAACATTTACAGAGCTAAAGGGCCACTGATGTCAGTTTATAGGCTAGTTAGCCAATTAGCTAGTCAGCTATAGCACACTAAACTGCTACCTGCAAATGTCATCCTTGGTCAGTTTACGCCCTAAATGGTGTGGTCCTTATTTGTCAATACCACTGCTAACACAAAACTGTCCACCCTTGGCTGGTAAGCTAAAGTCACCAGCACCTGTTTGTCTAAATTGTATCTCTGTGGCCCTGCTGGCTTAGCTGTCACTCAAACATGCAAAGTACACAGTGCCTGTCCACTCAGAGGCTTGGAGACTTAAGGAGCATTACTAATTTGTCCCTAAATACTTTTTTCCTTTCAAGTATAAAATATTTATTAACAATAAATATGAAAATCACTTTGCCATGATTTTTAACTACAAAAAGAATGATTTGTGATTTGTTTAATTTGGCTTTCAATCTCGGCACGTGACACATAATCAAACCAATAACAAAAGATGAGGTGTTGTTGCAGGCTGTATGGGTTTGTGTTTCGGGGAGGAAAAAATTGTTAGAGCAGCAGCTTGTGGTCATAAAGAAAGGGAGTGAAGTTGAACAGAAACAGACTATGGCTTTCTGCACATCCACGTTTGATTTTGAATCCATGAGAGTGTGTGTGTGTGTGTGTGTGTGTGTGTGTATAGAAGGTGGTTTCATTATTCTCCTCAGGTATACAGTATCTGTCTTAGCAACTGAAGCAGAATGATGAGCTACACATTCAGTGTGTGAACACAGTTTGGTTGTGTTTCTATGCCTACATGTTTCTGTCTTTATTTATATGTTTGTGTGTGTATGAATGGTGTCCAGACAGTCTAGGCAGATTGCAGAGTAAAAGCAGACTTAAAGGAAGGAACTGAAGCGTTATCACACTAAGGTCATTAGCAAGAAGCTCAGTGCTGTTCAACAGATCCAAATGGACCCATTTAGAAACACATTAAGAGCAGCCTGCAACCCCAAACTATATTAGATTAGCTTCTTTATTTTCTTCAGCAAAGAAAGAAACAAAGAAAGAAAGGAAGGAAGGAAGGAAGGAAGCACCCACGACGAAGAAAAAAGGACAGGAAGTGTAATCTAGGCCTTTACAAATCTAACTGAAACATTGTTGACAGTACTAAAATTTGCCTTCAGTTTGATGACTACAATTCATTATATTTTATTTTGATTACATCATATTTTTTCATCTGCAAATCTGGACCGTACAGGTCTGAGATCAGAAAAAAAAAAATAAAAAAATTGCGCCTTTCTACGGGTAGATGCTTTTTGAAGGGAAAAGTGAAGCATTATCACTTTGAGGTCATTAGCAAGCAGCAGAGTAGCTACGAGAAGCTCAATAGGCTATTTAAACATTGTTAGGAGCACTGTGCAATCCAAACCTCAGTGAAATACCTTCAGTCAGTCAGCCAGCAAACTCGTAGTGCAGTGAATTTTAGGGTCTCCTCGGGGCATGATCATAGCCCGGGAGAAACTGATAGCAATCTTTCTCTTACTCTGATCCTAAATTCATAGCGGATATGTATTTGCCACTCAAGTCAAACAATCTAAGACATATATTAGCTGCTCAGTCTCAGTCAACAGAGCCTTATAAACATTACACCCAGCACAAACTGTATCCATTCAGTTTATCTACAGCAGAATAATGGCCTATCCCGATATGTCCCCTCCATTGCCCCAGAAAAATAACTATATTATGCCTGCTGCTCCATCAAAAGTCAAATCAATCAAGTTTGGGAAAAAATGGGAATCATTAAATATGATTTACTACTTCAATGCAGTGTCAGTTACACACAGGCTGGTAAAGGTTCATTGTCCTGCTCAAGGGCACCTCAGCAGGTCAGATGCTTCTCCGTATAGTTATTTACATTTGGGTCCTCTGGTCAGAGGGCAGCCTCTCTACCATACTTACTATGCTGCTGTGCAGCACAAGATTCCCCTACAAAATAAGATTTGATTTGGGCTCTGTTAAAATGTCAACACTCTGCGCACGTCTAATGAATTACGTTCAGTCAGCCATTTCAACTACACAATAAGCTGAGGTGACCCCTGCCAAGGGTAGTACACATGGGTATAGGTTTCATTTCAATCTTGGTGGCAGTAATGCCAACCTCCCTATTACTATCACGCCCAACAACACTACAACAAACAGGCTATTTTTCTCACATCACACAGTGATTTGTTACAGAACAACAGTCAATACTTTCACTCTGGATTTGATCGACCTCTCAACTGACCCACTGTAAATTTAGCAATTATTGCAGAACAAAATGTATCTTTAATAAAGCTGAGGCATTTTCCTAGTAGAGCTTTGGAAGACATGACAGAATGCCGTGTTTGAACATTATTTTCAAACAAAATAGCACATTTACAAATTGGCTCACTTGAATCAGAATCTGGCAGTGATGGTGTTTAGTAAATATGTGTGTTTGTGCAGGGGGTTTGCAATTCAATCAACAGACAGGCCCAAACATCTGAGCACAGACAGAAGTGAAATCAAAATGGAAAATGCAATATTTTGAAGCTTGATTACACATTTTTTACAAGTTGGCGCCCCCAACTGACATGAGAGGTAATGTAATTTAAACACTAAAGTACCCAGAAATTATACAACATGACATCAGTAAACTGCCTACCACTGATGATGACAAACATGGATGGTCTCAGATTGAGGACGCTAGACTGGTGAGAGAGGCAAAATTAAGTTGTCTGACTTCCTCTTGTTTCATTAATTTTGTCACTTCCCGTCCACATTGATAGTGTCATGTTAATAAACATGCCTAACACCACAATTTAAGGTTTCTCAATTTATACAGGATCTTAACAGGGGCGGGGTCAGGGTTAACAAACCCTATTCTGCTTC
This sequence comes from Coreoperca whiteheadi, assembly GCA_011952105.1. Classification (NCBI taxonomy): domain Eukaryota; kingdom Metazoa; phylum Chordata; class Actinopteri; order Centrarchiformes; family Sinipercidae; genus Coreoperca; species Coreoperca whiteheadi. The sequence continues at coordinate 20,227,856 of CM022485.1, forward strand.
TGGCCCAGTGGGACTTGGGCTTAAGAGAGGTGTATTTTTATATTGTGCTCACTGATGCTTTAATGCATTTCTGCTACCTGGAGTCAAAAATAAACTGTCAAAAAAAAGTTTAAACTATCTACAGAGGTGACCCCTTGTCAGAAGTAGTACAGAGAGGGAACAGCTGTACTGAGAGCAGAGTGTATGAGAATTCCCTTGCTGTGTTTGTGCAGCTATGTTGAGTCATTGGTAAACTGCCACAATCGCAGTTTTTGGCCCTTGTTCCCCCCCAATATATTGCTTTTAGCCTTTCAGCCAAATAAACAAGTATAGAATAACCTGAAACCCTGCTAGATGACACAACCGACAGCACACCCTTCATGCCTGGGACAGATATTTTCAAAATGTAATCAGTTAAAGAAAACAAACTACCTGTAATCAATGATTTAATAGAGTACTCCCATTTCTTTTTTTCTTTCTAGACTTCGTAGGAGCATTTCATTGACATCTAATCAGAATTTTAGAAGCACTTTTGCTGCTCATTGCAGCTCAAGAGAGCGTTATAAATCATATTTTCAGTGAGCTGCATCTTGCAGCTGAAGTGAATTTTATGGTGGATACACACCATGCAGCTGGGCAATGAGGGACAAACACAGCAGCAGGATGCATACCAAGCCACTGCTTGTAGATTCTCATCCTTACAATTCGTGTAGATCAGCAGTGAAGAGCCCACAAGAAGTACAAAGAAGTAACTGCTGCAGCTGCAGCTGAATGTGCATAGAGGTCTAAATCCACTAGGCGAGATTATGAGCTAGTAGTTGTAGGGTCAACTCATTAGATGACAGACTAAGTTTTTAAGTTATAAAATGTTTCAGAAGTTATGTTTGTTATACTAATTGCTATGTGGCTGGTTCCCATGGTCTTTTGCCAGGCACTCATTAAAATAAATTGAGGTGTGAATTTGCTGCTCTCTGTTTGCAAAGGCCTTAAGGATTCATTCATTGCTTTTCTTTCCATGTTTATTGTTTTCCAGGGTCTCGAGGGCCTGAGTCTGTCCCAGTATGCACTGACCAGGGGGCAAAGAGTGACCTAGACAGATGGCTGGTCAATCACAGGGCTACCATAGATATACGATCACTCAATAGCAGTCTACCTGATCTGCATGTCTTTGGACTATACAAGGAAACAGGATCACCAAGGGGAAACACAGAACAACACAGGGAAATGAAAACAATAGATGGGGCTGGGGCTGCTAACTGAACCCAGGTCCATCTTCTCCTGAGCCACTGTACCTCCTAAACACTTTTCTACACAACTGAAGAACCTGGTGATTGTCTTGAAAAGTGGATGGAGAAAACAAAAGACGTTGATACATTAAAATCCAGCATATGATGTATAATGTAGAAATCTAACCATATTGATTGACACCCATGACTGGTAGCCAGTGCAACCAATCAAGATGTTAGCACATCCAGTTGATCTCAGCGGAAACAGGAAATAAGTGGTGATAGAGATAAAAGTTAAAAGTAAGAATGACTGAAATCCTTGAGAAATTAGTCTCTTATGCCAATAAGAGACGAATTTCCTCAGGTGATGTGTTTTCAATGTTTTCAATACACAATACAGTATAGGGTGCAGCATTCGTGGTGATTACTGCATCTTGGGTTTAAATGTCAATGCTTTTTAGCTTAGTGATTGTGTCTCGATGTTGTTATATGCTCTGACAAGCAATTTTCCATGTGGGACAAATAAAGTACCAGTCAATTTAAAAATAGACTGCAGAGGATGCTAGCCTGCTGGCTGTACCCTGAAAGTACCCAGATGTGCCATGTTTATGTGTTGCAGTCCTGCCCCGAGATGACCTTTGCTTTAAGTGGCAAGAAAGCAAACGGCTGCTGTCTGGTAAAATAACTCCCTTGTCGAGGTGTTAAAGCACCTTTGAGTGCTATTAACCTGTTGGCCGGACAGTCTAGGAAAATAAACTGCATAGGGTGGCGATCGCTCAAATTATCTTGTTATAAATAATAAGAAATATTAAATGTTTTTTTTCCCCCACTCACCTCCTCACACCCACCAGTTCTGTCAACCACTGAAATGGCTCTGATTTACCCGCTTTCGGGAAGCCCGGGCCCTTACGTCCCTCTATATCTTCTGTGGGGTTTGATATTGACTCAAACTTGACTGGTTAAGACTTGGTCAGACCAATCTCCAGCTGACCATTTTCATATGTTCTGGACATGCCTGGGGGGTGACTGACTTTTGGTCCAATATATTTATACCCCTTGAACAGGCCCTCAACATAAATATAGGCCTCCCTCCTACTCGGAATATGCCCATTCCAATACAACGTGCCATTGCCTTCCCCACTCTGTTAGCCAGATGCTCCATCCTTCTTAAATGAAAACATATGACAAGTGGATACAGGAGGTTTTACAATGCATACAACTGGAAAAGTTATGACTCTCACTTAAAGGATCTCTGAAATTCTTCCACAATACCTGGAGTCCCCTACTAGTCTTTATCAAGGACCTCACTATCACTCCTGATGCTGATGGTGTTTCCTAAGTGGAGCTTGCCAGGAAGGCAGAGCAGGACCATGTGACAATGACCAACATGGGGTGGTGGGAGGATGAATGGCTCTTTTTGTGTCATGTCCTGTATTTGATGTACTGATTTTTCCATATATGCAGAAACCTCAATAAAAAGATTTGTTCAGATCGCTACAATATTATGTTTGAGAAACAGCTGTTTGACAGTACTGTGGAAACTCTTTGCATTATAAACTGTTATGTGATACTGCAGGAAACTACCTGACAACAACAGACTCTGGGTTGAGAAATTTTATTTTGACAATTTTGGATTTTAGCAAATGCTTTCTTCAATAATATTTTACATTACAGCTCTAAAATAAAATGTAATTCATGTATTACCACCATTAGAAGAGACCAGTGCACACAACTAAAAAAATGTGACCGTGGGACATTCATGCATCACCATGGACAACCTCCTTTGGTAGAGACGTATAATGCTCAGGAATGAGAGCCAGTGAATTATGGTCAGTCAGACGGCCAAATTACAAGCCAGAAGAGCAGAAAGCCTTGAATTGAGATAATGTGCTAATTAGGCAGCTATTGGTGAAAGTCTTTCCATTACCATGCACACTGGTGGTTATTTACTCTGCACTCCACTGATGCATTTTGCTCAGTCTATGTGATCAACGTACACAAGTTTAAATAGCCTCACTGAGCTATGGCCTGAATGTCATAATTTGTAGTGATTCAGAAATTACACAGTATCTCACTGTAGCAACAGACCTACCACCACATTAGAGTAAATATAGAGTATATAGCAGCCTATCCTACAACATTGAAAGAAAACTACAGTTTATTACAACTCAGGCTTAATTTTCATAGCTTGGGCCATCGGTTCTGACAGTAATGATAATGTGCTCTCTGAAGGAATTGCTGAAATCTCCAAAGGCGGTTAAAAATAGGTCCAACTGGGCAACAATAGTGAGACAATCATACAGATTGTAAACCAAATCCCATGTAAATCATCTTATATGGAAGAGAAAAAACGAAATGAAAGGTAAACATATGACCCAAACTGTCGGTTGTAACTATACATTACAGTTTGCAGATGGACCTCCTGGTTTAATTTAACCCACTATAGTAGTGCACACAGTTTTCCTGTCCAATGAGGGATTATTAGCAACATTGCTGATGCAATCGTGTTCATTTAACTCCAAATAAAGTGGACACTAATCTGGTCAAATTGGCTTGTTCCCAACATGAAGAGTAATTGCTAAAAATAAATCATCATGCATAGAACCAATGACCAGAGATACAAAAAAAAAAAAACCCAAGTTGTAATCAACCACAGTTTTCCTCTAACTTCAGTTTACTGACACTAAAAGTAAGCTAAAAAAAATGTACAATTGTGAAATGTACCTTGTTATGATTCTCATAACATTATGATAATGCACTGAATATTGGGCAGTGTGTCTTTATCAATTGTGCAGTCATGTTGCAAAACAATGCACTGTTGCAGAATCAGAATGGACTTCAACATATTCTGGCTAAGGCCGTTATTGGCCTAAAATTCTGTATCAAGTGAAATATAAAATAATGTGATAGAATGTCACAGAATGTGTCCTGCAAACACTAAAGTGATGATGATCCCAATATCGAATATTACAATACCTCCAACACACACCCACCCACCCACACTCACTAATATGTATTCATCAGGAAAAAGACAGCAATGATTAGAGGCCTAATGGGCATGTGTGATGAAGCGTTTCAGAGTGTATGTGTGTGTGCAGTCAGGCATGGTTCAGACTTGAACAAAATAATTATCTGCATGATACTGATGAATCAAATGGCTGACACACATAAACACTCACATACACACTGCTAAGTCCTTTTTTATGCTGTGCACCCAAGTTTTTCCTCACTTTCCTCACACCTGAAAGTTGACAGTCTACCCTATTTTTCACAACCTCTGGCAGTTAGGAATTAAGTTGGCAGACAGAAAACACACAGTCAACATTCATAAAATCACACACAACCAGATGCCTGTGCACACACTTACACAAATAACACAGGGGGGCGCGCACACACACACACACACACACACACACACACACACAAAGAGAGCCACGGTATTTTGCCAACAGGTTGTCACACCATTACAAAATATATTGATTGTGCTGCGTCTATTCTGAACTTAACAGAATAACAGACACACAATCAACAAGCATTACTTATTGGCTATTTAAAGTTGTTTACGAAATGTACAGAGAAAAAACAAGAAAGATAACTCTTGTTTATCTTAATTCATGCTTATTTGCTCTCTTTAAATAAATGATCATCTCCCTAAATCTCTATGTACTTTCTCTCTAACTGACCACAAAAAAAAAAGCACAAAAAAATGTTTTTCTGGGGAAATTACACTTAGGTAAAAACTTAAGTGGTGTGTTTAATCATCTGTCTTATTCCCTGTATGCACAAATTAAATCATGATTAAAGATCAATATTCAAGCAGGAATACATGTCTTCTACTTAAGTAAGATGTGCCTGTAATGGAGGTTAACAAAAAAAGCAAGTTAAGGGTCTAAGCAAGGTTTTCCACACAAAGAGATGATTGCTGATCAATACTAATCACGTCATTTGCATATTCAGGAATATTCCTCGAGACATGGATTATTCCTAGACAGTAGATGGAACTACTTACAGAGTGCAGTTCAGATTAACTTTACTGTTATTGTTTATTTTATTCAAATCTTTACCTTTTAAAAACACCTGGATTAAATTTGGGATGAATTTAGTTTTCAATCGGTCTACAACTGCCTCAATGACATCATACAATCTTTTCATATAGAGTAATATTGAGATACAGTATTAAACTGTCCAAAGTGGTTAACATAGCCAACAAGTCAGAGTCTGACCTGTGCTACACATTTTATAGAGGGTCTATAGGATCAAGGCAAAGCTTATTTTTTTAACCTAGTGGTGAAAGCTAATGCAAGTGTATACATAGCCATGACAGAGACTGTGTCAAGTTATAACTGGTATATAACTGAACATGTATGGATATTAATATTACTATGAAACAATCTAAAAAAATACACAATAGATCAGTCAAATCATTAATTAGCAAGGTCTAAATCTTTACGGAAGCTTATTGCTGCCACGCCAGAAAAACAAAAACTGATGAGTATCACGTTATAACGTGAAAAGTCTGTTATAACAAGATGTTTTCACATATTACGACATACAAACGTATCATGTTATAGAGTATATTGTTACAATGTGAAAAGTTTCTTGTTATAACGTGATACGTTTGTATATATCGTAATAATGTGAAAAACACCTTGTTATGACAAGAAACTTTTCACATTATAATGTGATGCTGAGCAGTTTGTTTTTCTGGCATGGCAGCAATACACTGCCATAAAATCTTTTACAAATCCATACTGTATTGTGTTAAACATTTTATCCTTAACTTTCAATACCACTCTCTCAACACACAACAATTGTTGTCCTCCACAGCACCACCTGGTTTAAAGCACACTATCACTGGCAACAACAAATGCCAGTATCAATACACTGATTTTCAAATAACTTTTTGCATTTCACACGCAGTTTGAGGGGGGTCACGACGCCTGTTGAATTGTTTGAATGATCATTGATCTGGCTCTCAGACAATCGGTTGAATTTCTGGCATGTCAGAATTTTTGGTTGGCTGTCTTGAAATTTGAGGAGTTCCATGGTTGGATTTCCCACATGGCTGCTGTCAAAAGTTATCAAACGTAGTGAGCTTGTTTTAATATTAGAACCTCACCGATAAATCGGCCGGTTCGATATTAGACCATGTCCCGTCAAAATTTTGTTGCAACCTTATCAAAAATATTTGTTTGTGTTACGGATTGTTTAAAGAAAATTAATATCGGTCAGCATAATAGCGTTATCGGCCTCAAAAATCGGCTGTATTTAATAGTAAAATAGTATTTCACATGGCTAAAACTGTTGTCTTGAGACTGCTGTGATATAAAGATGAACTACAGAACAGACGGACCATATTGTCTGCATAACTTTATTGGAATAGTTACTGGACAAAAACGACCAGGGGTTTGGTGCTTACGTTCAGTCAATTGATCCGTACTGTGTGAGCATAAACGTTGCAGGTTCTGGCAATGCAGAAAGGCAGATTGTAGTGTGAGTCAACACACAAGATCAATAAAAATGCACAGGGGCTGCTGCCATGCTTGATCATTCTACTATGTGGTGGAATAAGGAGGATTACAAATGATGTATAAATTAGGAAAGTAAAACAATTGTATGAGTATATAAATGTTTATTGTATACAAGAGTGGATGTGGAATTGTGGATGGATTGGACTTAATTTCATTCCCTGTGTCATTCATTTCGATTATTGTCTTTTCTATTCTACTCCAGTCTAGTCTGGTCTATAACTGTCTTTATCATCTTGTTTGTCTCTGTCCTTGTCTCTCCCTCTGTATGTAGATAGTGACATTCTGCAAATGCCAGCAGCTGTAGTAGCTGATAATCTGTCATTATAGCACATTAAGAATGTGCTCTCAAACCTCAAGCATTTTAAAACACACACACACACACTAACACACAGATAAAAGACAATCCATCTGTCATAAGCTAAGGCTATGTGAATCTATTATACTCTATTGTACTCGATTTTAAACCCCAAGCAACACACATATACACGACATCGATCAGATACCAAGCAAAATCACTAATATGTGGTATAAAACTTTTACAAATGCAGCTGCATCAATTAATTTGTTTAATCTATAGCTGTGAAGACACTTAAAATAAGACACTGGCTGCAAAGCCGATGTCATTTTCTGAAGAAAGGTCTTAAGATGCAGACCACTCACGACTGCCAGATGATGGTTTGGAAAAATAAAATCTCCAAAGTACAAACTTGACAATGTTCTTATTTAGTTTCAGTACTGTTTTAACAGGCTGTTGAACAAAAGTGTACAAGTTACAGTTTTAGTTTCTAACGGTCACATCATAGGTGAATGAGAGAAATCTACACAGAGTCACACTGTCATAGCTTGGCAAAAGCTGTTGGCCATCTTAGGCCCCGATCAGACAGGATACATTTTTTGTAGTGAGAAGCATCTTTTTCTAGTTGTTTTCTATAGGCAGGAAGCTTTTTGCATGGTTTTAATGTGCCCTGGGCTTGGTGTACCTTGTGTTTTTGCTGGAGCACTCTGAACGCCTCAAGTTAAAAAAAAACCAAGAGAAGAAAAGTGCCCAATGAAATTTGCACTTTTCCCCCCAATTTCCAATCGGATCAATTGAGAGGCAAGCCTTCCATGGTGGTGATGACAAAGTTTACAGCTGTTTGAAAATAATCATGGAAGACAAACTAGTGGTGGCTGTTGCTGGATACCCGGAGCGATATGATGCAGGCCTGGAGGCATTTAAGTGCGGTACTTGAGAGTTCAGGTAAGTTGTTTTCATTCATTTAAACTGTACTTAACTGGCAGTATATGGTTCATGGTTTGTGTTTAGATAACTTTAGTTCACTATCAACTTTGGCAAACTGCCCCCCGACTCATCCTAAAATAAGCTTTGAACCGATCCATTATCGAGGCAAAGCTCCTGGACCAGCTGGTGGTTTCTCCTCTTTCCGAAGGTCCCATGTACCCTCATGGATCTCCATTTTCCTGTGTCCATCGTACTATTTGAGAGCAGCTTCTCACCCTCAATCAGGTCTGTGAGTTTACTTCACCACAAAATCACTGTTAGGCAAAGGACAAGCGATTTTAGGCATCAACAAAAAAAGGCAGTGTGGTGTGCTCTGTCTGATCGGGGCCTTATGTTGCCATTTCTATCAAGGTCAGAGAGACACAGGTGAGATGATTTTTCTCTCCTTTTCACTCTTATTTTTTGTTCTCGCTCCCCAATTATGTCTCACTATTACTACATCCTACTCCCTCAAATGGTCACGGGTGAGTAGACACCATTTCCATCCATCTTTAGAGAAAACTTCAATGTCACATGTCAAGTACCTGCTTGGACATTCAGTCTTTTCTCTCTATCTGGAATAGCTAGCTGAATATGCAGTCCCATTTTTCTCCGAGTGCTCAGTGCCATCTTGCTCTCTTTTTGCTCTTCCCTCTCTCTATTCACTGTCTTCAAACTTAACATTTTAGACAAATCAAAGTGAAAGGAGGAAAGAAGATGATAGAAAGAGAAAGTAGATGGGCAAAAAGCAGTGCTGATGCAGAGCAGAGTAGATGAGTGAGAGGTGAGGAGAGAGGAGTAGAGAATAAAGAACAGAGATGTAAGGAAAAAATGAGAGGCAAGCAGAGAGTAAGGGGGAGAGGGCTGGGAAATAGTGTAGACCAGAGAGTGCAGGAGCTGGGAAAGGGGAGAGGAAGTGAAGACAAGAAATGTGACGAGACATGAAGAGAAGATAATACCACAAAAGAAACTGTAGATATAGAGACTTGAGATGTTGTTCAGCACGTATATGAAATATGCATGTATGTCTACACAACAATGACTCAACAACAACGTTGCCTTTACAAAATTGGGGAGGTGTGGTGGCCATGAGCTCAGCAATGGAAATAGAATTCAGTCAGCAAGCAGAAAAACAAAAGGGAAGCCTAAAACCGCCCTTCAATTTTCTCATCACTGGACCACATAAGAGAATATTTGTGTATGTTGTGTCATAGTTTCTAGTCTGTCTGACAACGTTTCTACTGCAAGTCATGTTATCTTTTATAACCTCTTCAGTCACTCTCCAATGCACGTCTTTAATCTGTATTTACCACAGGAAGGGTCTGTATGCAATAATGTAATTTTTCAGCAATGTCCTGCCTCACTGTCATGCAGTTACACAGTCACACACAGAGTAGAACATTTGGCAGGTCCATTCTGTTGCAGAGGCAAATTAATCTCATTACATCTTCATCACTATGTTAACATCTTAGCTATTTTAAATGACAACTGGTATAAGCTTTTAAAGGCCAATGCTAAGGCCAGTATTTTCAACCTTAAGTTGAGTATATTGAACATTATTGACCAATCAAATTAAAAAGTCTACAACACAGACAAAGCTTGGCGAGAAAATTGGCAGAGCAATCATACCTAGAAAACTGAATTGTCTCAAAGGTCATGCATTGGCGTGTAAAAATCAGTACATTAGACAATACAATGTGATGTAAGTAAATTCAAGGTATAGAAGGTTTATTTTCCCACGTCAGATTATAATGACTTTTTTTAAATCATAATGCCTGGTGAAATAAAGATAAAATAAAATAATGAAAATCAGCTCACCTTCCCGGAGTCCATTGCAGTGATGACCCACACACAGTGTGCGTTGTTCTCATATTGAACAGGGTAGTTAGGAGAAGTTATGATCCCTCTGGGCCCCCTTAGGTTGCTGCCACAGGTACGAGCTACACGGGAAGACAGAAAAAGAGAGAGACAGAACGAAACAGAGTTTTAAAAGAGATTTATGGGGTAATCAAAATTGTGCTTGTAGATTTCAAATGGCTTCTTACCTTAAAAAGAGGAAAGTCATAGAGAAGGTGTGGCAGCAACAGAGGAAAAGGCAAATTACTGTAGACCATAGGGTTCAAAGTAACCAAAACTGAACCTGTAGTTTCTGGACTCTGAATTTGGGAATTTTGGTGGACCTGTAGTTATCTCAGTGTCATATTTTTAGGGAAACATAATTAAAATGGTCAATGCAACCTTCAGTAAATCAGAGATTTTTTTTTTTAAATTTCCTACAGTCAAATCAATCACATTCCCTTCTTAAGTCTTTCTTTCACAGGTATTTTCCACAAACACCAACTGTTGGTGAGATTAAACTGATTACTTACTCATTCTACTTAGACACATTGCTACTTACTTCTAAATGATTGCCAAAGTTCCAACAGTTTCAATCTTGATAAACTCGCTGAGTGATTCTTCAACTTTACAGGGGTACAATCTAATGCAATCCAAAACAACACCTCTACCACGAATTCCACTTTTACAAAGCTTATAATTTTTTGGTTTTTATTGTTTTTTGCGATATAGTTGAACTGGAGTGCATTATATTGAAAGGTGTTTAATATTCTTCCCCCTCATGATTGTAAATGGGGTGGACAAAATATTAGAAACACCTCCCAATTTAACGCAGTCTAGTAGACCATTACTTTACACTAACCTCAATAATAAACATATAGTGAAATTATTACCTCTCTGACAGTGTCAGTCCAAACTGAACATTATCATTATAAAGGGATTTTTGTGTATGTTTTATGCAATTCCCTAATACACTCTCTAACATAAAGCCATGATTTGCAGAGTCACTGCATTTCCATATCTCAGCAATGAAAATGGTGAGTAAAATGACATCAAGATTGAAAGTGAAAGAACTTAGAAAGAACTACAAAAATAAGACAATGGTTGTTAAAAATGTAACTTCCCACTATATATTTTCTAAAAGAGGGTTTAAAAGTGCAATGTTGTGACAATGTAAACTTTTAAGACCCATGTGCTGTATATTCATGCTGCAGTGGACAGGGGAGAGTAATGTATTTATTCTAGGAAGTGGATCCAATCGTACCAAAAAGGGCATACGATGAGCAAATCTAGTGCTTGCATGAGTGCTTTCATTTACAAAACTTTTGCACAGGATACAAGCATAAAATGCATACCTTGGTATGAGCACAAAAACCATGGGCAATGGAAAAAAACTACTTACAGTATGGACTTAAGTCTGAGGACATTTAGCTTGCTAGCTCAGATCTACAGTATATTTGGGGGCAATGCACAGTATGCCTATACTACATTTTATAGCAACCTATCCAATAGCTGTTAGGGTATTTCCCTATGGGCCGACAGACTAACCAGCTGACATGGCTAAAAATGTTAACAATGTGACTTACCTACTTTTAGAACCAGGTATGTTCCAAGAAAAGATGGGTCATTTTTTAAGCATTTACCCCCAAACTCTACTCCTCCACTGCTAAAACTTTCAGTACCTTTGCTCACTGTTATCAACAGCATTTTTCATAATGTTCCTAGTGCTCAATTTTATCAATATTGATTTTGTCCTCTGTGATACTCAAAGTAATATTTCTTGCAGTCAGTGCCTCATAAAATCACCCATGTGTTATTGCCTTAAAGGGAAATTTGGCACAAAAAAAAAAAGTGTAGTGTCAAAAGTCCCTTTAAAAAACCCTCTCTTGACCACAGTAATATTAAAGGGCTTACTTGACATTTTCAGTCAGTTTTTGTCAACAACACTGCAAAGAAAGTGTTATCTGATCGTATATTTGCCCTTTAACTATCATAATGAGTTAGCCAAAGGCGATCACTGCCATTAGAGGGAGGGAAGGCCAATGATATAGAGGCAAAAGCATTCAAGACAAGAAAGTTTATAAGAAGAACACAAGACTAATACAGAATAATGGTGGGGGTGAGGAATTAGAGAAGAAGTTTGCAAATACAGAGAGTTTGAGAGACAAAATGGAGAGACGTGAGGGAGAGAGGTTAGAAAGAGACGGAAAGAGAGAGCAGAGAGGGTGAAAGATAATGTGAGAAAGGAAGAGAAAGGAAAGTGAAGTAGGAAGGGCAAGAGGAAAGAAAGAGAGAAAATACCAGGAAAGAAATGGAGAGAGAGGAGGACCTCAGATAACTGATCTGCTTGTTAATTAGAAAAGAGAGCTGGAACACACTGTGACACACACACACACATATATATATATATATATATAGACACACACACACACACAGAAGCACCTTCATGGCGATTCATCCCTGAATCCAGCTTCTAATTAACATTAAAGTCTCAGAGAATGAAAGAGGCTCATGGGTTTGAATCCCAGGAGAGTGATCACACCAGAGCTACAATACAGGAATTTTTACCCTCTGCCTGCCTACTTCTTCCTAACAGCCAAATGATTCTTTTCTTCTTTTTCTCTTCCTTTCTCTCTCTGTATTTATCCCTCTCTCTAATAACATATTTATGTACAAAATATCAAAAGACATAAATCACTGTCAAATACATTAGCTTGAATGTACAGTTTCCAGCTGTCTACAATTAGTGCAGAATGCAGCATCAAGACTCCTCACAAACACTCAATGTAGGGAACACATCACCCCAGTCCTGGTTGAATTACACTGGCTATCCATCCGTTAGAGAATTCAATTAAAAGATTTTACTGATTACTTTTAAATCCCTACATGGTCTGGCGCTGTTTTACATTTCAGAACTTTTAACCCCCTTACTCTGCTCCAAGACCCCTCAGATCAGAAAATCAAATGCTGTTAGAAGTTCCATGGTCCAGGCACAAAACCAAAGGGGATCATGCTTTTACTGTTTTTGCTCCAACGCTGTGGAACAAACTACCCAGCTGAGTCAGTGTTTCATTTTAAAAAGGTTTTAAAAACTTACCTGTACAGACTGGCATTTGTAATATATTTCTATGCCTATTCAAATGTTTTAATTTTGGTTCCTATATTTTATTATACATTTTTTTATTTGAACTTTCTGCAAGTTTTAAGGCTGTTTTAAAACATTTAGTTTTATCTGTATGGTATTGTGTTTTATGAAGCTCCTTGTAACTGTGGTTAGCAAACGTGCTATAGAAATAAAGTTTACTATTATTATAATTATAAGTTTATTATGTCACATCTTACTGAAAATTAACCTCTTGAATTCAGATTTTCCCCTGAAATGTCCCTTTATATCACACATTTTCTGCATATACTTCTTTTACCACTTAATTGAAGTAACATTTATTGATTAAAGGTCACCTGACTAAAACAAAATGTATAAATATTTCATTAAAATATGAAAAGTAAGAGAACATTTCAGATAAGCTTTTCGAGCAAGCTAATTGCAGTAAGTGTATCAACATGTCCTTCCATCTCTTTCACTGTCTTACTCTTCCTCCATCTCTACCGTCTCTTACTGACAAGTGTAGCCAGTATCATGAAGTCAAGCAGGTCCCTGTAGTCACAGACAGACATGTAGACACAAAACAGGCACACACAACCACACACACACGTATACTATGATACGATGTGACAGGGACCCTATAGTCTGTGCCTGAGCACAGGGACTGCCTGTCCGTCAAACACACACACAGCTCAAGGCAAATACTGCTGCAGCTATGAGGTATGTGACATTGTCCTTTGGACACTTGCTGTCAATGTAAGTGTGTGTTGTGTGCACACATGTGTGGGTGTGTATGCTAGCTGTCTGACTTTCATTGTGGAGCAATAAAACCAACAGGGTATTGTCAGTGAACATGTGGTCAGTGAGAGCCCCTGGATCATTGCTCTGTCACTCACACAGTTATTTATTTAGTCACTCAACCAGTCAGTCAGAAAGTGAATCATAATTTTAAGACATCAACAAACAAGAAAATATAAATCACAGTGACATTATTATATTTTTATGTTACTATACTTTTAGAGCCTCTGTATTAGCAAATACCAGGAAAATAGCATAACTATCTAAGGTTTCAAACATTTCAGTCAATACATTAGATATAGTTTGTCTGCCAAAAATGTTACATTTAATGCATTACAAATGGGGATTGGTATTGCATTAGATTGTCCAGGGGTAGATTTTTGACATTTTCTACAGCTGACACGCAAGACGTGGTAGTGGTTGCCAGGAGCAGTTAACCTTTTTGTTGATAAAATAAATATGCCGATTTAAGAGTTGTTAGTTTTGTAACTCAACATTTTTCTGACTCTGGCACAAGAAAATGACGCTCCCATTCTCAACCCCGCCTACAAAGCTCATATTGGCTTAGTCGTTTTTCCAACCAGGGGAACTGCCAATTATATTGCTGAAAAAGTCAGAGATTTGCAAAGTGACTCAGAGGTATGGAACCAGACTAAAGTATTGCAGCATTAAAAAGGGTGTGTCAAAACTTAGCAGTTAAACTGTGAAAAGAATCAGAAGCATTCAGCTACATGCTAAGCATAAAGCTTACACATCCCTGCCATGTAAGTCCAACAACTACTATAAACACATTAAAGAGTCATACCGTTTCATTTGGGTGATATACCCAAGTCTAGTTTCAGCGCTACATTGCCTACAGCAGTGGGATGTCGGACGACAGGTAGGGTATAATTTCTTTTAACCCCTGGACCTTTGGGATGATAATAGTTGGTAAAGCAGGTCATCAGGTTTGATTGTTTAACTCCAGGCTCCTCGTGACGGCATGCTGAAGTGTCACTGCATGACACTGAATCCCAGTTAAGTAGGTCAGCATCTTGCCCGACAGCTCCGCCACCATCAGTGTATGAATGTGTAAGAAGTGAGTGTGAACGTGACGCATTGTAAAGCGCTTTCCACCATTCCCGGGATTAATGTACTATATAAATGCAGTCTAAAACTAAAACATATTTAACTTTTTACCATGTGATTTTTAATACTTTAGTAAATATCCTGACATACCCATATTGAATGAATGCTGTGATAGTTAATGCAATATGAATATGTCCACAGTACTCCTCCATAGTCGTCCTCCATATTTACTCCTGTGCTTTGTAGTGATGGAAACCTTGGTTTGTCAAATCTGCATCTGTTATAACCCTATCAAAAGATGCTATATAAAAATTAACTTAGCTATATAATTCAGCAAGATCAGTCCAATATATTTCAAACAAAAATTTAGTTGATGCACACATTTGCAGATATGCTTTATGTCAGTAGTCTGAAACCATTGCATAGAATAGCTCTAGCTCCATTCTAGCTCTAATGCATGCTCACATACCAGGTAACAGGTTTCAGAGGGAATGACGAGTGAAACTTACTTCTGCAGATGGGTCTGTGGTCACTCCAGGCAGCCAGTGTGTCAGTGACTCGTTGACAGGTGATACTTTTAGATCCTTGTAGTACATAGCTGTCATCACAACTGAACTGGACGCTGGAGCCAACTCTAGTTAAGGAGACACAACAGTAACAACACTTGTCAAAAACAGTAATAACAGTAACGTTGATTCTAGCTCTGACTGCTTCACAACGTCAAGGTCAGGTGATACTTCTGAAAACCTCTTACGTCATTGCTTATCTCTTAGGAAAACTGGGCCCTCCAGGATATACTTGCAGAAATAATGTTTGAATGATGGTCATGATATGATGTGGTGGCTTTTAGATCCCTGTGGAAGACAACCGTTACCACAGATCATCCATTTGGGATCTGTAATTCCTCTCTTTCTGTAAGACCCTGTACATTTCTCCACTCGTTCCTTTTTTTTCTATTTTCTGTTTTCTTTTGCGCTCTTCTCCGGTCGTTTCTCGACTCCTCTCACCCTCTCTCTAATCATTTGTTTTGATCATTCTTGTTTTCCCATTCTGTCCAACACCCCACTGTCTAACACGTGAAAGGGACATTCAGCCATCTAAGTGGAAGTCTGCATGGTGTCTTGTCTGTAAAGCTTAATGTCTCCTCCCTGCTGATAAACACCACAGTCGACCACCTGGCCAAACATTCGCTTCGTAAGGTTCTGGTTGTTCAGTGGCTCCACCCTGTTGTTAAACACTGTGGAGTCATAAAGCCTGGCCAAATCTCTCTGTTAATGCCTTTGTCACGAAGAGTTGATGGTCACGGTCATTCACTTTACAGCTTCTGCTTCTTTGGGGATGCTGATGACACTTAAAATACCTTAGATCCAGCCACACACTGTGAAATTTACAATTACAGGAAAGAAAACTTTGTTGTTAATGCTATTTCCTTGAAAAGAACCAAAAAGCTTTCCATTGCAATTTTAAATAAACTGCCTGGACAAACTAAGTTACAGCCATTATGTACATCTGCCCAACAGTGAAAACTCTTGCTTTCTCTGCTTTCCTATTTTACTTCATCACACCACAAATATGCTCCTGCGTCACATTACTTAGTGATGATTAGATAGAAACCTGTAACACATACAGCCTCGTGGAGGTAATGATCTTTCACTAACTCAGACTCCACTAATAGTCATACAGAGTTTGTGCAGTCCTTGTTGCTAAAGGTAAAGAAGAGCAGCAAGAGCTGGAGGTTAAAAGATGATCATCATTTCAATATTTTTTGCCTGAAAATAGTCTAAAAAGGTAAAAATGTACTACCCGTCCTGATTCTCTCAATCACGAGAGAAACACATGAACAATTGTGATGTCACTGATACTAAGTCGATGAGTCGTAGGGAGAGGTGATGATTTCGCAATCCTGATTACATAAAATGATGTCTCCCTTTCTGCTAATAAAATGACAGGCACCATGGAGAGAATCATTGAAATATTCCTGTGTCCACCAAGTCCGTGTTTATTAGCCAAAATCCTATTTTTGAAACATTCCTTCCCAATCCGTGTATAACCCCTATACGAGTAAACCTGAAGGGTGATTAGTAATGTAAATTGGTAAATACTGATGGTTAACAGTGTGTCTCTGGACAGCTACTGATGATGATGAAAAGTGACTCTAAACAAGGACACACAGTGGACAACGCAAAACAGGCTCAGTCGATGTTGGCCGAAGAGAACAGCACAATCAGACCTGCACTTCTGGACCTACAGTTGTAGGCCAACCTGCACCACCTACTGGCAAATTAGGCAACAGCGGCAGCTATAGCGTGCATGATTAATGTTTTTGGCTACAAAATTTCCGAAATGGTAAAAATAGTAAAACATGTCTGCTATAATTTCGCACAAACCAAGGTGACGTCTTCCAGTGTCTTAATTTCCGTTGACCATTTGACTAATCGTTGCAGCTCTAATCTACAGGCAAATAAAGTAATAGCTACTGAAATGCATTTTTGTTTTGTGTTTTTGTTTGACATTGTATATTTTACATTTCACAAAAAAAGATGTACAAATCAAAAATACACATTTTTCCTCTCATCCCATATTTAAAAAAAATGCACCCTTATATCCGTGCACACCGTACTCTAATGCATACACTACAGTTTGACATGCTCGGAAACCAAAAGAGTTTCACGAGACATTGACAAGTTGCATTAAATCAGAATTACGCTGTGGAGAATCACACCTAGAATGGCAGGCAAGATGTCTGTCACTCAATGTCCTCATTACCCTGGTTACGGAGACTCGAGCTGCCCGACCAGCATTAGAGCAGAGGACGCAGAGCTGAATTGCTTAAGTCACGATACCCCAGACTCCAGAGTAAGTTGTTGTTGGCTATTGTGTGTACTTGTTGTTTTCAGATGTACTGTGTTTAGACTCATCATGTGATGTCAACTACGCCGTGCAATTCTCCCGGGCATGGAGCTGCTGGCAAGGTGTCCCTTATTTTTCCACACTGAAGGTGGCAACCCTACACATGCCAGTTACATATGGTGCTTCACATCTAAAAAGCCATAAATCATTTATTAGCATACATAAACCACAAAACACTTCAGTCTCCACGAAAAGACGAAGAACTTTGGTGAGGAATATCCATGCTCATAGGACCAATTCTGCGACTAGAACAGGGACTGAGTAGCCCTCACTCAGCCAGGGAGTATATAGGGACAACTAAAACACACGGTGGTTTCTGAAGAATAACCCTGAAGTCATGTTACATCTTGTATGTAACCTGAAGATAATCTTGAGAAACAGAAAGTCTTATTTCAAACATGAGGAGTCAGATGTAAATGAAGGATTTAATATTCTCAGTACTCAATATTTTTTTCTTCTGCTGATCCTTCCAATTACCATGTGTATTGTGACGGCAGAAAACAAGCTGTTCTGTCTTAAGAATTAAAACAGCACAATTTAAACCAAGCACAAAATGCACAGAATCCCTCTTCTCACATGTTCTCGCAGGTGTGCAACTACATTGCATGAAAAGACCTTTGAGTGAGATTATTTCTGCAGTCTGGTTTCTACATGTCTGACACACATACAATAATGATCCCTGTGCTGGTCATACACTCAACAATATACAAACCACTTAGATCTAGGTGTTTGTTTTTTTAATATACTTGATTTGATTAGGAGTGACTAAGAACATTTGAGTCTGGAATAAAGTAAACTTACTGGAAGGCTGAGCCCATCCTCTTGCCATTTTCTGGAACTCCAGGATCTGGACAAACATCACCAGCAAGACCGCTTTGACTCACTGAAAAAAGAAAGAAAAAAAAATGGTAAGCACTGTGTTTTTGTTTTTTTTGAGGTTATGGATATACATTTGATCAGGATATTTTCACACACTTAAGAGACATCGTAATAGTTGGAGACATGCACGGCATCATATTGTACTGATAGGTAAACTATTAAACTTGTTCTCATGCCACTTTTTACAGTAAGATGAAAGTGACAGGGGCAAAAAAGCTTCCTTGTTATTGTGACTACAAGCTTCCAAGTATTTTTCAAAATGTGATGACAGTCAGTGGTTAAGCACAACTAGGATAACTCCAACCATGAGAAATATCAGCAAATAACTGTTGCTGTGAATATACAAAATGAGGCATGTGCTTACCTTTTGAATTTAAAAATAGCACTAGTCTCAGCTGACTAAGGAACATGCTTGAACAATATGAAAACAAGGCTTTTTCCTTTTGTTTTTATTTTCCTACCTGACAGATAATATAATATAATACAAAAGCGTGAAAGATAAAATGTTTTTCATCAAACGCAGCAGTGGACACTTATCATAATCAGCCTTTTGTAATTTGTCTGTCTATGGAGACCATCCAACACAAAATTAACAAGTCTCAACTATGTTCTGTGTGTTTTGTTTCCCTCCTTAAAAAGGAAAAACTGAAGTAGCAATGATGTGACGGTACATGGACAAAAATCTGGAAACTAAATAATTCTACCATAATATTTCTGAAAAGACCTTTTTCGCTGCAGACATTTGACTTTTCATAGCAGGAAAAACACATCTGAAGCTAATTTCATTAAAGCTTGCACAATACCAGGACCTTGGAACTAACTCTTTTAAATGCAGTTATTTTTAATGTTATCAATTACACCTGTGCTTAAAAAATATTTTAGTGTATATAGCGATGACAGTAGCCATTCTGCCTCCATAATGATTACTTTTACTTTGGCTACTTAAAATATATTTTTCCACAGTACTTTACATACTTTTAATTAAAATAATGAATCCTGGACTTTCACTTTAAACTGGGTATTTTTTCATTATATTATTGATACTTTTACTTAAGTAAGGGTTTTGAATACTATCCAGGACAACTTTTTCCAATGTTTCAAACAATTTACAAGGACCTTCAGGTTTTCCAGTATGTGTGTAAACCGGATGCTCTGGCATCAATTGTTTCAAGAATTATGTCTCAATTCCTGATTTCTCTACTTTCATAATAACCTTTATCTATGCATAGTCATACATTTTGAATTTTCTAAATCTTGTTTAATACTTGTAAGCAAATCCAAACATGTAATATGAGTTAATAAAACCTTCAGGGAGACAAAAAAAAAAAAAAAAAACGGTTTTGCAAACAATTTACATGGCGGAAGAACTGTTGTGGTGGAAATGAAAACCTACACGTGCAGAGACTTAATGAAGTGAACTGTTCTCAGTTCTCACATTTTAGCATCTCATTCCCTCCTGCTTTTATCTAACTGCATGGTATGTTCGTTTTCTTAAAAAAAAAAAAAAAAAGCACAAAAAGCAAAACACATGATAAATTTTGTCCAGATCTTGCATTGGTTTTAGACTTTGCTCTGGCTGGGAGCATCTGCTGCATGCCTAAAACGTAATGTAAATGTAAATGAGACCAGACAACATGACAGAAACCAGTTTAGACCAGCTCTGTCTTAATGGAACTCTGTGGATGAATGATGGTGGAAAGCAAAAAAAAAAAAAAATAAATAAAAAGGGAAAGGAAGGTGGAGAATAAATAAAATGAAAATGAGGAGAATGCTGGAAAGGGACTACAATAGCACAAAGAAAAAAAGAGGAGAACATCCTGGAGCGTTATAAAGTATGACCTGGAGAAAGAATATCTGACCTCTCAACATTTCACTTTCTGCCCATCTTTTCTTGTATATTTCTCACTTGTTTCTCTCTTCTTGTCATCTTCATCTGCCTCTGCTCCCACTCACTCCTTCTCTCTACTTGCTTGCTCACCCCGCTTTCTCTCTCTCTCTCACACACACACACAAGCTGCAATTTACAAAAGGGATGCCAAAGTTTTGTGCGTCCTAGCATAAAAGATGGATGAATGCGTGTTTGTATGACTGTGTTATGTGTGTGATGAGGGGTTGTGAGTGTATAGATGCTGTGTATGCGTGTTTGCGTGAGATATGATGCAAACAGAACAAGCTGTCTTGTTGTTCTGCTGCTTGTTTTTGATGTTCTGTCCAAAAATCACCACACAGACATACTCTAAACCACACTTTCTCTGTCATCCCTTTCTCTCTCACTCATGTTCAAATGGCTTTCATTGGCATCAGATACAAAGGTTCATATTGCTGAAACAAACCCAGCTCATGCAAACAACATGAGATTGTAAAAATAAATAAATAAATAAATAAATAAACTGCCAAATGTCACTGCTGGGATGATGTCAAAAATGCTCAAGCTGACTTAATCCTATATTTGCACTTAAATGACCATTCAACATTTAAAACACAAGCTTACGGCACATAATGTCATTTCCATATCATCAGTGTCTTCAGCAAGTCATCTCTTCAAGTCAATTTTTTAGGAACTTGCTAAAGTGATTAATTTGCTCATTGGTACCCATGTATGTTTGGCATTTCTGATGTCTGTAATAGAGCTGCACTTCCTGTCAGACGCCCCAGTCTTAAGGATTGAGTTTCAACTCACTAAATGACTCAGTTCTTCCTGCTATTTGTGCTACACTATTCATTATACACTCACCCCTAAGAGTCAGTAAAATCCCTATGAACTGTGCAATTTACAGTTGCACGCCCGGTCTCAAAAATATGAGTACTCTAGAAGGGAGTGTTTTAAAGCGTATTTTAAAGAAAGCACTTCAACATGGCAACAAGTATAGAGAGACTGTTTTTATGTTGTGTTTTAGTGTTTGTATTTTTTAACTGCAAGTCTACCATTTTTATTATCTTATCCTACTGATCTGTATATATTTAAATAGCACATTTCTTCTATTTAAGTCTATGTTTTTTATTTCACACTTGCTTGTTGCCATGTTAAAGTCTGTTTCCCATGCCAGTAAAGCCCATCGAATGGAATTTTTTTTTTTTTACTTTTATTGTTTGTTCATCTTTCTGTTTGTTTGTTATTTTAACTGATAATGTTTCTTAGTGCTTACTACGTATTACTTGTAAAAGGTAACTCATGTTTATTACATAAAGATAAAAAGAAAAAACACACAACACTCCGCTGACCGACTACGAAAGCCCTGAGAGGCAAATGAGAAAAAAAAAAAAAAATTCTGGTGATCCATTTTCTGTCTGATCTAAATTGTTTTCTCTCCTGTGTTCATGACATAAGAACAGGTGAAAAAGAAGGTTTTGCCAGGATAATCTTTCTCAGTTACTCCCCCCCCCACACCATCTCTGAAAACCGGTGAAAAAAAAAGTTTTTGGCAGGTATGTTTGTTGTCAGGATCAAGTGTTGTTCTAATACTCATTCCCGACCACAAGAGGCTAAAGTGCACCACTACCCAATGTTCTATATAGGACTAAGCAATCTGGTTTTCTTTCAGGTGAGTTTTAATTTCTCCATGCACTCTAAACACAACGTACATATACTGCTTGTTAGCAAGTTATATGACATTACTGTCATGTCTTTATCTGGAAGAAGACACAAATGCTTTAAGTCCCAACAAAACAATTTTGCTCAGACTTAAAAAATGGATAAACAGGGTTTTTTTTTCTTCATTTACCTCTCACGGCCAGTATTACAAGAGTATTCAACATGCCACCAAGCATAAAGGGATTATGTGGCTGCTGCCTTCACCATTAGCCCTCAACACAGCCAGATTAGATGTGACACCTGTTTTCTTTTAGACAAGAGTGTATCATGAACTATTAGTTCTGGCCATCATAAATACCCAAGAGGGTGTTACACAAAAGTAATTTGCAAACTTGAAACTGACCATCCAATTTAAATCATTTTAGTATCTTTAAGACATAATTTTAAGGTTATATGCTGATAATGTACACTTCTGTTGTGATTTCAAAAGATGAATGTTTTTTATTGTCTTATTATCCTTCTCAAATATACAGAAGGTACCATATACGGGTATTTTCAAATGGTGGTAAAATAATGTTAGAAATCTCTAAGGGAATTTAATTTACAAAATGAAACTCCCACAAAAATGTCTCACATTAAATGTTTGAAAGCATGATTAATGATCATTGTCTCCATTGTTTAATCGGTCTGCTGTATAGAGCTGTAACGGTTAATGTCGACACTTACAGTAGCAGGTTAGGTGGTACTACCAACACTTTGACATTACAGTACAGAGAGTTATTAAATTCAGAGTTGAGAACCAAAATTTTGTTTAATAGAGTCTTAAATACAGGGTAAAGCCATATCGAATATGTACATTAAGGTTGTACCATAAACCTTTATGTATTTTCTGCTGTTAGTTTTGTTTTCTTTGTTCCAAGAAGCTATTGTTGAAGTTCCTAAGAGAGAGTTACAAACCACTGGCTCAGGGAATTGGAGAAAAATGGTAAACAACTGGCTTAGAGGGCATTGTAAAGACAGATGAACACAAAAGACATTTGCATTGAGAATGCAAAGTCACGTAGCACAAAAGTTTAGTTATTATAAGAGATGAACCATTAATAAAGAAACCATGGTCAAAGAGAGGATACAAGAAGAAAGGGAGAGGGAGGGAGAGCGTGGGAGAGCATGTCTGTTTGTGTCTGTGTAATCAGCTGACATGTGTTTCAGGTAAGAGCTTTTGAGGTGCTCTTCAGATGCCTGCTGGATGAGGAGAGAAATGTGTGAAGTGCAGTTTGTTGATATCCTCTCCTCTGCTCTTCTCATTGCCTCTTATCCACTCTGCCCTCTCTTTCTCCCTCACCCTCTCATGCTCACAGGTCAAACATCCATCTTCCCATCATCATTTTGTTGAGCCCACAAGATTCTCCACATAAATACACTTGTCATGATGCTGAGTCAGAGCCATGTGTGATGAAACGCAGTATCAAGATCATATTCTGATGGTTACAGACTGCATTACTGTGAAGCATTCCCAAACTTATTTAGCAGTGGTGCTGTACCAGCGTGTGATTTCCAAATTTCAAGTGGTCGCATCACTTTCGTTTGAGTAAACTGTGGCCCAGCACCACCCTGCCTGACAATCCTGAAGAAAACACTGACTATAAATCACACTCTCACAATGATGATTCATTACAGTTCTAGGTCACTGTCTAGGGAGCAAAACTCCTTGATCACAATCTTTCAGCCTCTTTATAATTATGACATCCTCAGCAGTAAGTAATGTTACCACTGAGAGAGGGTAACTGCAAGATGGGCTGCTTTCATTTGAACCATTTTACATTACTGTAGTTAACACTCTTACTTTACATCTTTGTCTTTTAATTGGCATATTTCTTAATTTTCTATCTATCTAGCTACAGTATCACGTAGGATTCTAATCAATGGTCAGTCCGAGAATTATTCATAAAGACTGTTCTCAAACTGATTTAAACTTATTCTCGTGTGTGTGACTATTAGGCTGTGCTTTAATATAGGCTAGAGGCTGTTACAGACAGTCTTTAAGATTATGATTCATAAGCACTCCATTCTCTAGGCAGGTAAAACTCATCATCATCAGTCTCTGGTTCTTTGTAATGATTATATATTGCGTAAAGACTGGACATACTGGGCTATAGAGCCATAATATCACCACTGGGAGTCATATAGTGTAAAGAAGTGTTGTTCAAAGGCTGGTTCGGGACCAGAAGTAGACCTTGGCTTTACTTTTTAAAAAAAAATGTTTTAATGATCCTGGTTCCCAGCCTGATTGCCTAACGGCACTACATTGGGGTAACCTCACTGAGCCTTCGACCCAATGTGAAAACCTCCATTTATTCGGTTGTGGTCCCCATGATAAAAATGCTAGTGTCTCTTAATGAGCATGGGTCCCATGGTGAGAAACTAAATTTCCCATTTAGGTCCAGGGCTGTGAAGGCTTAAGGGATCCCTGGACTACACCGTTAACAGTCATTATCATCATTCTTTGGCTCCACATTGTGATAACAGATAGCAAAGCTCGTTCTCTACAGCACGGCAATAATTTTACAAGTGAGATAGCTACTTATGAGTGTCAATGTGCAATGAGATCTGGACCCCCTGTTGCAAAAGTGTACTTCAAGTCATTAGGTTAACTGAGTTTTTGCAGCTGAGATGTACTGCTTACAGAGTTAGTTATTAGTAATAGTTAGAGTTAGTAATATTTATTTAAAAAGCATGCAGAACATCGCATTTCTCAGGCTATATTGTAATTTATTTAAATACATTTACATGTCAGCCAGAGAGAAACCTCCATAGACCCCCATGGTAAGAGAGTTATTTCACAACAAGATATTATTGTTAGCTAGCCCTTCTCTTAACAAGCAAATGCAATAGGTTTGGACTCGGCAGACTGACTTCAGGCAATTCTCTCACATGGAAACAACTTTGTATGACTGTATTTGCGTATATGTGTGTGTATCTTTGTGTACATACTTGGTTTGTGTAAGCGAGAGTTAAGTGTTTGTGTGTGTGTGTGTGTGTGTGCAGAGATCTGAACTCTTTACTAAGAGCCACATCACTGATAAATACAATAAACTTGATTTGCCCCAGGAACTCCTCACATATGCATGCACACACTCAAATACACACAAAGCATACAAGTTTTAATTTTAATTGTTGCAACACATGAAGAAGCACACACGCACATAAGATTTATTTTTCACATACACACACAAGCACACAAAATACCATACTAATGTTAATTGCACCAGCACATGCTTGGTTGAGCGTATAAATCAGCAGAATTATTGATGAGGGTTTTATTATGAAGCTAAACGCTAAGGAATGGATAAGGTATGAGCTTGGTCTTCCATGATAATTAAAAGCCAAAGTCACATGATCGGAATACTGTTTCAGAGGTGTCTCAAAACTTCGAAGATTCATGTCTGCCACCCCAGACTGTAGAGATATTTATCACATTTATCATTAAATTAATTATTTTACTGCCTTGTGGTTAATATAATGCATAAGTTTATTTGGATTCCCATTATCTGCCACTGAGGAGAAAACCATTTTTCCTGAGGCCCTGATAAAAACACTATGCTTCTACCTCCCATCTCGATCTACTAATTAAACAATATACAGACCGAAGGGCTTCAGCTGCTCAAAATATGAAAGGAGGTATTTATTTGCCTTTAAAATGTGAATTTTCAAATAACTGATGTATTCGGATCCCTCTACAACAATAGCTATCGAAGATGGTTTATCATGTGTGAAAGCTGAAATTTGAGTAAATACTTAAGTTCTTAAAACACAGCCACTTGAGAGGGTTCTTTTAATGGCCTAAATTACAAAATGGACAAGAAATATTGACACCTACTGTGCACATTAGTTGCCAGCATTAAAACAAACTAGTGGTGTATTAGTTATGAATCATCTTGAGGCCTTTCTTTGACAAAGCTTTGCTCCCCCCCCCCATTGTGCAGTTTTACAAAAGATAACCATGAAACTTTAGTCAGCTTTCTTCATATCAAACTAATAGTTTGATATGAGATCAAATCCACGCAGGGCATTTTATCTTGCATTAGTTGAAATGCCTCAGCAATGATATTTAAATAAAATGAGAAGCTCTACAGGCACTGATTGCGTCGATGGTGTGCCACCCTTTTCTACATTTGAACTGATTTGTATTTTTGAGGTTGAGCGCCTGTATTTTGTTTTTTGAGTTCTATTCAAATGTCACTATAACTAAAAAAAAAGTCCAGTTTTATCCTAAAGCTAACATCTGTAACATATTGCACAATGGACTAATCAACAAAACTGGCTGAGGGTATTTAAATTAACCACTGTCAAACTACCATCATTTGGTATAAATCTGAAGATCTGCATTTTTTTTTAAATTAATATTGTTTATTGTAATTACTTTGTATTTTAATATGCAAGTCACACCTGTCCTAGATGAAACAAGTCCTCCAAATTAAATGACAAAATGTATAACTTGCAATTGCCCTTCAGAACAACAAATATTTTCTGATCTGACACCTGTATCAGCAGGAAGATGTGTGATTCATTTGATTTTGATTCACATAAATGCCAAATCCCTGGTGTGACTCCAGTTCTTTTGGTATATGTATACCCCTTTATCTCTCTCTTTCGGACTTGGACTGCAGCAACCGTGCTCAGTTTAAAAACGCCCTTTTCTTTTATTTCGACCTGGAGTCTAATAAAAGCTAAACAGAGAAAATGGTAGCTTATGTAGACTATATAACGTTGCTTGTTATGTTAATGCTAGCCCTTTTCTTTCCCCATTTCAGTTTGCTCTTCATCCTTTACCTCTGTGGCTGCTCTCGCTTTCTCCAACTATGGGCTAGGCCATGGATCAAACAGAAAATGCGCACTGTGTTAATAAAATTAGTGCCGTTAAAATGAATTTGCATTAACGCGTTAATTTTGAAAGCCCTAGTTAAAACACTTCTCATGGTTAAAAGAACCCAATGTTGACTGTCAGAGGGAAACAGGAAGCAACAGTTGACCTCCTGTGTCAATATCAGATACTTTGTTGACCCATCAAACCAACCCTGACCTCCTCCCTCCGCAGACTTTTTGGCTCAATAACAATGTCACATTGTTTCCTCCTTTGCACTCAACAGACAACACATTGGCTGCTAGAGGGCTATGTCACTTAAACGTAAACATGCTATTTCTGGGCATGTGCTGAAACCAATGATGCCGTTTTCCTTGGGAGGACAGTTTCCCTGATTGACGATGTCAATCCTGTTCACCACTTCAGAAAATACTATACTAACTTTCATGTTACTTGGCTGGTTGGCTAATGATATTTTCACTGTACCAACAAAAATGGGACACTAGCTACTCCGTCATGTTTACTGTAGATCGATGAGAAGAAGTTAAATTGAAATGACATGTAGGACATGCATGTACAGTATGTGCTCTGTATGAAATATGAAAATGATTCAAGTAAATGGCTGAGCACAGGAAAAGAGGACAGGACAGAAGAGGAGAAAAAACAGAGGCAAGACAGAAACAAAAAGGGACACTGCATTTTTTAACATATACTATCTATATTTTCCCTCCTTAATGTTCACTATATAGTAGGATTGCACCACTTCTATACTGGCTTATCTCAAATGTGGGCTGTTCAAATTTTACAAATGAATGACTTCACCTGATGGAGACTACACTGTCTGGACTCTTGGCTGTACCTCCAGAGGGAATGAATAAAATTCAGTGGGCGCATTTCCAGCTTTGGTCATGAAGAATACAAACACAAAACCTCCAGACTCCACTTAGTTTTTGGAAATTTAGGACGTTAGAATATAATTAAAAGCTGAAATGTATAATACAAGGAATTATCCACTGGGAAGCAATAGCTACAGCCAGCAGAAAGTGAGTCACTGTGCTGCATTGAGTTTATTAGTCAGATTATCATCCTGACACTGGCACAGGGAGGTTTCACTGTGTGTGACACAGTAAGGCTCGAAAATGTCTTCAAAGTTCAAATGAAAAACCCTCAAAACAGAAACTGAATAGAGGCTCATGAGTATGACTTTTGATATCCAAAGATGATGGCTGTACAGGGGGGCTGACACAATGACGTGAATACCAAGCAGTAATACAAATGTTGCTTAGGATGTCAAAAAAGAGAGAAGGAGCACAAACTATGGCCTCCAGGATGACCAATTAATCAAAACTTCTTTCGGTATCAAAAAATAAATAAAACATGTTATATGCTTTATGGTTCATGCAATGTTATGTTTTCACATTTCTGAGTAAAGCAAAAATACCTGTACTTGAATTGCCACAAACATTCACATTCTGAATCTGTTGTATCTGTTTCCGCTTGTTGTACTTACTGACAAGTCATTGGCTCAATGAGATGTTGATTTGCATCATTGGTTGGTTTGTACTGAACTGAATTGTAAGAACAGCTTAAAACAATCAAAACTTGACTGTTACTGTAGCATTAAAATAAAATGTCTTTGAAAATACTGGGTATATTTTAAATATATATTTGCTTCTATAAATAAACAAATTTACTTCTGTAAACACAAATAACCTCTATTTATAGAACTTGTTTCATATGGACCTCTGACCCTTTGAAGGAAAGAAGAAAAACAGAAAAGGGCTAATTCTTGTCTCCTAGAAGGGCAACCCCAGTGAAAAATAGATGGAATCACTGCTCTTGCCTCTTCAAAGATGGATGCACGCTGTGTGTCCTTGTGTACATACAGTATGTGTGTGTGGCCTAGCTTGTGTATATGCGTTGGATCAAATGTGTTTCAATTTTGGTTTAAAAAGGGGCTTTCTTAATGATGTACAGTCCTACAATTTACGAAACACACACGAACAGCAGACAGTAGTTTACTTACAGACAGCATTTTTGTGACTGGAGTCTTTACTGGGCATCATCTTCACTCCTCTGGACTTCAACTCAATTGCTTTTTTCACTGAGGAAAAGAGAGGAGAGAGGAGGGGTTATTAATTTGATTGTAAATAATACTTTATTAAACTTAAATCACTGAAGATCTTTTAAGTGCATATGTTTTTCACAGTTGCCATTCAGTACACATCAACTACGAGTGCAAGCCAGAATGTGCATCACACTTCCCCTTTGATAAGAAACGTACAACAAATGCAATAGCGGCAGGAACAGAAAATTAGAACAGGGGAAAAAGAGAAGATATTAAAAGCCACAGAGAAGTAGGGACAAGACAGGAGAAAAAAGGGGGAGAAGAGAGGAAGCAGTAGAGCAGCATTAAAATGTATCCCATCTATTTTATCCTAAGCAGCAGCATTGCAGAGGATAACAGACAAATCTGTGCTACAACCAAACTACATTCCACTGAGAAACAGACTTGGCATGAAAAGCACAGCTCTCTCTCTCGCACACACACACACATAATCATCACATACACATCACATAATGCAGAGACAGGCAGAAACGAAATGACAGAAGTACCAATGGCAAGAGCAAGAGACCGATAAGTGAGTAAGAAAGAGACAGCGTAAAGTGAATAGAAAAAGAGACGGACAGGAAGTGAGATACGCAGCAAGAGAGACAGGTCTTGGTTCACCATGTTTTGTGTTGGAAGCCAATTAAATCTGAGCCACCACGCAGAAACTAATATGCAAATTATGTAATGTAACCAGTCAATTCGATGACAAGAAAGGTCCGGCAAGTCCAGTCAGGTGGTTTCAGACTACTGTCCCCCAATAATTGCTATTCTCAATTACAGTATGTGAAGTATATAATGCAAGAAAACAAAAATTTATTCCCAGGCCTATCTTGTTTGTGCTTTTATATGTGTAGATAAACCTGACTTTGTAAAGGGCTTTTCACACTGCACAAAGCATTCGTAGAACCTTCTTAGCTCCAGGCTAAGAAAGCTTTCACACTGGCACAATCCTGGCACATTCCAAAGCGGGCTAACCCAGACTTTAGCCTAGGGCTTACGAGCCCTGCTCCGGAGAGGGGTTAGCCTAGAGTTTATGGGGTTAATACAGGCTAAAATGTGCCACTGTGAAACAGGGCTAAAGTAAACAGAATGTAAACAGTTGCATGTTCCAGACATTTGACCCAGGGCTAGTAGAAGTGCAGTGTGAATTGTTAACAATGCCCGTGGGAAAAGGGGCTAAATAATACCTATGAAAAGCCCTTAAGAGACCCTCAGTTCTGTTACATCTCCCAACACAAACACACGAAGATGTGCACACATTAGTGCTTTGTACAAATACTTCTTTGTATAAAAATATGTATAAAAGGGAGGCTTAGAGCAGATAATTATTAAGACTGAAAGAGGGTGACATACCTTGGTATTGAGCACTGAATCCTTTTCTTCGATGGTTGCTATCTGAGGTGAAATGTATCCGAAGCCAGTTCTTATTTGATATCACTGGTGAGGGCAGGGTTGTACCAGTCAGCCTGCAAGTAAGAAAATAAGAAATGATTCAGCAAAAACATAACAAAAACCAAACAGAAGTAGTGGAAGAATGTAGGCACAGCCAACTGAATTGAATATAGCAGAGAGACAAGGCAGATGGGAACGGGAATGTATGAGATCCACCTAAGACAGAGTATCTCTACGGTTTATAAACTGTATGTTATATTACATCACTGTTGGACAACGTTTGTCATAACTTTGTTAAAGTACGTGCACTCGGTTCATGGACGTGCTCATGGAAGATGAGCCTTGCATATTTCAATTTGAGGTAGAAATAAATCCGAAAGTGCTTCAAAATTGCTGCCATGTAATTACGGATTGCAGCATTATAGATTTCAGCACGACCAACCACTGTTGTGAAAAATCTTGTGAAATTACTCGTCAAAAACCATCATAAATGCAGTGTATCATACAATGCAGAACATAGAAGTATGAATAACTCCAGGATTTATATGACTTCATCTGAGGGCCTATACAGTACATACAAATATCCCTATTTGAAGCATAACTTTTGAAAGAGTTCATAGTATGATTTTGATGTCCCTTTGCATTGCCCCCTGTTGCAAATGCTTGCTGTAATTTAAGGAGGTTTGAGATGCAAGGCAATTTGTTCCACTGGCTTGGAAAATGTGGATGTGGGAATTGAATGAGTGATATTATCCCTTCCCATAATGATCACCGCTGACCAGAAGCAGAGCACTGTGGTTGTACTGGGTATAGTACAACTCCCTCGTCTAAATGTGTTTAACTGAGGGAATATTCAGCAAATCATTGCTAAAGAAAAATTCAAGTTAAAATGCCTTTTCCCTGTTTCACTGAAAGTCATACTGTGAAGGTTTCTAAATAATGGTTTGGGATTTTGAAAATAAGGTGTATATTTATGATTATCTGTGATTCTGGGCTTAGGATACAGTAGAATTGCTGAAAGCAGCTATGTCTTACACTTATGATAAAAACAAAGTAACACAGGATGAGAAGAGAAATTGTAAAGTAGAAGAGGTGAACGGAGATAGTCAAATAGTAGAAGGTTAGCAAAGTTCACATCTTCAAAAACTGTTTCTAAAGGAACACCACTGAGACGATGAGTTGGTTGCCTATGGTAAGTCTTACATCAGCTTTAGCTGCTATCGCAATTTGTTACCAACGGCAACCAAGGCGGTGGTAATTTTTTTATTTTTTTTAAATGTGGGGAAAACGGTGCATGGAGACAAAAAAAGGAAATGATGTAATAGAGTGCCTGGGAGCTAATGTTCTACCATTCTCACTAGAGTCACTGTAACTGCCCTTAAATAATGCCGCAGGTGTACTGAGTTGATAGAGAAAGACCGTGGGGGAGGAAGAAACTAAGATAAGAAAAAAGGGCAGAAACAAAATAGTGGTAAAAAAATTAACAGGGCTTGTTAGAGGACCTTATTGAGTGGGAGACACAAAGTTCTGTATCTGTGAAAGAGACTCAAAATCTGAGAAAAAGAATATGACGAACATCAGATGAGACAACACGCTGCTAATGTGTGCGCCTGAAGGCAATCTAACTATAGTATACACAGTGAATAGATTATAGTAAAGCAATGTGTTATCTCTCAAGGAGTAAACTAGTGGTTTTTATCAGTGCGATTAAACAGACATGCATGGTAGTGTAATGGAAACCAGAGGAATAATTTGAGGGCATCATGCATAAAAAAGCACACCTGAATAAAATACTGGACAATGCACTGTATACAGTAGTAAATACTGTGGGCAGTGATTTCAGACACAAGCAATGTTCTACACCTGACCCTGACTTATGAACTCCATGGGCAGTTGCGCTAAATTGATGTACTTCCCTACAGGCACCACTAAAGTCTTATATGATTGGGCTTTTTAGTCTGGTGAGAATATCTTATTTTTTTCAAATTTACATGTACCTTTGACCTGGTTATGTTTGTAAGTGTGTGATTTTATCTCAGCTATACTTGCTAAATCAACCTGGTAAAAGAAAATGTTCTTAGACAACCTGTCTGGTATAAAAAAGATTTATAAGATGAAACAGCTTACTGTTATATAAGAATAGAATCTTGGACTTGGCTGTTTTGTCTCAGACTGAAGTCGGTCTAAATTTGAATCAAAGTTGGGAGGAAAACTGAATATATTGAAAGAAGTGAAAGTCAATGAAAGAACAATTCAAGAAGTGAATGACTTTCAATATGGAAGTCATATAAAAGTGAACTGACAACAGTGATAGAATCAATATTTTACTTACAGTATCAGAATCATATCTGATGTATAAATGACAATGAATTCCTGTTTAAGGGAAAATCATATTAAAATCAAAGTTGGCTATTACTCTATTAGCAACTGTATTGCAAAAAAAAGTTACTTGTTGGAAACATATCTAGAACTATTTAAATGCTTTGTTAGATGGACAACGCTCATCTATAAATATAAATAAACTGTAAGTTGACCATTAGCAATACATTTGTTTTCCAGCAATGTCTTGCAGAAATACTTCTGGGAGAGTGTGTAATTCAACAAAACTCATCTGGGAGCTACTCACCACATTTTTCATGTGCTCATGTTAAACAAACAACTTGGATGAACTGAAAAACACCAGCTACCCACTGACAACATCTGCAAATCCTGGCTTCATTCCCCTTGAAGATTTCCCACAATGCTACACAAATTGTAGAACAGCTTTTATATGTTTATATGTTAAGGTCTGACACATCTTAAAGCATTGTGTTCATATGGTCAATAAAACAATAGGGAAGAATAGGTATGAGTGGCATTTTGTTCAAACAATATTTTATATATGTGGAAAGCTCTCGTGGAGCTCTGTCACTATGACACCTTTGTAAATTTAATCTGGGTGAAAGATAAACCCAAAGATTTAGTTTGCTTCAGAAAGGCTGTAACCACACTTGTACAATTTCTGCATTAGGGTAAACACGTTAACAAGTTAAAGTAATGTTTTTTTTTTTACATAATTAGAGCTCTTTGCATATTTGAACACAATTTAAAATCGTCATGGCAAACCTTTGACCTGACTGGCTGAAAGGTTTTGGCGGATAAATGCACCCTGTTATGTGACCCAGCGGGTGCTGAAATGACTATTCCACATTCCGTATGACACTAGTGGCCAGCAATGGTGGTGTCCCTCACTAGAACCATCTGTGTTCAAACCTTGCTGCATTTCAAGAAGATTAAGAGTGATAAGTCGTTCCCAGAGGAGGTCTTTTTTTGGCCTCTGTACTTAATATTAATGAAATTATAATTAATAAATGTGTGTTTCTTTGCATAGTTTGGCGATTTGATGTCTCCTTTCTGCTCTTTAGTGGTAAGAAATCAATTATCGCAGCTTTAACAAATGTAAAGAGAGCTCGCTGAAAAACAGCCCCTCTTTTTTTTCAGGACCAGGACTTTTAGAGTTGAGGATAGGGTTTACAAGGACGCATTTTGATGTACAAATAAGTTGAACTAAAATCAGAGAACTACAGTAATTGTGTGTTGGAAAGGACAAAGAGATATAGAAATATGAGTAGAGAGAGAAACCGATAAAAAGTGAGAGATATGCTGCATCTCTTCCATTATTCATGGGGATTGGCCAGCTGCCTGACATAGGAATGAGAAAGAGACAAGAGGTCAGAGAGGAGGAGGAGAGAGGGAAGAAATATGAGACTAAACTGAAAGGAAGGGGAAGAAGGAAGACGCAGCAAATGAGAGGAGAGACTGATAAAAGTTTGAAAGACTAAAGGCTAAGTTGGTAAAAACATGGGGGAGAACAGAGGAGAAACAGATAATGAAGGACAGCTTGGTCAAAAGTAACCAGTAAAACAGGTTATAGGACCAAAAGCAGAAATGTGCGAGTAGGGGAACTCACAAGGTGAAATAAAACAGAGAAGAAAGAGGACAGAGGAAAAAAAACAGCAAGAAAATCTGCTGAGAAAAACAGGGGCTGATGGATGAAGAACATGGTGAGAGCAGGAAATTCACTTAACAGGTGGAGAGAGGTTACACAAGCTGTGAGGAGAGGGCGAAAGTACAAAAAAAGGGAGGCAAAGGGGCAAGTTTAAATAAGATTGGACATTACAAACACCAGTTTGCAAAGGATAGAGATAAATGAGAATGCAAGTGAAGCAGGAAGGAGAGGAGTGATGGGAGAAAGGAGGAGATCGAGAACGGAAAAGAAAAAAAAGATAAATGAAAGTTTCACATAAAGAAAGAACTCATACGAAGATAAAACAAAGAGGAAGGTGTAGAATGACGGACAGAAAGGGCAAGTAGCAGAACTAAAAAATAAAATCAATAAATAGAGGAGATAAGAGAAAATAGGAGAGGTTTGACACACCTGACAACAGCAGACAATAGGAGAAGACAGGCCAAGTCACAAAACAGAGCGGAGAGGGGAAAGAAACCAAGAACCAATAAGAGAGAGGTATTTCTGTGCTCACTGTAGCACTTTCCTATTTTTAGACCACTAGCTTTTTGGGAACACATAAACATCACAAAAGACATAGTTATAACTTCTACTGTCCATGCTGTTTTAGCCCTTACCCTCCCTTTTGGCTGCTTGAATGGGTGGGAATACATTATTTTAAGTTTATTCCACTGCTGCACTTATTGCAAGTCCCTGTGGATGTGAGCATCTGCAAAATGACAAAAAGGCACTGTAAAAATAAATGATTGGATACAAGTCAGAAAAGTTGGAAAGCACATTATCCACAACAGATAGCTGTTTATTCCAAGTGCTTAGTGCAAAACCCTGGTACACCGGCACTTTTAATCTCATAACGCACCCACACAGTCACTCAGAAACACACACACACACACGTGCAGCCAGTAAATATAATTTAAAATGTAAATGTAATAACAGGACAAGATAGGTGTTTCAAAGTGGAGAAAAGAGACTAAGAGAGGGCTGTTTGTTAGAAAAAGGGGAGCAGGGGGAGAGGCAAAGAGGAGGAGGAAAAGCAGAAGGGGATCCGAAAAAGGGACTTGAAGGAATGAAACAAGACGTAACAGAGGGGCATGAGGAGAGAGCAAATAAGAAAGAAAAGATCCAGGTTAGAAAGGAGGTGGAAAAAGCTATGAGCCTATTTGGAAAATATCACTGAATCTTTTATGGCAAGGCACTGAGGATGGGCATGGATCAACCACAGATGCTGCAGGCCTGTTGTGGTGCCCCTTGAATTGGCAGACAATGCAGGTCATTCCCACCTTTCAGTAACACGGCCAGAGGGTGTGTTCAAATGATCAAGGAACTACACAGCTAAACCTTCCTGGGAAAGACTTCCAAGGTCAGGGTGGTAGGAAAGAAATTCTGGCTGATCGTTAAACCTCACATTTTTGAGGAGCAGATGTGGGCTCTGTGTTTTTCATGGGAAAATGAATCATCATGTTATACACTTCATCTACAGTCATTTCAGCAGATATGAGGATTTGCTAATCTACATGTGTTTTGGGGTTTTGTAAAATGCTTTGGACTGCATTCCCCTGAGCCAGATTTTTCAAGCTCGGCAGTAGACTTCTGTTCACATTAAACAGGGAGAGGAAGTCAGCAGTGGCATTAGCTTGGCATTTCTGCCGTTTGCAGATACTGTTGCCCTTCTGGGCTCATCACACCGTCATCTCTGATTCCCCTAGAGAAGGTTGCAAAGTGTGATTTACTTAGGATAAGAATCAACAGTTTCATGATGGAGACCATAATTGTTTGCATGTTCCATGAAGATGAGCAACTGCCACATGGAGAGAAGTTAAGGAATGTTTGAGTTTTACCCACAGATACAATCCGTAAGACTGACAGCCAGTTGTGTGCATCAGTGACCATAAGCAGACAAAAATGAGATTATACCAGCTGGTGAAAAAAGGGTGGCTGGTCTCACGTTTGATGAGTGTAAGAATGAAAGAAGTTTGGCCAACAGCAGGAACTTGATGTTGATTGCTAGAAGCCGTTGAGGCAGTTTTGCCAAATCGTAAGGGTGCCTTGCCAGTCGCCTGAGAGGGGGCTCTGTGAGAGAGCCAGGACAAGCTAGAGGAGTTACATCTCCCACCTGGCCTTGGGTGTGACTCTGGAGAAGATGGAAGAGGTTCTCACAAAAATGACATCTGGCATGCTATTCTTAATCTGTGGCCACTGAATGAATGGATTTCGTCCTGGTTACATGACTAGAAAATTCCCTGTATAAGCAACTAGAAAATGGATGACTGAATGGAAATTACTTTCGTACTACCGTTTCTATCGAAGCCCATAAAGTGATTACAAATTTAACTGTGTGTGTGAGTGCGAGAGAAAGAGAGAATTGAGTCAGAGAGAAAGAAGTGGTAGCGGAAAAGAGACAAGTCAGAGGTAACTGAAAAAAGAGAAGATAAAATGGAGGATAAAAATCCAACCCAATACAACCCAATACAATGCAGTGTACTTATTGGCCTGTAGTCTGTATGACTACCAGTAATTTTCTGTGTTCATAATACAAAGATTTCCTTTTTACTTTCTTAAAGTCTGTTGAAAGTTGCATCAACAAACGACATCAGAAACGAACAATAAGGGAGACAGATGGAAGGATTAAGTAATTATACAAAAGATAACATGTCATTCCTGTGACGCAGTAGTTAAATCAAGACTAAGGGTCTACAGTCATGCATGGATTACTATTAGCTTTGCAGGTATTTGGCCATATACCAAGGTTTTGGAAAAATTTAAATTTTGACCTGAAAATAATGCTAAATGGAAAGTTCAGTGATCACAAAAGTTAAAAAGTTATTACATTTATTCCAGAGGGAGACATGAATGTGTGTACCAAATTTTATGGCAATCCATGCAATAATTGTTGAAATATATCAGTTTGGGCTGACTGAATGGAAAACTGCCGCAAACATGGCTAAAAACAAAACACTACGACAAAGGCTGAATGGATGAATAACTATATGAACAAATTAATGAATATTAGTTACTAAGAGATATTTTTTGAACTGCAGAGGAGCTTTGCATAACAATTTTTCATTTTACTATGTTGTTCACATTAGGTTTGGCATTGCTTTTAAATGTTGTATGCTAGGACTTAAAACTAGTTTATCAAATAATAATATACGTTTATCATGTGTGGACTCACCGAAAAAACAGGCACATGACTTCTTGCAGGTGACATGGATTAAGAGAGGACACCTGATTTCTGGGTAATAGTTTCATCACACTATGTGTAGTGACCCTGTTAATGGAATAATTGGCAATTAGAGCCTTTCATTTAGCTAGAAGTCTGGAAAAGATAGGATGGGAAGGGATTCATTTTATGTGAAAATTCAGAGATGCCATCAGCCTCTTTAAATCACCATAACAAACCACTGCTTATTAAAAATCCTTCTTTCTTGAGTTTTCAGCACTGACAACTGGGTTAAAAATCAATGTGAATAATGTAGTGAGCAATAAGGAACAAAATATGATTAATCGCTGATGGCCGTGCTCCTTGGATATAATGACCTTTTCATTGAGTTGAAGAAAATGACAGTACTAACACTGTTGGGTTTTAAGCATTTAAGTTTGTCTTGTGCTATGAAAGACTGAGATAGAGTAGAGGAGGACAGAAAGGCGGCGGGAAAAGAGAGAGAAGAAGGGATAGCCAGAGGGAGTGCAGAGAAAAGAAAAAAAAAGTGATAAAAAAGGAAGGAGAAAAGGGTGGAAAAGTAGAGGTTAGGGTATAGAAAGGAAAAGAGGAGTTTAAGAGCAGGGAAGCTCTAAAAATTAATATAACTGATAGAGCTTAAGTAATCAGAAAGAAAATATGTCCAGATTTGAAGATAACAGCTGTAACAACATTACAGATAACTGCCTATATTCCTGGTTAAAGGCTTTTTTCAGGATAAGCTGTTTAAGTGTTCCTTATTTTCAGATCACCAAAATCCAGGTAAACACAAATTAACATGTACAGTATATTACACTGACCAAGGACTCTGTAAAAACTGTGAAAAGTTGCCTTGGTATATCTGCAGATATTGGTATATGTTCAGAAGAGCTTAGCCATAATATTCTAAATAGGACGACGGTATTTACATGAACAAGCTGAAATATTCTGAATATTTGCAGGGTATTGGTCTACGTATTTCTGACATTCACTATGCTTCTGTGAAGGCTGTGACATGATCAGTACAGAATAATCAACTTGTCAGTGGTGTTCGTGTATTTAACCCTTTACCTTCAAACATGTCCACCATTAATTTCACAAAGCTCTGTACACATTTGATATGCTGCAATCCAGTCTTCATAGCGAGCCAACAGTAGATAGGCTTGTTCATGAAATCAGGGTTATTGGTCAACATTTATTTCATTTTAGAGCTAACATTAAAAAAAAAAAAAGGTAAACTAAAACAAAGTACATATTTAGAGATGTGAGGTTACTTCACATTTGTTCAAGTTAATTATACATTCAAATAAAATAAATAAAACAAACAAGAAAGACAAATGAAAAAAATCAGAGGTGTAAGCTCCACACTAGATGGCCACTGCTGCTCCTTGAAGAAATCAGGCAGTTTTACTTATAAGCATTCTTTAAAAGAAAAAAAAAAAGTCTTCTTTCTGAATTTAGTTTACTGGTCAAATGACTTGTTTCCCAGAGGAATGAGGATCACTATCTTGATTCATGGAAAACATGAGCAAATACATGCACTGAGAGGCACTGATGATCTCCCCAACTGCATACAGAAACATTTGTGTAACCTGTTCACGTTTCACTTGCTAAATAGAGAAATATAAAATAATACATACTATAAGATATACAGTATGATAAAGCCATTGGACCCCATCTAATTTCACTCATTTTGTCTCAGTTGTCTGCCTCCATTCTTTACCCCATCCTCTGTGCCATCTTCTTTATATTTCACAAATAACCCCAGTGAAAACAGTCCAGTCTGACCTCACTCAGCAGGCAGGTTTCAAAGCTTTACAGCCTGGCAGGTTAGTTGCCTGAAAACTACATACGACGCGTAATCCGAAAGGACACAGTAAACTCACTGCTGATGTGTCCAGGTAGGTTGCCAACCATCTCGCAAAATACAGAATCGTTCCATACATGAAAAACTAAAAGACGTGTTCCGTATTGAACTAATGTGGGACGCACTAGGCCAGTATTTTAAAAAAATCAATTCAGTACAAGTCTGTGGGGGAGAGAAATATTACAGGTTAACTATAAACCCGGGCGATTTGTATGAGATAAAGGAAACCCTCCTGCTCTGTTGTCCCTCAGCCTGGCCGTCATGTTTTTCCACCACAAAAACAGCACTTATTTTAGTGAGAAATCTTACATTTTGAAACATTCGCCCCATTCCCAGTGTCTTTTACCACTAAAATAGCGCAGCTAAATAACACAGGGTGGTAGCAAGTTGAGGCAACAAAATCTGAAATGTGAAGCACGGAAAGTATGCCTAAGTAAGTACAGTTCCTCTTTCAGGATTATACTGATGCCAAACTGACAAGAAGACTGTCGACATAGGACATCTTTTATCTTGTGTTTCTATAGTAATGTGTTTTTTGCTGACACGTAATGAATTGTTAATGTATCATATTTCTTAAAGGGAGTTTGGCGTAATATTTTCCCCGGAGCGTGCATGGAGCTTCAGTTTAATTCAAACTGCTGTATGTGGCCTATATTTGTAATGTTTTGTCACCACAACAGAAACAATGGGTAACTGCTAAAGTGTCATAAGGGTGTCTGACGTTGACTGCAGGTAGTTTGATTAATGGTTTACAGTCTAATAAAGTGTTTGTATTGATTACTGACAGTGGCAGATCAGGCTAATTATCAGCTAATTACTTGGTTTCTAACACTAGTATGCAGTAAATGGTTCCCCTTTGTGTGCGTGTTTTTAAACTACTTTCCTAATTGAACATGATGTGCTTGATGGTGTTATGACTCCTGATGAAACTTGAAAGCTCAACATTCTCGTTGCCCTTTACCTTCCCTTTTTAACATTTATTCACCCAGAAAAACCTGATATTTCTCTGTATAATCTGACCTCTTTCTGTCAGCTGCTGTGTGTCTGCAGTATTTTTACAGATTTGGGATTTTATTTGTTTAATTTTCAACATTTCAATACATTTTCAACATACATGACTAACCATATAACATCAGAGTTCAACACTACAATTTGTCAAATAACTAATGATCACCTGTGGGTCCCGGCGAATCACTGACAACATCAGTGCAGGACATAATCTCTCAAATTAGACTAAGGTTGTAAGAAATGTTATAATACTTTAGTGGTCTAAAAACATATTTACACACACACACTTATATTTGTCTGCAGAAATAAAATTTCTGTCGCAAGAACGGAATGACATGATGAAAAACTGGAATCAAATCATTTACTTTGTCCAGTTAAACACATGAATAAAAATAGTCCAGGCACAATTACTTATGTTTGTGTGTAGGAGTGTTTGTGGGATGTGTGTATATAACAGCTAGTCAACCTGACATTCAACCGGCCAGGTAGCAGACAGGAACATGAAACAGGAAATTGCTTTTGGGACAGCCAATCGAGAAAAAGCTCTTGGTAAACAGGAAGAACCGGTCACAGTGGTCCTGTCAGGTGTCAGTCATTTTCACAATGCCCTGCCCACATGCCTCAGTGAAAATGTCCATCATCTCTTAATCCCACCTCTGGAGAAAAGTATTTAAGATTGTGCATGACAGAAGCCCATTTAAGTTTATGTTTTATATAATTATATTGTAGTGTGTACCTGCCAACATTTTACCTTGAAATTCTGTTTTAGTGAATTGTCCAACACAAAACAAGGCATGTATCTGTAATCTAATTTTTGTTAACTCTTATATTTTATGATCAGGAACACATTTCCCAACTGGTATGTTTTTGTAATGAAAACCATGTTTGTAGTGGTGCATAATTTCACAGGCTATTATGGCAAAAAGAAAGAAAAGCCAAACGACCTCCAAGTGCAGTACTGCTAATCTATAGTTGTAGTAGGGTATTTATTTAGCTGCCCTTGGCATAGGAATGCTTCAGCCAATCATTTGAAAACAGAATGGTCACATTAAAAGTCTTCAGCTGTTGCAGCCAGTATTTTTCATGGACAAAATGTTGGGTGTGCTCTCCAGTACACTCCCTGTCATCCCCCTGCATTGCAGAGGGTGGGTTGACAGTGGTCCTTGAATAGTATACTGTCAGAGAAAAGCTATGTGTGTATGTCTGCGCACTTGAGTGTGTGTAATCTGTCACAGCCTAGAGAAACGATCAACAGCTCACAGTCAGAGGGGCACTTAAGACCTGACACACACACACACACAGGTATCATGAGAATGCCATGGTTGATGTGTACCCCTCTGCTGGTGACAGGAGTAAACGTGCAATTATTCTCCATTCCTTTTGTTTCCATCTAGTGCTATCCTCTCTGCCTCCTTCACTCAACTTATGTATCTGTCGACCTATCCATTCTAGTCTTCTGCCAGGTTCCATCACAATCATTAACCATTTTCTACACATGGAAGACAATGTCACCTATCAGTT
Organism: Coreoperca whiteheadi; assembly: GCA_011952105.1. Lineage (NCBI taxonomy): Eukaryota > Metazoa > Chordata > Actinopteri > Centrarchiformes > Sinipercidae > Coreoperca > Coreoperca whiteheadi. The sequence goes on from CM022485.1 coordinate 20,269,925, forward strand.
GAAAAGTCAGGAGAATGTGAAAATGGGAGACAGATGGTTTCTGCAGGGCATCGTGATCTATAAATGCATTTTTAGGAATCATATTTACCAGTTAGAACAGATTAATAAAGATTAAGATTCCAAAATTGTATTGCCGCTTTTACACAACATTGCCTCATCATATTCATCTCCCAGATACAAAAATACCTGGTTGCAAAGGCATTTTTTTATTGAATTGAAAATGAGACATGTTGCAAATGATTCTCCATTTTAGAGAGAAAAAAAAAAAATCTTCATGTGCCGGCAACTAGCAGAGAGATTTATAAAATGTATTTGTTTTTATGAGAAAAATACCTCTTCAGTTAAATAGAATAGTTCCTCTTCTTTCAAAAGCAGACACAAAACATGGCGTAACAAAGACTTATCTAGATGGGTGGAAATTACAGCATTTTTTAATTTCCTAAATGTAGTCTCATTTATCAAGTGAAGGTCTGTAAATATGTTTGTTGTTTTTCAGCCAGACGCTGCTTCACAAATACATGACACATAATATATGAAACCCAAAATCAGTCTCCAACTGTCAATTTATGTGCAGACCTGGCTTACAGGCATCTCTGTTGTTATTACTGAGGGAGGCCAAACTCTCACTTCACTTTCCCTTCTCCAGAGTTTCCCAGCAGTGCTACCAACTTGAACCAGCGACAACTCTGCATGCTTAACCATTAGGCTGCCTCTACCCCTGGAAAAACATGTAATGTAGATGTGTGATATTCTGAACAAACCAACGTGAATTCCAACGGTGCTCTAAATTTAAAAACCAAAGTGTGTTCTGGTACAACAGAGTGCCAATTTTCAAACACGACCACAGAAAATGGGAGTGAAAACAACAATTTATCACCTTCCCTGTGGGATTTGAATAAATCAGGAAAATCAATCAGTAGTTGTATCTGTCCTCCCCAACAACATCATTAGTCCTCTTTTAATATTGAATGCCCCCCCCCCCCCTTGAAAGTAAACAAGTTAGAGAAAATTGCAGTGAAAACAACAACTGTTCTCTTTAATGTGAACAAGTCAGCTAACAGAACAATAAAGCCTCCAGGCTGCTAATTCTTGGAAAGTAGTATGTTGTGTCCTCATCTAATTTACAGAACAAGGCTACGGTGTCCACTTTATTTGTGTGTGTGTGTGTGTCTGATATCCTCTAGATCTAAAACACAAAAGATATGTCTATGCAACTCACCTCTCAAATGTCAGTGGTGATTGTGTGTGTGTGTGTGTCCGCTTTCATTACCGTCCCACTTAGCATGTGGTGCATTATTCCTGCTGATTTTCACAAAGACCTGAGTGCCCTCCAACATATCTACTCAACATTCTTGTCTGTGTATGAAATGTATCTCACCATATGCTTGGTGCTTCTGTCCCGCTGATTTCCAGGAAGTCATATTTATCCTCTAATAAGAAGTCACTGAAGACAAGAGCTATAGTGTCCCCGGGTTCAGAGAGGATTGACCAGGTACAGTCCAGGTTGTTGTCATACTCAGCGGGATAACCAGGGCTGGTTATTGAGCCTGCAGTTCCTCTTAACGTACCACCACATGCTCCCTCAGCTGGAGAGACACAGAGAGGTAAAAAGACAAACAATGAGAAGAAGCATCTATCCAACATACACATGTATTTTGCATACATAATTTTCTAGTTTGTTATTGTCTTTTATATATTTAATAGTTTTTTTTATACGTTTATTAGTTTAAAGCTTGGGTGGACAACACATTTCTTGTTATATTGGTTGAAATTCTCTTTACATTCCGACAGCAATCAAAAAATCAAATGCTCTGGAAAACACTGGCCTGAACGAAATGATTGGGTGGCCTACCTGCGTGCACTCTGCCTCTGCACTCATAGCGCATGAAAATGTTTTTTGGGGGAGTGGCTTTGGAGGGAGGCCTGAAGGGAGTGGATCGGATTTTTTCCCAGTTGGACACTTTCAAAATCTGCTGTCTCTTGCTAGTTTCTCCAACGTTACCTACTCTAGCTGTAATCATTTACATTTAATCATTTTATTTATTATGTGTATTAATCTCAAATTTTTATTATTTTTCTATCAGCCATTTATAAAACACTTTAAACTGGACTATTCTGTATGAAAAGTGCTATTCAAATAAAGTACTGATTGACAAACATTTTAGAGTATTTTATGTTTTCATATGTTCAATACCTTAATTTATCATTTCTCTTCATGAATTAACATAACTGGATTAGATAGATCGACAATAACACTAAGAATATTACAACTAAAATAATAGTCTTTTTCACATCCTCATTATTTCTATCATTAAATTGAAACAAAGAAATAAGTGTGAAAACAAAAAGGCAACAACATATTGACTAGACACAAGAAAGCCGAAAATCATATCATTGAATCCCCTAAAAAAAAAACTCTAAAAAGTGAGTTATGACACGATACTGAAGCCTTGAGCTGAGCTGTTCATCCATCTACTGGCCCTGATGGTGAGACCTGAACAGATCTGTTCTTGTCTGTGGACTAAAGATCCATTAGAAGGGCTTTGCATGAGAATTTTGGGCTCCATCTTTTTCATACAATGGTTTGTTTTGTAATTTGAGTCAGACCTCGCTGTGCTTTAAAAGTAATCAATACAACAGGGCTTCTCGTCTTCCTCTGGCCTGTGACCTCATGTTAAGGTCCTTCAATTCTCACGACCCCAGCAGTTAGGTGGGTTTACTTTTTTCTTGTGTTTAATTTTACTTTTATTTGGCACTTGGCGTTTCTATAAATACATTTCACTTATGAGCTAACAGTGGTAGCTAACTGTTTTGGGAAATTAGTCTGTGCAAGTTGTTATGAGTTATGTATGACATACATATGATCATTTATTTAATAAGAGGAGGTCCAAACGGCTAATATATAAAAATAATGGTTTTAATGTCTATTATAAAAGGAAAGAACGGACATCTTACCTCTACAAAATGGTGATGGGAAGTCCCACTGTGCTCCACTGCCAGGTGATACAATACACGTGAGGATACTGTGTCCTTCCAATACAAAACCTGACTCACAGCTGTATCGGATCTTGTCCCCCATGTTGTACCGCGAGCCATGAATGACTCCATTTGGAATGAGGCCGGGGGTGCCACATGTATGGCTTGGTAGGACTGAAACACAGAAGAATACAGGAAAAAATGTTTTTGATTATATCATATCTAAAATAAAATAAAAATAACCATTTGATGACTACAACGAAATCCGAAAACAACCAACTGAATCAATCATCCAACAAAGAAGAGCCAAGCAGCCAGCAACAGCTCAACAATAGACATCAACACAGATATCACATTGATATAATTTACCAAACTTTTTGGCTTGTGACCCCTTAAAAAGCAATAAATGTTTATTTGTGACTGGTCACTAGTCACATACGTCTACGAGGTAAAAGTACATTCAAAGAGTAATTTCTGCTTTATTTTTAATGTGCCTGAAGAGGTAAAACGATCCAGTATTTCAAGGAGAAAAAAAGCAAAGAAAGAAATTAGTTGTTTTTTTTTACTTCTTTCTTTAAATAGTTAATCATCTTGTGCCCCCTCAGATTTACCTTGAGACTCCTTATTGGGTGTCCTGGTTTGGAACCACTGATGTAGGACATATGTTTCAATAAAAATGTCAACATCTCCTAAATATTATGTGATGATTCACATAAAACTAAATATGTCAAATGTATTTCATAATAACACCCCCCAGCTTTTCTAGCCTTTACGGCACTGGTTTAGCGAGTCGAGTCAGTGAATGAGGTAGGCGGAGATAATTTTACATGGCATGCTCTAAAAAGAGAAAAGTAGACAGCAGAAACTTTTAATCAAGAATGGATAGACCCTTAAATGTTCAATCTTCCAACAGGCAAAACCAGTATGTCTCATAAGACAGAGATTGTGGCAATTATTAAAAGTGGCAATGTGAAGCGCCACTGTGAGATAAAGCACAGCATCTTTTGAGCAGGTTAAGGGAGATGGATTTTGGTCATTTGCTAACATGGTGAAGGGCATCCCCCCTCAAATCGCCTACCAATCACGACAGTGGAAACTGAACAAATACCAAAACCACACAAAATTCCAAAGATGTGTTGCTAGAAACCACCTTATTACGTGACAGTGACTGTGGTATTTTTAGAATTCTGCCTAGCATATTTCCTCCAATGTGCATCTGTTATTGACCGTTCTTAGATGACACAGCTCTACAGTGAGATTCGCTACATACAGCTCGTAGTATAACTAGGCCAAAATCGATGACTGTTGCCAACACGCCTTAGCTCTATAGAAGAGGAATCAGCACAGTGGCTGTAGTACAACCTGGATGAACTCCACAGTATTTAACCCTGGTGTATGCTGTGTTTTATGTGTATTTGTATAACTGGAGCATATTAATTTGTTGGGTGTGTAGTGTCTATCCAAATGGTTAGTTTTGTGTGCGTGTGTGTGCGTGCATGTGCAGTGTGTCTACATGTGAGGGGTATTCAGTCAGTCACTCCTTGTGTTTGTGTACGCTGTTCCAATTAAACGCTAGCATGGTAATTAGACAAAGCTTCACCAAGAGACCCTGAGAACTAGGACAGAGAGAAACAGGAAGGGGTGGGGTTGGGAGGAAGACAAAGAGGGAGAGGAAGAGGAGAAAAAAAAGAAAGGAAGATGAACAGACAGACAGGAGAGAGGAGGAACAAGAAGGGGAAAGACTATAGACAGAATGATGGAGGAAGGGAGAGAGGGAGAGACAGGAAAGGGAGATGGAGACTCCAGTAAGACAGGAAAAGAGAGGTGAACTAATTGCAGTGGGCCCTAAACATGTATAATTGACTCATTATTTGGATTGTAAGAAGTCATGCATCAGAGGCAAGTTACTCACACTCAGCTGACCATGCCATCCTCTGTGCAAACAGGCTGCCTGCTTTGTTTTAACAAGGTGAGACACACAACCAAATTCAAAACTAAACTAAAGCACTGACTGAAGGATGGGCACGAGGGAAAGAAGCAGCAAAAAGAAGAGAGAATGAAAGGACTCATGTGTCATTAGTCACACTCGTGACGTTCTGAGTCTGCCAGGCTGGCATGTTTTAACGAGCCATCTTAGTGCACAAAGGTATTCCCTCATTTAGACTGATCAGGGGGTATTTTGGAAGGATAAAGTGTTCACAAGTGTTGTCAGCATCCAGCCAATCTCATACTTAACGACAGCTGCATTGTTGAGAAACCAATTAAATTTTGGCAATAAAGTTTTGTTCTCTTCCCATTATGGGACTGGAATGATACAGTCTGGTTTGCTGAGAGTATACTTTTGAATCACAAAAATGTTGGTTCAATGTGAAAAACAGTGGATTACCTGCAGCGCTAATGTGAGGATGGATGTGAGATATAGTATGTATAAAGTGGTGAGCAATGTAGCTTCACTTTGACAAGATCTGACATGTCCCACTTGAAGTGGATTCTATACTGATATACATGTATACTGTTAGTGTTGCTTTATAACTGTATTTAAAGAAATGAGACATTTTGATAATACATTTTGTTCAACTTTGCAATATTCAAATTATTATTAGTAGTAGTAGTAGTAGTAAGAGTGTAATCAGTATTACCATGCATAGGATGACAACATCCTAATGGTTATTTTAAGCTATATGTGTAATTTATAGTGTTTAGATATTCAAGGAATAGCTCAACATTGAGAAATGCGCATATTTACTTTACACACATGAGAGCGCTATCAATCCGCTCATCTGACTCTTGGCAAAAAAAGTGAATATTATTATTAGTATATTTCCTAAAATGTCAAACTATTCCCTTAAATACTTCACACACAAAAAATTAAAATCACAACCTTAATAAATCTAGCTGATTACTTTATTTCCATATTTATTTATTTTTATAAAAACATTCAAAGCCAAATTAATTCCAAACATACAGGCTTTTGTCTCGACTCCAAACTGTATTGGTTTTAAGTGAGTAGTACTGGAAACATGGTCTCTTAGCTGAACCTCTTTGCTGACCCCTTGTCTGTTTAGAGTAAGATCTATAAGACAGTAAATAGACAGATTGTTATAATTTGCCATCAGAAATCAATATTATTTTGGTTACTGCAACATATTTAAAATGTAAATGCAGAGAATAATACTGGCTGTGTGCACATTACTTTGATTTGTTTGCCTTGCTTATAATCAGTACCGTACAACCTTGTTTAGCTGTAACCTCATGCCTGGGAAAGTTTAAATTAGCCGCTTGCACTTGAATTCAGTGGCATAATTATTTTGATTACTTAATACTGAATGACTCCTTTGTTTTTAAATAGTACCATCATATTTATTCTAACAATTTGCAAAGTTGAGGTCAAATGGGGTTATTTCACAAAATTATAAGGGCACATTATAATTCTGGACCAATCACAATACAAAACATGGTCGTGTGTTAGGAACTGTTAGTGCTCTCCATGAGCACACAGCCTAAAGACAATGTAGGCTTCTCATTATCTCATTAAAGCTGATTTTGTGGGAATGAAATGTTACAAACACAGGACAGTCAACATACAAAATACTCACTGAAAAAATGGTGCACTCTTAGATACAAATAGGGTACAACATTGTGTCTTTTTGAATAAAAGTTTGTTGCTAGGTTGATACCTTATATAGGCACTGCCTGTCTTGGAAGTTAATTATAATTAGGTATCCCAAATCCAAAAATATACTGAGTTTTTTCTCTTTTACTCAATTTGGGATGGCCAGTTCCCCTGCACCCCTGTTGCTGTAACATCCACTGTTGTCATAGTGAGGGTGTAGACTGCTATGTGCTTCTTTCGCTACACAGGTTAGTGAGGAAAGCTCAACAGTACCGAAAGAGTTGCTTGGGCAGCCATGAGAACGTGATCCCGTACTAGCTTCCCAGCCATTAACCTGACCGGGGAATTGCATCCCGGTCTGGGCTGTATTGGTGGGGAAGTGCTTTTTCCACTTGCACCAGCCATCATCAATGGAGCAACTTTCTACTTGTGTGTGGGTCTGTCTGTGTCTTAAACCCTGTGTATGTCTCAGTGTTTGTATGGGCATTCCTGTATGTGTGTGTGTGTGTGTTTGTGTGCGTCTACTGCGAGTGACTGATGATACTCCTCTGTTGTGTTTGTCCCTTCACTGCTTTAGGGGAGGTCAGTGTGTTGCTATGGCAACTCTAGGCCCAGACAACATTTTAATACAGTAGAAAGATGATGAGAGCGTGGTTAAGAACTGACAATAACATGCAAAATGTGATAAAGGGAGAGAAGAATGGAAAGTGGAAAGATAAAGAAAGAGTTAAGGAGGGGAAGGACAAGTTGTGTTAAGAGGAAAAGAACAAATGAGGGATGACGGAAGTAATAGATTAGAGCCAGAAGGACTGAGGAAGTGAGGGAGACAGGAAGGAGTGGATGAAAGAGGTGTTGATAAAGGCTTTTGTTAAATTATTAATAAGTTATCATCAGTGTCTTGCAGAAACCTTGTACATAGACAATTGTATCCTATTTTCTGTTTGATCCTTTCCAGAGTCCTGTACCAATAGCTTCTTCCCCTCTATTATTGTCACAAAACAAGATAATTCTATAGCAGGACACTACTTAAATGATAAACCTACACTCCACTTATAACAATGCCAGCCTTTGCAGAGAGTTTGTGAACAAAGATAAAACCTAAGACACTTTCTTGTTTCTCAGAATGCAAACTTGTTGTTCAGCCTAAACCAGCTACTGCTGAAAAGAAGTTAAATATCCTAAGCAAGGTCCTCTGCACTACCAAAGTATAAATATAGTGACACATTAGCTAATCATCCACTAAAAATAGTAAAGCAAACAGCTACTTTAATCTGTTATGGACCCACTAAAGCAGTTGCTACTGGACAAAACACAACCGCCATAGCCTCTTGCTTTCTCCCTGTGCTCTTTATTGCCAGGCAGACCAAAATTCAATTCCACATAGGAAAGCAACAAAATGAAAAGGACAGATGAAATCAATTAAGAATCATCATAATTACTGGACGCATAGTAACAATTAGAGAAAAGGCTTCTTGCATTTACATGACACTAAATAGATGGATTCCAATAGCGACCATTTTTTAAATGGTGAAAAAAAAAAAAAACCCACAAACCACTCCTGCAGTACAATCCAACTCTTAACACCCAGTGTGCACCTAATAATGCAGTACGATACAGTTAAAAAAATAAAACACATTTCAAAAGAAAAAAATTCAAAAATATATTTTAGTCTCAAAAGATTTTTGAATTGAAGATAATAATTAGGGGATATTTGTATATCACGCATTTATTCCGGCTGATCAAAATTTCGTGTCGGCGATGCTTCTTGTGAGCTGTCACTCCTTGAAAACATGGAATGAGTGCGGAAAATGACCTCTAGTTACCTGACAGTACTAAAACAACTGGAGTGAACTATATCTGCATCCACAGCATGTAACTTGCCACAAGCCAAAGTTGGAACAGATGTTTTGTCAAACCTAGCTCCTCATACCTGGCAAAAATGACTAATTTCTTGTTTGGTTTCCAGAGGGCTGTAAAGTTAAAACCAAGCGGAACCAGAACAAATGTCAGACCGTGTGCACATATTGCCAAATAGGGAATTTGACAGATGTTAGCATTCAAAATTTGTCTGGGAAAATTCATCTTTCAGAGTGATTAAAACTTTGGCAGACTTGTTAACTTTTTCAAATGAAAAGACTTTTGGAATCTATTTCAACTGAACTAAAGTTGGTGAAATACAAAGTCATGTTCTGTCTGCATCCTCTAAATGCATTTCAAATTTCTGTCACAAGTGACTCCTTCTTGCACCGCGTTGGTCAGTAAACTTTAGAGTATAAAAAAAGGGATCTTTAGACAAGCAAGTCAATTTCTACCTGCCACTGCATTTGCAGATTGGCCCTTTTATAGCAGTGTTTGCACAGTCAACACCCTAGTATAAATGCTAGGAAAAGGTGCAGAAAACATAATTTTACATGCCCACCATCCACCATTTTGAGTCTGAACAAATCACTCCCTATCCACATCTCTGCTGGGACCCGGAGTTCACATTGAAAGCATCTCTCAGTGGGTGCAATCCATAATCCATTAACACCTCTACTCAGCTCCCATTGTGTACATGTATTAACAAATAGCAATCGCCATACTCCTTTAATCTGTGATTCTTGATATAGAGTTGTTGCTGTGGGAAAGATGCCAAAGCCCCTGAGCTAAATGGACTCCCCAACACCGCTAGTGCTCCCATGGTGTAAACGTATTAACAGCTTCACTGACACATAGTACACAATAACTCTAACCAACCAAACACTAGGGACTCCTGGCCAAATGTGGCCGAGGGCCAAATCTAAACAGAGGCCCCTCACCACCTGTTGTGCTCCCCTTGTTTTAATGTCTCAACAGCTGACGCGACATTTCCAGCAGGACTAACTCATTAATCAAAGACAGTAAATAGGTATTTTACCTTGTGAGCACACCTTTGCGCCAACCAACTGAGCCCTCTAAACTGATTTTCAGTATTTTGTTTTAGGGTATTTGTAAGAGAAGCATTGATTTTCAGGGTAATGCCCCTTTAAGGAGAGTTAATAAAAAGGTTGGCTGCCAGCTGAAGCAGTTTTAACATGGAGACAAATTACTCAAGAATAGCTTTTCATTGGGGAGGTTCCATGGCTTCCAATGACAATTTCCTGGTCCATAATTCATTTTTAAAGAACCCAATTTCTACTAGGTTAAATAGGCCATGAATGTGTACTTTGGCGTTTTTATTGCAAACTGAACCTTACCACAGCAGTATGATTTCATTTTGAGACATAAAAATACTACCTACGCTAGCATACTGAACATTAGTGACTCGTAGTATGTGTTCATGGTATGTATTAGGCACCTCAAATGATGTTTCCAATAGTAGTCTGCTGTTGGTCAGAAAAATCCATACTACTTTGGCTCTGGCAATGACCAGGCTTTCTGGCACACACAGTAGCACTAAAAACCAACAGATGCCTACTATGACAAACCTCCAACAAACACTGTGTGGTTACAGTTTGCTACATTCGGTTCATATTTAAAGCAGCATGCTGCACTTTACGTCCCAGTGATATTACAGATCAGAGCTTTCATTCCTGCATTTATTGCTTTGGGACAGAGAGCTGTTTATTATCTCAAATAGTGACTGCACTGTCCAAGATAATGAGAACATCATATCTGAATTCTGCTTGACACTTCTGGATGTTGGATTATCCTTTTTAGTTTGCCAGCCAGTGATGTTTCCAGCATTAATTCCCAATGATCATCAGTGAAGGAGGGCAATCAGAGTACCGACTTCACTTCAACAACACACAGAATACCATCGAATAAACCATTGCCTAATGAACCAGGGCTTGTAGAATCACAAGTTACGTAGTAAACAACACCAATGAATTAGAACTCGGGTGTGTACGGATAATACCAAACACTGCAATAGCAAAACATATTCTAGCTACATACTGCTCAGCAGTCTGCAGCCGTAAGCTGAGACCTAAACCACATTTAACTGGAAAAAAAACTCAAGCCCCTAAAAGTTACATGTCTGTTCTGCTCCCGCGGAGTAAACGTATTAAAATGTATTAATGCCGCCTTTCCTATGTTCCCTTGGTGAAAATATATTAGCAGGGCAAGTGACATTTCCGGCAGCGCTTATAATCAATCACCTGCAAAACAGAGTAATCACTGTAGCAGCTACACTCTGTTAAACACCAGCTCTCCTCAGCTTTTCCAGCTTGACTATGGAAGCAAGAAATACTGGTTGCTAATATACAACATCCCGATACTGTGATGGCCAACACAATAAAGACCGGCAGCCACAGAATCACCAGGTATTTAACAACAGACGTGAAGTAGAAACACAGGCCTACTGTAACATAGCAGCCACTTAAAATAATGTTTAAACTTGGAATTGTTACCTTAGCATTTCCCTTGTGTTTCCTGTTTTCCCCTATTGGTCTCTGTGATACTGCTCTCTCTCTCTACCAGCTCCTAAATCACCATTCAATCTGAACACCTGCTTCAAGCTGCACACCTGCAATCTATCCACTCATCAACACTGCAGTATATTTACCCTTGTGGCCAGATCACTGTCTCCCTCATTGTGGTAGTTCATGTCCCTGGCACCCTGAAGTGTTTATTCACGTAAACCTAAAACTGTACTTGTATAGCCTTCACACCACATATCACAGTCACCCTGTTCACACACATCAGCCCAAATAAACACAGTGAAGGCACAGCCCAATTTGGGGTTCACTGTCTAGCCCAAAGACTCTTTGACATGTGGGCTGGGGAAGACGGAATGAACCGCCAACCTTCTGATTGTTGGACGACCTGCTCTACCACTAAGCCACAGCTGCCTGAGTGTGTCTGTTCTCCAGTGTTTTTTGACTTTGCTAACCATATTCTCTTTTTGATCAGCATCATTCACTGCCTGCCTGCCTTTTTATCCGCCAGCCACACTGCCACGCTCACCCCCAGCCTTGCAATCTGCTAGCCTCACGTCAACCCACGGCTTCCCTCATTCCCCTCGGTTTCCGTCACCTAGCTCCCTTCCCTCTACCTCATTCAGTCCCTGGAAGTCTGGTAAATAAATTAGTCTTTTCTCAAATCCACTCCTAGTCCACCTAGTTAAACATTACAAGAATGTATTGCTCTGTTTTAAACCACACATCGTTTGTATTATGCTACCAGCTAATTCATTAGTTATTATTTTAATATATGCTTTATTTTGAATTATGAATCAATTTAAACCATGCTGACTCAGTCGCACGGCCCTGGCTTACTTTAAAGCCACATTAATGGATGTTTTGACCACTTGTGGGCAGCAGAATGAGCTGTAAACAAAATATGACATATCATCACCTCAATAAGATGATATGGCTCAGGTAATAGCAAACAGTTGACAAGTTACACACCCAGCAGACACTGACAATATAAGCTGGGGGTTGTTTCTCTGAAGACCTCAACAGTTTATGTCCAATATTCACTCATTCGTTTTGTTCTCCTGGGTCTTTGGCTGCAAAATGGTCCTATGTTCACCAGTTAGTCCTAAACTGTGTCTGTCTGCCATGCTGGGCAGGTTGTATACAGTCATTTTTAGAGATTTTTCACTGAAAGCAGCTGCTTGAGAGCCACAGCAGAGATGGGTGATGATTCTTTGTGGGTTTGTCACTACATTGCACATAGTTGTTTGATTCATTAATATAAAGACATATTGAATAGTGTAGCTCTAAGGATGCTCAAACATTTCTTGCCAAAGAAAATGCTCAAGATCCAACAAAATAAACATACTGAAAAGTTATCAAATTATTGTATTGTTATTGAATTTATATAGTTGAAAAGCTACTTTTATTGGAACTCTTCATTCCTTCATGTCAGAGCATGTCATTCCTGTGTTATATAATTTTGCTACAGTACAGAATAGTCAACCCAGAGCTCTAGTGTCTGTGTGCCATTCGTCTGGGATACACAGAGCAGTTAGTTAACAAATAATGATTCTCAGCCTTTTCAGACCTGAAGCATAGAGGTTTATCTGCCGGCAGTAACAATATTGCAGCAAAGAGAATCATTCCTTGAAGACAGAACCTGTTAAATTGAAGCTTGAGGGATTTGTGCTTCAGGCTTTTAAAACTTGCTCTTGCACTTCAATCCTCCTCCCCTCTCTCTAGAAGGGCACTGCCACCTTAATCCTGTTTTTTCTTGCTCCTTGCCTTTTCTTCACTCGGGAGCTATAGGTGCATTTCCCCTATTCATTAACAATGAGAGTTTGTACGTCCTTCAATTTCAGGACTGACACAGCTTTCAGTGCTCCATTTGAATTACTGTAGCCTCTGATAAACACCTCCCTTCGGGAGAATTGAGGTATTGAAGTCGACCAAGAGATGGACCAAAGATTTCTAGAGAAACCCACAGGCTGGCATGGCTGAGATCTTTTTGCTTGTAAGATGCTGTGTCAGTAACATTTCTTTTGCTGTTTACCTGCTTTGTAATACCCTTGAGATTAGTTTATGTGTCTGTTTTCCTGTAGCAGCAACAAGCCTTCTTTACAGGGCATTTTGATACTGTATAATTAGCGAGTGGCAAGGATTAGAGTTATTGTTAGTCCACAGTTCCCAGGCTCAGATGAAGTTAGCATCAAGATTGAACACAAACTTAGCCAAACTCTTAAAAATATGTTGACTTGACTTGATTAAATTTTGTGGAAATAAGTTCATGTCTCCAGGTTGTAAAATTCTAGCAGTTGCATTTGGGAGACATGAAAGCTATGCTGTGCTTAGCATTTTCTGGCTCATAAAGATACAGGGCAGAGTAAGGAAGCTTGGATGAGATCGAGCACCACTTAAAGTATGGAATGATCTTATTCTTTAGATTTTAAGGTAAAAAATATCAGAAGTGAACCAGCCAATATGGGGCTCAGGATAAAGATTCAGATCCATAGTCCAAGGCTCTCAGCAGTAGGTTAGTGGTAGGGTGCCAAGATTTGGCAGAAGTTGGCCATAAGCACATTCAGGGCCTATAATTACCACTTAAGTGTTCTTGAAACTGGCTGTAAAAACTGACTGACATTCAATTATAGTTGTTATACAACTGTGCAGACAGGACAGCTTAGTTAAGGTAAGATACGACCACTGATTAAATATATAATTATTCATAGGGCTGCCCAATATGGTAAAAAAAAAAATCATATTGCAATTCTTTTGATAGATTTTATGATTGTGATATGATTCAGTATTAGTGGGGATGATCATTTTTGAATCACACTTTTCATTTTCACTGAAAAATCTATTAAAACCATGATGTCATAAAATTTGTTGGGGTCCGTACCTGACAAACATGTTTTACTACATATGTAGAACAAGATTTATAGGCCAAGGCATCTCTACAGCACTACAGTACATTACCCTTTTTTTTTTAAATTGCAGCTTCTGCAATTTGGATATTTTGACATTTTGTGATTTTGATAATATTTCGATTAATTATGCAGCCCTAATTATGGACCCACCATGATTGATTCTAAAATATCACTGAAAACCTCATCTGCTAGAGAGACATTGGAGCCAAGCCCGGGAATAGTCAGATGTGAGTGCTTGGCAGCTGGGTGAGGGACCCCAGGAGACCATTAAGCTTACCACCTACAAGTCAAAGGGTAGGGGTCTGATGCAATGCCAATATCTACCTTGTTACAGACTGTGGTGGTGAAGACAGAGCTACTATAAACCACAGCACACAACTCCTCTACAAACCTTTTTCACACTCACATATATGGCCATGCGCTTTGGATAGTGAGGGACATAAATTAACCTGTGGATACATGTAGCTGACATGAGGAGTTCAGACTCTGGAAGACATTAGTGTCGAGCTGATGCTCCTTTGCATTAAGGTGTTCAGATACTAAGTGAGGACACTGCCTCCTTAAGGTTTTCTGTGCAAGACTGACTTGGAGGAGACCTCGAGGCATTCCCGGTTCATGCTGGATAGATTACATTTCCCAGCTGGACAGTGCTGGGGAATCCCTCCGTTGAACTAAGGAAGTTGCTGAGGTACAGAATGTCTGAGTTGCCTTTTTTTAAGAGACATAAAAAAGAACAGAGGAGCATTTTATTGGGTCAAAATGTCAACCACTTCCTCAAGGGTCTTGGATAAAAATTGATGTTCTTATTGTAAAAAGATTAATTATCAGAGTGGAACCATGGGACTCTGACTATGATAAGAAGTAATGTCGATAATTGATAATACTGTTAAAACTCTCAGGGCTTCATCAATAGATTTGTATTTAACTCTATAGGTTATTTATGGCTTTCTATGAGACATCATCATCACTTCATCCACCCAGCATCAGTGTTTGTAACCCCATTTGTTTAGTTTTTACAACTGAATTACTAAAAAAATAAAATAACATAGGCCTTTTTCACAGCAGACATTTTGACTTTTCATAGTAATAAAACCACAGGTGTTACTAATAGTGTCCCAGTAAGCGATGGCAATGAGCCAGCATGCATAATAATTGGAACCTGAAACCAAAGCAGCTAAATGGGATTCTTTTATTTTATTA
The DNA here is from genome assembly GCA_011952105.1 of Coreoperca whiteheadi. NCBI lineage: Eukaryota > Metazoa > Chordata > Actinopteri > Centrarchiformes > Sinipercidae > Coreoperca > Coreoperca whiteheadi. The sequence goes on from CM022485.1 coordinate 20,285,020, forward strand.
TTTACACTTGTGCTTTTCGTGAAGTTACATGTCAATATTACTACTATAAAAATTGGCCTTTTAGCATAATCAGCATGAACACACTTAATGAGCAACCTAACAGCAGCTGATATCTTGTTTTTGCTGACCTCTAGTGGTTTAACCTCTGACCTTGCTGCAGTGATGTAGAAGTGTCCTCCACGGTGGGTAGACCAGGACATCACTGTTGGGTATTATTAGAGGTGCAATAGAGCAAACTTCTGACCACACCCATGCAAACTGTGGTCGGGGGTGGAAAAGTCTTTTAAGCAGAGATGGTAATGGGGTGCTTGGTATTAAGTCACTCTTTAAGGGGGTGCAATAATTGTGCAGCCCTAATAAATGGGAATTATTATGATTATAAATACAACACCTAATAATATAAAACTATGTCACATATTCACTAAGATTAACTTAAAAAAAAGACAGCATTATGGAATCTCATCATTTTGCCTCCACATTTTCTTTCTAATACTTTTTTGTTGTACCAGTTGTGAGTACTACAATCGATGGGAAGGATATCAACAGCTAAGCAGGAACTAGTAAACGTTTCTTACTAAAGCCTCAGAGCTGCTGCTGCAACTAACCCAACTTGATGATAGCAAGTGAATATGTCTTTCCAAAAGGTTTTGAGAAGCAGTATACTTGCCAAGAGTTCTTTAAATGGGAAGTGCAACAATAATAACACGATGACACTTTTGGGAAATGTACTCTTGGCTAGTGGTTGCTATGGAAACAGTGACATAGCCTGAGGCTACAGAGGGCTGCAGGGGACAAAAAGAGGAAACATCAGTCAACCTCTGTATAACAACCACATTTATTTGCTCTTAAAAGGAACATCTGCACTAAAGTAGTTTTCACATATGTACATTTTGTGATGTGGGACAGTTCAGCCTAGATTTGTAAATCAGTGCAACTAGCTTCCAATATGATAATCTGGACTGCCAAGACTTTAATCATCAGGGACACAGTCTGTATTCTGAAGATCCAAAACACAATTTTATTATACTCTGTTTTTACCCTGCAAAATCAGTAAAGGCTAATGGCTTTACTATTTTGTTTTTGTTTGAATCACATTAACGACATGTTTTCATTTTCAAATTAAATGATTAACATGTTCATAAAAAGGCTGATAGTGTGACACAACACAGCTTCATCGTCAAGTTGCAAAAAGCTTGCATACTTTGTTAATATTTGAAGTTAAAATAACTATATATTCTACTTACAAAGTTGAAAAAGGTTCGCTTTCTGTGTACAATTTAAAATTAAATTTTCATTATAATAACTAACATTTGGCCAAAAACTATCTTGCATGAACTCCTGACTAATTCATACTGTACTTGAGGCCTGAACTATCTAATTAATATGAAAGCAACCAGTGAAGCAGCAGTTCAATTGTGCTACTCTCTGAGAAATGCATTACTGAAATGAAATAGTACTGTGCATCACAGAAATGACTTGAACAAAAAGAAAATACAAAGTCAGCAAACAAAATGTCAGTCCATCTGTCCTTTCTGCTCACTTGCCTTTTTTTCTATTTAATAAACTTTGCTTAGGGCTCCATGAGCCCTCCACAATAACCGCTGAAGGTCCCCACACCTCACTGTGACAGACAGTCCTGTGGAAAAAGGGGCGGCAGATAAAATAGCAGCTCATTCAGCCAGAAAACCTCTAAACCTCTAAAACCACATCTATTCCCAGTCTCACTCATCACTCCCCCTTCGCTGCTTCTCCTCCTTCCTCTCCAAAGAGCACTGCCAACATATCCTGTTCTATCTTTTTCTTTCCATCATTGCTATGACAACCCTGACCTGGGCGTGACTTCCCATTGTAAGAGTGGCCTGCCCTGAGGCTGTGGTGTGTCAGAGTGGACAAAAACATTTGGAAATAACATTCCTTGCCTCATCAACACTCACATGCACATACTGTATGTCACAAACGTGTAAGCCCACTTAGCATGAACATTATGTTCTCTTGCACTTGCAAAGTAAATCTCTTCTTCTTCACTTTTTTAAATTCTGCATGTGTAGATATAAGATATTGACAGACTATTGTGTAAATGTACACCAGTGTTGCATATGTGACTGATTGCGAACAATTTAAGTTGATAATTAAGTTTTAATAGGTCACAAATTAGACATGGCAGAAAACAGAATTAAGCAGATCAGGAAAAGGTTTGCAATACTAATATCTGACATGCTGAAAATATCAAAACTTAATGAATGCTAGGAATAGGGAGGAAAAGAAGACAATACAATTGAATACAATGAGAACACAAGTGTTCATTGCTCAAATGTTTAAATGGACATTAATCATTGCAGTCCCTGTTGCACCTCTCTCTATCTCTCACACACACACACACACACACACACACACACACACACACACAAGGTCTAATGCATCTTCATTTAGTCCTGCTGTCCTCTGGGTACATTTACATCTGTCAACTCACTATACAAAATGGATGGATAGGTTTGTGTGTGTGTATGTGTGTGTGTGTGTGTCTTTCTTCATACTGCTTGTATGTGTAACTCAATTTGTTTTCCTGTATGTTTCTGTGTGTATGAGTTGTGTATATATCTATGGGGGGGTGGGGGGTTTGGTTGCCTGTGCATGTGTACAAAACAGTCAGTTTCTTTGGTAGGTGACAGTTCATGGTCCCCTGGGCAGCACAGAATTGTGGGCAAACTCGATGTCACAACTATTCCTATATATCATCATTATGAAACAAACAAAGAGACACACACACACACACTCACACACCAATACACAGACATTAGTGCATCAGTGTCATCATAGTTCATCTTGAAAACCAATAGGCAGTATACATGTTTAAATTAGACATTGTGTGTCCCTGGATTGCTGCATCTTGTCTACACTTTTAGTTATCGTACATAAGATGTACTATAAAAGAGGATAGCTTACTCTCAGTACATAGTATTTTACATAAAGACGACTTCGTATGGGAGATTTAAATCCAAAGAAGCAAAGGTCTATTGTTTACGCTGTCTGCAAGATGACGTGAAGGAACATTATCTACCAGGCAGTTTTGGGGACTCACTAAAGCTTTCCTTTGATACACAGAAATGAGTTGTAATGAAGCAAAAGATAAATTGAGTTAATGGTTAAAAATGCTGTACCATTACCTTGTGGCTTTCTTGCTTTATTATAATGTCAAGGGTAAGCAGAGACTTTGTGCATGGTAATTTGAGTTTGTAAGGATGTAACATCTGCATCATTGATTCTTCAGAAATTGCTCCAATAAAAATTGAGAAAGAATGATGATACTAATCATAGGTTTAACTACATTTACTATTATTATTATCTTCCCTTATACTGTGTGTACACTTTTACAAGGTGTAATTCAATATTAAACACAGACAACTTTTTTTCCAGATGGATGCCAGTCTGTGGTTTTGCGATGTTAAAATGTGTGACATGCCTAATCTTACATTTGCCTGTTCACTTGGAAGTGAGCATAGCAGAAGAAGGAAAAATCATCCTTGTTCCTTCACAACTGAATGGACAGACTTGCACTCATATGAAATTAAATGTGTAAAATGGCCAATCACTGACAGGAAAGGCTGTTATGTTCCCCACATAAGAGGCACTTTCTAAAAGGTTTGCTCAACATCTCTGGACCTAACAAAAAATAAATTCCCTTTAAGAAATGTTGTATGTGCTATAAATACTGTCAATGCCAAATCAACACCCCAACATGTACCAGTCTTACGGTGAGCTCTACTAAACGAACTCCTCATCATGTCACCCAAATTAAAAGGTAACTACAAATGCTGCATATGACAGACTTTTTCAGCTGTAAATATGCTTACACAGGGCAATAAAGCTTGGATGAAGTGACATAATTCAGATAACACTGCTTCGTCCCAATAAATCACTGGTGTCAGGACCTCCAAATTCATAAAAAACTCCCTTGATCCAGTGTGACATCAATCAAACCAACAATGGACAGCCAGATTTTGCTGACTCTACCTCACCACTCCAAAATGTTGCTGTCTTTGGATATTGGCATCTGTGCACTTGGGATAAATGTCTGATCCCCCACACCAAAGAACTTGTTTAGCACCCAAACTAGAATCTACAATCATTCACATGCTGTCCCTGGATATTCAGCTCCAGTACAATTCCCTGTGTATAATATGACCTTATTTATCACTATTTTCCAGCAGTCATTCTGTCACTCAAGCAACACTGTCACAGTGGGAGCCCCAGTGTTTTCTGTTCCCCTCGGTTGAAAGCTGTTGCTCATACTAACTCACTTGCTTCATGTGTTTCACAATAAATGTGAAAGCAGCGGTAGGCCTAGTGAACCTCTTCGGAAAGTGTTGACAATGCCATTGAGGTTAGCTAATGTTGGGAAGTCAGTTGTAGAAATATTGCAAGTGTTGAGGACTGGTGTTATATTTTATGAACAGCAATATTTTTTTTAACTGTGTAAAAAATTATTTAAGAAAGCATTTCAGGAGCTATGCAACTTGGTTTAGGTTTGCAAATAAAACGAAGAAAAATGGCCTCACACACAGTTGAAATGGTTAGATGAAGATGGGCTGAAGATTATATTTCTTCTTTTTTTTTAATTTTTTTTTTTTACAGTTTGGGCAAAACCTAAAATTGAAATTAAAATTTCTCCTTACATGAGAAAATATGATATAAATACTGGTGTAAAGCACAAAAATCCTGTTAAGAGGTATTAAGCCCTGTTTGTCAAGGGCAGATGTCTAGCAGGTTTTGTTCTCTGAAAGTTAATGAGCCGCACTTTGTATCTGAGACTAAATGTGGCTCATTAACTATCTAGGAGGAACAAATACCTGAAGGACACCAGTACTGCAGTTTGACTCTTTCATAACGCAAAACATGAAATGGCAGTTAAACGATGAGCAGCAAAAACTAAATAAACATATAAAACAAACAGTAGCAATGATCCAGTGCACAAAGTTCTTGTTTCTTATTTATTCTTAATTCTTTCAGTATTGTCCAGTATCTGTCTTTAACCCAGCCCTGGAGAATACAGAGCCCTGCTTGTTTTCATGTTAGTCAGTCAATCAGGAACAGATTTTTGTGCTTAAGAATCCAGGTTAATGCAGTTAATAAGGTCAAGATGGCATCATCACATAAACAGTCTGAATTAAAGACCAAATGCTTAAGGGTTTTATACATTATTAACATATAACACTGCAGAAACCTACTCTGCACCTCAATGCTAAATATTTAGGATATAATGAAAGGATGAGACCATGTTACATTTACAGTTTTTAAAGGAAATTAAAGTTTCAATTTGAACAATCTGCGGTAAGAATCAGCCTTTGGGTTTACCTGTTAAATTAGAGTGAAATGAAACTATTGCTGATGTTGTTGTGGACCCTCTGGAACCCCTGTGAGGACCTGCTTCCAAAATTAACCATAATATTTTGCTTTCAAATCAGATGACTTGGAAGGGAAACACAAACTTGCATTTTTGTCTCCAGTAAAAAAACAAACCAGGGGCCAATAATACAACCTGGCCAGACATTAGCCATGGTTCCTGTCCAACACTTCTATACAGCCGTTCTTGTGGTAATGTAGATGGGCAACACTCCCAGTTACAAGCACAACACTATCTAAGACATGGGATATAAAATTAAATATAGTGTTTTGTGCCTAGCAAAAAGGCTAAACTTGACTCTGGCTCCATACTGCTCCACAAATGCTGGGAAGTTACTTTGATGTCGCTGGCAGACCAGCTGCTTGCCTGTCACCATTTGTGTGTGTGTGTGTGTGTGAGATCACATAGCTTATCCCCAGCTTTCCTGTTCTTTCTGCCTACCTGTCTGTGTGTGTGTGTGTGTGCGCGTGTGTATATATGTGTGTTCCTCTGTGGGTGTTAACCATAAAAAAACAATGTAAGCCCTGTTAAACCTCCCCATATTTCAACTCTAACACTCTTATCTCAGCTAAATTTGTGTGTTTCAATTGTGTGTGGGAGAGAGATAAAGTAAGAGATAGAAATTTCATGTAGACCTGTGTACACCATTGTGTTTGTCTGTATTTGTGAGTGGGAAAGTGTGTCTGTTTGTGTTTGCGTATTTGAATCAGTGTGGGTTTGTGGGCGTTTCATGTATTTTGGATCAATACGTGTTGTGTTTGGGGAAATAAACAGCCCCTTTAGGGCTTTCTGTGGTATAGCTGAACACACACACGCACACACAAATACAAGAGACACACACTCATGCACTAAGCCCTCTGTGCTAAAGTGCTCCATATCTGTAACATATTTACAAGATAAATGGGTGACTGCTGAACAGCCTGTAGTTATCTGTATATCGTTGTGTATGTGCACACTGTGTGTGTCTGAGATGAGCTCTGTCTTTACAGTGTGTGTGTGTGTTTTAGATGCATATGACTTACCTTTTCTATAATAGGAGTTGTCACAGTGCTTTGAAAACAATATGACTCTAAAGATCTTCTTTGGGCCTCAAAATATTGAAAATTATGGTTCATGCACAACTCATCCTGTCTCTCTTCAGGTGTTTTAATGATTGAAATAGTTCAAGATAGCATCATTGAAGAATTGCATACTTAAATGTCACTTTTAGTGTATCAGCTTCATTAATTCATGTTCCACAGGCCTTGAAGTGGGAGATAAAAGTCTTAACAAATAATATACTTAATAGGTACAATAGTCATGGATCATATATTTAATTACAGTGTATGTAAATGCACAGATAACAACACTGGCTGTAACACTGTATGATTACAGTAGAAATATGGCAATAATGTCTATGGGTGGTTCGCCATAAAAACTACTAAAAAAACAACAACAGCATGGAAATGTTATAGTAATTGTACTCCATAGGTGTGTCATAACTATAAAACTGAAATATATTTTTCCCTTTGCTTTTTGAAGGAGCCAGAACTTCAAAGCACACACTGACAACTAATCACTACTAACAACAACTGCATACAAACCAGATGTACATTGCTGTCAATGCATGAGCAGGTGTGTGATGGAGCATGCTAGCCTAAATGGTGCAGGAAACATGTAGCAGCCTTCTGAGTTGGTGGCCTGAAGGCCACACTGCTCCTCGTTACACCCAACCAAACTACATTGTCGTAACTGACTGAGCGACCAAACGGCCATCAACCGAGCAGTGCCACGTGTTGAGCATTGACTGACATCATTTCATTTCACTGCTCTGTACAACATATTTCAAATGGGCATGCGAGTTTTGGTACATCAGACATAAAAAAGAAAAGAACTAATCCTTTAAAATAGTGTAAAAGGGAAAATAGAAATAGTACAAAAATCTCAAAATTAGCAGCAGCTGTAACAGCAGCAACATTCAAGTTTGCATTACTGTGCCTGTAAAGCCAATCACCTGGCATTTAGCACATTTTGCAGTAAACTCCTGCAACTCTGACTGGATTATACAACTTTACACACTGGATTACAAAGATTAGCACCTATGCTTTCAACAAGGGACAAACTATCTACACTTCATAGAGTTACATTCAGACCTGAAAATGACTTCTGTGCCTTTAAGGACACACACACACAGACAGAGAGAGATATAAAACATAGTTAAATGGTAATATATATTATAGTTCATTATCCAACAGAGCAGTGACTATTAATCATCTCTACACAGGCATGGCAGTGTGTGCGAATTTCACATCATAAAACAAAAGATCAGTGTATATCAGTATAGAAGTGCTGTGTGTGTGTGTGTCTCTCTCTGTGTGTGGGTGTGTGTGTGTGTGCGTGTGTGTGGTGAGAATACGTATACGTGTGCACACTTTGAAATTAAAGGTCAATGTGTGTGCTTGTGTTAATACTTTAAAACAAGAAATCCTCATATTAGTGTATTTGTGCAGTTGCATGTCCATACGCACACCTCTGCATGTGCGTGCGTTTGCACGTGTGTGCCCAGATGTGTGCATCTTGCAGCAGATCATCTCAGTAGATTGATGGTGTGAGCCTGAACCGTGCAACTACTCGACGTTGAATGCACCTTGGTTTTACAGTATTTTACAGCTTTTCCTAACATTTTACTGTGTTTCCATTTAAATAGTGTCCAGTCTAGAGAAAACCATTTGTACGCTTGGAGAAACTCATATCCTCTATCGCGCATGCATACCTGTGCGCGTACACACACACACACACACACACACACACGCACGCACCCACACGGTTGTTAAATGGAATACATTTGACAGTGTGACAAGCCATAGTGGGCTAAATGACAGACACAATCATTCACTCTATAACACCATGACACACATGCAACGAGACAGTCACACATATGCAGAATACACACACACACTTCCAATCTCTCTCTCTGTCACACACACACATATAAAATCATTCATTGATTCATTAACCACTTTGTTCTATCCATCCATCTTTTAGCAGAGGGTGAAGGACGGCTGAGAATGGGAAGAAAAGGACAGATAGAAGAACTGCATGAACGCGAAGCAGAAAATGACAGCGGGGGAAGTGACGCTGTTATAATACACACCAAGAAAACAGTGCATAAAAATGTGAAATCAAGAAGCTGAGAATGAGAACGACAGGAAGACAATGTGAAATAGTAAATGAAAGAGCAGTGGAAGAAGCCTTTAAGGAAGAGAGGGATCGCGGGGAACGTGAGAGGCGAGCGCAATGGAGGGAAACTTTTGTTATTTACGTAAAAAAACAACAGGGAGAGAACAACTTCAAGCATCTCAGAAAACCACCAGCTTTCACGCCTATCCAAGCAATACACATGCACCCACATTTGACTAAAAAACAACCCAACAGAATACATTAAATTCAACTGTGCCTGTAGCCCACACAAGAACAGTCTGTCCTTTATCTTCTTCAGCAAATTATATTTCTGACAAAATTATGACAGAGACAGAAAGTGAAGAAGTACTAACCATACTAATATTAATACTAATAATAGTGACAATCAATGAGATACAAAAGTAGCTACTGGGAACGCTAGCCTGCTAATGTCCTCTTGTTATGATTTGATAACAATAACAATGTCTCTGCAGAATTTACAGAAGTTGTTTTGCAATAAACCTTCCACCAGTTATAAAAAAGAAAAAAGTAATAGAAAATAAAACCAGAAAGAGTGTGAAGTAGAAGAATTGCTAGAATTTATTAAATATTGACTGTTTTTTATATTTTCATTGGCTCTTCTTTGTAAAGGAGACGGGTAAAATCAGACTACTGCAACAGTACTTTTAAGAAGAACACTACAAAAAGCTGGAAAGTAGGAAAAATCTTTTTAATTCTTTATACCAATTAATAAATGGTGCATTTCAACAGCATTTTAATTAAAGGTAGGGTAGGTAATGTCTTTTTAAAACATTTGTTGTCATATTTGTTGAAACTGTCTTCACATATCATTACAAATTAAAAAATGAAATGCTCTGCAGTGGTCAGAGGCCTGCAGTTACTGTCACTCTACCTCGCTACCATGGCTACCTGCCCTGCTGCGACATGACCCGCCTACGTGTGCGCGCCCAGCCGGCGCTTCATACCTGACGACGCGAGGCACTGTAAGCTACCAAGCTAGTCTCACAATTATGGCAGAGAAAGAGCAGTCAAAATTCCCAGTATCACCTGTACCTAGTGATGGGTGCTCGAAGCTTTGTTGAAGCCTTAACACAGTATTCAAAAAATGATTCATTACTTAAGGCTTCAATAACATAGTACTCGAGTGGATGTAGACATCTAGTGGTCAACAAAATGAAATGCAATCGTGCGGTGTCATTGGTTCATTGATTGTTTGGGATTTGATTCGTCATGCACACATTTCCGTTTCACTACACTAGATGGTTGTATGGTTTCAAAGTGATATAATAAAATATAAAATAAATCTGAACTCATGTTAAAGACCATGTTTTTTATTTGGTATGTCTGTTTGTAGAAGTCTATAGCTAAGTACCACGTTTTGGGTTATGAATCATATTCTTTCATTAAAAACAACTCTAAATAGCCCATCGCTTAAAAGATGTGGAATAGAAGGTGATGACCTAAATAACACTCAGCAATCAAACCCACATTAGAAAATAACCCGTAGCCCTTGAGTTTCAACACGAACCATAGGAGCCACCCATGCCTCCGCTCAGCTCCCCCATCTATCTATATCTCTATCTGAGGTTATTTAGGACTATATGTAACTATGTCTGTCTACCAATCTATGGCTATCTTACTATATGTATGTAACTAATGCATCTATTATTTTTATAGCTGTAACTTACTATCTACCTATATAATGATCTTCACATCTACAGTGATTCTCTACAAAATAGGCAATCTTAAACAACACTACTAACTCTCAAAGCAACTAACAGCAACAAACCAACCTACTCTGTGAAGAAAAATTGAAAATGAACGCCACTAAATATCCCTGAACAGACTCGATCCCCCCAAACGATTCACATGACAAATCGAACCATTCAGGTGATTCGAAGCACTCAACTGCTTCAAACGTCACTAGTCACATGACCAAACCACACTTTGGCACAGTGGTTCCATACAACTGGTTCATGAGCTACCGCGCATGTGTCGGAGCCTCGGGTGTCAGAGACCCATCACTACCTGTACCTGCCGTCAGCATTGGCAAACAGTGGATAAAGCAAGAATTCAGACCAGAGTCAATATCAGCGTGGCTTTTCAACTATGGCGACAACTGAGGGACCTGAAGAGGCTGAAAAGTGACGCCACGGTCGCTTTATTTTTGCTGGACAGGTTATACCGCTTTTTTATTGTGATGGTAATTTGTTACTTTACTTTCATGAAGTATGTATCGCTAGCCAACGTAGCTACCTACTTAGCGTACACCTACATTGCAGCTGATGTGTAGCTCATTTGTGTATTTTTGCAGTTTTGAGAAAGACGCATCAACTTCTGCACCGTTCACGTGTTTTGGGGGTGTGGCTTTGGAAGAAGCTCTGAAGGGAGGGGGTGGGACTTTTTCAGTTGAATACTTTCAAAATGTAGAACGTTTCTTGCTAGTTTCTCAAACTTACCTACCCTAGCTTTAACGGCACTGAATCCTTGATCTTACTAAAACCCTTCTTAAATTGTGTTTTTGTGTCTATTTCTATGTAAATTGAACTACACTTTCTACACCCTAAGGTCCCATTACGTGCCAGTACAACATCACAACTCATGATAATTTTTCCATTGTGTGAATGTGGGCAGGTATGTGTATGCGTCAGGAGTGGAAGCAAATTAATGCAATTGCTCAATATTGTAAGTTAGTTGCTTTTTCATGGGGCCGTACATTCTGATGAAGTTTTGAAGCTCAATGTTTTGGCAAAAGTATTGTACTTTGCCTCCTATTGCCTCCATTTTTAAAAAGCATGCTTTGCAAGCTTCCCATAAGCGCTGGATCAAAACTTACCTGGCAAAATGTCGTGTTATTTGCAGCCTGGTGAGAAATCTGTCTTAACTCACAATCAGACTACATATCACTACGTTATTTTCAGAGACCTGATGACTTTAACATACCAGCCACATTACTATATGAAATACAGTTTGAACATTGTTTGTCTTCAAAAAGTAAAATTTATTCTCAGTTGACAAACTTTTGAATATTCGCAATTTATCAAGAGGGCACTACAGTGTCTTACCGCACATTATCTTATGGCAGACAACATGCTTTATGAGCTCACACCTTTAATAAAACGGGCTTTGGTGCCACCAAAACTACGTGCACCATTAGGATGATGGACCTGCTGGTTCTGTCTTTTGGGATTTAAACTGTTCTACCTCAAAATTCACCCGATTAGGGAGAAGATTTTTGTTTCAGGTGTTTTATTGCGTACCTCACAGACGGTGGTGCATGCAGAACGAGCCAAGCCTTTTTCAACCGCATTAACATTCTTCACTATAAACTGTGTTCTTGACTTTACTGAATATTTATTGTTTTCTATTCTGTCTCCACTACAATGACAGGTTTGATTGGAATCAATTGTTATTTTTAAACAAGCTGAAACACAATGTAGCTGTAAATACATTGAGTTAAACAACTGGATCTGTGTGTGTGTGTGTGCGCGTGTGTGTGTGTCTGTGTTCACACACACACTAGCCTTTTTCACATGAGCCAGTCATCAGTGACCAGTTTCTGGTTTGTCTCTTCACTCCCTGGATACAGAGGGTTAGGGTTGCATGTTTGTGTGCATCATTGTGAGTCTCTGTGCATAACTGCAAGTCGAAGGTCAGCAGTTGGTGTTTTTGTCCTACTGAGCGTTTGTGGTTTCAATGTTATAGGTTTTAACACTCAAAGTTATCAGTATATATGTGATTTTATTAAAACAGTCTGTCTGAGAACATTTAAGGCCAGTAATCCTACAGTCTTCTTTAAGGGCTTTCCTCTATGAAATGAAAAGCCTGAAGCATTCCCATTCACCTACATGTTTTACACTAATCTTGTTCACTGGTTCTCCTCAAGAGCCACATTTTCACTTTTCCTGTGATCCATAGCTGTTTTTGTGGCCTCTTTGAAGGGTACTCCAATAAAACGTAGTCTGAGCCAGGGAATGTGTATTTCATTTGATTTATAGCTTTGTTTTTCCAATGCTGGTTATATTTCATCCAGACTAACCAGTAGCCTGGCTGCAACAATGGCTCACCGGATTGCAAATCACATACAATTCATTGTTTACCTAAGGTAAATAGTTGAGGTGAATCCAAAGCCTGGTGGCACTGACAGTGCCGTTTTTAATCATTTCTGTCTGTTGTTGAGTTACTCCAGAAGCACTTCAGTACTGCCAGAGCAGCCCTGTGACATTGCAACTAAGCACAGTGCACAGGTCAAAAAAATCCACATCCCATTTTTCTGTTAATTAAATTTCATAGCCAAAGGTCAGTAGCTCAGTGGGCAATGTCGACAGTGACCGGACCTTGTTAGAGTGACTGAAATGTGTCTCATTTCTGTCAAGGGAATGTAACTAATTCATTTGTCATCAGGTCACAGCAGCCAGAAGATTTCACCAGGCAGTGTAATTCATAGCAGGGAAGTTGTCACAGTAAAGAAAAAAGATTGAAGCAACGCTTATGATTACATGACTTATCAGCTACAACAAAACTCTTACTACCCTTCGGCAGGAGGCTTTTGAATTTAATGTCCTTAAACAATACTAAATCAGATTATGTAGCAGTAGTTCTGTGAATTTAACCTTCGTTTTAACCTTCAGCACCCAGACGATCAAGTGCACATTCATTGACTGCTGAGGGTATTTTATGCTCTATTGAAGAGAATATTTCTGTGCCATATTTCTACAGGATAGATCTTGGTTGCTGTCTGTCCTGGATGAACAATTTTGGCAGACAAAATGCAAGGTGTGAACAGTGTCAGGGGTCACATGGTAAAATTAGGTAAGGTATTGCAATTAAATAATTTTTCCCAGTAACGTAGGAATGCAACGCTACAATTTGATTTTCAGTAATGGAAGCCTGGTGAAAATCTTTACTTTCAGTACAATTACTTTAGCAGTATTATGCTATGTTGCACTGACCTGAAGTGTGTGTCACTATCTATGACTGAAAATTATTTTGCTTTGGCTAATTGTCCCTTGCGCTGACAGAATTCATGTGCGTGCAACAGCCTCTGCACTGTTTGTGGGAGCAAAGACCATAAACAACATATAAAATGGCAGAGCTTTGAAAAGTGTAGATACTCTTAGTTTAAATTGTATCACATAAAGACGAGAATATCAGCTTGAAAAGTAAGTGGTTTCCACGGCAGCAAACTCCAAAAGATCTCTTTTGGGCCAGCTGGGGAGTGGTAACAGGGAGAAATGAAGAGCCGTGTGTCAGGCTGCATAGCAGAGGAAATACCGCACAGGTCTATGGCTAAATCACGTAATGTAATGTGAAAGTGGCTGTTTGTAGTGGTGAAAGCACGGAGAATTATTATCCAACTCTGCAGTTTCTCAGCTCCACAAAGCCCTTTAGTCCATTGTTTTGGTTTTCTGGTCCACGACTCATCCACTTTGTAACCAGCAGCACAGGCAGCTGTTTTCAGCAAAAAAGCTCTAAAAACCCGGTGGAGCCAGTCATTTCCCCCAGGAGTTGGTGGAGACCAAAACAGACCTGAAAGGAGAGTGAATATTGGATTTACATTCATCAGGTTACTCTAAATGAATGCTGATGTTCCTCTGTGTCTGCTGGATGTGTAAATTGGCACCTGGCAAACACATGAGCCATGAGAACGTAATGAGGTGATATGTCAGTGTTCAGGTTGTTAAGCTGCCTCCAAGTGGCAAAAAAAAGTGTAACGTAAAAGTAAAGTGATAAGACAGAAATGTGATTCCTTTCATAGCTGATTAATGAGTAAAATAATCTCATGACAATTTTGGGGGAGCATTAAATACACAGTAATGGATTCTTTTTTCGTAGAGTTACTACCCTAAACCTAGACCTGCAGGTAAATCAACGGAAGTTACTTTATCTTCTTTGGACAACTTTGTTTTACCTTTATAATATCTTGAGCCTCCCTTTGTATGAAAAGATATCAGAGCAGACTGGTGAATGCAAGCATCCAGTGTATGTTTCAAACTGCTATATGGGATTTCGTGGCAAAGTCCTTGAAATCTACAGTGAAAATAAAACTAATGTTCCTTAAGATTTTGTGTTGGTGTTTGCAGATAAATCACTGCATATGTGATTGACTGTGTCCGTGTGCACATAGATGGTCTATAAGTTGTGTTTGTCTGCGTGTGTGTGTTTGGCCGAGGTGCCACCTATGCTGTGCTTATAAGGAGACAACACTGTGAGAGGATGTTTAAACTTTCTCACCCCTTCTTCAGAGGCAGTGTACGTGTGTGCAGTGTGTGTGTGTGTGTGTCAAAGTGAGTGTGAGTGTGTGCATCAATGTGAAGTCTTTGATGTATGATCAAGGATTCTTATTGTTCACGGCATGACTCCGGCTAGCGTAAACACTGCACAACACTTTCATCTAACATGCACACAGATAGCCACACACCTATACCCACACAGATAAGACACACACACACACAGACACACACACACTCACACACACACACACACACACACACACACACTTAAAGTTACACAGAGGCAAATGCACATCATTCACTGATTACTGAAAACGAAATGGAAGAAAAGGCAAAAGGGGGGTGGAAGGGAGCACTGTAGCCTACACTCCTTTCGTTCTCTCTTTTGTCCCTTCCATCTTCCTCTATTTCCCTCTTTTCACTATCCCCCCCTCCCCGCCCTCCCTCAATACCCACTCTTTCTGCGTCATTGTCTCCTATCCCCTTTCCCTTTTTGAATCCACGTTAACCTTTGAATGCGTTTTTTTATCTTCCTATTCTTTGGTGTTTCCCATCTTCCCTTTGTAAACTGTCTCTATGTATTAGCTAGCACTTCATGCTCTTACCTTTAAAGCATTTCTAAATAACTAGAGTGTGAGTGTCATCTCCATGGACCCCATACATCAGACTTCATTCTCTCATCTACCATTTCATCTTCTCTTTTATATCTTCATCGTTAAGTGTTTCCATATTCATCCTTTGGAATCATATCCCAATATAATTTCCATAATATTGTCATGGCCCCTGTGCATCACATCTTTTTTTCTCACTAACCGTGCTTTGTGATTTTGTTTCCTCTCTTGATTTTATTTCCTCTGCTGCTCACCTTTTAAATAGACTCTGGATCTTTTCTCCTTTCAATTCCTGTTTGAAAAGCTTGGGTTTTAAATGATCTTTTAGTAACTGAAGTTCAGAGTGGGGCTACAGGTATCGATTATTTTAGTAATCAAGAATTCTACAGATTATTCCATTGATTTACCAAATAATCGGAAAAGAAATATTTTTGCAAATATGCAAAAGAGAAAATAAGACAGGCAGGTCTCTTAAAAGGAATGAATTTTCTTTTTTAGAAAAATCTAAATTTTCATTGCTTAAATGACATACAATAATATTATATCTCAAAACTAAACCCATTTAGTGCATTTAAGTGCCATATAACATGCAGGGTTTCAAAGAAAACATTTTATGAAATAAATGCACTTGATTTTTTAAAGCTTTTTCTTAAAAAAAAAAAAAGGTATATATACTTAATTTTCAGAACTACAAGTTTCAACTACAACTAAGGCATAACATAAGCCTTTACTGTCTTCTCTGAGGCAAAAAAGAGTGGACATAACTATCAGAATAATAAGTAATATGAATGAAGCTCAGACTTTCACAAACTGACTGCAGCATTTTATTTTCTGTGGTTATTTTATTGAGCAAAACCTAGCTAACTTAGGGACATTATAACTAGCAACCATATGGATTTATGCAACTAGCCATTACATATAGCCATAATTAACGTAGCCCACATTCTTTACAGTCTTCATATACCTTGTGGTTCCGCTCTGTGGACTGGATGCTTTCTGCTGAGATGCTGAAGCAAAGATGTCCTGCTATTGTGGTAGGCAAGTTCAGTTTTACAATAGACACTTTCTGTCGCAATCTCTGGCCTGTCTCTTCTCTGCACCCCTCACTATTTTCTCTCTTCCTCCTTTTGTCAACTCGCACCACGATGAACCGCCTCTGATCACACACAGTTTGCGAATAATTCGCAGCATCGATGCAAAATATTTGAGTAGATTTTTAGTAATTGAGTTACTCGAGGAATCGTTTCAGCTCTAGTTCAGAGGTAATATCTCCATGGCCCCCACACATACATATGATCTCTTCTTTTTATACACCAGAATATTTCTGTCTTTCTCAGCATTTAATTATTTTTAAACTATTTTTGCTTGCAGTTTTTGTGCCTTGCAGTGTCCTTTGATAGATTGAAATACACTTGAATTATGATACTTGTGATCCTTTTTGGCCAGCGTAAAAATGTTTGTGTGTGTGTCTGCTTTATTTAGGGGCCTTTTTGTGAGACTCGGGGTAGAGGGTGCAAAATGCAGTCAAGTGCAAATTGTGCAGTGCACCTTTTTGAAAATAGTTGTGGTTGCAAACAATCTATAATGAATTTCACATTTAATTATCATTTTGAATGCACAAGGAAATTAAATCCATTAAATAAACCACTTTGGAAATGTAATAGTTGGCGAATGAGCCAATTTGAAGATGTAGTGTAGGAGCAATGTGGATTTCTTTAAAATTATGTGATTCCCCTGAGGTGGTGCACGGTGGCTGCAGGCTGTGTGTTGATCAGTCTGGAGGCTGAAGGATCACGTGTGTTCGCTGTGATACAAAAGTTCAAGACTGCTCAACTTTTTAAGCGTATTCAATTTAATGACACGGACGGTAATTATCCAAAATAATTCATATCAACTGGTTCAGGTACATGTTGGCAGACATGGCAATAACGAATAATGTTGAAATCACTATGAATTCTTGTACACTACACATTATAGACTGTACATTATACACTATAAAATTTTTGTTTTGCATTTTGCCTTTATATTCTGAACTCTTTTGGACAAAGGGCAAGTGCTTGTTTTAAAGGGTAGAGCTAGAGACATTGGGAAAGCTGGGATATCTCAGATGTGTGGACTGGACTGGGTGATGCCTATATATAATCTTAATGTGCTGCCCAGGAGAAGATTTAAGCACTTGTGCATACCACACGTCTGAACCCTACCCGTGTATGTTTTGACTTAAATTTTGAGTGGTCAATTTACAGTAAATCACCAACTCTGAAAAACGTTTTATATAAACCATATGTTTGCTGTGCATGTGCTGACCTATGGGACACTGCACTTCAAAAAGGGACATTTTAAAGAATAATAAGCTTCATTTTATACTCTGTAAAAGAAAATGAATAGAAATAAAGAGAGAAGAGCTTGTTCATTGAGAGAAAGTACGTGTGTTGTGCCTCGTGTGCAGCAACACATTAACCTTTGCAACAGTGACAAGAGTGTTGCATTAACTCAGAGACAAACAGCATTCAGAAGAGTATAACATCACATTATCTGAGCAAAATCAGGCTCTAAGGTGACATAACGCAACAGGGCAATCTGTTCAAAGCTCTGTGTCAGCTGATGTAGCTGAGCAACATAGGTAAATTACATTGTATCCAAATGATGCTTCACTGGGCAAGAATATCCCATTGGGCAAATGTGTGATGTGTTGATTCTACTGTTCATGCATCCCATCCCTGGCATCTCTCCCTTGGGTTCGTAGTGGGAAGAGCTGAAGAGTGAGGAAGAGATGCAAGTGAGGGAAGCATGGATGCATGAATTGGTAAGAACATTGTGTGTTTTCTATTTTCTCATAATGTAGTCAAGAGATGCCGGGATTTTATGAGTCTTTGGATATCCATGCTGCAAGTCAGTATCCCTCTGAGTGTTTTTTCATTACTTCCTCTCTCTTTGTGTTTTTCTCTCTCATCTATCCTCTTTCCTATACAGCTGTCTGGCAAAAAGAAATGACAAATAATTAACAACCTTTCCTGGGCAGCATCCTTGCCATGTTGTTCAATTTATTTATTTTTTTTTTATTTTTTTCCCTTTAATGAAAGTAGAAATTGTCTCATTACTTAAAACCTTGATTTTAACAGGATAGGGTAAACTGAGACTTTGGTTATGATGAATCATCTCTAGTGGTCCTTTAAATGATATTGCACTACGTTTCCTGTCTATGGTTATTCATCTTCCTACTATAGCATGCTGCACGTGTGTTCTTTCAATTACTCTATTACTTCATTTAGATGAAAATGTATAATAGCCATTTTGTAGCTTCTTGTTGGTGTTCAGTAGCATGTTGTATTGATTTATAAGTGCTATTCCCCTCAGGGAAATGTTGGTGTGGCAGTGAAAAAGTGTGTTGTACACGATCAAACACAGGATTAAATGGATACATAAATACAAAGGCATATTTCAGTAAAGTCAGACCATTATCAATACATATCTTCAAAGTGGAAGCTGTTTTGCACAACCTTGTTTAACATTTGCTTAGACGTTTTTGATTAAGTGTGAAATAAATCCAGTTGCTGATATATACACCAAAGGAAATGATGCTGATGAAAAGTATGTGTAATAGCGATGGAAGGGCACACCTTCCACATAGTTTGACAAATCAAACCCAACTCAAGATCCATTTACTAGCTTTTTCTGGAGCTTAACAGCTCAGTAGCTGTTATTTCATCCAGAGCACTGGATGGAGGATATGCTCAATAGTGTCTTAAGACTGTGTCCAAGATTTTGACCAACTGCTGATAGAGACTTAGAGTGCTGGAAAAAAATGAGGAAGTGAACCAATGAGTTGTGATTGTTTTGTCAAACCACTATCTATAAAGGTCAAAAAGAGCTTTCATGCTTAACCTTCCATGTAGTTCGGAGTGAAAGAGGTCTTTAAATAAAAAAAAAAGAAAGATATGAGCTCATTATGTATTGTATTTATCCAGAATACAGCGCATGATACACTCAAAAAAGTCGTTTGGTGAAATACCCTTGAAAGACCTAATAGCATCACTGCCATCATCTTTTAAGTATCCGATCGAAAAACATATCACATCAATAGTCACGTCTTAACGTGTAATTAACATTACAGTATAGTATTTGTTCCTACTCACAAGTATTTATTCACTTGTATTTAATGACAAAAACGACCAATCAAATCCTTCCATCTGATCAAATGTTTTGAAAGAATATTATTATTATTAATATTAGGTATGGCCTCATTTCTTTCTTGTGTCTCTCTCCTGTATCTTCCTATTTTTCTTTCTCTCTGTCTGTCCCTCTAGATAGTCAGATGACTTCTGAACAGATTGAACAGAATATTAATTGCCTTCCTAATTTATGTTAATTTATGCTAATCTACACACTCATCGACTCTCAACGGGCTCGTTATCTAGATCGTTTAGAACGGCCAGGAAGAGATTCAGTATGTGTGACCCTGAAGGTTGCCAGTTCAATTCCCAATGAGCTGAGCCTCGGGGCCTCAGCAAGTCTATTTAACCCTATGTGAACTGACATAAAGCTCTACTCTTTAACTGGTTGATGCATAGACACAAATATTAACCCATAACAAATGAACAGACATCTGTAACACACAAACAGTAAAATAGATGCACATGCAAATGGCCACAAACCATTATTAGAAATCTTTCTGAAACATGACTGGTGTCCACTTTAAAATGATTAAATTACCATTTGAATCCTCTCAAAACGCAGGGAATCATGAGTTCAGCCTCTTAGCAACAATGTAAAGTATAATGTTAAAACTGCTTTAATTGCTGTTAGTGTGTGCAAATTCTTATTGATGACTGCATTTCACATGTGTATCTAAAGGGGCAGTTCACCGATTAGAATATGAAGTTCAGTTTCCTCGCCATGAGGAGTGCTACTCAACCTGACAAAAAAGTTGTATAATGTCTTCTGTTCCTCTCTGGGTTTTTTTTTTTTTAAATCTGATAAAATGACTCTGATGGTGATGCCACCAGCGTTATCTCAGACTGGGTTTGGAGACTTGATTTGGAGACAGATATTCAACAGGAAGCCTGTGTTACAAACTGTAGGTGTGGAAAGACGTGTACTTTTACCCATTAGGGAATTCCTAACGAAATACGAGAGTTGCAATATTGGAAATGTAGGATGTGTTTGTGGAGCCTGACCCTGTTGGGACCACTGGGACTCCTCAGATGAATTGGTAAATTTCAACTCACGTCAATAATTGGATCAGTCCGCCATTGTTCTTTCCTCCTGACCTCTTCACTGCAGTTGAACAGTAGCCGCTGTCTTCCAACAGGTCTTCCACACACAGCAGAACTGAACTCTCTCTCTCTTACTGCAGCATAAGGTATTTGCAACCAAACTGAGATTAATGCTAACGCCAGTGGCTAGAACAAGAAAGCCTGCCATCTAACTTTAAACAAGAGCAACGAAGTAGCTTAGCACGGAGTTAACTAAAGAGAACAGTAGACAGAGTGACTGAATACTACATAGAAAAAATGTTTCCAAGAAACACAATTCTTCCCCACCTGGCCAACAGAACAGCCAAATAACAACACAGCATGCCAAAGCAACTTCTTCCTTTACGGACTGGTAATGTAACCACTGAGCATAACCTAGCAGTAGGCCTATATATGGCTAAGCACAAGACTGTTTAACCCTTGTCAATGTACTGAGAAGTTTTCCATTGAGTTCTATTGTTGTGATGTGCTTGCAGTTATTTGATTATTGGTGTTTGGTTATTTGGAAGCTGATGTTAGTGATGTCTCACACAGTCCTGCATGCAAACTAACTATCCTCTTTTCTAACCTGGCACGGTTATCGTAAACAGTTCACACATACACTTCAGTTTGTCTCTCCCACTCTGTCGCAAACAGGGCCTCAGCCGCCATTTTGAACTTTCTTTATCTGATTCCATTTGGCGTTGGCCTCAGCCAACATTTTGAATCCGAGCATCCATTTTGGTCTCTCTCACACACACACACACACACACACACACACACACACACACACAGGCTCACTTTTGTTCTTTAGCTTAGTGCATTTAGAGTTAGATTTTATATTCCGTGTTTTGCTTTTAAATTCATCATTCTCAGTCAGTTGATTGGCTAGCTGAGTGGTGCTCCCGAGGAATTTCATTAATGAAAGTTATTATTTAGGATTATCTTTGATAATTCTGATGAGCAAAAATGTATTGATTGCACCTACACAGTTTGGTTCCCCTTTAACCGTTGTAATTCCCAACAACCCATTCTAGGGACAAATAGCGAGCATATCTTATACTGATTGGATTTTGGAAGTGCTAAAAATACTAAATCACTGGAATACCCCTTACGGAGTAACTGCGCACTAGAGCTTGTATGGAGGAAAAACACTGTTGCTCTGACTGGGTTGAAGTGTCACCCATGAAGACAGCTTGGTGTGGTCAGGGGTTCAACAGGTTGGGGCCGTTGTAACCACATCCATATTGAAGTGCAAAACTACATTACAGTTGCATAATGTAGGAAAAGTGCATGTTGTCATCTCTAGTTGGCAGCACAAGATTATTTGTCTGGGTGCACTTACTGTACTTTTTAATATTGAAACGCATTACCAACTTTAGCCACACTTCAATAATCCATTTTCCCAATCAACTTAACATGTTTTTGAATTGACAACTAATCATATTTATTATTTTCTGTCTTTTTCTTAGGGTTTAATTTTGTACAGTTTTATTGCTAGTGTGGCTGCCTGTCTCCCTGCTTGTGTGGCTGTGGTGACCTAATTTCTCCACACATTTTATTAAAGTTTCATCTTATCTAATCCAGTCTGCTCCTGTGAAAGGTACAACACAATAAAGATGTTTAATTTTAATTTTCCCAGCTAGTCTGACCGGCGGACTCATGTATGACACATACACACTCTGGTGAAAGCCACCAGCAAAAAACATCCACAGATGTTTTTTTAATTTCGGATTTGATCAGGCCCAGAGCAAGACACACACACACACACACACACACACACACACAAACACACACACAAAATCACACTTGCAACACAACAGAGTGAAAGAACACCTTCTGTAGTCATGAAAAATGTATAAAGCCACTAACCGTTCCCACTCCACATGCCTGTGTGTTTGTGTGTGTGTGTGTGTGTACATGTGTGTCATGCACTGAGCACAATTAGATCAAGCTAAGTTGAAACAGAGGGAAGCACTGAAGCGTGACAGTGTTTGTGTGTTTTTGTGTATGATGGAGGATTTCGAGAAATCCCATTGCTCTGTTCTTAATAAGAGTGACAACACCTTTCTCTCTGACAATTTTAAGCTGCTGGCAGAACCAAAAATTTAGGTTCAAGGTCTGAAAGGTAATACTGGTGGTCGACAACAACCAAAATACAAAACAACACATATATAAATATAGAAAATGGATGACAGGACGACCAATTGTGCTGTGCCAGATGAGTTTTTTTACTTTGTTAGTGTAGTGTTCTACTGGCCTTGCCCATTGTGATTCCTGTCCTGATGCTGATCGGAGTGACAGTTCTGCTCATTTGACTCCTCATACCAGATGACCACAAAAGACAATTAGCAAGCATGTTTGATAACAATAGGGACGCCCCGCTTAAGGTCAGGAGTATTGGAGGGCAATTAAACCGAGGCATGCTGAATCTCACACAGCAGGAGTGCAATGAGGATCCATAATTACCTTGCCTAACTCGTTACAGGTGTAAAGATAGGCTATGGTGCCAAGCACACAATCGCACATTCTTAGCAGCCTCCTATTGATTCATTTTAACTGCTTTTATATAACTGCATCATGCTCCTCTGAGATATTTAGATTTTTGGGTGAGAACTAGGGTAGTCAGTCTTCATATGTGAAACACCATGTCATGTACTTTGCACACCATTTCGACAGAAAAGAAAGACTGCTTTGATTGTAGAGCCCCATTCACCAACAACCTAAACATTCATTATGGTTAGAATTAGGGTTAGTTTCAGGTCAGGGTTAATGTAAAATAATGTAACGAGATTTCACAAATAAGCAAGCCAAAATTTGGTAAGGATCTACTTTCTTTCTTATTTAAAAATGTAGTGAAATATAAAACCGCTATAAAATCATGTGTATATATACAAACACACTCTTGAGTGTAATTCTTATAAGTTTAAGAAATACGGCATCTGATCTTAACCTGTTATGCTGTGAAGTTTAGTCAGCAAATTCAAAATTTGTAACATTATTATTGTATTCTTGTAGGATTGTATTCTAGCAAAAATGCCCTAGGAGTTTGCATTTCATTTTAGCATTTCTCTCTCAAGTGGACAATGTAACATAAAGAGATGGATTTCCTTTTTTTTTTTTTTTTTTTTTTTTTTTTTTTAGCACACCTGCACTGCAACACACACAGAAACACACACAGATCTGATCCTACAATGGCCTAGTTTAAACCCTCATACACAAACCCCAATACAAATTCAAAGGCTTACTGTCTCTCCCTCTTTTTCGTGAACACATACTTAATATTCTTGTTGCCCTCTCTCTCTCTCCTCTCTCTCACTTTCTTGCCTTCTGCCTTTCAATCTCTCCTTCTGTCTGTCTCTTTTACGCACGCACGCACGCATACACACACACACACACAGGTTTTCCCTGTCTTTCAGCTTAAGCAGAGATTGTCATGGAGTCATGCAAAGTTTCAACTGAAGAACGTCAACCAAGCACGTCAGATTAACACAAGGCTGGCTCCACTAGATAGAGCACGCACACACACAGACAAATGGACGTTCTCAAAGACGCACACACTTTGATTTGCTAAGACCCTGACTGACTGACACATCAGACATGAGTGGATGGCAGAGAGAGAGAGAGAGAGGAAGAGAGAGAGAGAGAGAGGAAGGAGGGATAAACAACTGGGAGAGTTCAGAGAGTGAAAATCAGACTAAAAAGCAGTAATTTAAGAGAAAAAGAAACTTAACTGGGACCACAATTACTCTAATTACGTAACATACAGGGCTTAATTCTACTCTGGCAGAAAACCTCAATTGGGAATACATGCATGTAAATGGCAGTGAGTGATGAGTGCCTTTTGTGTGGTTGCTGAATTTACCAAAATGCCATAATGCAAAATTTTGCAAATTCATACTGGTCCTTTCCCCCTGGTTTTCTGAGCTTCAGCTGATGTAGAAACACAACCTTGCAGCTCTGCAGGATTTGAGCAGAAGAAACAATGTCATTCTTTCTTATTCCATTAAAAAAATTGAAAACGTGTGTGCAAAGATCAGAGTTGGCTACTGGCAGTAATGTAGACTTTAACTTACACTTTGTACACTGACAGCAAAGACCAGCAGACTAAAATAGAATGTAAGCGAGTGTTGTTTACATCAAGGCAGTTGAATTCGTGGCTTTGTGTAAACTAATCAAATAATTTCCAAAAACAAGCCCGTCTCACGGCCGGAGTATAATGAGTGCTTTCTAAAATAAAAAGACCACATTTCACATAAACCCCTCTGTTTAAAACAGCCTGACTTCTCATTTGCAAACAAGGGTCAGTCCTACTCCAGTCCAGAGCGCGGTAATAATACACGCTGTGAAAGAACTTATGAACTTTAGCAGTAACAACAATTCCAGTTTATCTAGCTAACAACAAACACAAAACACAAAAACATGGATGAATCGCATAGTGACCTACGAGCCAGACAAATTGTGTAATTTGAACACTTACGGATGTATAAAACAGAAAACTGTTTGTGCAGGCCAGCAGATGGTTGTGTTTATTATACACACTGAAGTGTGTTTAAATGTCCCCAAATTAGTGCTGTAATAATTAATTGATGGAAAATACTACACATAACATGCTTAGCATGAAGTGTTCTGTAGAGTACAGCTTCACTTTGCACTGATCTTTGTTATACACAATACTTGACCTCTCTCACCCTCCCACTCTGTCTTTTTCTCTCTGAATATTAAAAAGCTTATGTGGCCATTAATATTAACACTCTCCATGCATATATAATAACATTTAGTCATCATAGATTCAGCACTTCCTCTGAAGGGATCGCGTGACTTGATGAACAGTGAAAGTATTTTTTACTCGGATGTTGCCATGTTGTGAAGCAAATGCTTCTACATTGATAGTTTCATTAGCATCTTTAGTGAGACGATGGCGATCATTAACTGCATCCAAACTCTTTACTTTTGTCACTCTCCTTCTCGCTGTCCCTCAGACTCGCTCTCCACCTGCCCTGCTTTTCACAGAGTTGTGTAGTTAAATAATTGAAGTGGCGGGTACGTTGAGTCTGGGTGAAAATAGAGCCGACGTCTGCAGTGGAGCACTTGATAGCTGACCTCTTCAACCTTCCAGAGTCAAGTCTGGATAAATCCTCTGCACTGCTCTGCTACACTGACGCTACCACATAGTCATTAATATTGCTACCAGCCATTTATTTCATAGCAGGTTGCCTGGTATTCATCGGAGTTGGAGACAATGACATGTTGAATGTGTTCTCTTTTCATAGTGGGCACTTGTCATGTTGGGAGATAAAATTTCAACATTTTTTGCAAGCTAATTTTCCAACTCTACCCTTACTCTCACAGTTTCCTTTCTTTTCCATCTTTCTTTCTCCTTGTCTCTCCCAAACAGTCTGTTTCACACACTGAAGAGAAATGCAGTCGAACAAGTGAAGCACTGTTACAATCAAGTGTACAGACAAGAGCCAACAATAGCAGTGGAGTGGAAAGCAGAGAAGAGCAGAGCTCTACTTTGCCTCTGCAGGCTGGTCTGTCTGGACATTTAACCACTCCACACACACTCATACATATATGTGCTTCATAGCTACTGTTATTTAAAATTGTACACACATGAAGAGCTAAGGGGAAGAAAAAACGAAATTCGTACTGTATACATAGACTTCACTACGGTGACTGAAATCACACATGCCTGTTTATTTATGTCAGCTGACCTTTATGATATTGCTTATGAAGGAAACTATGTTAAATGTAGAGCCAACACCTCTAAGAAATACTCAAACAGTTGTCAACCTAAGGAGTTGGGATATTCTAATATCATATTTTTCTCCAATTGTTTTTTTGTCACGTATAACAAATTTTATGAAAAAACCAGACAACGGAATACAATTTACACACACACACACACACACACACACACACTCCTGTGTTGCAGGGGCAGAGCTTCATTCTGCAGGCTATGGGCCTAAAAGTTAGAGAATCAAAGATCTAACTAAGATCTAACTCTCTGGCGCTGATTTCACCTGTTGAAGCTGCGACACACTTTAACCCCCTGGTGTTTGAATTTATTTTACTTCTTTTTAAGTTTAAACTCAGTTATAAAGCAATAATAGCTAAAGCTTTGCTTACTGGCTTAAATTGTATTTTGGCCTCAGTGGCTCCGGTGGCAAAACTCTTTTAGATAGACATCTCTGGTTTGCTGCCTGCCTGGAATTGGATTTGTTGCATGAGCAGGCAGAAAACAACCAAGCGACTGTTGGCAATCTGCTGGTTTGGTTACCACATGCACAGATGCAGACACACACACACACACACACACACACGCACGCACACACACACACACACAGCGAGCAGAATAATCCCTGACTTATTTCAGTTCTCACAGTGAAAGCTGTCAACACAGGCCACAACTCTACAACCTAACCAGTGGGAGAGTGTTAGTGCATTGTGTATGTGCGTGTGTGTGGTTGTGTTTGTGAGTCTGTTGTGGTCAGTGATTTTGTTGCACTCCAGTTGTGGAGGGAATCTGACTGCTGATATGCTCATTGCAGCCCAGGGCAAAACAAGTGACTGTGTGTGTCCGTGTGCTTGAATCATTGGTGGTGAGAGAAAGCGACATTTGGGTAGGCAGGAAGTGACCTGTTTCTCAGATGGGAAGCAACACAAATGGTGACCACACACACACGCACGCACGCACGCACTATGGGTTCTGGGTTCTTGTCTCACAACTTGTGTCATACTGAGCCCATGCTTGGGTGAACGACAGCATAATGTCAAAAAAAAAAAATGGCAGAGAGACAGACTGAGAAGAAGAGAAAGATTGAGAAAAAGTAAGTATAATGTTACGGTTTAAAAGGATGTTTGCAGACCAGCTTGGCCTTTCTTTGGTCGCAGGCACATGTCCATGAAAAGGGTACATCAGGTACTGTATGGAAAAAAATATTGTACTTACATACAGTGTTTACTTTTTCTTAATATGTGTATCAGATAAGGTCACTGTTGCAAAACATCTGTTTTTTATTGGATAAATTAAAAGTACTCATTTGCCATTGGTCCCTGTCAGTTTTTTTAGTGTTATATATGATGCTTCTGGATTCTGCTGTAGATGTTTATGGTTTATGGTGCCGCTGTCCTCTGAGAACCACGTATCTCTAAATACCTTTCATGAGCTCAGAAAAACAATCCTGTTTTCATCTTGGTGACAATGCATTTTACAGCTAATCCAACGGGGGGTGGATTTATTAGTTTATTTATCTTAGAAAGTAGGATAATTCTCTCAACCCATTAAGTAACACTTAATCCTTTAGTTTATCAGAAACATTCACATTAAAAATAAACGAATTTGGAGTTACATGGTTTTCACTATACAGGAAGGGTGTGAAACAGTAAGGGAGTAAAGAGTATAATATTTGCCTCTGAGATATAGTGGAGTAGAAGTATAAAGTAACATAAAATGGAAACCTCGAATGTGTACTTAAATAAAGTACTTGAGTAAATGTACCTAGTTTCATTTCACCACTGTCGTTTGGTATTGTTTAAATAAACAAACCTGCGATGAATTCTGTGCAATAAAAACTATTTGTCTTTGTTTGACATCTTGTGACCCCTTCAAATTTATCTGGTGACACATGGGGTCTCGACTCCCAGGTTGGGAAGCACTGATTTAGAGGACCTACAAACGATTGTGTTCTATGAACCAAATTTCTCTGTGTTATGTGTGACCACAAGCTGATAAAAACTGTTGGTCACACAGACTAGAAGCCAATTATCAGCAGGGAGCTGTGTGCAGCCTTTTGTAAGAGGCGTGTACAGGATCGTAATTGCGGAACACATGTAGACTGTTGAAAAACCTTGCAGGGGCCCTTTTAAGGATGTGTACGTGCATGTGTGCTTGTGAGGGACTAAAACAAAAAAATATTTTGAAAAAATTGGTAATAACACTGACTGAAAAGGTTTTTTTCCAGGACAGCGTAACTTGTCACAGACAACGCTTGAAATTAGCGCTGGTGTAGGTTTTCAAAACTTCTACGTAATCTACACAGGAGGCGTAGTGCGAGCAGCATGTTAGCAGAGCAGCTTCAGTGCTCCATTTCTGTCCACACAGGATGCGTTCAAGCACAGTATTGAGTGTAGGTCACCCGTGTTTTAACAGCACACATAGCCCAACACGCAATCAGTGAATTTGGACACGAAAAACAGAAGAAAATAGACTTGAAATGTAGAAATACACTTTAGGATTGTAGACAGCTGGACTGATTAAAATAGCAGCATATCTGTTCTGTCAGACGCGTGTGAGATGTATAACCTAAAAACATGGCTGAAGCGTTCTCTGTGTAGGCACGTCGTTAATGTGAACAAGAATGAGGAGGTCAAAAGAATTCATCCACGTCCTCGTTGAGCCATCTGTCACCTTTAGGTGGTTTTGATGGATCCTATTGGTGCTGTCAGTACTGTCTTCTGGACTGTCTGCTTTACGAAACAGCTTTGGATTGAAATGAAGGAGACAGTGAGAGAGTGAAGGAGAAATACTTAAGCGTGTCTTTGCCTAACGCTACCTTGTGTGTGTGTGCGTGTGTTTTGATCAATGAGCAAGGCGTCCATGCAGTCAGCCTTGTTAATGTGTCTGACTGGGAATGACCCTTAAGGCGTGAGGAAGGACAGATGCATTAGGGAGACAGAGAGAGTGAGAGAGGAGAAAGAGAGCGCTAGAGGAGAGAGAGAGAAAGCAGTTTTTTTTTCTTCAGGGGGGCTTCATCCTTCCAGAAGAGCTTTTCTTAGACTTTAAACTAAAACAGCTGTGCCAACTGGCCTGTACTGGGCCCTAAACAGCCATTTTCATGTTGTAAAACAATTCGCCAACTATACAGACAATTAAGACTGCTCATCAAACACCAACTCTTGATTTTACTGGACAATAATACATAATTGTGACTTTAATCAGTCACATTCAGCTTTCTACTAAACAGAAGGATGATAGAGGTCTGGAACTATTTCTGGTCTGAAGTGTTCCAGTTTTAACTTCTAAAATGTGTTTTCAAACACTGAGTACACTCTGACAGAGTGCCATCAGAGATCCTGTTCATTTATTCAGAGCGTCACACCCCCACACCGCCTTATGTGCATTCTGGCCAAGGAGAAGATGCAGCAGAGAGTTCAAATTTCACCGTAGTGAATTCTATTACAGTAATCAGATAAACTTGCTTGCAGCTCTCTTGCCACCCTGCAATGGTGAAAACACTTCGCCTTTAGGCAGTGGTGGGAGGGAATGTCAACTTTAAACATGTAACTGATAGTAAGTTATTAACTGACAGCTCGACATTTTGGGGAAGATATTCATTTGCTTTTTGCTGAGTTAGATGACAAGATACCAGTCTCATATCTGTATGATAAATATGACAGTAAAGCCAAGTGAGGTTAGCTTAGCATTAAGACTGGAAACAAGGGGAAACCGCTAGCCTGCCTCTGTCCAAAGGTAAAAGAAATTTGCCTATCAGCACCTCTAAAGCTCACTGTTTAATAATATCTTGTGTATTTCAGCCGTAAATTGGGGTTTTACTGGGTGTTATGCACAGGACTATTTCTTGGCCTGGAGTAGGTATATATATATATATATTTATATATGTGTGTGTGTGTGTGTGTGTGTGTGTGTGAGAGAGGCACACTGTCATACAGCATGGAAAAATGTCTAACCTTAAATTATTCAGGAGAATTTTGCAGAGCGTCCCAGTTTCATAGGTTAAATGACGATAATGCTAATGGTTTTATAAGAACGTGCACAGAGATTTGGCGCTGGA
The DNA here is from genome assembly GCA_011952105.1 of Coreoperca whiteheadi. Classification (NCBI taxonomy): domain Eukaryota; kingdom Metazoa; phylum Chordata; class Actinopteri; order Centrarchiformes; family Sinipercidae; genus Coreoperca; species Coreoperca whiteheadi. The sequence goes on from CM022485.1 coordinate 20,315,476, forward strand.
GATGCTTATGCTACTTATATAGGTTGAGCCAAAAATCCAGAAATTGCTCAATGTCCAACTCTGTCTGGAGCTGGCTGCGTTTGCCAAATCCATCTGTGTTATGGCTCCAGCTCTGATTGGTAAATGACAGGACACAGTGAGAGCTGGATGTGACTCCTGGCCGACTGGTTGGCTGGGTGTCCAAAGCTGCTCTAAAAGGGATTGTTCAAATGTAACAAGGGGATGATGGCTGAGGAAGCATTGTTTTGCTCTTTTTTTTCTTCTTTTTCTGAGAAGAGAAGCATACGGTCTATAATCTGTGTTAATGCCATGATCCAGGATTTATTTGGTAATTTAACAGAAAAGCTTATGTAAATATTAGACTTTTTTAAATGTATTGATTCAGCACAGCTTCATCACACGTCTGATTGTTTTCTTCTTGATACAGTCAAGAAGACAATTTGAAAAAGCTAGTTTTTTTTAATAAATACATCAAAGGGGGTGATTATATACAGAGAAATAAACCGGGTGGGAGTTATTCAATCCTCCAACCCATTCGTGTCTTTCTCTTAGGTGCATACCACCTGTTACACTGAAAAGTAGCACAAGATGAGGATAGTCCTAAACTGATCTCCATGAGGTGTTGAAAATGACACATTTTTGAAAGGAAAGTTAAATATGGCACATCATCAATCCATTAAATGCCACTATCAGAGCCACTGTCAAAATGCCAAAGTAAACTTTTGTTACAATATCAGGCTGTCATAATGTGCTGTAACACGAATGCCAGGTTTTAAAATTACATTGACAAGGTTAAGGCAACTTCTCAAAATTCATCTGTCCCAAATATCAGCTGCAGTGTAGAGAACAGCCCACTGGCAGTGACAGAGATAAAATAGCTTTCACTGTTAAACAGCAGAACTTGCTGACATTGAAAGGGCAACCTCCGAGTGGTACAAAACATTTCCAAAAATCACCCGTAATGGTGAGAATGTTGACAACAGCACACTTAGATGATTTGACAGCAGAGCTTCAGTTATCCTCCACATTAGGACTACCTGCACTGACAGGGTTAGGGCAACTTCTTAGCAATGCAAAAATTATCCATCTTCCATCTATTTTTTTTTTTTTTTTTTTTACTCAACTAATTTCAAACATACATTGTCTCACTTCAAAAGCCAACATGTCTTATCCAAACAGATACTGGTGGTTCAGGGCAGTAACAGCTGCATGAGGCTACTTACTTTCTCTCACTGTCAACTGGTTCACCACTTTGGTCCAAACTAAAATATCTAAAGAACTATTGAGTTGATTGCCAAATTTGATACAGATGTTTATGGTGCCCACGGTATGAATCCTAATTATTCTAGTGATAATCTGGCTTTTCCTCTAGTGCCACTATGAGGTTGACATTTGTGATTTTGAGTGAAATGTCTCAATAGCTATTGGATAGATTGCCATATAATTTTGTACAGATATTCATGTTCCCCTCAGGATGAATTCTAATCCCTTTGGTGGTCCCATAACTTTTCATCCAGCGCAATCATCAAGTTAAAAATGTAATTTCATATCAAATACTTTGTTTTATGGCTAAATACCTGCAAAACTAATGACATTCCCATCAGCCTCAGTTGTACATTGTTTTGAGTGCTTATTAGAAAAGGTTAACATGCTAACACTAAATTAAGATGGTGAGCATGGTAAACACCATACCTTCTAAACATCATCATGTGAGCATGTTAGCATCCTGACTTTAACATTTAGTTCAAAGCATCACTGTGTCTCCGTACAGCCTCACAGAGCCCCTAGCCCTTAGTGTAGTTTTGATGCGTGTTGTAAATTGACAGTATTGAAACTGTCACTGCCTATTGAACTGCACGTGCAGTGGGACAACCTTGCTGCATTTACTTGTCCCACATATCCCTATTTCTGTCATTAAATACAAACAAAGGAAAATATTGATGTATTTTCCACCTATACACAAAGTTATAGACAACTGTATTTTGGGAGAGGAGAGGAAGGGAGTGATTGCATTAAGCCTGTGCAAAGAGATCAACAGTACTAGAAAATGATTTGAAGTCTAAGGAGTGTGTGTGTACATGCATTGTATATGCCTTACTAGCTGTCTGCTTTATTGATTATATATAAATATTCCAGGTTAGTTTTGGTTGTTCTTTTAACTAGGCTCTAGTGTTTTGGCCCTGAAGCCTTCAGTCTGTGACAGCAACGGTGACACAAATATGTTCACCAACACGAGCACATTTTTGAAATGACGATACTGTATGATGTTAAAATGTAAATATTCTGTAATTAGTGAATCTAGCAATTCCAGCACACAAAATACTTCACAATTACATAAAACGCAATGTGGTTTTACTGAAGAGGAGACACACCACATCTGTTCTTACTCTCTACCTACCTACTCACCAACTTACCTTGCCTCCTACCTTTGTACTGAACGTGCACTTCATGAGCTGAGTCATGATTTGTGAAAGTAAATAGCCCATGGACTGACAGCATTAAGACAGACTGGTAATAAAGCAAGCCAGTTATCTTCACACCATAAGAGCTCCTTGTGAAAAAAAAGATGGAGGAGAGTGAAAGAAAGAAAGAGTGGGACGGAGAAAGAGATAGAGCTATAGAAGGATCGCGAGCTGCTTCTGAAAGATATGACAAAGGTAAAAGAAAGAGCTAAAAGGCTGCAGGCAGACATAAATGGACTTTGTTTGCTCTATATCGCTCTTCTTACTCTCATTACCTCTCATGCACAATAATGCGACTATTATAAATCAGATGAGTGCAATTAAGCCAATTTCATGGCTCTATAAAGTAAAACCTCCTGCTACAACCCAGACTATATGTGACATCTTTTTATTGCAGGAATGACAAGGAAATACAATCATCCCTGACAGAGCCACATGAGCTTCACAAACAAGTACAGATAACACATGAAAAATGTGATCATGATTATGATTAGTCTTTGAGCTGTGATTACAGTATAAGTGTCCTGATTGGTGTCCGTTCGGCTGTGATCTCATGGAATACTTTCTTCTTTTTTCAAAGGGCACAAGGTTGCCTTGCGGCTCCAGAAGTACAGGCCAGCTTACCTGAAGTAAAGAAATTGATAATATTGTTGGGGGGAAAACAGAAAGAAAAGCGCAAACAACTAAAACATGTACAGTAGAGCATCATTAAATATTCTTTGTCTAGAATGTGAAGTGCATGGTTTGAAGGAGATGTGGATTTGCTATGACCAAACAATTTAAAAAACACCTTAGAAAGCAAGAAGGCGTTAAAGAGTGTCAGTGAAAGCCTTGATTAAAAGTTACATGCATAAACCACTGTGATGATACTGTGATTAAGACAAAAATGAAAGTAAAGCTGGCCCATGTGTAAATGCCATGCAGTGATTATGCTGCGCAGTTCTGCTCTTCTTTGGAGTAAACATAATCACGGTAAGATATCACTGCTGTCAGCTGAAACCCATGTATCTCTAAAATGTCAACTTTTGTGCACTAAGAAAAACACCCATGTTTTAAGCTGGATGACAGTGCAAAAGGTTTTTAGAGGGTTTTATACACCTGAGGGTCTGAAACTTTGTCTGAACTTATTGAGAACTTAATCATCAAAACTCAAGTTACAAGAGTTTAATCCAACATATGCGAAATACTTTGCATGCATTCCTTGAGACCAGTCAGACTTTACAGTCATGATGCGCTTGTTTAGTTCATGTACATTACATTGCATATCGCATTATTTGGTGTCAGTAGGGCCCTTGTCTGTTCTTTGCTCCCACTCCTTATTTTTTCTCCTCTCTCTCTCTCTATCTCCATAAAAACGTTAACAACTTGTGGCGGGTAGTTAAGGTGAGACAACATGATGTCTTGAGTCTGTATGTGCGTGTGTCTGCAGCTTGTCTGCAGTGTATATGTCTCAGTGTGCATGACAGTGAGTCCACCCCAGGGAGAGGTATGTGTCTCTGAATGTGTGTTTGCGCGCGCGTGCGTGCGTGCGTGCGTGCGTTCTATTTTTAGGCACATCTCAAACAGAATGCATCTTGGGAGAAGGTACGAGTTCAGCCAAGCGAGCATGATTCTTAGAGTCAGTTCTCGCTCTTTTCTCTTTTTCGTCTTCCTTTCCTCTCCTTTACCATCATCTCTCTTTTGCTTTCTCATTCATCTTCTCATCCCATCTTCTTCCTCTTCTTCCTGGTCTTCACTCTCATCTTCTGTTGTTCCAAAACTGTAACACTTCTGAATACTTCCATCTACTGACAAATTGTTTGTAAAACAATTACCCAATTTATTATTAAGTACTTTGTAGTAATGTCATCAAAACAACTGATAAACAACTACTAGAACAAGGTACCACTAACTAAATTCAAGTATACATGTATATTTAGACTTTGGAATTAATATGAAAATGATTTGAAAAGCCTACTAGCATTTATTCTCTCTTTGGTATTCTGTGGCTGCTCTCCATCTTTCACTGCAACCCCTCCTCTCCTCTCTTCTTTCTCTCTCGGCCAGAGAAGTGCTTGGTATTCTAGGGATTGTCTGCTCTTCTTTCGTCTCCAGTCTACTCTCCTGCTCTTCTCTTTTTCCTCACTCCTCTTCTCTACACTCTCTTCACCTCTCTTCTCTTGCTTCTTGATGTAGTTTCTTTGTTTCTCACTTATGATCCCCGCTTCCACATATTTACATCGTCTCTTCTCCTGTCCTCATTTCTCTTTAAAAACATTTTCATTTTTCCCCCCTAGTGTTTCTGTCAGTGACTAGGCATTGGTCTCTGGTTGGTATTCAATGATGCAGGCCACGCATGCACATCACATTAAGCTTCCATTGCCATAACCAGCTATGAGGTCATCAAGGTCTGGACCTTCCTAATGATTTCCTTTTAAAAAAAATCTATTTTTTTTTATATTAAAAAATTTAAATCAATCAAAAAAAAAAAAAACTCTCTGCTAAAACTAAGTGTCTGCAACTACTTAGTTGTATGGCGTGTTGTGAAAAAAAAGGTTAGCATCTTCTCACCAGCAGAGAGTGACAAGTTACAGACATGTAATGATTTGTGCATGCACAGTCCTGTCATTCTATTCACTCTGTGGGTGAGGGGGCCGTAACCTACATACACTTACTACAAGATCATTCAACACTGTTTGAATACAGGTTGCACTTTCAAAGCACACATGACTGGCCTTACCAATATGGTATTGGCAATATGGATGATAAAACTCCTCTTAGATAATTTAAGAACAATATAGAATGGCAATAACAAGTCGGGTGCTCTGGTTCTATAGCCTACCATTCGAAGCAAGTTTGGTCAGTGCCATGAATGACGGGCCTGGCTAGTAACTACGACTTATACCACAGGAACAGAAGGAACAACTGCGTTCAAGATCTGAGCTCACAAACCGTTAACCTACATGCTTTCAAACGTGCACAAAATCAATTAGGAGTTTCTGCTCTGACATTTTCAGCGGGCAAAAATATTCATGGTGGGAAAAAGGCATTTATTTATTTATCAATAATGAGAAACACCTTATTATTGGGGGGTGGGGGGCTTGCCCCAGAACCCTGACTCCTGATCTCAGTTTTTCTAAAATCCTGGCTATGGGCCTGAAAAGTACATACATGGAAAATTATAAATCTCCTGCATCTAATTTTGTGCTCCATCTTTTCTAAGCACCATGAAATCAAACTACAGAACCACATTCAAATAAGCAAAGTTAGTGAGATGAACTCACCCCAACATACAGAATAACTTTATGTGACAGAGGCCAACAAGCCAGGTCTGAATTTTTAACCACAAGAGCCAAAAGGATTGATCTGATCTCCAAGTGAAGTGTTAAAAGTGGTTTCCTTTGGTTTGAGAGTTATTGAATTTGGGAGAGGTGCTGGAACTGTCCTCTCAATGATCTTTTCCAGTCGACACCACACAATATTACTAAAAGCTAGAGTGGAATTACGTAATTAAAATGTGACCAATGGTAAATACAATAAAACACACCAAGTATTGAAATTATCAATGATATTATATCTTTAAGGTGTATTGTTTTTAACTTTAGTATTTATGGTACTTTGTATATTTTAAAATGTTTGTATATATATATATATATATATATATATATATATATATGTTTTATTGTAAGTAGGGCCTATGCTGGGTTAAATTTTGTCCTGCCTTTCCTGTACCACGAGTTCACCAAGTTCCTAAAGGTGTGTTCAGACAGAAAGCAAAATTTATTTTTGCTTTGCATCATTTCTGTAAATGTGTTCGCTATTTACCTGAAACAGCCAATGTACACGGTACAAATGTTAGCTGTAAGCTAGCTAGCAACAAACGCACTGACTGTGCCTCTGTGTGTTTGTGTTTAGCTCCCAAACACACACAGACAGACTGAACTGAGAACTCACCAGAAACTCCAGTTCTTTTTACATATCATTTTGCGCTGCCCTGGGCGCATTCACATCTAACTGTGTCTTTTAATTGACTTTGTATGCAATCGCACCGCCCTCTAAAATTCGCTTCATGTTCTGTCTAGGTACACATTAACAAAGTTTGTTTTAATGGCAATGAAGTTATTTCTAACTCTAATGACGATCTCCGCTAGTGATGCTGTGGAGAAAAAAACGTCTTTAATTTCTATCTGTTGTACAATAAAAAACATTTTTTTAACAAACCAACAGGACTAACATTTAAAATAAACTTTTCCTCTTTGTATCTGTTACAGTATCTGCAGGATATATGGACGATGGAAATGGAAGATGGTTACTAAAATGGTTACTACCCTAGAATAAAATTGTATTCCTATGTGGTATGGATGAAGCTGCATTATAACTACATATATAGAAAGAGCCAAAAGCACAAAATCCTAACATCAGAGTACAACAAAAAGTACTAAAAAGTTTGGACAGATGTCCAGTTCAGCTTCAGGTGAGAGCTGCATTTAATTTTAATAAAATACGCAGACTTTGAAATGCCTCTCTGAACCAGAAACCTCTCTGAACTCCACTCAGAATTTCATTTGGCATTCAGGTGAACGTGCCATTTGGAATCTAATTTTAGTGTTCACACTTTCGCAGTTTCCTGTAAGGTTGGAATGACTTTGTAATTATTAAAACTGTAGTTATCACAGGCTGAAAATGATCACCACAGTTTTACCAGCATCGCCAGTGTTGCTCTTTCATCACCAGTTTAAAAAAAGCTGGAAATGGGGAAAAAAAAAAAAAAAAAAGGAACTCAACCAAAAATAAAATGTCTTCTTTACTTCTAGAGGAGAAAAGCAGTATTTGTTTTCTCCTCTTACCTCTTTGAGGACATGTAGCCAGAGCAAGTCTTTCCTTACATAATGGAACAATGTTGTTGTAAAATCATACTTTCTATTGCAATACAATAGGCGACAAATGGGGCTTAGAGGTGGAGCGGCTCGCACACTAATCGGAGGATTGGCGGTAAGATCCCTGGCTTCTCCTAGGCCCAATGTCTTTGGGCAAGATACTGAACCCCAAATTTCTTCCGAAGGCTGTGCCATTGGTGTGTGAGTGTGTGTGAATGATTAGTTTCTTTCTGATGAGCAGTTGGCACCTTCAGTGTATTGTATGTATGGTTGAATGTAGTGTAAAGCACTCTGAGTGGTCAGAAGATTAGAAAGGCGTTACTGCATGTGTTGCCATTATTTTGTCCATCCCATTTCTATCAACGAGGGCAGGCTAAATAACAATCTGCTTGTTTGCATTGCACATGCAAAAAATGTTTTTAGTTAACACGGGATCTAAATAATAATTCCTAATGACATTGAATGAGTATCTGGTGCTGAAAAAATAACAGATCTGAAAAGTAGCCAGGAAAGTAACTATGTTGAACAGGAAGTATAGTTCTCTTTCTCCCTGCTCCCTCTACTCTTTAAAACATACCAAAAACACACAGAGAGAACTAGACAGACTGAATGATATTACCAGTACTGCAATAATCTTCTATAATAATGGGAAAGTATCAGTATTATATTTGGTACTGGGAGTGAAAAAAGAATCTCTAGTGACTATCACTCATCTGTGACCCCCTATTAGGACTTGACTTGAGATTTTGAAAAACATAAGACAGGAAAAGAGTTGATTCGTCAAGAGATTTTTATAACTTGGAGATCCCCCAGGTTATAAAAATTTTATATACATATTCACTGAAACCATGTAACATGCCACAACCAGAATTTGATAATAATAATCTGCCTCTTTCCCTTGGATGGCACTGATGTGTTAAAGATTTAAGGCGTGAGACAGAGCCAGAGTTAGAAACTCAGCCAGTGAAAGCCAGAGAGCAACTGAAAGCATGACAGAGTCAGCGAGAGCATAGCTTAAATGACAGTAAGCGAGCACTTTCTGTCTCAAAGATTTTCACACAGATTTTATAAGCTCTGCTTATCATCGGAGAGAGAAATACAGAGGATAAAATGGGGACACACAGACATGAAAATGCTACAGGAATCTTTTATCTTTGCCCCCCCATTTCCCATTGGGTTATTAAAGTGCAATTGAACTGCTTTGAATTGTAACTGGTGGGACATAAAAGATAAGGGACCTGGGGGGTCCCATGTCCCATTATCAGATAAAATTCATACTTTATAAAATCTCAAAATGTTAACATTTCTGAAGTTCACTGAATATAGCATTAACCTCTGAGGTCAGCAACGTGAAACAAATGAACAATGTGTGGCATGATAGACGGTCTATGATGGTCAGTGAGAAATTTTACATGTGATTCACATTTTGTGTGTCTAGTTGGTTTAACATATAAGCTACAGTATGTGTCTGTGTGACTTTGAAAACACTATTTAAGGTAGAATATTGAGCAGGAAAATCAATGCCTCTACAGCATCTGTAGACTCACATAATCTCATTCATGAATCATCAACTTAAGTGTGTAATGGTAGGCATGCCTTCCGACTGAGTGGGTAAAAGGGGAAGACAGCTCTGTCTGTCCTCAAGACAATGTGTAGCTTAGAGGTGTGTGGGTTAGTGGAGAGGAAAAAGAAGGTAAGCACACGGAGCAAAGCACAAGAAATCTCAAATTCCGTGGCAAGGCGAAATAGTCATCATTTTATCACACAGTGACCCAGCGGCTGACTTCTGTACAGTGGCCATGTTGCTGGATTTTGGTCTGATAAAATGCAGCTATTAGCTCCATAGTGGCTAAGACTAACACACAGTTCCGCCCGGTGAAATGGCCACGGTACAAAATGGAACTTCTAAGCGCAAAGAAAAACACACAGTAAAGAGAGATGGACTCTACATTGTCCGTCTTGAGTCCTTCTGCAGGTAAAGATTGTTAAACGGCGTATAACAATCGGGATCCAAAAAGTGTTTTAGCAAACACTTTACCGTCTTTAGCTTGTCCAGTGAGTTGAGACTCTTCCTAGGGTAATTAAAGTTCATGTGAAAAGCGTCTTCTTGAGGTAACGTGAGTTACTGTGGAGAAAGATGTGGGGCGTCTCCTGCAGCAATCGAGATCACAATGGAAAGACGAGAAATAGTGTGCGGCGGTCGGCTTTATAGATCCGGTGTCATCATAGCCGTGCGTCGAGATTTCATGCACCGTGTTGTGCATCTCGTCCGATAAGGGTCCGTTTTTTTGGATTCAACTGAGATCTCGCATTGACTTTAAGCAAGATTTCATCTCAATTTCACACCTCAGTGTGAAACAAGGCCTGGCGCCTTCTGCTGTCTGTTCTTTGTTCTCATTTAGGCTCAAGGTCTAGGCTTGCCCCTTGCAACTAGGCTGCAGTCTTTTTTTCCCCACACGTGGTGAGGCTAGGCTAAGCTAGGTGAGGCCCAACACTCTGCCACATAAGGCAAGCTTTTGTAGTCTTTATGAGAGCCAAAAATAAATCTAATAGCACCATCGAACTTTGGGAAAATATATTTTTTAAAGTTTTACAGTTAAAAACACAATTGCAAGGAAAGCGTTACTGCAACACATCACATGCAAAAACAGATGGTGTTTTTCTATGTGAGTGTATGTTCAGTTTTCTACAGATACACATTTCAGGGAGAAAAATTGTGGCTTTGACAATTGCTAGACATTGGCACTGAACCTAATATAGTCTTTTCCTGGAGCAGATTATGTATGGAGGATCACCACATAGGTTTTACTTGAAAACCATATAGGTTCCAAGTCTGAATAGCTGTCATAGTCAGACAAGGCTACGGTGTGAACGCTGATATACACAGTTTTGGCAGAATCTTCATTTTGCACACCTGACTCAATTCTGAATATGGTCCGATATCTTCAGCTGCCCATGAAGAGCTGTACATTAGCCAACAAAACATCACTGTGGATGTGAGAAACATTTCCCAGGTGTGAGTATGAATATTATAGCCCACCCTCTGCTCTTAGTCACTGTGCTGACAGTCCAGTTAGCCCCAAAGAGTCTGAGAATAGCACATAAAGGGTGCTGTGTTCAAACCACTTAGATGTCATATTGACTTTATTACATGGTGGCAAGTTAATTACACACTTACCACACTCTCACTACCAGTATGTGTGAGTGTGAGAGAGAGAATGTGTGTGTGTGTGTGTGTGTGTGTGTGTGTGTGTGTGTCTTGGGTCCGACAACACACTTTGATGACGGTGGTATCACCCTTGAACACTCCTCTGTTACACCACCATGGGCACACACACAGCAGGATAGTAGACATTGTTGCTTCGATCGATTTAGCTGACTACTGCTGGCGTCAGTAACAACAGCGTTATATGACACACTCCCACAGTGAAGAGCTTCCTATGGCGTTCCAGTCAATATGGGTTAATGGTGTAACGGACTGCTTCTCCCCTTTCCTCTATCAACGTCTCTCTCTCTCGCTTGTTCGCCGTTTTTATCTCTCCAGCACACACACACACACACACACACACACACACAAATATGTAGCAGCACCTGACTATCCAAGTTGACAAATCCACTTCCTTCCTTTAATGATTTGCTGTGTTTGCTCTAAGAAGCTTCCCTGCTGAATCCATTGGCTTTGACTAAACTAGCCAACCTATTATTCTCAATGAAGGGCACACAGATACTGATAGGAGCAGGGGATAACAGGTCAATAGCAAGCTAAAATAGGTAACAGAGAAATGCAGTAAATGTCAGTCATAATCATAATCATTGATATCCTGCTGGGGAAAAAAACCCAAGCTCTTCAGAAAAGTACGAAATTACATTTTCTATGTTTTATATATAATTTGTCTGTTGGTAGCAGAATCATTTCCACTTAAGATATGAAGGGATATTATAGTTACATTTTTACAAACCTAACCTGCATACAGTGAAAACCTGCAATTAGTTTCTAAGGTATATAGTCTTGTCTTTTTTGTATGTATGTGTTTGCATATGTGTTTTCAATTAGATGTGTGTGTGCAACTGTGCTCTACTTTAAGACATCCTATTATTCAGAATACATCAAAGCAATTTTCATAAACATCATATTATGTTTACACCAAGCCCATTAATTTAAGTCATCTCAACCATTTCCACTTCAAACAGATGATATTTTACATGTATATATAACCCATTTCATCAGTATACACGCAACCCATTTCCTCAACAAGCTAATCAAAAGGAAATCCAAATGAATTTATTTTCCTTTGGAATGACTGAGACTTATTTACCCTCTAACTTTCACTCAGATAAATGGAGTCTGTGTTGCTGTTGCTAAATCTACAAGCTCAGTAATTCTCTGACCTAATGAAAGCAGTTATTATTGTGAATCTATAACTGCTAAACACAGAACACATGCATTTTCCTACATCAGTAGCTACTAAAGTGTGTTCAGAAGAAAGAGAAATGTAGCTGATCATTACTGTTGATTAAACTATCCAGATGGATTCAAAATAATATAATGACAACTTTAGGAAACAATGAGTGGAAAAAAAATCCTCATGCAAGTCAACTGCTTTTAGCCACTGGTGCTTGTGAGCAGATGGTAAAAGGGTGTTTTAGATATTAAAAATACATTTCTCTTTATGGATACACAAAAACAGCTTGAGCACATTGGTTGATGGTCTCTGAACCTTGATAACTGAACCTTTATTTAGGAAGCTGGCCAACTGGATTTTACTTTGTAACCTAACAGGCTGGTAAGCTGTCATTCAAACACAGAAATTACATCAGCCAAGATTTGAGTACAAAAATAAAGTACAGCATGTGGTGAAAATTGGATTTAGAAATGCAACATGCTATGTGGGATGGAGCATGCAGTTAGAAATTAATTCAGGTTATGATTTAAGACAACAATTTAAACATTTCAGGGCAATTCGCACAGAAAGCCTTTTTGACATTTTTCATTCATCCATCTCACTGAACAGCTACTCTTCAATTTTCCCTAATGTAACAATCCACACAGATTCCTAACTAACGTGTTTTATGCTCTGAGACTATTACTATATACTATACCTGTATTTTTGCTAGCACACTTAGTGAAGGGTAATCTCCACAAGAAGTCCTTTCAATCCCCTGCTTTCTATACATTTGGAACTTATGAATGTATCTGTAATGAATGATGAGGCTTTCTGGTGTCACTATAGGCATATTTCACCCGTCCACTACATTGTTTGGGAAATGAAATCAATGAATAAAAACAATTCTGTTTAACTCCTGTATACTCCTCATTACTACTAACTGAAAAGTATCTGTGTTCGGTAAATTTCTGATGTTACTAGTGAAGACAGTTTGACCAGTTGCTGCCCTTTTAGCTCCTCAGGAGCCACTGCTGACAGGACTGCTGCTTGGTCAAACAAAGATTGGAGTCTGTGTTGATTGAACAGATGGATGCTTACACACCACGTCTTGCTTCTGATGGAAATTTCCAGAAAAGCATTGTCAAAATATGTAGAAATTAACCAACCAACCAGATAACCAGCCAACCAAATAACTAACTACCTAACAAACTTAATTAACAAAACTAAATCATTTGTTCATTGAATGAATAATTTAGTAAAATAAATAAATAATGAATAAATACAATTATGACATAATTGCTATCAGTGGCTTTATTGAGATTTTATCTATAATAAACTATTTTGTGGTTCATCATCACCATATCATCAAAAATCTATCTGAAACATTTGAAAATCACTCCTCCAAATACTTTGTCAGTCTGCTGACATCCCATAGTTTATATTCATATTATGTCACAACTCCCATCTACAGTAGTGCAATTTTATGCAATAGCTATTTGCAGCCCTCTGAGATTTAGTAAGGCGAAACTCTGTGAAATAAAGGCACCACTAAGAAAACTATCTGGCTAGAGGCATTGGAAAAAAACTCTAGATGAATAAATCTTTCTTATGTGTAACATCATGTCTAAGGACCCAAAATCCCAGAGCAGAAGGCCGCGATCTTTTTGCATCTCGTCCAATGGTTGGTGGCTACAGGGCTCTTGCCACAGTCTGTGGAAAAGCCTTGCATCAAGTCAGCAAGATTTGGAAGCTCCTAGAAGTGTTCCTAATGGATTCTACACCAGTCTACACAGCAGAGAGAGAGAGAGAGAGAGAGAGAGAGAGGGAGAGAGGGAGACAGAGAAAGAGAGAGAGGCACGGTGGAAATGCCAACACCAAAGGGGATGAACTTCCTGCAATTTTACAGATATACACACACATTCAGGCACGGGTACTCACACATTACATGTTGTAATTCAGTGTAAAAGTGGTAACCCTTAATAACCTATACAAGGTGACATGGTGAGTAACAAGAAATGAGAAAAAACAAAAATACCCGTGACCTGTAACACATGCACTGGAACATCGACAGTATACACACACACACAGGCCGGCCCTACTCTTTCAATTCGATTTCATTAAATTCAAAGGCTTTATTGGCATGCCATTTTGAAAAACAATTTTGAAACTAAGTACAAATTGATGGACAATACAATGGTGTATTTGGACAATACACAAATCAGTAATAAAGTATAAAAACAAATACACAAAAACAGTTTCTTCTCCCTCCTCTTCTGTATTCACAACGTCCTATCTTTATTCTCCCTCTATTGTTTTTTCAGAGTATGCATGTGTGTGCATAAGTTTGTGCTTGTGTGTGCATGAGCCTGTGTGTGTGCGTGCGTGCGCGCACACTTGTGTTTAATGTGCCATGTCCCTTTAAAGTTGTGTTTTTCACAGAAGTCCCTCAACAGGAGAGGAAACTCCGCAGCTAGCCTAGGGACTGAAAAATGTACACTCTGCCTCTTTCTCTCCAAGTGTGTGCGTGTATGTGTGTGTGGGTGTGGGCTGTTGAGACTTTGAAGATGATGTTTCTACTTTGTCTTAAAGTTAAAGGTGGTGCTGGGAGTCAATCTCTCTCTCTCTCTCACACACACACACACACAGCTCAACTGTTGTAGTGCATATTATACATGATTATCAACAATTTATGATTAATAGGCTAGTTAGAGTAGTTCTCTTATAGTCAAGATGTTAAATGAGAATTGTTAAAACAACTTTTTTCCTGGTTTTATGGTCATTTGTGAACTGGTCTTAAATAGCATTTAACCAATAAAAATACATTTGTTAATAAAATAACATGTACCAGTTTATCATTAGGTATACATCATAATTTTGTAGTTATATTGCATTACACATTTATAATCATTTTAAATTAAAGCAGATTTGTACGGTAGTTAAGTTTGAACCCTTAAGCCCAGTAACCACATATAAATTATGTCAATAATAAGCACCACAGCTGAAGAGCTCAGTTTGGTAAAAAAGGATTTGGAACCAGCAAGGACTCGTGTCTGTTTCATATAATTTTCCTTTGTTTCAGGGCAGGTCAGTCACTAATGTGAACATATCCACCGGGTTTCTTCTTACAGGTAGCAGCACTTAATAAATGCTCAAGGGAAGTGCTGGTAGTGCTTCTTGTTGTTAAACGACAATTGCTAACTCATTTAAGACAAGGCAGTTTTTTCTAAAAGTTTAAATATTTAGAATTTTTAGCATTTGGCACCATGACTGCTAAACACATGTTAAGCTCCCAGCTCCAGCAGGAATGTGCACCAAGGCATCTGATTGTGGAGAGAGGGCCCTCGTGGACATACAACCCAGGGATTAATCCATATTGTTTCCAACAAATCCATAACTATGGCTGCAGGTGTAACTCCTGATGAAGCAGCTGTAAGAGTTTATGCTCACTGATTCTTGAACACAGAGGCAACAAATCGAAATATTTTAAATTATTCTATGACTTTTTGTTTTTGCAGGGGAAACCGATGGAGATGATGGTGATGGAGATTGGAGAATTACATGTGACAAAAAAATCCATCCTCCAACAAAACACCTCTAATGTGCTGATGCCAACAAACTGGACATACAGACAGATACATAATCCCCTCCCTCCTTTTCAACACCCATCTCTCTCTTTAGGACCCCTTCTCTCTCTCTCTCTGTCTGTCTCTCTCTCGTTCTTTTTCAGGGGAAATTAATTGATGATTATCTTTGTTTGCAAACTTACTTCTTTTTTTTTTTTTTTAAATCAGCAAGGCCTTGCTTTCCAACACTTATAGCTTCTATTATATAGCTATTTGTCCCACCCTCCCTCTCTCTTTCTCACCATCCATCGCTCTCTCAGGCGACTGGGGTCTTATCAGTTAGCTATGTGTTCAGACTTATAGTTCAATTTGGTTTCCTTTAATAAAAGGATAGAACAGAGAAAGGATTTGTTAACAGAGCTGGCTATGTTAACAGAGAGGGGCTGACAGACAGACAGGTTAAGGACAAAAAAAAGACAGGGCCGAATAGATTCTTTGTTAGTGTGAATTCGTTTCAATGAACAGAAGCAGAGAAAGAGCGGGGAGGGGAGAGGATGACGAGGAAGAGAAAAAAGGTGTAGGAGAGAAACAGAGAAGGTAGCAGATGAGGGAAAGAAGATGTTGTGATTGTCTAATTCTTTTAAATGATAATAATATTTTCTTCATTGTTATTTGGCTAAAATCAGCTCACGTTCCATAGGGAAATGTGATTGCAGCATGAAGACATATCGACGACAGGGAGAAGAACCATTAAAGACAGTCACAGCAAAACAACAACAGCAAGCTAAGAGGTTTTGGGATATGGGTATGGTTTTAAATGATATAAACAAAATCAGAGAATGTGTCCTTAAGGAAAAATCATCATCAGAAACAATAATAAAAACATTAAAAGATCAGAAATGTGTATTTAGTAATTTAAAAAAAGAGAGAACAAAGCTATGAACAGATTTTTTTGAAGGTAAATTCAAAGTTTACATGCATTGAGGGGAAGTGTCAATTTAGTGATTTGGATTTGGATTTAGTTACTGTCATCACTGTCATCTTCTTGTCAAGGGTGATAAAAATGTACTATGAGATTGGACTCACTGGAATTCAAGTTCCTGACCCCGTAATCTACTCAAGTATTTTTATGATCAGTTCTTATATTATATAAGATATGTGCAGGGTCTCCTGATTTACATAGAACAACAGAGAAAGAGGTTAAAGGATAAATAAAAGAGCAGAAAGGCTGATATGTGCAGTAAAACCTTCCCTTTGCTGAACATCAAATAGTCAACTCAGGATTCTCACATCGTAGTCGGTCCCACTATTCTCCTAGGTTGGATGAAAACAAACTTTTGCCTGTCTAACTCTACAGAATATAACTAGCCAAACTAGAATTGAATCGTGGATCTGCTTTGGATTCAGCCTAACTGATTACAGTCACAGAGGTGCTTCTCACATTGCTTAGAGTCACATTCAGTCACTCTTTGGACTGAACAACTTGAGAAGACAGCTGAGAAGTGTTTTTTGTTTCACAGGTTAGTATTAGTGGTCTTGAGTTAACAGGAATATCTGAGTGTCATCTTTAAAATGTGGTTAAAGTTGAGTGTCAGTAGAACTCCGTAAAATCTCTCTGAAATCATATCTCAATTTGAGATGCGCAACTGATTAATATCTAATCTCTCAATGTGTTATATTACACATGCAATTACCTTTTCAATGCACAGCGACTTTGTCTTGGTAAATTGCATTACATCTGCCAAAGGATATGGTTTGACATAATTGTTTCTCATTGGAGAGATACAATCCTTTGAACAATGGAATTCGATCAACTTAGCCTCAAAATTGCATTTTGCACATGTAACAGGCCCATAGCATTAAAGGTCACAGTTTATCTTCCCTGTGATACCCTGCTGTGAGACTACCCACTAACTGCATCTATATTGAATCAAATCGGCAATATATATGTATTTTTATTTACTATTATAGCTGGAACTTGCACATACCAGGACTTATCACATGACTGATGACTCATCTCATATACACAAAACAACAAAACATTTAATAGATGCCATGCCTTGTTTTGATGTATGAATGTCATTTTCTTTACACCCACACAAGCATTCACACCCACAAATACACATACATTGTCATTTTACACACACAAACTCACAGACATGAATCAATTTGTGTAGTCTAAGACGTCAATGAAAAACAAAGCAACATAGAAAAAAAAGACATTAGCAGAAAGACCTGTCAGTTATTCTCACACACACACACACACACACACACAATCACTCCTGAGGCAACAAACACACTTAAGGTTCCCAGCAGATATGAAAAGGAACAATGGAAAGAAAAATAAAGACAAAGTACTTCCTAGAAAAAGGTTTAATGGCTGTCAGTTTTGCTTTCAACATACACAAACACACAAATGACACACATCTAGAAATACATATACACACAATGCCATACAGTATAAACAGACAGAGTAAGATAAAGGTGAAACACACACACACACACACACACACAGGGGAGTAAGTGTGTATATCTGGTCTCTTGAGTTTGACTTTGATATTTAGAGTTCATGATTCATAGATGAACTGTTATACAAGCGTAATGGAGCACTCTGTGTGTGTGTGTGTTTGTATTTTGTGTGTGCGTGTGTGTGTGTGTGTGCATCTTCAAAAGGTCAGACTAACCATTTGTGTTGCATCCCAACAGCCACACAGACATGGAAAAGTCTTGCATACACATTCATAACACACACAAAAGTCACAAAGCAAAACAGCCAGGAGGTCAACACAACAAGCACTGATATGAACATGGACCTTTCAATGTAGAAATAAGAACACACAACACTTAAATACATGACTATAGAGTATGTATACATGTAGTGTGTATACGTTACACTAGTGCCAACCAATAGAGGGATGACCAAGACAACAGCTCTGGGCTGCGAGCCAAGAGTTACCCACACAGAACTATTAACATGAACAGTTATTCTCATAAATCAGAAGTAGGGCACAGCCATATAGTTTCACCCTGAGTCCAGGAAATTAAATCCCGCATGTACTGCCCTGTATATCAACGCTTGTTCAACTAATTCTGATCAAAACAAGAGCCTGCCCCTTGTTTCTCTGATTTCTCTCCTGATTTTCCCTTAAAGCTCAATGTTATTCAAACTAACAGAGTTCCAAGAAATTTGCAGGTACAATTTGTCATCACTATTGCCTCAGAAATTGTCTGTGCATCATGACCAGCATTCATACATCAATATGCACAGTCACACATTGTCCTACCTTCATATACAGCTTTGAAGCCTTGAGCACTGACGGCAAAGTCTGTGGTAAACCACAAGGCCAATATAGATCCACTGCTGACTATAGGGGAGGGCAGCATGAATCCTGACAACCTGAAAAACAGGAAGAAATGTTAAATACAAATACATTTCTGAAACACAGCAAGACAGTTTACTGTTGACTCCTGAAAGGAAACAACAAGGCAACATCAAATCTGAAAACGTATGGGACATGTAAAAAAACAATTGTGTTCAGTGTTGATCTTGTTGATGTTGTGGTTAAGACCCCCATGCCTGAAGACATAATGATCCCTGCTGGCCTGAGATCAGGTCCCTCCAATATCTTCTCTTTTCAGTTTTCCAGACTCTGTGCTGCTCTTAGGTTTCCTGCTTTCTTCTTCATTGAAGACAATGAGAGTGAAGGGATTTTCCCACTCTAAAAATAAATTATATGAATTTGAAGATCCACTATTCATGATAACCAACCATGTCGTGAGCGTAGACACTCTGAACAAAAACAGAAGAAAAAAAATACATACTGGACTTTAATAATTTACACTAGAACAGTCCAACTAATATGACAGGAAAAGATAGGGGTGGTTTGACTCTGATACAGCATGGTGAGCTCTTGATTACACTGGAGGATGTGCTGAAAGAGCCCTTTTAGACGTAATTGAGAGGTAACGATTTGAGGAGAATAGGGAGGATTCTGTAGGAACAAATAACACAAAACCGAAAGAGCTGAAATTGAAAGCGATGACTAGTGTATTGACTTGCATAAATAACGATGCCAAAATAATGTAGATGAAAACTGTTTATGTAATGAAGAAAAAGGCATACGATGGAGTAACTGACACACTGTTATGACTAGAAATTCTGGCATGGAATCAAATAATTTCAAGGTTAAGCCATGGTGAGCTAAATAACTGAACTTGCTGCACTTCTGATACAATCATACAAAGATACAGCTTAAGTTAGCTCCACAAAGAGTCAATGTCATACAGTGTATCCAAAACTAAATCTTATGTTCCTGCTGCAAACAGTACAAACTTTGCAGTAGCAAAAATAAAAACCAAACCCCAACTTTAACAGGGTGTACTGTATTTCAAATGGATAACAACAGACCGACACAACAACGAGAGTCGAGTGCATTTCACACCGCTAAGGATGAGCACTGTTTCCTGCTCTGTTTGTGATTTTCATGGACAGCATCTCTAGGTGCAGCCAAAACAGTGGAGTCTAGTTTGATGACCTCAGGACTGCATGGGTGTGCATTTAGAGATCATGGAGTTCTGTTTGTTGTATCAGACCATGACCTTCAGGACACACTGGGCTGGTTTGCAGCCAAGGGTAAATGGTTAAGATGAGGATAAACACCTCCAAGCCTTTTGCCCCAGATGATGCACTTCAAGTATCTGGGAGTCTTGGTGAGTTCTGAGTTGGGTTAGAGGCTGAGCTGAATGAAAACACACAGACACAATCCTATACGCATGTGGGATGCGCCGTTTGCCAGTTACCTTACAGCTAACGTCTATACAGATGGTAAATTGGCTGTTTGTGGCAAATAAACATGGAGACAAGGCGAAAATTAGCTTTCCTGTCTGTCTAAACACACCTTGAATCGTTCCATTAGGGCTCAATATCCTATATGAAAAGCTAAATCTTCTGTTAGGCAGCAGCAAATGGTTTTACAAAATAAAAATACTTGCTTGTGGAAAACTACAACAATGTTAAAATGGATATTTTGTGTGCAAGTTGGACTCTGCTAAAGTTGTGCCCGGTCACCTGTTGTGCTTGTGGTTTCATGGGCAGCATTTCTCGGCCCAGCCAAAAGAGAAGGACTCCAGGGCTACCTTGCTTTTCCTGCTGCCACTGCGAAACCAGAGCCGGACAAGCAGCAGCAAAAGTACAAATGAACAGATAAAAACATTTATTATAATAGTAATGTTTAAATTTAACTGACTTATTTAGCTGTTCTGACTTATCTAATTTTTTGCATTCTTAAATTGCTTCTTCTTTTTTTTCCCCCTGTTATTGTTTTGATGTATGGTATGAATAATTTCATATTTATTTGTTTTGCAGTTCAAGCAAAGCAGGAAATTAATAAGCATTAACTGACACCATTTAACTTTTGAGTGTCCATGAAAGCGAGCAAACTGATGCGCAGAGTTAAGTAGGTCTTGATATATCCAAATCAGAACAACAATTAGAGGACAAGTTTGGACAGAATAAATTGACTATGGTTCACTACGGTCAAACATATGCAACAAAAGGGGAGGAGAGAAAAGACCAAAGTGAATGAGTAGAGGAACAAATAAAGGCAAAAGAAAGAGACATTAAAACAGAATTCATATGCTAACATACTCAAAGCAGTGACAACAATGAGTTTGGTTTCTGTATATTTGGCAGGATCTTTATAAAATTTTATACATTTTTCATCACTTGAAAAGGTTTTGGGATTATTTTCCTATCTTTATTCAAGAGCGTGTGCTTTTAATTTGAGAGCATGACTTATTGATTTCAATTCAGATTTCGTAATGCTTTCCCTCAAAACCCTGCCCTAGCACTCAAATAGTCCCTGCTTGCACTTAGATTTGCTCTGCTTCTGCTTAAGCTGTGTGCTTGCACTCAGATATATTGTTGCTTGCGCAGATTTCCTGCTCTCCAGCTTCAGCCCTTCTCCTCGCGCTCAGGCTGCTTCTGTGCGCTCAGGAAATGTCTGCCCTCAGATTTCACCTCTGCTCTCTGATTTTTTTCTGAAATAACCTTGTCAAAATCCCCCAGCCAATAGAATGGGAGGTGTAGTGTTGACCAAAATGATCCTTGCCTCACTGCGGTGCGTATGGGCGGTTACTCTTTAACAGGGTTCTTCCACACCCGCCTCCATGTCTTTTCTATATATATATATATATATATATATATATATATATATATACTTACTTTGCTTTCTTCACAACTTTTGGAATAAAAAAGGCAGTTATTAAAAATACCAGCTTTGTATACTGTGCTAGGCTTTAATCAGACTAGTTTTTTAATGCACTTATGGTTTTTGTTACCTTGTGTTGTTATATTGCTTCCATTGTGTTCCTCATATGTAAGTCGCCTTGGATAAAAGCGTCTGCTAAATGACTAAATGTAAATGTAAATGTACCAGTGCCCATACTTTTTACTATAATAGCTAAATATTGTATAGGGAGTATGAAGTTGACGTCATGCTGTCTTGCATGCCAGATGACATGTTGTGAGGATCCCACTGCCGTTTTGCTCTTTACGTCTCTTTGTCACACAATGTTAGTTAGGATTTTTTGCCCAAACTCTCTAAACATACACTATGTTTAACAGTATATTTGTCTTTACTAGAACATTTGTGAGAAGTGACGTGCAGTGAAGTAGAAATGATTTGCTGTGAGGAGATACAGAGGTATCGGGTTAGCATGTGCATGTAGCACAAAATGTCGCTAATGTAAACACTTACAGTAATTACTGGGATGTGGGGGTGGAAAGTAGGATATGAAACAATGGATGATGTGAAAGGTGGATGGACAAAAAAGACCATAAGAGAGTAAGCAATTTAACTACCAAGCAACACAGAGGACAGTGGCAACAGAGAACGATGAAAAATGATTAATTTTAATTATCTGGCCTCAAAGCAAGGACACAAAGGACAGACAAGAACAGATGAAGGGAGCACACGAAAAGCGACAAACAGAAAGAGAGATGGAGGGAAGAGAGGCGACAGAGGAAATGAAGGAAGGACAGAACAGAGAGGGGCGCGAGGTGTGTGGTGAGACGAGACAAGAGGAGAAAAGAGAAGCTAAAAAGAGGAGAAAGATTTTGCTTCTTATACTTGTAAATTAGATTTTTACTTTACTCTACCTCAATTTTTTTTGTCCAATTGTATTGCATGAGCCAGTAATAAACATTTGGGTTATTTGGGTTTTAAGATGTTTTTTGAGTCAGGTCCCTGTGGCTAGGCTAATTAAATGTTGTGTGCTGGTTATACCAATATAGGGTAGGGCATGGTAATAGTTTTGCAATTTCTGTTAGTAAACTTAAGAAACACCAATTAAAACCTGATTATCATTATTCTTTATAACTGCATTTTAGTAGAAGAATTGTCAAGTTGTATTGATTTGAACTGCTTGTACTTGTCTAGTTGCTTAATATCTTTACAGTAAAAATGATAAACCCTCCTATCCTGTTTATATTACCCATCCATCCATCTTCTTCCGCTTATCATTATTATTATTGACTAATGGTTAATTTTAGAGAAAAACACTAATTATTGTATTAGCTGTACACATATTTACAAATGATTGATGGCATAGAATGGCTATAAAAACTTACAATCAATACACACTGTGTTTGAAAACCCCTTGTACATACTCAACCGTGAGGTTTAAATTCAGTCAGCCAAATGTCTGGCCCCTCTTCAAGCGTGATGAAATAGCCAATATTTGCAATATATTTCATTATATTTTTATCTGAAATCCCTAAAATGTATGTCCCCCAATTGCAGGTTACTTGACCTAGGCAGGACACTAGCTAACCCCCTCTTCTCAACCTTTCATATTTAGCCTTTTCCCTACAACATAACATTATTCAGCATTATTCTACTTTGCTCAAGATTAGATAGCTTGTTATGTTTCTGTGTAATGTATTGTCAAAACAGTGTAAATTTGTTAGTTAGTAATTCATTTGATTCGTATTTTCAACTAACTGAAACAACTAATTGTTATCCTGTGTAATTACAGTTCTTCTGTTTATTTAACTAATACACTCAGTTGCCAGTTTATTAGGTACACCTAGCTAAAACTAATGCAGAAAGGTGCTTTGGTTGTTTAGCCTACTCTAAAAAAAACCCCAATGCAATACAATTCAACTGCACCACAAACTGCAGCCTCATCATAAAGTTTCAACAAAAACTGAAGATTCTAACTTTCATGAAGAGAGGATTTACTGCAGGACTGTTGTTTTAGACTGTATTACTTTTAGCTAGGTGTACCTAATAAACTGGCAACTGAATAACTGTAAATATGTTGTGTTCATGGATGTCAGAGCACCAGAAAGCCTCTGTTTTCCGCTGACATCCCATTGGTTATACAAATAATACTGGTTATTTGGAGATGGTCAGAAAATAAAAAGTGACTGATGTGTATTGCTGGTGCACTAATACTTGCCAATACAGGTAATGCTAGCTGAAGTTACTGGAAACTTCCTGCAATTTATGTTTTTTTAATCCAAAATGATGCCAACTAAACAAAACAGCAATGTGCTATGGTCAGGATAAGAGGAAATGTTCTGCTGCCACAAGGTGTTGTGAGTTTTCTTTCTCTGTCAGGTGTGTGTGCTGCATTTTCAGTGCACCTTCTATTTTTCTCAACCAGAAAAAGAATTGCCTGGTAACAGGCTATAATAAATCGCCTCGGCGGCCCACAGGGGACAGCAGTTGCATTCTCACATGAATATTTCACCACTCAAAAAATAAAGTGTAAACAAAGTGAAATATGTATAACTAAATTATTGGGAGCAGGCTTTGCTCCATTATTGTTGGTCACACTGGTCAGAGATTTAGAGAGGCTGGCTGGTATGTATCGGACAACCATTGATCAAAGAGATACTGGCTGGATTATGGACCAACAATGGCTGCTACGGAAAACTGCAGAGGTAAAACTGTTTGTGAAGGGCTTATAACAAGTTCTGGTATTCGTCTAAATTAATATTTATCCTGAACCAGTTTTTTAATGAATGATGTATTAATTTGAAAAAACGTAACGTTACAATATTCCATACATACACAAATTAAAGGTCATAAATCAAATAAGCAGTGCAAAATCTACACCTTAAACTAAACGCATAGCATAAACCCAAACACAAGTGTTATCATCCCATTTCTCTGTCTCTGGGAAATAAATGGTTTTGTGATTTGTGTCTCAAATGGAGGATTGACCAGGAGACAGACGAGAATTAATTCACGTGCACACACACACACACACACAACATTGTCAGTCAGTCAGTCAGGTAATGAGCAGTAATCTTCTAGCTGTCACTGTACTGATGGACCGACATGATTCTATATCCCTACCTAGCTCTGTTTCTCTCTCTTTCTGTCACTCCTCCATCTTTCCCTGCTCTCTTTCCATCCTGCTCCCCCTCCCAATCAGGCCAGCACACTGGTCCTACGGCTGTTTGACATTTATACAACAATAGGTGAGCTGGGTTAAGACTATGTGACCGTTTATCCAGTCGGTCAACTGTCCAACCAGTCAACCAGGTTATGTAATCAGACACTGATTACCACTCAGTGATTCCAGCCAGTCAGTCTTTACAGTCAACTGACCAACCAGCCAGCTTGCCTGTGTGCCGTTCTGTTGCTTCGTCCATCTGTCTGACTGCCCATCTGTATCTGCCTGTTTAACAGTCTCTCTCTCGCTCTGCCTGCCAGTCTATCAGACTGTTGGCATGTCTGATGTTGGCAGACTATTATAATGCTAGGATTACTGTTTAGATTGGATGCGGTAAAAAGGCATGTCATGGTATTGGAAAATATCATCAGCATTCTTTTCATCACCATCACATTCTTCCACCACTCTTCAACGGATTAGACTGGGAAAAAGCTTGGTGTTAGTGTTTTGGCAGCATTTAAAATTGGTACCAAATGATAAGGGAGCCCAGCACATCTCGTTAAAACTGTGTGTAAGATTCCCTTGAACAAAGTGAAAGCCAGAGATGGGAATACTTCAAAATTGACATTCCCTT
This sequence comes from Coreoperca whiteheadi, assembly GCA_011952105.1. NCBI lineage: Eukaryota > Metazoa > Chordata > Actinopteri > Centrarchiformes > Sinipercidae > Coreoperca > Coreoperca whiteheadi. The sequence continues at coordinate 20,340,784 of CM022485.1, forward strand.
CTTGGAATCAGTGACCCTCTAACCATTGAGAAGATATGTGTGTCATCGAGTTCAACAGCTCCAAATGCAGCTGAGGCCCAAATGTGACCACCCTGACTTGTCTAGTGTATTCAGGAAAACAGTAAAGTACAAAAGGCACAGTGTGGGGTGGAAAACCTGATAAAGAAAGGTATGGTAACATTTACTAGTTACATAACATAACATAATTCTTGATTTAATGAGTTGCCTTTGAGAAAAGGCTCAGTGATGTGCAGTTGACATCTTGTGGCATGATACAGTATGATAAAAAAGTGATGCATACTGTAAACGTATTTAGAGTAATATTCTCCCTTCAGTCCCATGACAACTGTGTTTTAAAATCAACCAGTGATACCGTTAAAGCCGGTAAACTTGAAAGAAAGAACCCATGACAGCACAAAGGTGGAAAAGAGGTAGAAAACAGATGGCAGCTTTTATTCAAATGAGTCAATGCAAAAAAAGTTGTTAGTATTTTGGTGGAAAATTGGTTCTTTTGCTAAGAATAGACATCAGTAGACACCACTCTTCTATCAGTGAAGTAACAGGCTGCGCTCACAAACAATGTTACTGTCCGTGTGCACAACATGTAGTACTGTGCGCTGGTTGATGCAACTGTGCCATTAAAAAAGAGCCCAGTTATCCAGCGATAGTCTTGTTACAACAGGATTCACAGACGGGATTGTGAAGATAAGTTGTCGTTTGTCGATTTAATTTTCAAATACACTGTTCATTCGCTTTACCAAACTCCTCGTCTAATAATTACCATAGAGGTATTAAAGCAATCCAATCTAATGTGTCCTTTCTTATCTGCAAATGTATACATCTAGATCAAAGCCTGATGACCTTTAGCATGTCCTTGCAGTCTTCTGGTAAATTTGGTCCACCAAGCAGAAAATTTCAATAACTCTAAATAAAGCTTTTAGAGTTGGTTCAGACAGCTTTTTGCAGCTCACTGTATTTCAGTGAGTCAACTCATGTGGAATAGATGATATGTGAATGTAGAATATGTATAACATCAATGTTTGTCATCTGGGCTCTGACTTTGTCGCTCCCCACAAGGAAGCAGCAAGGAGGGAGTGGGGAACGACAATACAAATTTCCCCTATAGGGCAATAGACGCAGAGCCTACGGGTGGATGCTGGTGAGTGCACTGACGTCTTAAACACCCGCCATGATTAAAAGAGAGAGATGAATATATGTTGCAGTGAGAGGAATATGTCATATGAGTGTAGCAGCGGACTCGAGTCGGCTGCCTGAACTAGCTCACCGGCTTTGTTTCATTTCAGCTGGATAAAGAGCATGGAAATAGTGGATTGTACCACTTTCAAACACATAAATGTATTACTTAGTAAATACACCTTTTTTTCCCCCTTACTCTCCACACTGCACACCAGAATAACAGTCCTCTCTATCAGGTTTAAAGCATCCCATTTGGCCTGTGAAATCCAACCTGCAAAAATACATGAAACATGCAGCATTAAAGGGCCTGCAGAGGCCTGCTGGTCTTCATGCTGGTGGTCTCATTTGTTTATGGTAAGTATACTACTGTCTCTAAATGAATGTGGTATTGAACTATTGAACTCTTCTCTTTAAGGATTTATGTAGATATTGACCAGTGCTGACTGAATATATATTTAAAAAAACCCTTTTTCTAAAAGGGTCTCATGCACGGTTTTCTAGTGATGGCTGTGACAACGTGAATCCATCACACCTCGACAAGGCCAAATTAAGAGTGATGTTGGCACCCCCGGGATTTTAACACCTGACAGGTAAAAATAATGCTTGTGAACGGGCAGTTGTCGGTTTAAATCCACTAGCCAGCAGGAGAAATCCTGACAGTGGAAGTAAAGAATAGACTTATTTAATGACCACGATAATGTGTGTGACCGACTTGACCGCCGACTGCTTTAGTGAAGCTTGAACAATAGACGGCTGTGATTGGAAGCTCATATAGGTGTAGAAAATGAGGGCTAAACAACGCGGAAAAATAGACCAGATTTCCACTGTCGTGTCAATGACTCCTCATAATTAAGGTATGGTGCTCCCAAAAGCTAAAAATTATATTATGGTCTGGTTTGTTGATGTTGTTTTTGTAACAGTCCACCTTCCACCAATGTTGTGACTGATAAAAATATGACTGAAAACCACTTTCAAATGATGGTTTAAAATGAGTTACGATTCACACTTTAATTTATTTGTAAATTTCCTTTTAATTTCCCCAGAAGATGGGTCAAACCTATGGTCCAGTCAACTGGGTTTTCTAGGTATTCCATTACTGTACCCTAAAAATCATTAAATCCAGTTACTCTGCCTGCTAAAAGTGCTACTATTGCGAAACTTAAATTTTACATATCATGGGCCCAGTAAAATCCATGACCCCTGGAGCTATGAAAACCATACGAAGTCCATTTAGCAAATGTAAAACAACATGGCCATCCACTGAAAAATAAGAAATGCTTTCTTCTTAGAAAAGATCACATTTTTGAGAGATGGCAGCAATTTATGTGTTTGGTTCCTCATATATCTACTGGCTCTGACATCTAGAAAAACTGCCTTTCTCACACAGACCAGAGACGATACCAATGTAAACTAAACAAATATTACTATTTTCCACGTTGTAGAACATTTGGCTTCTTCTTGCCAACACTAGATACACCTCACACTTGTACAGTAGATGTATGTCCCTGGCTTAAACTATTTGTTTCAACCTGTCATTCTGGGAGGGTAATCCATTTTTTCAATCTGTCTGGTGGAACACTAGTCTATCAGTGACACAACACAGCTCGGAGTAAATGGATAGACAACAAATGCTTGTTGTGGAGAAGACCGAGACAGAGAGAGACAAAGAGGAAGAAAAGGCAGTGAGCAGATGATGGAAGAAATCTTGAAAAGCAGTGAACATAATGAAAACAATAAGCAACCTAATTTTTCAGTGGGGAAGATTTTCGCTAACATATAAAAACAGCAAAAGAGAAATGGCAAAAAACAGGATGAGGACACGGACAATGTTGTTAAGTAAAGTAGGAGATTTGTTTTGAATTATAGGCTCAGTTGGCAGTGTTTCCTATACAAACTGTAGACAGTGTGTTGGGGAAAACAGTGGTGGTATAAATCTCTGGCAACAGGGCAGTGAATTTTTGGAAATAAGTGAAGCCAGACAGATACACAAGACACCCAGAGGTTCTTTTCTCTCTATGCACTGCTGAAGTAAAAAAATAAATAAATAAATAAATAAGAGAGAGAATGGCCTTAGGCATGATGGGCATTTTTCCTTTTATAGTTTCTTTCTGTGTTAACACTTAATACATATTACTGTAGCCATTTGAAATCCTTGTAACTCCAACATTAAACCCCACTGGATGATTTTTTTAAATGCATGGGGCCCAGACTAAATACAATGTAGTTTAAAGTTTAAAGCCAACAACGAGGGTATAAAAACAAAACAATGTGGCAAATGTCTTATTTTCCAACCACTCATTATGCGCGGCACTTTTAGAAGATATTACGTTGTATTTATGGATAATTAGTTGTCTGGCTTAATTGTAGACCCCTGGCTATGGAACAAGTTCACAGTCTTCCTAAGGATAGCTACTGTAGCCTTAAGCTAACTTTTTAACCACTCATTTAAAGACCGGCTTTAAAAGTATTATTGAGATGTTTAATGACGTTTCTTTTTTTGGAGACGAGAAGAGATGAGGAGAAGAGGAGAGTTTGGGAGACATTTTTGTTTTCACAGGTTTGAGCACATTTCATGGAGAGAAACGGAGAGACAGACACACAAACAGGAAGAGGAATTACAGTTATTTTGCCTCGGGAGTGTGTTACCCACTGAGATACATAAACTCACTCACACATACACAAACAAAGTGGGTAAAAACACAGGAAGTGAAAGGTACACACAGGATCACACAGATCTACGTGGCAGCACTGCTGCAGTGTTGTGAGGAGTTGAGTGCCTCGCTCAAGGGCACTTTGGCAGTGGGTGGCTTTTGATTTGTGCGATAAAAGGGTAAGAACCCAGCTGATTCCCTGGTGTCCTCGAGCAACACCCCGCTGAGCAATCCCCTTACACTTAAACCAGGAACCCCACCAACACTGACAGTGTCTGTCAAGCTGTCTGTGTACCAGAGTGGTTTTGTCTACTGAGGTCCGTGCGTTTTTGCAATTTGTCCATATGAAATCAATAAATAAAAAGAGAACCTGTACTCTCTTTACTCGAATTTACTTTAAGAAATAACACAAACAATCTCCAGTATGTCTACTTACATAAAACAATCACCAATTCCTAAGCAAAGCTTTTAAGAAGATGGAAATGGAGGATAATGACCTTTATTTTGAAGTGAGTTTCATTTAGCGCAACATATAAAAGGAAAATTAGGGCACATTATAAATGATTTAACCTGCATTATTATACTTCCATTAATCATAAGCTTTAAATGGTATTCAGAACACATGGTCAAAAATAAATGTGGATATTTTTCATCAAACTATATGCCTCAAAATCTTGAAAAAGGGTCCATAATTAGCATTTTATTTGGTGTTTGCTGTGCTGACACGGAGTTGAAGGTATATTTATCAAGACAGGAGCCTAAGAGCAGTATTTGCTTTGATTTTAACTTTCTTGTCAGAAATATAAAAGATGAACACCTTAGTATTTCTAATAGCGTTCAGTGATTTGCAGTATTCTTATTATACCAGGAAATTATTATATACGTCTGTTTCTCAATGACACATAGTTACAGTTTGGGTATAAATCACATTCCCATTAAATGAAATAAATGCCGCCTCGGTATCTTTATTTCCCCCTGACTTGCAATTTGCACCAATTATTACAATTATATTGCAAAAATAGCCTGCATTAAACATGCAAATTGCTTTGCAATTTTTGAGAAAAGTCAACATAATTTTAGGTCACAATAGGTACAAAAAAGCTCCACAAAATCCCAGAGGGACCAATTTGTCTGAGCTGTGGTAAGGAACAAGAGCAAGGCGGCAGGATATTGTGAGTAGGTAGCTGGCATCATGTTTTTCTAACTGTGATTCTGTCCCTAACATGGGTCACTGGTGCTTCAAGTGGGCCCTCACAAGATGATGTTTTATTGAATGGGGATCTCAGGTTGAAACAATGTGAAAGGGGGTCCCATGTGATAAAAGTGCTGATTTGCTTCTGGATGGTAAGATAAGGGAGCACATTTAGTCACCGGACCATAAACAGAGCAGCTCTGTTTCTAGTGAGGAATAGTTTTATATGAAGCCTTGCTGTTGACGAAGACATTTTGCCCAGTCACCACAACAGAAAAAAACATTTAACTTGGACTGAAAGTTGGTTTTGTCCTTTAACTGCAAAGCAACATATAGGTGCCTGGGTCAACGGAAAACACTGAACAATCCTTAAAACTGTGGAACTTCAACTAATCATGATCTGGAGGCATATAAAGTTCAAATGTGGCAACAGAGGTTTAACTGCACTTTAGAAAAGCCCATTCTGCCCAGCAGCAGCAAGGGTTTGTGGGTATCTAGACTGCTGGCTGTTAGCCAAGGCTCTGGGTCCTTCCGACTAAACTACTCTCTCACTCTCTCACACACACACAATTGTGTACTTGTTTGCTTTCAAGTCTATAGAGGCGTAATGCATGTCACACACTTACCACCTCCTGAACCTCATATTCCGTTGTGTTGCACTGTCACGATCAACTAGATTACATAACATCCATCTTTTAGTCAACAGTGTCTGATTTCTACCTCACACATACAAGTTTTTGATATGGTAAATGAAAAAAAACTAACAGTTATAATTAAGAAAAAGCTTCTTTTTTTAAAGGACAGGAAACTCACCACAGAAAGGTATCGGCTAGCCACCTGAGAGGGCACCCACCTGTCACACAAAGCGGCCACGTCCTTAATTATTCTTAAGCCTTAAAATAATTTAAACGGGTGAGTTAAAAAAAGATTGACTCGCTTTTGGAGCCAGCCTAAAGTGGCCATTTGAGGAATTGCAGTTTTTGGCACTTCCACGTTGGCTTCTTTTTTCAGCCCCGAGGGTTGTATTAAGAACATACAGTATTTTATTAGTGTGTCCCGGGGACCTTGGGATTTAAGTTGCTGACCATGTAATTGCAATGTCCCCGGTCCCCTCGCTCTCCCATCATTTCCTCTCAGCATTCTATTTAATAAAGGCCAAAACAAAACAAAAAAGTGGCCAAATGACATTAAGGGTCTCTCCAACGCTCACTCTATCCCGCAAACAAAAATCTCACAGAGTGTATATTCACAAATCAGTGGTGCACATTGCAGTGGTAGAAAACTAAAATGAAAACTGGCCCAAAGCCTGACATTGGCTCTTTTCCATCAGTAATGTGGGGCACTTGGAACAAAAACAAAAAAAAGCTAAAAGTTGTGAATGTGAGTTATGGATATGTGCCAAACACAGGGGCTCTTGGTAAATCTGCTTATCCATTTGAAAAAAAAAATAAACAAAGATAGAAAGATTGTGATTGAATAATCGGGATTATGGAGATGCATCTCCCATGGTGGTTCACACAAAAATTGCCAGAAACCGTCTAGTGCATTACCACTTAGGGGGTTTTCACACTTGGTTCCATTCTGCCCTCCAAACGAACTCGGTTATCAGCATTTTTTGTGCATATGTGAACACTCCAAAAGAACTCACATCCCTCTAAAAACGAACCGTACTCAGACCTCCTCGGGAGGGCTTCACTTCATGTCCACGTTGCGGTTCACTTAACCTGTGCATCGTGAACACAAAGCGCTCCAGGTTTGCTTCGCTCTTTTCTGTTGTGTTTTAGCCCTCTAGGCCGTAGATGGAAGGAGACGGAACCATGGCCGCTGGGAACGCTAGCAAGACCAGTGGACGAGGAATATTTTTGTCAGAGGAAGAAACTATTTCACTTCTCCAGATATTAAATGAAGAACACATCAAATGGCAACTGTCTGCAATGCATAGAAATCAACCCAATCAGCGCTGAAGTGGGCCAGAAAGAGTTCAAATGAACTGACAATGTAAATGCAAGGTGAGTTTGGCATCAGTGATGCTGTTAACCCGTAACACGGCGGCTACAACTTATTTTTATACAGACCATTGGCTACACACAGCTTCCATGCTGTTCCCTACAGTTTACTAACCCCGTTTTCCAGTGTGTTCGTGAATTCGAACGTGATACATCAGAAAAAAACAGAAATGGCAAACTAGTCTACTGGCAACGTGAAAGAAGTCAATCTATTTTAAGCGGGTCTACCCAAGTTTAAAAAAGCTGCATATATGTGCTAATGTTGGTGTAAAAAGGGTATAAGAGAAAAATTTAACTCACTATTTAATTCTATCAATACCTCTCAAAATTCCTTAAATGTAAGATGACTACGTGAAAACAGATAGTCCTCGCATTTACTTCAATTAATCAATGCGTTGACACTGTGTGAGATCTCCAGGAAACATTCATGCAGGGTTGTGCGACAAAAATGTTGACCCTGGCTCAATGATTGTGTTATCATCCAGCAAAGAAAAGCACATTTTTGTTCAATTTTCTTTGTAACGTGAACAGTATCGGCGTGATAACTTTTAGTAAAATCCTTTCTCAAAGTACTATATACCACTGTGCAGTGTTTTAGTGACTGATAAGCCTGGAGACCCATGAATCTGTTATCCCATATCCATTCTGCATTGAATTCAATTGTCTCACTGGTAACTGTAGCAGCACACCCCGCGACAACACAAACCTTTGAATTTTTTTGTAGATCTAAAAGTATAAAACGGTCTTTGTAAAGGATTTGCAACCTAAAAACGGAACTATTTTGGTTAACGAAACTGAAACACAATATTCTTCAACATATGGCCGTTTTTTTTTTTTTTTTTACCAAATACAGATAAATACAAGACAGTTAGATAAATGCATCAACAGACTGACCTTTTACATTTCATTTTTAATGCTCTCTTCTCTCTCTTTGTCTCCTTCAATCACTCTTCTATTCCTTTCTTTCTCTACCTCCATGTTCTGTCTACCGCTCTCATTGTGTAATACAGTACAGTCAGTGCTTAGAGGGGGACATCCATTGGTTATATATACACACACAAACAAACAAATGCCACACATAAAACACACATATAGCGATATATTGCTATACCCATCACACACACACACATATACTGCAAGGAGCTTCAACCTTGACTTTAAACACACAATACTACATCAAGTTCACACACTCAGTCTCACACAGACATTGGTCATAACTAGCCTTGACAGCCAAATAGATAAAACATACGCATAAACATCCATAAAGAAATATATGAAGTCACAAGTATGCACACACAATCACACAAAACTAGCCAAGCCAAACAGACACAGAGAGAGTGTGTAAACATAGGTATTGACATAAGGAAATGTTAACCCAGTAACACACACACACACAGATTGTAGAGTTTAATATACGGTGAGAAGCTGTGTTACCACGTCACATTAACTGAGAAGTGAGAAGACATATACGTGATGTAAACCATGACTCATTAGGTGAACAAACAATATATGGTTGTGTGTTGCTGCATGTGTTTATATGGTCTGTGTCTGTACGGATGTGCACTTCTACACTACCTATGTACATACATTTGTTCTTGTGTGTGTATGTTCTGTGTGTGTTTGCATTGTTTTCTGAGTGTGTGTGTCGTGTGTGTTTGACCACATTGAAAAGCGTATAATCCGGCGCTATGGGCAATATCAACAGAGAAAACCACTGGGCTAAAGTAGGGCAAGCTTTCCTTTAAAACACACACACACACAAACACACACATAGATAGCCGCACATCACCAATCCACTGTGGGGGAGAAAAGCATTATTTGACAAACCATTAAAACTGATTCTCTATGCTTCTGAGAGACAGTGAGAGAAAGAAGGGGAGAAAAGGAGAGAAGGAGCAGATTAGAGAGAGGAAGTGAGAATTAGGAGCCCCCCCTCCCTCCTCTTCCCTATCCTCTTCTACACTCTCCCCCCCATCTCATTCTCCCACCTCCTCTCTCTGTCAGGTTTTGTTTAGAAGCCCGTGACATGTGTCCTCTACATGCCTGTGTGTGCGTGTCAGTGCGGTAACTGAAAGATTTCTGACAAGGTGTGAACATTAAAAGCTTCTACAGTCACATACACCCAGAGGCCTGAGGGAAGGGCACCTTCACGAATACACATACTTTACATACATGCATTTACACTCAGATACACATTGAGGCACACACACACAGATGCATCAAAAGACCAAGTTATAGTGCAGCTCATCATCTAATCAAACAGATGCAAAGATGAACACAAACAGAGGAATCAGCACGTATTTAGTTGGAAAGAGACCATTTGAAGCTTCAATGAGCGCCTCACTTACTGTAAGTGGCATACTCTTATGTACTTTGACAGGGTTTTCTGCAGAGTTCAACACACTCTCAGTCTACATCATGTGTTCACTGACAAACTGTCTTTACAGCACTACCATGTTTCTTTTGTTTCCTTGTTTGATTTTTATTTTCGTTTGGTTTTTCAGTGCTCAAGGCGTGCTATACATTTTCACCTAAAAAAGTTCAACACTTCTTATCACATGGCAAGAGCAGAAGTGACAATTTTTACTTACGAGGTATCTGTTATGGATGATATTCTATATTTTTACTGTTGTCAACAAATCACATAAAATGGCCAAAATCAACAATGAATCGATCCTAAAAACGGGTGTTTGATTGATGCAAGCCTGATTGAGTCAATCAAACACCATCCTGCTGCTGTAAATACTCAATAACTCACCAAATCTGCCGCAGAAAATAGTTGAGGGATGTTTGTAAAAAATGTATTTTGCTGTTTAAGCTAAAAATTGGGCCTTTTAAAATAAAATTTTATATTTTTGAGCTTTTATTTAACATTTAAAGTAGGGGCAAATGGGCTTGGGGTTGAGTGCCACAGACAGGGTAGGGTTGTTTTGGTCTTTTCATGGAATTTGTTGACAGTAAGAAAAATATAGAATATTGCCAGCCTTATCCTGTGACTTGGTCTTATACACTTTAGGGTATAGTCTCTGTTATATTCTGTTCTATATATGACATATATGCCTTTTATATATATATATATATATGAGGTCTGTCATTTTCTATAAGGCACCATATCAATTTGTATATTTCTATTAAATAGTGGTTAAAATAATAACAATAATTATAATAATGATAATAATAATACACCCCAATCCAGTGGAAAACTTTGGTCTTCGCCACAGTGAAGTGACAGTTCAGGAGACAGTGACTTCTTCCTTCACTGTCTGGCCACACTATAGCTACAACTGCTACTGTTTATTTGTCTCCACGCCTGACCTTGTCGCAACATCTCTTCTACAGCTTCAGGAAATTGAACTGAAATTATTTAATTAGTAATCAGTAACAAAAAGGAAAAAAAAGAAGAAAATAACAACTGATAATAGCCTAACACGGGGGGGCATTTATAGCAATTACAGAAGAAAGCTCCGTTAATGTGTTCACATGCAATCCTGCAGACTACCATTAGTGATTAAATTGCAAAGTCATACATCCCTGCGTATCCTCCCTGCATGTGCAGTCAGCTGTAGTTTTTTTGTATTTAGCAATGTATTGTGCTGTGAAATAAAACATGCAGTTTCTTGCTGAAACTGGTGTGTAAAACATGACTGACTTGAAAGAATTCCCCCTCCTCCTCACCCTTACTCATCCTTGGTTGATTGATTGCCACCCTTCTGTTGCAGACGTAATCCATGACTGTGATTTTCAAACAAGAGAAAGAAGCTGGACAAACAAGATTCCTCTGTCTTGTGGGGCTTTACTTTTCCATTATTGAAGACTCTGAGTCCTAAAATCGTTAACATTTTAGGATATAAAGTCATCACTGTGTATTGTATTATTTTGTTTTCTTTAGCATGATTTGTCTTTGCAGCAGTGTTAAGCCGTGGCAGACAAAGGCTACTTTAAAGTTCCCCTCAACTCAAAACATGTTTTGTTTATTGTTACTTGTGTGACCTTCACTGTGCAGAATGATGAGCAGAGTTTGACACTAGAAGGCTGTTTCACATTCATCTGCTGAACGGGTGTGCTCTAGGGTTAGGAGATATGTTAAAATTTTCCAACAACCAGTGATAGCCAATAAATTTGCGAAGGTGTGTATTATCCTGGCTGTAAGCCAGTTTTTCCCCCAAAAACGTTGCCAGTTTGCATTGCAAATGAGTGAATGAGCCTGGCTTCCAAGCTACCGTTGGATGGGTTAATGTGTTGGCTCCCATCAGTTACCTGAACAAGTGAAATGCTTTATCATTTATCGTCCTATGATTGGAATGAAAACATGGAGAAAGAATGTGTTGACTTTTCAAAGCTGTTCCACAATGTGTCTAAATGTGCATCACGTGTTGCTGCTATAACGTTTATAGCCTGCAAGATTTATTTATATATATGGACAAGCACTTTAAACTATCCTAGAACCGTTTTCACTTCCTTGTCCTTCCTCCAGTCCTTACCAGAAAAAGCTTAATGGCAAGCCTCTAGTGGCCTCTAGTCAAACTGTTGTTTCTAAGATTACACAGCAATATACTTGGAAGATATTTGTGATGATATCTTAGCTCAAAGTCCAGGTAGGTATATTTATCGACTAACTGCTTCATCACTAGTGTAATTTAAACGGTAATGAATAAGTTTAGTTTAAAGAGAGGAAACATTTTGACTAAAAGTTGAGTAAAATGTAATTACTTTTTGTCGACTAAAACCCTTTGAGTTGTCATCACCTCACACTAGACTAAAACAATGAAGGATTAAAATGACTAAAATGTGACTAAAAATGATGAGCTTTTTCAAGACTTAATTTAAAATAGCTGCCAAAATTAACACTGGTCCAGTATGAAACTTACAGAAGTGTGACAAGCTCCAGAGCACATAAACTGAGAATGGGCTTTTCAGCGAAGTAGCAGACATCTCGTGTCTAGTGGTTAAACTTTTGAAAATAACAACATTTGCATATTTTAAAATTCTGGATTTTTCAATGAGAGAGAATAACAAGATGTAGTAGAGAGCAGAAGTAGAGTATTTTTATACTGTATGCCTTCTGGCAGGTGTTTTTGCACAAAAGCAAAGACAGAACAGGGCTGAAAACAGTTTTGAAAGGCCGCAATCTCAGGACCTGGAAAAGTAAATAATAGTAATTTGTATGTTATTGGGCTGTAAAAAAAAATTACTTATTGCCCTTTTAAAGTATTCAAAGTAAACCAGTGCTAAAAATGACAAAAGGCCGAACACACAAAAGACTGATAAAATGATGGATGATGAAAATGTGTTTCTCATGGCTTTGACAATGGCTGCAATGAGAAATTAGCTCTGCTTGGACTATAACAACAGTTCAACATTAGTCAGTGTTACTGTGATTCAAACGTTCAGGCCTTAAAAATGACTCAGACAGTTAGATCCTACGCACCAAGTGTCTAACATGTAACACTGAGAAAGGAAAACCAAGGAAGAAGCCCTGGCATAGAATCACACCTTTGAAAAGAAAATATTAACTTGAAGAAAGCAATTCAGCCACTATCTACCTACTTATCTACCTATCACTATTTCTGACACCCTTTTGTCTTTTTTTCTTTACCTCCTTTAGTGTGTGAATCTTTAATTTTGGCAGCAGAAGCCATCTGATTATGTCCAGATTTGATCACATTTTATCAGAAAAGCTATTGGGATACATTGGATAAAAATGTCTTTTCCAGTTTTCTCTGATCTCTGCACCTCTTAAATCTCAAATCATCTGCACTTGCTTCTCCTTCATTCAACTTCACTCATACTTGTTTCTCCTTAGTTTGTCTCGCCCCTTGTATCATCTCTCTTGCCCTCTTCTCCTCATGTTTGCTCTTTCTTTTCTTGTCTCACTCCTGTCATCAACACTACCCTGCCATTCTCCCTCTAAGTCGTCTCTGACATTCAGCTGCATTCTTGTTTTCTGTAGCACAGGCACATGTTGGGGCAGGCAGAGAGATAAAAAGATGGGGGGGGGGGGGGGGAGACAAATGAATTGGCTATCATCCAAAACAAGGGACAGGAAATGAAATATTCAGACACACATTTCTTGAGTTGAGTGAGAGGAGGAAAGTGATAGTTTGTGTCTATGCATTGAACAATTCTTATCCGGCAGATGTGACCACACTCTAAAACACACACACACGCACACACACACACACACACACACCCTTGTAGTTCTATCCTTGTGAAGGCCATCATTGACATAACGCATCCCCTAGCCCCTTACCCTAACCATCACAACTACATGCCTAACCATAACCTAACTCTAACCTAAACGGTAAAAACCAAGTCTTAACCAACAGCCCTTTGAAGTTGTGAGGACCAGCCAAAAATGTCCTCACCCTGTAGGTAAGAAATGTGTTCCAGTCCACACTATGTACTTTCTTTGCACTGACTACACTGCATTTCCTCAGCCTCAACTTTACATCTCGTCACAACAAGTGTCACCTTAACACTTGTCCTAAAATAATCTTTAACCTAAAACTAAAGCTGAATTTAGACATATCGGAACTACAGCTGCTATGGAAATACCACATGGGGACCACAAGAAACTACAATTTGCTTCTTGTTTTTTCTCCTGATGCTGGTACAGACTGTTGAGAGTGGAAACACATAACTTTGAAAAACAGGCTCAGATATATTCTCCTTTTCTACCGCAAACTTGCTCACCGCAACATCTGCTTTCTATAAACACAGCGACTTTCCGCAGATTGTCCCATATAGAGCGATGAAACGAGGTGAACCTTCCCATAGTCGCTTGTATCAAAGTAAAAAAAACTATGTAAATGCAGTTACTGAGTAGAATATAACTGAAATATGATACGACCCGATCGTGTTGTGGTGGAGCTATCATCAGGTGAAAACCTGACACTATAACTATAAATCTAAACCCTACATAAATCCGGCTTTACTTCAAAGTCTGACCCAGAACTATCCTTTAATAGTTTAAAATGATTTAATATGATGACACAAGAAATTAGCTTTGAGGCTTGAAATTAGTTTATTGGATAATTTCAATTGCTGGGTTTATCTGGAGAGATCGTCTACGGACTGCTACAACTTACAAGACAAGGGTTACTCCTGCCTGAGTTTTAAATTCACAAAATATTACAATGGACATATTTCAGTAGGAGCTGACACTGTTGTGTTTTTACTATAGTGACACTGAGCCATTTCCTCTTCATTATCTGATATTTCTACAGACAGAAAATCGGAACATAGCTGGTGAAAGTCATTTGTTGGGCCCCTCTGCAATAAGAGACTTGTAATACAGAAAAGGGAAAGTCAATTATATTTTAAGGGATCATTAAATGTGGTTTTCAAAATGTGATTAACTAGAAGTTATGTTCGCATGACTATTCATGAAGTGTCATATTTTGGGGAGAGGTTAGCTTGCAACATGTCTATATTCAATTTCATCTCTCGATCATCAAACTAACTTTGTCTAACTATCAAAACTAAATAATTTTTCAAGGACAGTTGTGTAATACACTTCTTCTCTTCGGATTACCTTCTTACAGTATAAATATACAAGGTAGCAAAAAGAAACCTACTCATCACATGACCCTCGCCTTGCAGGACGCAGCGGTACGGCAAGTCTCCTTGTATCTGGCATCCAGAACCAACATATTTCTCTTGTTTAGGAAACTGCCATACTTTTAAGTTTATCTAGTGAATTAATAAACTAGTTAATCACACATCAAAGGCAAACCCTAGGGAGGAGAAGTCAACCATATCTGGAAACTTTCCCTATCTGTTGGCACAAGGAAACATATTCAAAAATCAAGGAATACAAACAGCAGAAATGTGCCGAGGAGTTACCGACGACATTTGTACGACTGGATCTCAAGTCGCAAGTTGACTTGTTTTCAACATTTTTAGCCTTACCTCACCCACAAATACTAGCAAAAAAGGTAATGCAGATCTTAGGAGAAGAATATCGTTCAGTAAAATCTGTTTACTCCTGTCCTACTTTGAGGGCATTCTTGAAAAAGTCTTAGAGGATTTTTTTTACCAACACAGTTAGCTTATCCTAACCTCTTCTTGATTTTTCTGTCCTCATTCTCTTTCCATCACTATATTTGACATCTTCCTTCCATCAGCCATCTGTGAATTGGCGTCCCTCTACTGCCCTCACACACCTGCAGTACTGTCATACAGGAAGAGGTGGGGGTAAAAATATTATGAACAACTTCTCCATATTCATAAATTAGAAATCAGTATTCCCCTCAGACATTCTGAATCATTTTTCCTTGCGTGTGTGTGTGCATTTATGTGACATCTTTCCTTTTTTAAACCCTCAATGTTAGTCAGTGTTAAACACATGACATTGTTACTCTCCATCTCTTCTCTTCTGTCGTTGCTTCTGAATCCCTCAGTCTTTTTATTTTCCATTCTCCTGCTCTTTTCTCCATTTCCACTGCTCCGTTTTCCAAGGAGACTGGCCCACATTTCTTTGAAATTTAAATCGGATTGAAACTTAAACATTCGTTCTCTAAACTCCAAAGTCAGTTTCATGATATGAATTGTGACTAAAAGAGGCATGGAGAGAGGTCCATGACAAAAAGAGAAACACTTTTGAATCTTTTGAATTAGAAAAAGACAAAAAGCATGAGGGGAAACGGATTCCAGGTGTGTCTTTTTGTGACAAATAATTCTGACACTAATCTGTCACCTGTCACCCATCACAACTGATCTTCCGTTGCTATGGCAATCCTGTGGTCCTCTGTAGAAAAGAAAAAAAAACTCATTTTAAATTCAAAGTCAGGCCAGGTGCTGTGCTGCAATTGGCCACAGGGCTAAAAATATGCAAAGCATGCTGACTCATTGGCTGATATGAGACTTTTTGGGGGAACTGTATGCTTTTTCTACTTACCCAAACTCATGAATGCCTTTTCATGTCTCCGTGAGCAGTTTGAAGGTATGTCCACTGGTGAGATTAGTTAGCTCAATTCATGGAAGTCAAGATAAAGTCTTCTTGAAGGTAAATACACTCTCTCCAGCACTGAGGCTTTTCACAAACACAGGCAAAATCCTAACAGCTAGATTGGTATTTGCAGGGTGTTTCTGTGGCTGTTTGCACAGGTAAATGGGCAGTGAATGATACAGTATTTTATATGCAGTTATCATTGTGCTCTATATGGATGTACCCGATGAAAGTTTGCACGCAATAAGATCAGGAAAGTAATGACTGAAAACCTCACATATTAACAGAGAAAAAAAACACCTACTTCCACACCTACTCACAAACGCATGTGTGGACACATACTCTTACACACACCAGTAGCAACCACAGAATTGAATGTTCCAATTATCCACAATACTGGCAGCCCACATGAGCAAATGTGACATTTAAATACTCCCACCACACTGTCATCCCCAAACATTCAAAAATATGACAATATCTAATAATTAAACCTTTATTGAAAACAAAACATTTAAAGTCAGAAAACAGGGAACTTTGTTCACAATAGGGCTGAAACGATTCCGACTAACTCAATTACTAAAAATCATTGATGCTATATATTTGCATGTGTGTTTGGCACAGATGATTATTACTGTCGCACAACACGCTTAGCTGCGTGTGATCAGAGACGGTTCAGAGCGTCTTTGGTGTGATTTGACAGCGTGGATTACAAAAAGGAGGAAGAGAGAAAATAGCGAGGGGCGCAGAGAGGCGACAGGCCAGTAAAAGCAACCAAAAGTGTCCATGAAAACTCTGTACAGTGTGTCTGTTGTGAAACTGAACTAGCCCACGACGTTTATGCTTCAGCATGTTAGCAGAAAGCATCCAGTAAACAGAACCGACCTGACACAAGGTAAAGGCTAGTAAAGAATGTAGGAAACATTAACTATGGCTATATGTAATACCTAGTTACTTAAATCAATATGGTGGCTAGTTATGATGTCCCTAAGTTAACTAGGTTTTGCTCGAGAAAATAACCACAGAAAATAAAATGTTGATTTCAATTTGTGAAAGCCTGAGCTTCGTTCATGTTATTATTATGAAATTCACAGTTCCTGGCCATTCGTTTTTGCCTCCTACACATGCCACAAAGAAGAAAGTAAAGGTTTACTTTATGCGGGACCTGTAGTTAAGTTGAAACTTGTAGTTTTGGAAGTTAGTTAGCTATATCTTTTTAAAGCAAAAGTGTTTGTTTTGGCATTTCATGTTTTCTTTAAACCCAGAATGTAATATGGCACTTAAATGCACTAAATGGGTTTAGTTTTGACAGATAATATTACTGTATGCAATTTCAGCAATAAAAATGTAGATTTTTCTAAAAATAAATTCAATTAGTTGTTCATTACAAGAGACCTGTCTTGTTTTCTCTTTTGCATATTTACTATTGCTCTTTAATAAAGTAAAAGTATTTCTTATCCGATACTTGATGCAATAATCTGTAGAAATACTGGATTACTGAAATAATCCATAGCTGCAGCCCTAGTTCACAAATACTTGTTCTTGTTTGTGCACTCTGTTCAGGAAGTTAAAGCAAGATGATTTGTGAGCATCATGCCAGGTGGGTTAGATCTGGCTCAGGTGAAGAAAGACCTTCTGAGGTGCTTTGAATGGAATCCCTGAGGAGCACGATAAAAAACAAATGTTGAAGTTACTAATAATAGCCTGTGATGTTCGCGTTGCACACCTGTTACTAGTGCAAATTTAATCAGTTCTCATGACATATTACACATAATCACATAGGCCATTTTCATGGAAGACATTGTGACGTAGCACAATAGGAAAAGACCAGGTGTAAAAGAAAAACAATGATGGCTAAATTCCAAATAGCTGCCCGTGAATGCTGGCTAACTGGGACACGGAGCCATCGTTACTGTTATTAGTAACACCTGGGGTTTTCCTACTATAACAAGTCAAAATGTCTGCGGTGATTACTTTGCTAATTTGAGGGGAAAAATATCTTAATTCGAGCTCAAGCTTTTTCTGGAGCTTGCTTTCAAACGCCTATCACAGTCTGTTCCCAAGGTCAAGAGTGAACTTTCAAAACTTTCTTAAACTTTACTAAATGGCCAACAGTAAAAGTAATCAGTTACATCGCTTGTTACTTTACTTTCCATTACTCAGTCCTGCTCTGTTGAAAGTGCCTTTCATCTGGTTTCAAATCCACCACGCCATAACGTCACGTCTTCCAGAATTAACATGAGCACAGATAGAAAGCAGGAGATTATGATTTAACTAGATTCCAGCCAACACATTGGGCCTATTCACTGACCATCAACAGCTAGGCAGGGTGGAGGCACACAGCAACCGAGAAGCCCCATACTCACAGTGAAGCCAGTGTGTTTTCACACACCCTCCCAACTCCGAACAAAAGTCAGCTAAACTTACAGAACATGTAAATAAGGCAACTTTGAAGTTACCAGAAACTGTATTACTCATCTTTTGGCAGAGCCAAACCACTTCCAGCCCCGGTGCCCCAGATTAGACTCTCCACTAAATGCACAGATCCTCACATCCAAATCTCAGCAGGGAAGCGAAAAAGCCGAATCCAAGTAACAAAGCTAATCTCTTACACTACTCTTTGCTATGAAATAGACATTAGTAAGGTTTCTTTTCTCAGAATAAAAAAATGTTAAACTTAGACTTTGGAATCCAGTTTGCCTCTCTGCTCTCTCCACTGTAATGTGGCTTCTGTAGGTTTGTTATAGGAGCATGTGTGAGGAAGGTTTTTTAAACATTATAGAGATAGAAAAAATCTCTCTCTTTTTTCCTTCCACCATGGGAACCTGGGAATTTATACCCTTAATACTCTTCAGTTGCTGAACTTTCCCAGTTGGTTTCTGTTATTTTCCGAGTCCTCCATCTTTGACAACCTTTCTTCCATCCCAACAGCCCCATCGCACTGTCAGCAGTCTGCATGTTTATATGTTTGTGCTCATACTACCATATAAAATGAGAAAAGAAAGTGTCCAATCACGGAAAAAAAATCTGATAGTGAAGAATCACGAAGAAAAATGGATACAAAAACTTCGACAAGTGGTTAAGATACTGCGTAAAATGAGTAAAACTGAAAATAAAGTCAGAGGAAAGGTTAACACCTTATATTTTTTTCTGTTTCTAGCAAGCACCAGCAACTAATTCCCAATTATAAATCAGATATGGGGGGCGGGGGGGCACAAACACCCTGCCTGTAAAGTTTTTAATGAATAAAAGACTAAAGAACTAGAATCTAAAAAACCCTTTAAAAATTGACCATGGTGAAAAGAAGTTTACTTAGCCTACATTTTCATATTTGAAAAATATTGCAAAAAATTGTTCAGCATTTTTAGATGAAGTGGTACTTTTACTCAGCCAATTAGCTAAAAGTTTTTTAAAGTGTGAAGCATGAAAAGATAATTCCACATGTATGAATACAACGGAAAGTTGGAAAAGTGGAGAGCATCATTTGGTTTTTGCTTCTGATATCAAAGCGCTTTCCTCTGTGTACTTTGATGTATCTGTAGGGGGAAAAAATGATTCTTTTGGAGGCATTTCAAACTCTGGCTTTTTACCAGCCAGCCTTTCCACCTTGATGTGTCTGAAACAAACAATTTTTTTTATCTGCACTTTCAGGAAGTGTAGATTCCATATTACTGCTCAGCAAACACCCAAAGGGGGCAAAAACAACAGTAGATTTTCTGGATAAATGCCAGCTCAGATGTTCTACAAATGACAGCCAGCCATTCAGCCAGCCGGTTAGTCAGTCAGTCAACCAGTGTGCAAAGGAGTGCCAGGGGCCTTGTGTCTAAATGCCTTATGATCATACATCTTATGATGTATGATGTTTTGAAATGCAAAATATAAATCAACAGCTATGCCTAAGGGATGGAGTTAAATAACAGAGTTAGAAATGGCTTTTACTATAGATCTGAATGTTGCCTTGTAAACGTTGAGTGTCACAATTTATATGTATCTGAGGTGATATTTTAGCGCTGTCTCCTAGCGGAAATACGTATGTGTAATGTGATAATTTATTTGCCCCTGTAGAAAAGTCAACGTGTTGGTTTACTTAAGTACAAGTAAATCAGACTGCAGGCCTGCTACAAAACAGAAGCCACATGAATATTATAATGAAGATGGCGACGACGATCGTGATGAGAGTGCTTATTTTGTTTTGGATCTTAATGTACCTTTCTATTTAACATCATTGTTTATTTATTTCTGCTTACATATACAGTTCTAATTTAAAATCTTTTATTTTTTTGGTGGAAATTAAGTTTTTATTTTGGTTCTTTTTTAACTATAGGTGTAAATGGCACGCGCATTTGTCCCCGAACCGCTCGGTACAGGAAGTTCGGTTCAGTGTACGACTTCCTCGGATCGGTACTCCCTGTGACCCAAACTATTACTGTCGAAGGAGTCTATTTATGTCGACTACTTGCACGTGTGGAACAGAAATTCTAGAGTGCGAGTTTTACCCGGAAAATTTTGGCAGCGCACCAGTTGCTGTCTTTCAGCTAGTTAGTCAAGCTCATGTAGTGTTACTGCCTCCAAATGGTAAACCCAAATGAGAGACCAGAGCTGGAGGAACCTCCTGTGACATTTAGATCCACTGTATGGCAGAATTTTGGTTTCCCAGCTAGTTACAACGGGCAACTTTGAGTTTTAAACTGTATGCCGACATTGTTCAACTGATATCGGCTATGTCTGTGGAAACACTTCGAACATGTCATTTACAACAGCATCAACCGATTGTGTTGATTGGCGGAACGTGACAGACACAGACTGGAAGGCGAGTCCTTCAGGCAGCCTCTCACTGCAGATTCAGACCGTGCCAAATCAATAACTAATGCTATACGAGTGTCTATCGCTGCAGATGCGCGACCATACTCCGTAGTAGAGAATACCAAATTAAAGCATATGGTCAGAGTGCTTGAGCCCTGCTACAATGTGCCTTATCATGTGCATTTCACTCAGTCTATTGTGCTGCTCTCTATAAAACATTGTTTTGTTATTGTTATTGTTTCTTATTGACAATATGAAAGTATTGGAGTGCATTAACTGTTATAGTGTGAATTATGGCCAATGAGGCACTGTTGAATGTTTACACTTTTCAAAATAAATTACAATAATACATTTTGTTGGGTTCCCTGACGTTCAGAAAACGTACCGAACCGTGACCCGAGGTACAAACCGATCCTTGAATTTTGCGTATGGTTACACCCCTAATTTTACCAATGGTTTTATTAGCATTTTCATTTCTCATTTTATGCGCACAGCGCAAACCATGAAACAAAATGTAAATGCAAGGTCAGTGGGTGCGTGTCTAAATCTAAAGAACAGTTTAAGAGGATTACACATTTTGAACTTTGACAACAGCTGTGACATTAAAAATGAATGTGATGACAGCCCATTAAAAGTAGCACTCTCAAACATCTAACCAACTGAAGAGCAGAATTTAATTTAACCTCATTAATATTGAGGTACATTTTTATGAAAGTCATGATTCATGATTGAAATGAAGGAATAGGGCTCATTAATTTTGTTTTAATAAAAATTTTTTTTTCATTTTGATTGAAAATGGGGGGAAAAATCAATAATTCAAAAACCCAGGCTAAAACAAACAAATTAATTACAGCACACAAGCTACACCTGTATCTATCAACAGGCACTGCATTCAGGCAATTAAAGATTCAGTAGTAACAGACAAAAGAAAAAAACACCTACCTGGAACTCCAAGGGCCCACTAATATTTCTCTGAAAAGCCTGATATCTTTGTGTTTACATTGTGTTCATTTCTCTCTCTGAGATCAAATACTGTAGCTCTGGGTGGTCAGCAACGAGAGCTACTCTGCATTGCAGGATCTTGTTTATCTTGTTTCAGCATCTTCTTGCAGCACAAAACGCAAAAACAGCTTTTGGGTGCGTGGAGACATAAAATCCAGTTTAAAGAGCAACTTAACAGATGCTGAAAGTCTGATGTGCTTGCCAAAGTCAAACTTTTAGGCAAGGCAGATGTGTACATTTGCTGGAACAGATGAAGGATGAGATTTTAGTATTTTTTCTTTTTGTATTTCTGCAAGCAAAGATATTTTCAAACTAATGTCATTGTGCTCATTTTCATTCGCATCAATAACACTGTACTGTAGCACAGAGGAAGTAAGTTGTCTGAGTATTTACTGGCATATATAAAGTATTGCATTTTTACAGCTGTGCCATACACTTTAGTGGCTATGAATGGTAAGGGGAGGTGATGCTTTGGTGTTCGTGTTGTTCATTCTTGTTTGTCTGGAAGTGTTTCAACTCCTGTGCATAGAGATAATTTCATGCCAGTATCCATAAATAGCAGTCGAATAACATATGGGTAGAAGGAGACTTCACATGGATGACTACATTGTATTTTTAAAAGAAAGTGAAGGACATCACTATGGGTGGCCAATGTTCATGGTGAACTATTCATGAGTGCATATGTCATTTCGATTGCCTTATCCAGTAGTGCTGTGTTTTGAATTGTCATGTTGATTTTTGTTGTTTTTCTTTTTTTGTGTCTTTTGTTTGGGTTGAGATCGGTTTCTGGAACCCCTGGAGTGTAATTCTTTTTTGTTCTAAACTTTCTTTTCTTCTTGTTGTCACTGTATCTTTTAACCCTGTTTTTGTTAGCACTTTGCTTCAATCACTGTGTGAACAAACTAGACTAGTAAGTCAGATAATTCACTGAAGTGAAACTTCTGTGATATAACCCAATCCGGGATTCATGGTGAATTAAACTTTTACTGCAGATATCTTTTTAAATGTAAGTGGAAGTCAGGTTGGCAGTAATATTACAGACGAAATCATGCAAGAATTGTGCGTGCGTGCGCACGTGTGTGTGTGTCTGGCCACTGGCATACATTTTTCTCTCTTTCAAACTCTCTCTCTTCCTCATATGGTGTCACTCTGCACTACACCGTCTCTGTTTCTGTCTTAGTCTACCTGTAACCTTCTCTTTCTATACCTTCATCTCTCCTTCTGTATCCCCTCACCCCCGCTATGTCTCAGCAGTAACAGGTGTTTGGTGAGGCAGGTGGCCTGCGGATCTAAATGTTCTCATCAGTCCTACAAGCCCAGCCCAACAGCTGAACTCAGCATCAGTCCACAGCCTGCTCCAGCGACTGTAGCTCCTCCCGGTCACTTTTATTTTTGACAACAATACGCATTCATTTTTCTGCTGGCAAAATACTCCCGACTACCTTGGAATCTGGGGTATAAACCAGAGTTTGTGAATCATAAAGAAAAACAAAGGGTCATTTCAGTAAGTTCACAATTGGCTTTGTTAAGCTTTTGATTTACTGGATTCCAGACCCTTTGAAGTGTTAAAGACCTTGATCGGGCTGCAACTATGTGATAAGAAGAATGCCAGTCACAGTGAAGTAAAAACAAACAACAAAAGTACATACTATTACAAAGTCATTATGAATAAAACTATAGTGTTAAAACAATTTGGCAATTGATTGATTAGTCTATCAGCAATAATTAATCGACACCATTTCTTAGCAATTAATCAATTAATCATTTAGGTCATCTAGTTTTAAAAAAAATGCCATACATTTACTGGATCCAGCTGCAGGAATTTCTGCTTTTCTCTGTTTCTTTATATCATTGTAAATGTAACGTAATTGGATTTTTGACTGTTGGTCAGACAAAACAAGCAATTTGAAGACGTCACCTTGGGCCCTGAGAGATAGTGATGAGTATTTTTAACTGTTGTCTGACTGACTTATTTATGGACTGTATAAGTGATTCATTGATCATAAAAATAATGGATAGATTATTCAACAATAACAACAATCATTACTTGCAGCCTTATAAAAAACTACAAGGTTTGTGACACAAACTTACCGCCCTGGTGACAAATGGAAGCTGCATATTCAGCCATAATTAGGCATATGTTGCCGAAAATATGATTGTCTAGATCATAATGACCATTCAGACAAACAGAAGAGAAGTGGATTATGCTACAAGAGTACTTTGGGAAGCTTCCGGGACTCCATGCTGACTGCAGCTGTCATCCTCCTTTTAAAGCCGCCTTTCACACCTATGGGAGGGGGAGTGTTTGTATTATTTGTATAATTAAAAAAAAAAGTCTTCAGCGAAGTATTCCTTTAAGCCTACGTGGACAAATACAACTGGAGTTGTAACTTTGTTAGCTACTGTGTGGCTTCAGCACTCAGCTGGACAGACAGTTGGAAAAAAAAATGCATGAACAGGATGAGAAAAAAAAATCTAAATGCTTATTCGGCAGAAATCATGCATATTCGTTTAGTTTCCCTCTCCGTTCAACTCTTATCGTGAAGTGAAAACTGCACTCAACTTTCTGATGTGCTGGTGACAAGTCGAAGCAGCTTAAAGAATTATCAAGAATACAATAAGACATAGACAGACGGACAGAACTACCAACCGCAGAGGGACTTAGTTCTACTAGCTTTGGCATCCTGTGTGTGTGTCTTTGTGTGTGTGTCTTTGTGTGTGTGTGTGTGAGGTAGTGTGAGTCCCTCTCTCCCTCTCTCTCTCCCTCTCTCTCTCCCTCTCTCCCTCTCTCCCTCCCTCCCTCTCCTTCCCTAGCGGTACTCCTGGATTAGTTCCATTGCCTGGTTATCTAGTGTTGGCCTATTTTTCTCAGAAAAGTGTGGTTTTTACTCTGCAGTTACTGGGGGTAGTCTAAGTTTGTGTATGTGTGTCTGTGTTCACAAGATGTTGCCTGGAAATGTGTTTTGTGACAAGAGTGAAAATCTAATCCATTAGATATTTCTCATTAGTTTCACGTGAGGTCAGTATCCAAACTCCATCGGGCTTCATTGTTACTTGGATACTTCTTTATTTTTTTTGGCCCTGTTCTTACTACGGTAATGTATAATTTATAAAAAGATCTCAACTAGCGCCTGTATCTCTAGCAATGGCCGGGAACCTTTGTGTGTCTGCAAAACAAAGCAACAGTAAACATATTACAGAATTACTGAAAGGGATTAAGAAATTTATTGGAAAAACTCAGCTCATATCTACCTTGATAGAAGTATTATTCGCATTTGTTATTGAACACATTGTGATTCATTGTTATACCAGCTGCCTATAGAAGCAATATTTTAGACATAAGGCTTCAATTTGAGCAGCACAACTATGAGCAGTGCATGTACGCTTAGACACAAGGACTGTGGACCTGCCATTAAAAATACTGTCATTAAATATCTCATAACGGCCTGGTGCAGTCATATTTTGATTGCTGGTATTTTGATTCACTGGATGTTTTTCTCCATTATTCTCTTCTACTGTACTAACTTCGTAATTTGTTTTTACAGGTATTATCATCTGATGCAGATACAAATTTCACTTAACATAATAAATATATATATATATATTAATATTATTGTTCTCTTTTTTCTTTAATCTCAGATCATACCTGTTTCTTTTTTCTTTTGTAATCATGAATCTATCTTTAATCTCATGTTAATTTCTGACCTTCTCAGATTTTCTTGACATGATGTACATACCTATAGCCTCATTGCTATTGTCAAGCCGCGGTAAATTACGAAATACATACACCATTAGCAGCTTGACAAATCCAAAACATTAACAAGGAAGATGGGGCTGAGAAGAGAAGAGAAGAGAAGAGCAGAGAGGATGGAGAGGGAGTGCAGAGAGGAGAGTAGCACAGAAAGAAA
Source organism: Coreoperca whiteheadi (assembly GCA_011952105.1). Taxonomy (NCBI): domain Eukaryota; kingdom Metazoa; phylum Chordata; class Actinopteri; order Centrarchiformes; family Sinipercidae; genus Coreoperca; species Coreoperca whiteheadi. The sequence continues at coordinate 20,366,490 of CM022485.1, forward strand.
GGTTTGACAGCAGAATAAATGAGCCAGGAAGTTTAAGTTAGTGACCAATGAAGCAAAAATGACTGAAAACTGGTAGCAGCTGACCTCTCTATCTCTCTCTCTCACACACACACACACACACAGAGACAACAGCATGAACTTTACCCTTTTGCCTCTTCATTTTCTGTCTTTTTATCTCTGTTTACTCTCTGTATCGCTCTCTTGATTTTACTGTCTGCATCTCCACAACAGACACAACACCTCACTGATAACTTTGCTCTGCCCCCTCCCTCTGTGATGTGTATGCAAAGACACAACACAGCTCTATGTTCTAAAGCCTTCTCTGCTCAGATACCCAATCTAGTACCCTAACGTTTTGTCTCTCCACAGTGTTGTCGGATGCCTTTATTGTTATACTTTTTCAGTGGTCATGTATTTAACCATCATCACTATCTAAATCAAAACAAGATTTACAAACAAACACTGTTTCTTGAAAAACGATGTACAGATTTGCTTTTGGTTGACTGATAAGATTATAGTGCTGAAAATGCCGTTTTTGCTTTACCAATACCACTAAGAGCAACTTTAAGGTTGGCTATCCCAATGAAATGTGTGGGAAAATTATGACATATTTATTGTGACATCTGGAAAAAAATTTTTGATCACATATTACATCACATAAGAGGTCATGTATAACAATAATAAAAATGGATCTAGAAGGGACCAGGTAAAACTTGAGATCCTGTGGCAGGTGTCTTGGTGAGTGACCTAGACTTGCCTAATTTTGCTACTCCACCATTACACTAGCAATTGCTGGTCGCACTGACCTACCGAAAACATTTCACAAAGTCCTTCCAGCTGAATTCGTGCTGTTCTCTGACAAATATCACCACTGGCACCGATAGCAGCAGAGGCTGCAGACAAGGACAGCTATGTCCTGTAGCTGCTAACCATCCCAAAATAATTTCATTAGTATGCATTTTAGTAGCGTTTTGGTCTCATCACATGGTCTAAACGCCATTTTTGAGCATTTTTTCAGTGTGTTCAGAGTGGAAGACCACTTTTACCATATAAAAAGGTAAAAACATATTACTTTTGAATAGTATATAATACTTATTAATACGATTCACACCTGAGACAGATCCTAGACATCATTTGAGACTTAAGTAATTACAGTACCTAGCCTAACTAAAACTCAACTGATATGTCTACAACTATATCCATCCCTCTTCTACCGCTTATCCGGGGCCGGGTCGCGGGGGCAGCAGTCTAAGCAGAGATGCCCAGACTTCCCTCTCTCTAGACACTTCCTCCAGCACTTCCGGGGGAAACTATATCCTGTGCTCTTACTCAGATTACCATGAGGGTAAATGCAGAAATGGTCTATCTATAAATCCTATAATCCAATAATCCCATCATATTTGTGAATTCTGTAATCACAGGTAAGACCAAGTGTAGCAATATAATACGAGAAAGTAAAGAAAGTTAAGAGGTTCTTTGAATAAGCTGTATGGAGCACAGATCAATGGCAAAACCAAACAAACAATACACAGCAATGAAAACGCTGGTCCTCAAGACATGACGAGTACCACTTCAGCGCAGGTAGGGTGCTTCTAATAGGTGAGGTTTAGAAGAAGACAGTAAAAATAGTTAAGTATTAAAGGATATGGTTCAGATTGTTTCAGGTCTATCTTAGCCACGAGCCCATGTGGCATTGAGAGGGTTATTGGTCCCTGTACTCATATGTCATTTCCACACTGGCTGTGAAGTGATCCTTACCTAGCGTAACACCAATGTAAGAGATGAGGGACAAAAAAACCACAGTGCTCGTTTCGTGAGCCTTCAGCAGTCCGAGTTTGTCAGATTAAGTGGGTATGTTCCAAAGTTAGTCTTTTTACAATGATATTCCCTCTTTGTGTTTCCCCAAACAATGTTGCCTTGCTGAGCCACAGCGGAGGCAGTGTAACACAGAGAGGCCATGCCTCTTGATAATCAGCTGCAATATAAAGTGTGTGTGTGTGTGTCTGCGTGTTGCTGATATTAGCAGTTTCACAGTGTGTAAGGGTGCATCCATGTGTAATTTTTAATAGCTATATAACTTGTTCTTAATTACTTTGATTAAATATAGCGATACTTAGTGCCATAATCGCTGTATTCCATAATTAACTGTCATCTAACGCAGGTGCATGGCTGGACATGCGTACACATGCACACGTATAAGCCAATAAATAAGCGTGTGTAGCATACTTGAGTGAAAACAGCTTGATTTTCAGAGACGGACCTAACACACTCAGACCTGTGTGCACACAGTAAACACACTGCATGTCTTCATTTGAATGAGGACAGACATATGAGATGATATTCTCATTTTTACACACATATAGTATATTAGATACACCTAAATAATAACTAAAACCTAATGCTATGCAGTACAACAGCTTTGTGTTAAGAGTGCATTGTATTGAAAGGTGTTTCTAATCTTCTGTCCTCCCCCACTGACATAAATAGCGACACAGGGCTTACTGGTGAATTATACAGCAAAGTCTGGTTCACATTAAACCTATTTCTCTGGCCACCACAACAAGTTCCCCAACACTTGTGATGGAAATTAGCCCATCAAGTGGAAGTGGATATTACTTTTGATTTATAAATTAAATGAATAGTTGAAATATGTATTTGCCACAAATTGTTCCTCTAACTGGCAACATGAAAAGCAGTTCCTTATTAAATGGCATGTCCTAAATACATTGTGAAAGTGTAGATTAGATTTCTAACCTTGATGATGATGGCAACTTTAATTGATATCTGTCATTCAGGAAGCAGTGTAATGTTTGTATATTATATTAGGGTGCAAGGGCCTGGATGGTGGATGTACAAATGTTTTCTTAAAACACAAATTAAAGCAAAATTTCTTTTCCAGTTGGTCTTAAAGCAATAGTTAGGTGCCAATATGAAAACTGAAACAGGTTTTGTAAAGGCAAAAATGTATTTCAAAGTTTATCTGACGCTTGTATGAGGCGTCAGCAGTCTGAGTTAGTCAAATCAGGGGGATATCCTCTAAAGTCACTGCCTTTTTAGTGCAAAATTCCCTCTTTGTGTTTGCCTGGAAAGTGTTTTCTTGTTGAGCTGCAGTGGAAGGATAGTAACAGAAGAAAAATGGAACTTTGGAAGATATACACTTGATTTGTCTAACTCAGATGGTTGAAGCCTCATATTAGCTTCTTTTAAATTTATTTTTACTCATAATATTATATAAACATTTTGCTAATAGGAATAGTTGTAATTCATGTTATATATGGTTAGGTATTACAGGCATGATAAACATCAAACCTGTCCAGGTTCACAGAAAAAAAAGGTTTGGCAGCAACATGATGGTATTACCTGGAAAAACAAAAAACACTGTGGCAGACAATAATGCACGTCGCTTTGACGATGTTGGCAGTTGTTCAGCAAGATAGTTACGACATAAAAGTAGTGTCCTTCGAACAGAAGTCCAGAAGTGGACTTGTAGAATGCTCCTAGTTAGGATAGATGAAAAGCGAAGAAGTGGATTTTTGGTGTGGGTAGTATTTGCACTGATAAAGGCCTGAGGAGAACAGAGATGTTTGTACCCTTACCTAAATAAATATGATGGCATGACATTTGTGACCATCTGAGGAACTCACTCATTTGCTTGAGTCTGGGTCACATACAGAGTAAAAAAATCTCTCTACAGGGATCAAAAAGGTATCACTTAACTTGTGAAATTGCAGGTCCAAGTGGAGCCTGACAAACCACTTCTGCAAACGCCTCATGTGCAGCAGTCGCAGTGGACACACGTTGAGCTGCTGACACAAGCCCCGCAGGGTACATGACAGTAAGAATGTCAATGGTTTGCCCCGCTGTACCCTCTCACTTGACTCCATAATGGCTCTCTGTCTGGTTCTGAAAAACGAACTTGAAGTATGACAAAGTCCAGCAGCACCTTAAAATAGAACATCTGTTTTTTATCTTAAACAGCAGGAAGACAGGTCCAAACGGGGGTCAGAATCAAGAGGGTTGTTAAGATTATCAACAAACTTTCATAGCATAACTGCATGCCACTCACAGTAACAGTGCTGCTGGTGTTAGAAAGAGGAAATGGCAGTTGAAATTTCCATATTAAACTGCCTGTCTTCTAACACGCCCACGTAATGACCAGCAGCATTAGCAGAATGGCCCTGTACAGCTATAGCTTTGTAGCTTTCCTCCACCCTACTAACCAATGGGGCTGGGGATCGTAGGAAAAGAGAAAAATGAAGGAGCACAATTTGGCACACATTATCAACTAAAATCCCAGCAAGAAAACACATTTTTGACCTCTGACACCACACAATGCAATTTCTCAATTTTACATACAAGAGTACTGCACCAGGATCCAACACTACTTTTGATTCCCACATCCCCAGCCAACTAATGGCATCTTGCCCAGTGGCACCTGGATGTGACAAATGGATATTGTAAAGAGAATTTACAAAATGTATGGCTTAAGACACTGAATACGATGAACAGCAGAAACAAATCTTCTACCCTTAAGTTGTGTGAGAAAGGAAACTGATAAGAACGTGATTCCAGGACACTTTCCACGAGCAAGACATCTTGATTATCTTAAAATCGACAAACAGAAGAACTTCGAAGTAACACTACACTACAAGTCTATCTTTTGGAGTATCACTCGCTCACAACCTGTAGGCTTGTTTTACCTTTCTTACTAATGTAAAACAGTGTTGGTGGTCAGCTTGAATTCAGGCGCCAGCAATGGATACCATTGGGGACAGGTTTTCACACTGAAAAAGTATTAAAAAATATACAGAAATTTTCTGACACGAGTCCTCCCAGTATATAATCTTCACCATCATTTTTGTCTGTTTTCATGTCAAGTGTACACACAATTTTAAACTCTCAGCAGTGCAGCCTCCTTGCATATATAAACGAAACAGAGGAAACGACGCATGAACAAACACATTTATAGACCGACCTATTATTTTACAGCACTTTGATAATCGGAAATGTATCTTAATATTCCATTCACTAGCCTAATACAATACTGTAGTCTACAAATACATCCTACCCCCCTCCCCTATTGATTGAAATGTAGCCTATTATGCGCTTCCATGGACGCCGCCATTTTTGGATCTCAATACACCACGTCAAATTTAGCCAAAACTCTCACTGTAAGGCAATGGGGACTTAGAGAAAACTAGCTGCAGCTATGCTTTTTTTATAGAGTATAATACACAGGCAGAGAGCTAGCAGTGGTTCCTGTATGAGGGAAGCTTTTCACTTTCAGAAATAAATATTTTCACACTGTTGACATCAGTCATCAGAGTGAGTGGGATGGAGTAAAGTTATCACTGCTGACGCACAGCTGGGGCTGGTAAGAAGAGGCCACAGATGCCGGGTCAGCCCTTCTTCTATATATGAGACTGCAGCATTCCCCACACACAAGGTCTGAAAAATATATCCTGCCTAATCTGTGCTCCTCCTTGTGAACAAAGAGACGGAAGTCAGCTCCTCTTGGCTTCATCCCACTGTCCATGTGGGCAGCCTGATGGGCTCATATCAGCAAGTCTTGCACCATTCAGCCAGAAGCTGAGGGGAGGCGAGGGTTTTAGGTCAACTGGCTGACCACTGCCCTCGTAGAGCTCAGACAGAGAACAGGCAGCATAATTGGAATCAGCTCTTATATGTATGTAAAAACACAAGTTACACTTAAATCAGCAAAGAGGGGATGGTGGGTGTGATTCAATAGCTACTGACGCTCAGCTTGAGCTGGAAGCCTTACAAGCTGAACTGAAGCTTCGCCTGCAGTGACACACACCAGGGAGACCCTGAGGGGGCAAAAGAAGGCTGGCCAGTGGTCTCATTTCAGCACTATGCTGCCTGTCCTCAGTAATGTCCACACCATTTAGAGAAGTGCTAACATCAACAGAGCAGTTGAGCTAAGAAGAGAATGAGCCTGCACCTCCCAGCTTAGTCACTTGATCTAAATGACATTGGGAATGGGTTCACGGTGAGAGCTGAATGCACTTAAGGCCAGAAGCTCTAGAAGCAACTAATGCACCACTCTTCTACTGATCTTTTACATTCGAGAGCTTGCAGTGGACAGAACAGTTGACATACACCTGGTATGTTTGACTGTCCATAATGTGGGTGCCAAATAACTCCAGGGCTAATAAACACCAGCGACGGAGCCGCCAAGCTGGCAAAGGGTTGCAGCTGCCACCTCTTAGTGAGACGCTGGTACACTTCACTTCCCTGCTGTCATGCCACAGCTGTAGTTCTGGAGAGCACTGGAAATGTTTGGTGCAGCTGTCATTTCACCTTGTGTAGGGCCTGCCGACAGCACACTCTCATGGGTTCTACTATCCCAGCAGAAGCATGCTTCGGGCCAACAACTTCAAACAAATACAGTCAGTAGGGGGCCCAAGGTGCAGTACTTGACAAGCTATTCTTAGCTATGCTGTCTTCTGCAGAGGCTAGCAGAAGCTCCATACATTCGGGTGGACTAATTTTGAATTTCTTAGCATATACATGCAAATGTATTGTGCAAACACAAGAAGGTTTTAGGATGAAAACAGTTCAACTAAACTGCATGTCTGTCTTAATCTGACTACAGCAGAGGCTGCGAGTCGAATAAGGAGGAATTTTGAAAAACGAAAGGTAGAAGATAAAAGAATAAGGAGAAAAAATAATGATAATATACTTTATCTGTATAGCACTTTTGGAAAGTTACAAAATAAAACTGCTACACAATTAATGATGAAACTATTTAAAAACAGTACAGCACAACATTGAGCAAAAGGAAGTCCAATAAAATAATGTTAAATAATTAAAATAATAGTTAAGCGAATGCCTTTGTAGGTTTTAAGAAGTGACTTAAAGTGAAGTCAGACCACAAACCCTTTGAAAGGGGTTTCTTTAATTTTATTTTCATATTTCAGATATTTTATCACTTTCGTTTGATTTTGTGCAGCGTACTTAATAGCTGTTCAAGCTCGTTTCACAGTCATATTCGAACTTGACTTTTAAAGGACATTTTGGAAATGAACATAGTAAAGGATCTAATAAATTTGTGCCTTGAAGTAGTCTCTCGAGCCAGCTTATCTTATGACATAATCACACAACAGTTCAGTGAGGCCAAGCAGAAAATAAGCCCAAACAAATCCCTCTTTGTCCTGTTGGCTTGATGTGGAATTAAAACGCAAGCAACAGGTAGAATAATGCAGGCAAGATCACAAACAGCAACATTGCTAAAACTCTCCTAAAGAGCTGCTATAATAATACCTATTAAAAATGGGTTAAAACAAACAGCATCTGTCATACGAGATGCACCACGCTGAACAGATTAGGGTGGTAAAGTGTGTTTTGGGATTTGATTTAACACAAAATCTGTATGTGCTTTATTCAGTCATCATTCATATTTAATCTTTAAATATCAAGAGCACCAAGGCAGCTCATGTGCCACGATCAAACATTACTCTCTCACAACTAACAGTCTGGAACACTGGGGGATGCCTCTGAATCTTCCAGAGCCATGATAATTTTAATACATTGAATTTTATACATGTGAATACAGCGTTTCAGTCTTGAATACTGGACTTACTTTCATGCCTCTATATCGATTTAGCTCATTATTTGACGTAAATATCTTTATAAATAATTTTGTTTACTGCAGCCTTTGCTTTGCAAAGAAGCAAACAACTAGAGACCGAAATCTTATGGTGAAACTGGCAAAAAAAGAAGCCCTACTAGCTGTAAGCCTCCACACAAACCCACCACTCAGTATACTCTGCAGTCTACACTCTTCTCCTTCAGCTATGTAAAATAAAAATAGTATTCAACTCAAACACTATATAATACAGCTATATAATGTTTTCACCAATCTCAAACTGCATCCCCAGCTCATCGCTCCTACAGACAAACAGAGCACAATGAATAAGCTTCCCACAGTTTTCCAGCTCTATAGATGCTGTTCTATCTACCCTTTCGGCAACAATATTACAGTTCTACAACTTACCAAATAATGATGCTGCCAATTCACCCATGACATATTTTCCTGCACACTTTTGTTGATCAATGAAAAAGGAAAATAGGAGAATCCACTAGATAGTGCTGTTTAACTTAAAGCTATTGTTTATATCCACATATGGGGCATTGCCATTCAACTCACAAGACAAAATGTAAAAGTATATTAAAAATTGCAGGGAGGTTTTCCACGTCTGGAGTGTAGCGAATTATGGTGGCTCAAATGCATTAAAATGGTCATAGCAAATTACCTTTCATTTAGCAAGAGAAAGAAGCAGATTTACACTCACCTCCGGCTATCATAAGAATTCACCAGTCACGTTAAATAACATAATTTAACGCACGTTAAATTCACCTCAGGGCACCACTCTTTACAAAAAGAAAATCTTGATAATCAATTAATACATTTAAAATAAAACTATTAATGATATGAGTTCTTGTCTCGTGCACAGTGACCGGAATATATCATACATACAAAGCACATGTTACCAAGTTATTTATAAAGGAAATGTTTAATAAACTACTAACCACACACACAATAAGCTACTGATTACACAAATGATAAACTAATATCTACTAGATAAAAAAATTAATGCATAAATGCAAACATGAATGAATGACACCATTATATAAACCATTCATAAATTAAACGAGAACCTTTGAGAACCAGATGATGCAGTGAAAGATCATTTTGGCAAGAGGTATTAACTTGTGTAAACACAGGAAACCACTTCGTGGACGAACTTTATTTTAAAGTGAAATCAACATTATGCACTTTTTAGCAGCTGAAAAGTTTTGGAAAGTAAAAGGAGATGTTGGCAACTATTATTAGGAATTATTAATCATCAGAAGTAATTTAGATATCATACCTATGTTGATGAGAGATCCTCATTCCGATCTTATGTTCGTCACCCCAATATTAGAGGAAAGTAAAGTTTCACCTGGTGCCTTAGATGACAGGGAAGAAGTTCTTCTAGATGGGGAAAGAGAAGCAGTGCCGTTTCTCTTCGGTGTGCCTGAGGCATGCACAGGTGCATTTGGTCCCTGTGTGAATTTTGGTTAGCTGATGTGTTTCCCTGTGTGGAGCTCCCAGGAGCTCGGGCGCTTTCAGGCACTTTGACTCAAGTCGGCGGTCTTCGTTCCTCTCGCCCTCAGTGGGCAGCAGGGTGATGAGTTTTATTTACCACCACTTGGCTTGGTCGCGATGGCAACACGTGAATAGCGTCTGCCAGGAGATGACTGAGATTTTAGGGTCTGTTATGGTGATATTGTTAGGACGCAGGTGCTACAGCAGAATGGAGAAACGTCTTTAATCTGGTAGCAGCAATTTAGGAGCAATAAGAGTTTCTTTCTTTACGAGTTAAGTTTGTTTTGTGTCTCCCTCTCAGTCTGTCTCTTTTTCTCTGCACCATGTGGCTTGGTGTGTAGAGTCCAGGGTTTCTTCTTTTATCCTTTGTTGTGTTAGATCCCATTCCTCTCATGCGGTTGGGTTTGTGTCCTATGAGTTCCTGTTTTATTTTGAACATGTTTGTTCCTGTCTGGGTTTTGGGTTTAGCCTGTTGTATTTTGTAATGTGTCTGTACCCTGTGTGTGTGTGTTAGATTTGCTTCCTGTCTGTGATTGCCCTTATTGTTTCCACCTGTGTCATTTAGTTCACCTGTGTCCCATTGGCTCCTCTTCCTTACTGTGTTGGTTCTGTGTTCCTGGTTGTTTTGGATTTTTTCCTGACTATTACCTGCACACCTGTATTCCTGCCTGCCAACCTGCATTCCTCATGCCTGCCTGCCTGCCTGTAACCAGCAAGTAAGGAACTAAAAGATCTCAATTCAAGTCATTTGACTCCCTCCTCTGTCTGCGCTTGGGTCCATCCCCTATTTTCCTGTTTTGCCAACTCCTGAAAATGTAATTACTGGAGCAGGGTCCTTTAGAAGACTTATTTCTTTCAAAGTTGGTGGATATCTGCTTTTTCCAACATGTTTTGTGTGCCTTCAGTTCCTCTGTGGGTCGGTTGAGGCCAGCTTACCCCATCCCACCCGAACACAGGCCAAGCGTGAGGGTAACAGCAGGTAAGAGCCTTTTTATCAGTGGTCTACTGAACATGAAAAGGTCTTGGAGAGAAGAGGATAAGAGAGCAGACAAGAGGGTTCCTTGTTTTTGTAATCTTTTGTAAAGAGGAGTGGGGGTGTTTGGTGTCCTCAGCGCGAAACTTTTACTCCACTCCCACTCTAACTATCTTGTCCTAATTATTTTCTTGTTCTAATTTCTTCCTAAAGAATTTATAAAGTTTAATCCTCCCATGCTTAAAACGTCGTCTCGGCAGTTGCTGGAAGGTACAACACACCGTTATGAATAGGACGGGATACTATCAACTGACAAGTAGGCAACAGTGCTAATTAAATGTCATACATGGTAATATGTTACAACATCTGTCATTATGACAATACCTGCATATGTTCCTATGTATAGGCTATGAATACATATATCTGCATCAGTAAATTAAATACTAAAATAAAACCAATGCATGTCAGTATTCTTTGTGTCCCAAGAATGTATTCCTTGTCTGTCTCCTCCTGAGGGTTTGGAAATGCAGGACAAAGACACGCAGACACATCTGCACCCTGAGAGTGAAATGTGAGATTTGGAATTCCAACTTACATTGTGCCTTATTCCAAGCTATTATCAATTGTCTGGTTAGACATGTATACATTAACATTTGCCGCATCATTATCTACTCAGAGTCTAAACACACCACCTAGGCTTTAACAAGTGGAGTGAGGACTGAACGAGGCCATCATGACACATCATAATAGGCTAGTAAGTAACATCAAGTAGGCATGTTTAATTTATTCATATTAAAAGGTTAAGACATTAAGAAATCAGTTCAAAATATTCCTTGAAATATGTTATTAGAATTGAAAGCAAGGACCTACGCTAATGAAACTTATCAAACATTCTGTCCCAAACCACTGAATGTCACTGAAAAAGAGTTATTACAGAAAATGGTGAGCCACACTTTGTACAAGAATCATACACACTTCAATTCTTCAAATAAAGAAGCAGTCCTTGTTATTTCCAGGTTTGTTATCCCCTGCATCCAAATCGGCACGTTAACTCAAAACTTCACATTCTTTTCATATGGTCAGTGCCACATAAAATATAAATTTCAATTCTGCATGACAAAGTCATTTCTCTGCTCTCTTAAAACTTGTTTTACAAGTCTTTGGTTTCCATCAAGTGGAACTCGAGACAGTGGGGTGTTCTCTGGTAAGGGGTAAGCAAGTTGTATTTCACTATGAAAGCTTAGATTGTCAGACATTGACTATCAACCTTCATTGTTCATGCTCTGTGAGTTCTTACAGGCCTGTCGTAAATCGTGAAATTGTCATTCAACTTTCCATTAGTGCCCTCAAGTCCTGCAAAGGTCATGAGACAGTGGAGGTTCCTGGGGTAAAGCTTATCAGTTTTCTGAAAAGATTTAAAATTCTTCATCATCACATCCTCCCTATCTTTATCACGCTACAGAAGAATGTGAATGTTACAATCAGGCCACAGTTGTTCCACTTGTTGGTGTGTTGAAGTTGCAAAAAAGTTTTTTTGAGCTACAATGATTTGTCAATTAAACAATAGGTCTATTGACAGGAGATTAATTATCAACTCTCAACAATCCGATACAATCAATTTTTGAATCATTCTTTAAAGGAAAAATGCCAAAATTCTCTGGCTCCAGCTTCCGTAAATGTGAATGTTTTGTGGTTTCCTTAGTCTTCTACAAATTTTGGACTGTTTGTCTCACCCTATCTCAAGACTTTAGTCATTTAGTCAACCAACAGTAAGTCAGACCATAAACTAGGAAAACAGTGACTGCACAGATTCTTCTCACAGGGACACCTACACATTCTTTGATTAGTATTCAGTCAAAACTAAATAAAAACAAGATACAAGAAAAGTTGAGTGGAGTGAAAATAAATGAATAAATATTAGAGGGATGTTCTGATCAAGTTTCTTTTGGCCCTGAACCTGATCTCTTGATACATATACTGATGGTCCTGATTTAAAGCAATAAAGCTGGGAAGCTTAAGTAAGTGAACAAAAGTTTAAGTGGGAGAATGCAAACCAATGACTAGAGAGAACATGTCTCACTCTGTTTGGACTACAAAAACAAAACACTGATGCTTCTTCTACCTCATAAACAATCTTTGCTTGCAGGAGCACACAAACCCGATGAGAACCAAGTCTGGTGTGCAATCAAGTTACTTAAGGAAATGTTAGTTAGTAACAGCTGTGACATCATTTTAACTCATGAAAGCGACGGTCAGCGAAGGATAAAATGTGAAGCTGCTAGCTGAATGTTTGTGCTACTAAGAGCGGATGGATAACAGATAAGCCCTACAACATACTGTAAGGTGACAATATAGTGCAAGTGTTGTGCCCTGATGGACTTTGACTATGGCGTTTAATTAATCTTAAAACCCTGGCACATAAAAACCAGGCTTGCGCACGTGATACGAGCGCACAGAACAGTATCAGTAAGCAGAAAAGCATCCTCGCGAGGGAGCATGTCTGCTTTGCCTGCACATACGTGGTCCCACGAGCATGGGGCTATGACAAGCGCTCCTTTGACCCTCCCTACGCGCTCATAACTGTTCAACACTCACTCACTCGTCAGTTTGAATTTTGAGACTTTGGAGGCGGGATGGAATAGGATGAAATGTCTCGCCTTCTTTGACTGGTCACTTTCACCAGCAGTCTCTCCGGCCTGTCTCTGACCCCTTTTTTGGCAGCAGAATCATCAAGAGGATGTCGGAGAACAAAAGGTAATGTGAGGAACAGCCACCTCTACAATGCCCTTATCACAAGTAAATCGTGCAAAATCAAAATGTAACATAGGCTGTTCGTGTCGACATCAGTGGTATATAAGATCTATGTAGTTTACAATTGCTACGAAAAAATGTAGACCCAAAGCCTAAGTTAGTTAAGGTCAGTGCCAGCAACTGTCTGTCAGTGATCATTCCAAACAGCTAATCAAAGGTCATGGTCAGTATAAGTGACCAATCAAACGAGTGGAGACATCAGCCACTGTCTATTCCATCCCCACCTCCAAAGTCTCAAAAGTCAACTTCACGAGCGAGCCTTGAGCAGTTGCGAGCGCACAGGAAGGATGGAGCGACAGCCCCATGCTTGCTGGACCGCGTTTGTGCACGCGGAGCAGAAATGGTCCCTTGCCCGGATAATTTAATACCGTTCTGTGCGCTCGTATCACGTGCACGTGCCTGGTTTTTATGTCTGCGTGACAAATTAAACGCCATATTTGACTGACATCTCATGAAACACACGCATACCATACTGTACTCTCCATAAATATACACTATAAAAATATTGCATCATAAAACTGGTCATTAGTTGCCTGAATTATTTGCTGGTAGCATCAGAGCTCTTTTAATATAAAGTATAACTTTGTCAAACGATACCTTTGTAAGTAGCAATGTCAAGAAATTATATATTAAAATATACTGTACTTTTCAATATCGAGCTAAAGTGGTGCCTTTTCCCCTGAACTAGGAACTTTCTACATCACGAAAAACTTCTAATCATATTCTAATGTATTGTGTTACTGATTAAGTTTTTAGAAGACAATGAAACACCCTTCCCAGCTATTGCAGTGTCAAAGTGTCTGCTTTGTCAAATCCAAATTTATTTTGTCCAACTACTCTTGGCACCGTGAAAAAGAGTGGACAATGAACAAAAATGGGTGTCCTTTTTTAAACTATTTATCCTATATGACAGAAAATCCACTCAAATTAAAGCTGACACTCACTGTTCTTTGACTTCATAGCCACTGTGTCATTTCCCATCTAGGAAAAATAAGTATTCAAAGAAACATGCTGTTGTCCAGATGTCAACTTTTTGTTCAGAGGAGGTAGAGGAGTTGAACTGAAAAAGAGGGTAGGCTACACTCAAACTGTGAGTCAGAGAGGTTCGAAGAGAAAGAGGGAAGAAAGCGTGACAGAGGAACAGGAAAGAAGATCAGACAGTAAATGAAAGAATAATTTCTAACCTCATTTTTAAGTTGCCAGGCGACGGTTGTCCATCATAAACTGATACAATATCAAAGTCTTCCTCCAGCGCCAGCGTGACGAAGGTTAGCTGGATTCGGTTCCTCTCCCCTGTTATTATCAGCCATGTACAGTTGGCGTAGTTGGGATAGCCATGGGGGAAACCAGGTGACTCTATGGTACCATTCAGTCCTTGGACTACACCACCACAAGACTCAGCTGGAAGAGAGAGATGGGAAAATCATATTAGAATCTCAAACTTGCAGCCTACCTTAAATTATATGATTTGGACGTTCCTTATTCCTGCCTTGCATACTTCAGATTTCAAAGATACAGACTGTCATTTTCAGCCTGTAGCATTGTAATATTTGCAAAGTTCTGTACAGAGCTCAGGACAAGAAAATACAAAGTGAATATAGATTCATAACACTGATTAAAGCTAGGCTAAACATACTTTTTTTATTCTGTCCTCCAAAACCTTTATAAATACCGTAATGGATTGTATATTTAAAAATAAAATATGGAGCACAGCTTAAATATGCATTATGTACCAAGCCAAGTGTTACCAGAGTACCTTACATGCATCTCCAACATACATATGGTATATATATATATCTTTAGATTTTTTGGCTCTAATCCTTTAATCCTGACAATGTTTGTTCTGCGATCTACTGATCTTGGAACAGAATTAACCTCCGATGATATATACACTCATACACATTTAACCATGCACAGAATACTGTATGGTGTTGTTATAACAGCATGTACCATGGGATCGCATTGCTCACTCATGAAAATCCCATGACAGACCCTCAACACTCATTTAAAACATGCAGACATAAGACCTTGTACAACCCTTACATTGTCCTCCCATCACGTTGAATACACGAGCATAGAACATAGAGCCTATATCTTTTACATTAACTACATGAACACGCATAAATACACAGGCAACCAAAAAACACTAACCTGCTCATAAGCAGCTATTTTTTTAATTAGCAAAACACATTGAATAAAAATCATATTTTTTTAAAGAAAAGAGTCATTATGTGCATTTTCAACATTTCTGGAAATGCTGCAGATCACGCCGTCCGGATATACGGAATTCTTCAGTGTATCGCACAGAATGTTAGGATTCCTTAAAAATCTGCATGTACCTGCTAAAGTATGGTTAAAGTGTGATTATTAAGCGACTAAAAGTGCTTGTTTGAACTTAGAAAAATCATGGTCATATAATATAGGCTACATGTCTCTGCTGAAAACTAATATGTGATATGATCCAGTGTAGAGCATGAGTGCTTATACCCTCTTGGAACACCTTTACTTTTACCTATGCTATTTGAGCAGTGCTTCCGGCACACAACATTCTCACTGAGTGTCAGCTGCTGCTGAATATTTGCATATACATGTACGAACGTATTTCACAGGAGACATAATTGCACAGACACATAGAAGAACAGACTATATAGCTGGCTAAGTTTTGAAGAATTTATGAACAGCTTTTAAGCGTGAAGTTCAGTGAGAGAAAAAAGGGCAGTAAATAAATAATAAAGCAGCTCTTAAAGCTACCAAAAGCTAAGCTAATGTGCAACAAATCAAGTGAAAGCTATACATATAACTGCAGAACAAACCAAAGTCAGTCAGAACTAAATAAAAGCAGAACACATACAACAGCTAAAAAAAGCTTAGTGAGCAAGGCCAATACTACCTAAAGCAAAACAAACGTGACTAAATTTTAAGAAGAGCTGTAAGAGATAACCCAAGTAGATTTTAAATGACAAAAATTTAATTATGCAAAATGATAAACAAAAGGATTTTATGGAAAAAAAACAGCATGCAACTTTTAGTTTCCACAGTTTGTTCACCTTGCAGCTGCACCAAAGGCATAAAAGTACAGTACCACATTGAAAAAGCCAAAACACCAAGCAAAATAATAAAAAACAATCAATGTTTAAGGATCCTCCACTATGACACACTGTTTCTCAACCCTCCACTCCTCTCCTCCTCATTTACAAACTCTCCCTGTACTTCTCCCCTCTCTCTACCATCTTTCATCTTCTGCTTCTCTCTCCTTGAGAAACACTTTATACAGTTTACTCCTAAAGCTACTCAAACATACAGGGCACGTAGCACAGTGTGTGTGCATGTGTGTGTGTGTGTGTGTGTGAGTGTGTGTGTGTGTGTGGCCAACATGAAAGCCAGCAGTAATTGTTTCTTAGATAGCAATGGCTATTGATTTATTAACCTTATATCACCGAGAACACACACTCTTTCACACACACAGAAATGTGTTGTACACTCCAGAGACTGCTATCTACTAGGTCACAATCTAGTCAACCAAATGCTAACAAAATATGTGTGCGCCTGTTTCTGTGTGTTTTTGTCTTTTCCCATCAAAATGAGATCAGAACTTCCGCATTGTGCACATACCAGATGTTCTTGTTTGTCTGAAGTAACACAAAACACACAAATTCGTGTAAATACCTATACACAAGCCCAAATGGACAAGCTGGCAGGAACAGAGACGCACACATGTGCATGTTCTCACACACACACACACACACACACACACACACACACAGAGACAACTTCAAAACCATCTGGACTGTCCAGATTAATTTCAGATTGTTCTCCACTGTCTTTCCAACCCAATTCACCTCTCCCCCTCAGCCGTCTTTGTATCGGTCTCTCATTCTGTCTCCAGTTGTCTCTCTTTCTTTCCATGGTCTCTTCCGCTGCCAGATCCCCCCCTGCCCTCTTTGAGCAGATGGGATAAGTAGAATTCAGCGAATACTTGCATCAAGCTGGATGCCATATTGTAGCAACATACTTGGGGCATTTCGGTAACAAATACTTAGCCTTGCCTCTTTGTTGTTTTTGTAGCATTGAGTTCTTCTCCCCTCTGGTTTTTCGTGCTTAGATTTTGTTAGTTTAGCATAGCTTTTCTGCTAGAGAAACTGTCCAGTAACTGACAACCATATGGTCAGCTTTTCCAACAGCTCTCCATGTGAGCAAGACAACAAACACTTACTCATTGTAAGAGACGAAAAAGACTACAAGTGTAGAGCTACACTAGAGGCTCTGTGAGGCTGTTCTTTGGCACACTGGTGCTTTGAGCTAAATGCTCATGTATGCGTGCTAACATGCTCACAATGCTAAAATGCTGATGTTTAGCAGATATGTTTGCCATGCTCACCATCTTACTTTAGTGTGTTAGCATGCTAACATTTGCTAATTAGTAATAAACACACAAGTACAGCTGAGGCTGATGGACAAATCAAAAGTTTGACCTGATGATGATGGCACTAGACCGCTAGATGGTAAAGTCAGAGGATGCCCAAAGTCTGTAAGCTTCATCCTCTGGGGACCATGAATGTCTGTCCAAAATTTCTTGGCAATCCATCCAATAATTGTGGAGATATTTTAGTCCTGACCAGCTGCCACCCCTCAAGCCTTGCCACTAGCATGTATAAAATGTACTACACCTGTTTTTAATTGTATCTACATGCCCTTTTGTGGTGTGTTTCTTTTGCACTTTGCCACAATGCTTTTGAATGGTTTAGGGCCAAATTAAAATTACATTATGAACCATCCAGACCTCTCAGGTTGACTGGGACAGCTCTGCTTTCTGTCCCCAAAGTCAAAACTAAACATGGAGAGGCATGTGTTTATTTTGCACTTTGTTACAATGCTTTTGATGTTCTGTGTAATGCACTTTGAATGGCTTTTTTTGCTGAAATGAGCCATATAAGTAAACTTGCCTTGCCTTACACCTGTTGATGGAGGCCTCCAATCAGCTGATGAGTGGCGACCTCCATCATAACAAAATACTGTGCCTTGAAAGTACAGTTTTCCCCTGCCTGGATCAATATTTGTTTTAATTATCAGAACTTGACAACTAATTTGATGGGAAACAGTTATGCAGATTTAATTTGTGCTGGTCTGTCGTGAATAGAAATACTGCAGATGTAAACAAAAACAGCAGGAGTAATTATTCATTTTTTCCCATGTTTTCCTCTCTCTGTATCCGTCCTCTTCACCCAGTCTGTCTGTCTTCTAACTTTTCGTGTCTTTGAAGATCTAACAAATATATTTACGTATATTAGCTGTGTTTCAATTGATACGGTGAAATTTGCTGAGTAACCCATCCACATTTAGCTGTATGTAAGAAAGTGAGAAAAAAAAGAGAAAACAATGACTAAGTGTGAATGGGTATGTTATATAATTTGACCTCAGAGTGTCTATAAGTAGTGTGTTAATTAGCAGTTCCAGACACATGCAGATAAAAACATGCTGTCATACATGAAAACACAGGGCTAAATCCTACAGGTATGTTTTATTTATATCCCACAGGCTTTGAGGCTTTTCTCTTTTTATTTACAGTATTTTCACTTTAAAACATTGTACATGCAGGGCTGCATGTCCCAGGTTAAAATACAGATGACGACTTTTCCAAGAGCTGCTTGCCACATTGTAGCAATTCAATTCTCTGCCTTCTTCACTCATACAATGGAGAGATGTTAGATATTTCTAGTGCAGAAAAATGAATTTTTTCTCAATACTTTTTGCCCAACAACCCAAACAAAGTCTGCATTGGTCAGTAATGGATTGGGTCAGTGCACATATCTACATAACAATCAGACAGACTGTTAAATGTTATGTACTGAGAAGCAGCAGAGAGGTGGAGCGCTCTAGTAGAACCTGACCACAAGGTCCCTGGCTCATAAATCAAATGCTGGCCTCCTCTTTCCACGGCGTGCTGGGCCACAAATCAAATGCATCTTTCTGAGTTACGCTGTGTAGAACTATTGACTGCAGTGATTCAATACTGGCTATGGAAAAGAGGAGAGGAGAGGAGAGGAGAGGAGAGGAGAGGAAAATCTGTTGTCTATGTTTCTGGTATCCATGTTTTCTTTGCCTCTTCCCCACCTCTTGTCATGTACCACCCCCTCCTTCTTTTTCATTATCTCAGTGTCAAAATCATTGTGTCTCTCCCACATTATGTTTACCTCTCTGCAACCACCATCCATCCCTCTCAATCCCCCCCTCTCTCTTTATCTCTCCAACCTCCTGTCCATCCTTGCTCTCTTTATAACACTGGTATTCGCTCCATCCTTGTACCTCTCTCCCTCCCTCATTATCTTCCTCTCTGCAGCTTCATTCCTCTCTCTATCTTTCCCCATGTTCTCCGTCATCACCTCCCTCCTCCCTTCCCTACCTCTACCTCTGTCCTGCTCTCTCATCCCTCTCGCTCCATCCCTCTTTGGCCAAAATTATCTCTGTATTACTATCATTGCATCTCTCCCTAAGTGTCATTATATCACTTCCTCCACTATTATTATCGCTATGTCGTATTCTCTCACTCCTGGTGTCATTATATCTATCTCTCTGTGTTTCCTCTCTTTTCCTGCTAGAGTGTAAGGTTGTTTTTATTCCACCCACTCACCTCCTATATTTATCACACAAAGAACAAATACCACAACCTCTCTCTGTCTGTCTGTCTTTCTATCGCCATTTCTAGCACTCTCTGTCAGCCCACTGTCAAACAGTTTAAGTAAATGGGGTGGCAGTTAGATTCAAGCGTTTACGCCATTTAGCTGGTGCTCAGTGGGGATAAAAGCAGGTCTCTGGAAAATAATATGAAAGTCAATCTATGCAGTTAACTATGCTGAAAACTGTTTTGAAAAGGACTGTGTTCTCCTGTGAAAGCAAATATTCTTAACACTTAGTCACCAGTTTGAACCTTTTACAGCCATCATGACATTCACTCTAAATTGTTACTTAAAGAGTGGAAATAGCAGTTTTAATTTTGAAGGAAAATCCTTAAAATTAGAAATTGCCCACAATTTCACCTCCTTTTTTGGGCTGAGATTATACTGTGCAGAGTTTGCTTGTGCTGGCCAGTAGACATAGTGTGAAAATCATTAAAGTGCAAACTAATAAACCATGAAAAAACAAACACTGTTACACAACAATAAGTTGATCAAACAGCCTATTTGTCAAATACAAGATTAATATATTTGTCAGATGCAAATTAGTTGCGCTCTATATAGTGAAGGTGATGAGCTGAATGAATGCTGAGGTAAGGGACAGGACATACCCGTTCACCATGACAACCATGGAATGCAGCAGAGTAATGTATCATACCCATGTGACACACACACACACACACACACACACACACAAATGGACCAACTTGCAGAGACACACAGGGAGAATCAAGGCTACGTTCAGAGTAAATCCCAAACATTGTCAGCAAGGAATAAGGCTTGCTGTCTGAAGATAGCAGAGATAGATGGATGGTGTGTTTCGGTGTGTGTTTGTGTGTGTAAGTGAGAGAGACAAGATAAAAAAAAGGAGAAAAAAAACGGGAGGCAGGTGCAGAGGATAGAATTGCATGTGTACTTGTATTTGCATGTCCGTGTGTGTATCGTAAAACATTATCTTCATTTTCATCATTCTCGCTTTGAAAAAACAAACCAATTTACTTTCTGAAGGAAGCTACCACTCTGCATCAGTAATCAATCATCCTTCAACCTACAACTCAATAGCTTTATGTGCTGAATAGAATGAATGGAGATGATTTAAAGGACTCAAATCAAAACGAGGCGCAGAAAGCTTTACTCAACAAACTTATGAAAAACAAAAATTTGAGAGTGCATGCTTGGCCTTACTTCTGCCCTTGCTTCTCCCTGTGATACCTGTGGGGCTACACATGATACATCTTTCAAAATGTTTTACAAATCATGATTGATGTATTTTTCAGTGCAGATATTAATGTCTCTGCAGACGTGTTTGCTCATAGGCACCAGCGGAAATTCTGCCACTCCATTATTTGTATTTGCCTCAACAGTCTCAGAGCAGCCCATGCTTGTTTGTTTGGGGGTTTGGGAGCTGTTGTCAGTCGGGTGATGCCAAAGCACCGGGGGCAATTTTGTGAAGTGATGGCAAATGCAGTGCACGACACTGTCACAACGACAGCTCATTACCAAATGTGTCGCCACAGTCAAGAATTGCAAGAGTCTTGCAGATTGGACATTTTAGGGTCAAATGTTTAAAATGACATGACTGGCTGCCATTTCTAGGACAAGAAGGTGAGTCCTTAGCACATGTGGTGCTTAGTTTACACTGAGACCAGTAGCCACAACTGAGTTTGACAACTCCCAGGTGCACACAATACAGGTATATATAAAGCACAACCTATCTTGGAAATATCAGAGTTTGCCTAAATCAATCAATAATAGCTTTTCTCTGGAAGATCTGGACGGACGGAAACGGTGATACTAGACAGTGCCAAATTACTTGACATACTAAGAATTACAAGTTCCTCTTAAGGTCTCAGATCTTTAGTGCCTCTACTTATTGTGTATTTTATACAGTATGTGCCATGCAACCTAGAAGCTTTACCACAGACCTATCAGTTCAGATATAAAGCAGTCCATATCTACTATTTCTTAAAGTAGCTTGTACCTCAATTTTCATTGATCATTACACATTTAAAAGGTCCCATGAAAAGTTATAGCTATCGCACCATGTGGTCACCACTAAAGATGCACTGTTTTGCAGGTCCCTTTTTTATGGGGTCTTTAAACCTGCAATAGGTGATGTTTTGGCCACTTGGGGGCACCGGAAATAGGCTGCAGAGACAACACAGACACAGGTCGAACTTGTTGCCTTATACGTCAAGCAGATATATGGAGCAACATTAGCATTCATTTGGAGTCATGTTTCTGTCCACCTGATGAATGTAAATCTAATATTCACACTATGTTAACTATGTTTTTGGTCTCTAGCAACTGCTGAGGGAAATATCTCAGCTGTTAAATGCTCCCCTACAGTATGTTCACCAGCTAGCTGCTACGGTCTCTCTGCTGTGTGGTGCTGAGCAGGTAACGTACAGTGGGTTTTTAAAGCTTTTCGCTATAAACAGCTGCCTGCGACACTATGAGAGCAGTGAGAGTGAACAGTAACAGTTAAGTTGCTGGCTTCAAAACTAAACCAATGAGCTATAAGACACTATAAAGTCCCATAGAGTTGAGAGGATCACCAGAGTCAGGCAGTAATTGTCTCAAGGTTCATCACTGCCTGACTGATTGTTCTTATAAAAATACTGATTACAGCAGCTTTAAGCATTACTAGCCTTAGATGTCACTTATATCAACATAGCTATGACTTTTCGCCAAAGGAAAGTTCTGTGTATTCCCTTTAGAGTTGAGTTTACAGCGGTTTAAACTGTCAGACTCTCCAGGTCGGAGTTTTCCTCGACACCGTGTAGCCGTGCTCCTGAGTCGATGAAGGGGAAACACAGATATACACAGAGCCATCTAACTAGAAAAGATGTGACAATGAAAATCACTGATGCCCCACTAGCTTGCAGTGTTATTTCTGAAAAAAGACGCAGTGCGCTAAATAATTAACTTACTTGGCTAAAAATAAAAGGAAAATGCCAATGAAATCCTTTGCATTCTTGAAAAGTCCACCTGTAAATGTGATATGGAGAGCAAAGAGTCAGCATACACACATACATATTCGAGCAGAAACACACATTAAGATCTTCTGCGGTCAAGGCTAGGTGGGAATATCAAATCCATGAACTCAGCAATCTGCTGAACGTGTGTTAGAGCGCAGCAAAGCAAAATGGGTGCTGAGAGCAAGAAATGGTAAGCAATCCTCTGTATATACTGTAT
>CM022485.1:20389279-20435587 GCA_011952105.1 Coreoperca whiteheadi
TGTGTGTGTGTGTGTGTGTGTGTGTGTGTGTGTGTGTGTGCATAGCCTTGGGTGTATCTGTATATGGTAAACTGCTATTATGCTGAGATGTTGTAATATCAACTGTAGCTAGTGGTCAGGACTGGGTCATTCTTTTATTGCTGACAAAACCCAAAAACACACTAACACAGCACCTGAGAGTACCACATTTTTCTTTGAATAATTTTCTTCCATTTACTTTTTCCTGACTTCTCTCACGTTCTCTGTCTCTAATTATCTTCCCTGCTCAATGAAGATATTTCTCCCTGACAGTGGAAATCAATTGCTTGTTTCATCTGACAATAATGCTGTTTTAACTGCAAGCAAAAAAACAAATGAAAGCAGCCCTGTAGCCCAATTCATATGACAGTTCGTAACTTTTGTTTTTCTTTTTTCTAAAAGAAAAAACATCACCAAATTGCTCCTCTTTTTTCCTCCACGATCAATCACATTTAATAGCTTTATTCTTTAAAGACACCTTAATCGGTTATGTCAAAGGTTTTGTTTTGGTTTGTTTTGTGATTTTATTGTGAGCAAGTTGAGCAGTTTCATACCACATTCAGTTATGCTTTGCTTACCATTAATGATCTGGCACTGGGAGGGAGAAATAAAACTTTTCAGATTCATGTCACATTTCATACTTCAATGTCACATCCTTGTTTTCTTATTTAGAATATCTCAGGAGTTCGAAAGAGCAGGTAATTTCAAACTTGGTCTGCAGTCTTTTTGTATATACTTATATATAAAATGTGCAAAAGGATGAAAACATAACCTATATTTATAATGGACGATTACAACACGTTAAGCAACGGTTGAGATTTTGCTTGTACCAGCGAGTGTTTTTGAATATTATGTGCAGGTGTGTGTATTGTTATAACACACATGCCTGCAGAAGAAGAAATGGAAAACCAAATTACACCTTCACAAAAAAATCAAAGACTCACTAGTTGTGTCTCTTAGAATTTTATGATCACTTCTATTAGAATCTGCTGTCACTTATCTTCCCCCCTTTTCATTTCACCCTAATGGGTTTTTTTCCCCTTACAACCAATATATATCAGTATGCGTTTTTCAGTGTATGATTTAGATTTGTTTTATTTTGTTATGTATCATTATTGCTTCTAAATTTGTTTATGGCAGTGATAGGTTTAGCACGTCATAGTGAGATTACGGTAACACGAGCTCTTTCTGCTTGTTAATCCCCCGTAGCAGGAAGATATTTTAAACCTCATTTAAACCATAAAATTGGTGTGAAATTTCCACAGTAAATTATTCTTTAAATTCTAATTAAGATCTGGTAGCAGTCTTTAATTTTTCTGTTCTTCGGTCCACCCCTTTTTCTTCTTTCTTTCACTCGATCTTTTGTTGACTGGGGATGTTCAATTTGATTTAATGTTAGTGTTCACACATTTATTCAGCATTAATCATGTCTTTAGAAAAAGCTATTTTAATCAGGCTTTCAGGCACAGTTAGGTTTTTTTTTTACCTTTCTTTAACCTCTCTTTTCATTAAAGAGTTATTGCGAATGACTCAAAATTCCTCGAATTTAGACGCATAAAAAAATGGATTGCATGTGGGTGGTCTGCAGTCACAGATTCTGAGTTTCTAAGTCAGAGTGAAATGAAAATATCTATTGCCACCCAGTCATGGTCCAGTTGACAAGATAATTGACAAATATAAAACACTGTATCAACCTTTCCCCTGGGAACATAGACATGCTTATTAAAATACAAATATAAACTTTATTCAGGTTATTTGTATATTTACCTGACAGAATGGCTAACAAATCAATTTAATAATTAAGGAATTGTATTCATTAATTAATATATATTAATTGCTTTTCATTATTTTACTGAAAACACTGAATATTATATACACATGCTGTACATTTATATAAACACAGACAGCTGCTGTCCAGTGGTGTTCATCATGTATTATGAACACATTGTAATTACATTGTAACAGTATTAAGATGTGTTATGGATCTGGCAGGTGTACAGTGGGTTATTTTTGCTGTTACAGGTGATATGGGGCCTTTCCATTTAAAAGCAAAAACTGCCAGAATTCATACAAAATGAGGCTGTCCTTACAACATGAACAGTAACATTTGGGCCATTGCTGATTGAAGCCTCCAGGACCAGAACATTTTGCTTTAAATTGATGAGTTATACACTGAATGTTTTGTGAAAGAAATCATTTGGTAGAAACTATGCCTTTAAGCCTGGGCTGTTACCATCCTAAGGTGGAAATAGCAGTTCAGCCCGTTTCTGGCCATCAGTTTAAAAACGGGCTGAAATAATTCAGTTGTAAATAATTCAGCTTCCTTTCTCCAGTGAAATTAATTGGGTTCTGTCAATTCTAGTATTTTCCTAATTAGTTACACCTGCAACGGCTCAGTATTTTACAGTTCTAACCCGACTTTTACTGGAGGTAACGAGGAGTCATTAGGAAAGGTAGGTATATCCCTGTGAATTCACTTTGTCAGGGCTTCTCTGTATGGGTCTTTTTGTTTGTGCCTGTCTCTTGAGTTTATTGGTCCCTCTGGATTGCTGTGTCTCCTGTGTATATGAGAGAGGGAGAGACAAGAGGTGAGGGAGATGGAGAGAGACAGAAAGAGATGCTCTGCTGGACGATTTGTGTAATAACTGTATGTGTGTCACAGCGCAGAGTTAAAACGCATGCAAGGACCACACACACACGTTTGTTTCTCTATCCCCATGGGGGACGGTCATTGACATAATGCTTTCACTAGTCCTTTACCATAAACCTAACTATCACAACTAAGTGCCTAAACCTGACCTTAACCTAATTGTAACATTTACCCTAAAACCAAGTCTTAACCCTGAAAAACCAGTCTCTAAACGTGGGGACTTTAATTTTTATCCCTACAGTGACACAATGGGTCCGTGTGCATTCAGGTTTAAGACCCCACTGGGATATAAGACCATGAAACACACACACACACACACACACACACACACACACAGAGGGCAGTATAACAGCTGCTGTCCAATGGCTGTGATTCCAACAAGGTGCATTAGCTGGCCAACTGGTCACCACAGTGATGGACAGACAGTACGTGTCTCTCAAGAAACAACCCTGAAAAATGTGCTTGTGTGTAAAGGCTCAAAAGGCGGGAAAAAAAAGATCAAAAGAAAGATATTTCTACAAATAACCTGGAACTTTCAATACACAGACACACACAAAAAAGAAATACAAAGAAGGAGAGAGGTAGAAATGAATATGCACAATGAGCAGATAGGGAGGTCAAGAGTGCAAAAGAGAGAGAGATGCAGCTCTTTGCATTCATATATTTGCCCTTGGGGCCCTAGTACTATATGCTGCTGTATGCCTTGCTATTCATCTGTAGGGACATTGATGTTTCACATGAGCTAGCAGGTTGTGTGTGTGTGTGAGGGGGAGAGAGATACACATACACAGACAGACAGAGAAATGAAACAGAGTATATAAGTTAAAATGGAAAGGGCAAGGATGCAAGAAGAGAGGAAGAAGGATTAAAATTGCAAATGGAAAAACAATCGACACGATGAATGAAGGCACCAAGCATCTTGTCATTGTAGGATACAAGAGAGAAACAGCGAGAGAGGGGAGCAGGAGGTCAGCAGGAGGGACAGGAAGAGTTAAGGTTGGGAAAATACTGCAGATGTAGCAACAGACACAGACAAAATGAAAGATGAGAAGGGAAGAAAGAAGAAGGGCTGATGCACCAGAGAACGGCTGACAGATGGAATAAAGGACAAAGTAAAGGACAGGGGGAAGTCTGCTTCATCCAGGCAGAATACAAGTTTGTTTGTCCTAACATCATTTTGTTGTTTATTCACGTAAAAGAGAAAAAGGTTTTCTGAGAGAAAGAAAGTTGAAAGGATTTGTCTAATATGAACACCCTTTAAAAAAGTGACAGCTCTCACAAAATAACCCATGCTGCATTACAAAGTTAAAGCAAATTATATTACTTAGCGATTTCTTTCTTTGTTTGCCGAGATAATTACGAATTGGGTCATGTATACCCAAAACATGTTGAGAGGATTTGGGGGCCAGCAGCCTTCCATACTGCGTATTATCATGAACAACAGATATTAGGTATCAGAGCCTGTGAATATAAAGTAAGAAGAGACAATGCACACGTACATGGACCACTCAGTTAAGTTTTGTGGCTCTAGGAGATCCTGCTGTACTTTGAGATATTCAAAACAATATATTTTATGGAAGCTAAAATACATTGATAGAGAATTACAATGCTTTTTACTGCCCTGAAAACCTCTTTTCTCAGTCAGCTTCTTGCAATGGGCTCCAACATGAACACAACTTTTTTTATGCCAAAATTCGAACTTTCTTGGTGATTTCACATTAAAGCATATATCTTTGTATTTTTATTCTTTGTCTGTGCACTTCCCACTTGTTTGAAGTGAGCAGAGCTCAGTTGGGACATTGTGATGTAACACATTTCTGTGGACCAATCAGGATTGAGCAACATTTGAATCCCAATATCCCAATGATGACAGTTGTGGGGTTGTTTGTTTATGTAATCAGGGCACTGTCAATCTTATCCCCACCCACGCAGTTCTGTTTTTGACGCTTAATAAGTAATACCTAATGATGTTTTTCCTAACTTTGACTGTTGCACATTCGGTACGAATATTTAATGTTATAGAGACATGCTTGAGATTTAAAACCACATTTTCAGGGGCTTAGTGTTCTTGCTTGCAGTAATGAATATATGCTACTTTAAAGTTTCAAAACTGTAGCAAACTCCTTATCATAGCCAAATATGGGCTAGTATGTTCGTGAAATGTATAGTGTGCCACATAGATATTCGCAGACATAATGTTCCGCTGGAGCAAATTACTAACAGCAATCTTGCACTAGTGCAGTGGTAAATTTGCTTGCTGCAAGTGGATAATTTCCTGCCTGCATGAGTTCAATAATGCTGTAGCTTGCAATGACATTACCAGACCAACATTAGCGGGGAAAGGAGAGGGCACACCAGAGGCGGTTGTCAACACAAATTAGATGGGTCAGTGTTGTCTGGTATCAAAAACTGAAATGATTCCTCTGCCTGTTCAGAACATAGCTTATTTCAGAAAAATGTATTGTTTTTGAGAGTGTTGTCAACAGCATACACAAACTACAAGCATATCAAACATGTGGTTACTAAAAACAATTGTCAAAGAGGGATGATTCTTACCATTATTTGTCATCTACAGCTGCTTGTATTATGTATGAGGGGCTTTCCTTTTCAGCTGATGAAATTCTGATGCTATCTAAAAGGCAGCAAAACAGGTATGTGCGCTCCATCTGAAGCCTATAATTTTGAAGCATAGAGCGTATTTTCAAAGCAGCTCACACTTATCGTGCTTGAAAAAAAATCTTCCTGAACTAGCACCCAAACTGATACACACTTGTTGCATATTTGGAATAGTGTACATTTGTGCTTCGAGCCTCTGCACCTCTCTGATAAAGCACATCAGTTTCCTCATGGGAGTGTTCTGGGCTCTTTTCTCCATTACAAAATGTCAGTGTGCAGTGGGAGCACACTGCTGTTAAATGGGATGAGAGGAGCTGATCTGATTGTTCATGATTGATAATGATCATTTATTCCTCCTAATCCAGCCTCTTTTACAGTAGCGCTGCAGGTGCACAGCCGGAGCGCTACAGCCGCTGGTCATGAAATTACCAAAAATCTGTCAGTCACGGCCAAGTGCGCTAGTGCAGTGAATTTGACTCACAGAAATAGGGCCCCTCTGAGGAAGTAGAAGAGGAGCTTGAAAGGAGGAGGAGAGGGAGCGAGAAATGGAATGAAAGTGGA
The DNA here is from genome assembly GCA_011952105.1 of Coreoperca whiteheadi. Taxonomy (NCBI): domain Eukaryota; kingdom Metazoa; phylum Chordata; class Actinopteri; order Centrarchiformes; family Sinipercidae; genus Coreoperca; species Coreoperca whiteheadi. The sequence continues at coordinate 20,395,125 of CM022485.1, forward strand.
ACATGGAGAGAGAAGAGGGAGAAACTGCTGTCTCGTTTCAAAGGGAGAGGGGGAAAAGGGAGAAAGAGAGAGAACACAAAGAGTGAAACCCCCTTTCCCATCTCACAGGAAGAAATGGAAACTTGTGTCGTTACCAGGGAGGGTGCTTTTATTCTGGTGTTTCTATAGCAACAGTTTCTATGTGCCCATTTTACCGACCTGCAGAGATATTATTATGCAATGTGTGAAAAAAAAAAACACACAAATGCCAGAAACAATATGATTATTAGTAATCAGGCAGAGACAGACATCATTGTTTAACTCACCATACTGCATACGTACAGTACAGGCTGATACACACACACACACACACACACTCCTACAGAAACAGGCAAACACACACGCTGGTGCACGGGACAAGTTTAAGATGACATGGTATGGTATGTTCCCTCCGTGGGCTTCCTCAAAAAGCCAGACAGAGAAAACAGATAGGCCAAAAAAAATGATATTTAGAAAAGATTGCAGTTTTATTTGTGTGTGCAGATTATTGCGCATATCTTTGTTTCTTTCCATTCCTGTCACTTTGTCTTTCCATCCCTGGCTCTCTGAGTCGCTGTGTATCCTAATCTGTATCTGTTATCTATGTGTGTATCTGTTTGTGTATGTGTGTACAGCTATATATACTGTATGATCATGGCACGTTGTCATTTTCAGGAAGGTAGATTGAGACAGAGAGGCATTACCGAGAACCTAGAACATCCATCTTCTACAGCCTGTGTGCATGTGTGTGTGTGCGTGTGTGTGTGTGCGCAAAAGCCCACAGCTCTTTAACAAACTACGTCATATCCATGCATGATTTAGAGAGGAATTTTAAGCATACACACACGCACACACACGAGCAGGATCATTAAACTCAGCGGATGCTGCCTTTTGCCTTCAGCACTTCCCATGACAACAGAATCCCATCAACACTCTCACCTAAGCTTTTGTTGCTGCAGTAATCACCGATTAACAATCTGTTAGAAAGACAAGAAAAAGGCGAGCAGGGACACAGAGAGAGTGATGGGGTGAGGCAGGGATAAAAGGAGGACAGGAAAATAAATAAGCAAATAAATAAATAAATAAAATATATGAGTTGGGGGGGGGGGGGGGGTACACTCACTCACAGGTCAAATGCATCGAGCCTACTCAGCACAAATCATTCTACATGACAGGCTATTGTAATTAGCCTATTATAGGAACAGTAATCATATTACCATGAATGGGTTCCTATTGAGATGAAACAGAATACATTTAAGCACTGCTACAAGGTCCAAGAGATTGAGGCACACACACAATGGCTTTGACATTATGTTGGAATACTTTAATACTCCATAAAATCCAGAATCAAGAAATGCCAAATTGTCATAAACTATAAATTTGCAACAGCCACATCCAGGCTCAAACAATGACAATATAAAAAAACAATACAAGAATCAAATATACTCAAGGCAGTCTGCTTCAGCCTCTCTGTGATTTTGGTCTCAGAGGGGACTCCTGAGGAGTATGACATCCTGTCACCATCGCCAGCCTCAGCATTAGGCATGAACCTCTCTTGCTCTTTCCCGCTTACATTTACATACACACACAGAGGCTCTCTGTTGGCATGTGTGGCTGTTAGTTTTCCAGGGAGAATGACAGCAACTTTATCTGCTAAAACAGCAGTAGAGCCCCACCCAAGGAAACTCAAAAATCAAACTCAGACACACACAACAAACCAAAAGACAAGCGATGCAATGAAGCTTAAACTGTTTTGCAGTATTACTAGTTGTGGGTTTTCAACAAAACTCATCACATCTTGTCCAGTGTTGTCAGGTCCCACATTATGACTTTAATATGACAATATTGGAGCCTCCCAAGGCTGTCTTCTTAATCCCTCTCTATACACACTCTACACCAATGACTGCCTTAACCCCTCCTCCATTACTAAATACTTCAAATGTTCTGATGACACAGCCATACTCGCCCTCCTCACAGACAGGGACTCAGTCACAGCCTACCACCAATCCGTTTCCCACTTCACCCAGTGATGGGCAGACAGTCACCTCCTCCTCAACGTCACCAAGACAAAAAGGAGCTCATCTTCGACACTCGCAATAAACTCACCACCCCTCACTTGCCCCACTTCCATCAACAAAAAACTCAGAAATTCATAATAAATAAAAAAAAATAGTTTCAAAGCTACAAACTTTTGACAAAACTGAAATTAGTTCACATTTTATGGCTACCGCTCAGTCTCTCAAAATTACGACACTGACCACTAACAGGTTTTGCTTTTTCGAACATTTTAGACACAAAAACCAAAAGACACTGATGGACTCTTATTTTACTGAGATGGTGTTCAACTCCCTGCGGTGTCCTGCTTTATTTTTGTGGCTAATCCTACAGTTTACATTTGAAACTTATGGCAATACACCAATTGCTGCAGAAATAGGGCTTCACTTCCTATTTGGCAGCAACACCATGTCTTTTAGAACAAAATATCTTGGGAAGCCTCACTACATAGCCAAGACATCGTAGGGTTACGATTAGCGTTCCAAATGGGCACGTGCTCCGCAAGTCCACGCCCCAAAACGGCACTACACTAGTGCGGTATAATTACAACATCCATGGATTTTCTCTTTAATGTTAAAAGATCCCCGAAATGTGGATTCAAACACAACTTGTATGCTCGCCTATTCAGTGTAACTGGCAAGTGCAAAAACAAACAGTGAAGGGAAAGATTAGAGAGACATGACTTTAATTTTTTGGAGCATGATAATAATTTATATGCCACAGGTGACTGCAAACATTGTTAGCACAGCGAAACGCAAGTGATTTGAAACTCACTTTGTATGCAACTTACCCAGAGTCAGAGGAGACGATTAACGGTTTTCTTCTCTGTGGTTCCAGAGACAAATACTACAGCTATTTAGCCTAGCTTAGCTCAAAGCCTGGTAGCAGTTGGAAACTGCAAGCATTGCTCTGTCAATAGCAAAAAAAACCTCAAATGTTGTGTGTTCAAATGTTTCCTGTTGCATATTTATCAATAGAAAGCAGAAATGGAAACATTGTGGTTTGAAGAGCAGTTAGCTTATGCACTGAAGCTAACAACTGCTAAAGGCGGTGTAGCCTATTCACTCTATTCAGCATCTGTTACCCTGTCGTCAGGGTTAGGGTTAGCCTAATGTTGGTGGAAGCTGGTTATCTCACGTTGACTAGTTTGTTAGCTATAGATACGCATGTTTTGGAGTTGTTGGAAGACAGATACCTTTCTAACTTTTCTCCCCAGTCTTTAAGCTCTGCTAGTCCAAACGTGTCGCTGAGATGCATCGCTGATGAAATTGATTTTCTCACCTGACTCTAGATTTGACCGGAAGCAAGCATCTGTCTGCGTGTTCTTCCGTGGCCCTTACTAGGCACCTCAAAGCCTTGCTCAGGGGCACACTGGTGACTCTTATCTGTGTAGATGAACCAACAGTACTCCAGTTTGTGACCCAAGTCACAAAGCAGGTCTCCCTGTCCTCGCTTCTCTTCTTTCTGTCAGTATTCAGTAAATCCGACTGGTGTTATATTAAAGTGGATGTGCGTGCGTGCTTGTTACAGAATGACACACCAACATTAGCTCCTTAATCACATATAGCCTGCTGTGTTTAAGTGTAGGTGTAAGTGTGTGCTTAAAGAAAAAGCAGTGTGAGATGAACTGAATTACAGAGAAGACTATACATCCATATAACTGATTATAGTTATAGGGATATAAAGCCATTGTATTTTTTTATTTTTTTTTTACGATTATTGATAGCGAGAGAGACGAGCAAAGGCAGGGGGGGTAAAAGGATAGAGGTGGACTGGATCCATGGAAGAAAGATTGGTACTTAAAGAAATTAAAAACTGATCATAGATGAGTAATGAACTCATTGAATTCTCATTAATGAGTGAAAGGACCAAGAGGGATGGATGCTTAGGGAGACAATGAATAGAGAGTTCTGAGAGGGCCACTTAATTCAAATTATTCCCATGATGTTAGTATCCTAAAGATCTGGAACTCCTAAATCTGAATTTAAAGCCTATTGTGAGAGTAACAAAAATAAAATAAAAAACAGTTACAATAATTGTTTTATTCTTGTACTGATAATTAATTCAAAATAATTAAATGTACTTGTTAATGCCTCTGAAAAATAGTCATGTAGTAATTAAAAACAACAACAACAAAGAATATATCTAACATATCTCTAATAAAAGGAAATCCTCCTCCATAAAATACCACGAGTCAGACTGAGAAATTGAAAAGTAGGTCTAATAATGGCATTCAGTCATACCTTAATGGTTGCTAATTATAAGCAACATTTCATGGTACAACATTTTATCTGGCTTAATGAAAAAATCCTATATCTTGACATTTAAATTCTTTCTGCGCTCCCGCCTCCATGAAAATGGAAAGAAATGGTCCTTTTAAAGTTTTAGGAGCCTTGAATTTTATCTCGTAATTGATTCAGGGGATTTAACTTCTATGTATAATTGATTCCAATATTTAATTTTCCTCAGGGAAATTAATTCAATTTTTACTGTGGTCAAATGAAAAAGCATATCTCATCCAATCATATTGCAATGGAGTTATAATTATAATATTGCTGTACTGTGGGCCATGTGTTATATTAACGTTGCTGTTGGACCTCTGCGTCAATTCTAACTCCAAAATAACATGAAGAACTGAGTTTCTCAGTGCTAGTGTTTCCTTCTTGTTTGTTTGGATCCCCGATAGATGATACTTCAGCAACAACTTCTCTTCTAATAAGACTCCAGTTTGGCTTCTTTCTGTTGTCTGACTAAAAGGAATCAATAGACTTGAGTTCAAATGTGTTCAGGTGCATCTTTTCTGAGACCAAACAATTACTATTCCGATACATAATCTACAGTGCTAGAGCACAAATGGTCTTATTTTATTAAATAACGTGGAAAATCCCTTTAAACCTGTCATACTAAACTTTATATTAGAGAGGAATGTGTCAAAGAGTTAGTTTTACAAAGCATGAAAAAACAAAGAGCATCTACTTTCTTCAGGTTCAGCTGAGTACATCTTAACATTTCTTTGGACTCACTAAAATAGGAAGTGAAAAGTAGCCTCAAGCTGTGCTTTGTTTGTTTAGTCGGGATTTCAGTACAGCCTGCAACTGTTTTACTGGTTCAGGTGATTTATGGTAGTGTACTTATTGTTGTGGGTGTTGTACTCAGTTAAGCATTCTGTGTAGATGTTGTATTATCCCAAAGAGGATAAAAGACCAAAGCCCCAAGCATAAAGGTCAGATAGAGGAGCACTTAGGTTTGTTGAAGAAAGACAAACCTGCTTTTTATTGTGGTAAAATGCAATTATGTCTTTCTCCTGGGCAACTAATGTAAGGGTTTTACCATTCACTGAGCACTGTAATCTGCTTCTACTTTTTACTTTCTACATTTTTGCTCCCTAAAAATCTTTATTGATGTTTTCACACAATTGAATAGTTAATTAACACACCTATTGTAGATTCTCGCAGCCAATACAAAACATTTAACAAAGTTTTAAATAACGTGCATGAAAGCAGGTCTAATCATCTGTTGTTAATGATAAAACAATGATGCAACTATTATCATAAAATAGCACGTAACCTCTAATTCTTACTATAATGCTAAGGGACAAAAAAATATACATAATACTTATAAGTAATTATTAATTTATTAAGGATATAGTCCCGTCATGCTAAGTCTTTTGATGACATTTTCTCCCAGTTTAACATACATGTTAATCCACATTTTGGTGCCAAACCAGACTTTTAAATCCACTGTACTACAGGGAATAAAACAGTACAGCCAAATATCAATGTATTAAATTAATATAAAAGGCAACTTACTCCCCAAACTCATTTTATCTCTTCTTAACTCATGGAGGCTTACAGCGCTCTAGCCTAACTTTAAACACACATGTGAGTGCATCTGTGTGTATTGATAATCTCACCCCAGGATCCTACTGTTGCTGCTCTATCGGCTTTGAGTTGTGAGCCTTCATTATGCTCGGCCACTCAGCCTGTCAGTCAGCTATTCCATCAACCAGCCGGGCCAATCAGTCAACCATAACTAAGTCTGTCAGCCAGTTATCTGGTCAGTTAGTCAACCGACCTGGGAGACAATCAGTCAGTGAACCAGTCAGTCAGTCTGACAGGAGGGCAGCCAATTAGCAAAACCTCAAGCTGGTCACTGGTTAGACAGCATGGCGAATCCTGACCTTACAAATTGATCTCTGAATGAGAGAATCAACATTATCTCAGCCTATTCTCAAACATATCAAGCTTTTACTTTAGTGTGATAATAAATACATCATTAGCCCAGCATCCTGCTTGTTCGCCTTATTTCCAACATCCATCCTTGTCTTTTAGTTGCTATTTCAGTGGTGGAACTTAAAGGAAAACAGAAATTTACATGCCAGTGATCATAGTCATCATTTACTCGTGTGTGTTTTCCAGGGATTTGTAAACAGGCTGCAGCGCAGAGCAGGAGTCACTACCAATAACCACATAAAGGAGAGAGAGAGACAAGGAGTGTCTGCATCAGTGTTTGTTTTATTTAGCTTGACAGCTTGTTGACAGCGCTGGCTTGTTTTTGATGCTGTCAGCCAATGATTCATTTAGAGCTGAATGCAGTTTGGACCACAAGGCCTATTAAATTATACACATTGTACAGAATTGTTTCAGCACCACAAAGACTGTTGAAACTGTATGGGTATGCGAGATAGGAGTTTGTTTCAGTTTAAGCTCACAGCTATGGGAGGTGTGAGGGAATGCGCTACATCTGCCTGCGGTGGTGGGTGCTGAGGACACGTTAAATCATAGATGGCCTCAACTGTTCTCACTGGCCTCGAAGAGCACATTTACTATGCAGGCTGTCAAAAGTATGACCCATTAAAATCCCAAATTGACTCCTGAAACTTTTGTTGCTAGTGTGAAGTGACAGACAGAGAGAGAGTGAAGGGAGTAGCAAGATGTTTCTTCTTCTATTATTCGCAAAGCAGCAAGTGGGGGGAAAAAAAGAAACCTGAAAGCTATTAGAATCCCATGTTCACCAGTGGACTTTTTGTTGTTAGTATGACCTGACAAATGGTTTCTAGACTGGTGAGACTACAGTAAAGCTTGATGCAAGTGAAGTGAGTAAAATGACATGAGGTCACAGAGCTGGAATGCACAAATACACTTTGTTGTCAGTGTGATTTACTTCACGCTGACAGAAATGCTTACACTAGTGAATTAAGTAACTAATTCCACTAAAATATTTACAGCATCACAGAAATAAATTATTACATTAACATCTGCTACGGCTATACTATTTGCACATTTTTCTTTCAGTGCAGGATTAAATATAGCTATGAAACAAATATCTTTCATTTATTTACTATGAAAGTATTTTGAAAGTCCTACAGAGAGCAAAAGAGAAACTGGGACTTCTGTTTCAAAAGTGAGAAATGTCATTGACATTTGTAATAATGCAAATAACTAAAACTCAATCAATCATTAATCAAAAGTATGTTGTGTGATTCACTCAGATAAGGATGGTAGTTAAAAATAAAAATATCAAATAAAATTGTTTATTCAATTTTGCTGTTTTGAGTGGCCTTTAAAGAACACCTTTTCCCATAAGCCCTAGACCATCGCAGGTTAAATGTCACCAGCTCAACAAGAGGCGAGTCCACGGGCGAGTCGAGGGGTTTCGGTGAGCGCAGACATGTCTGAAATAAAAGCAGGACAGAGAGGACTGAAGGTTTTTAGACAGGAGACATTACTGCTAAACAGTTGGAAAAATAACTGTTGAAGAGAGGTGGATACCACGGATATGGACGAAATCAGCAATGATGCAAGTACCGGTGCAGTTGCGCTGGTGAATTTCTATGAGAGCTGTATTTTTTGTATGTTAACAAATGAATCGTTGTTTAACTTTGTTAATGAGAGATTGCATGGAGTCACAGAAGCTTGTAGAACAGAGACTCGACTGGAGGTGACGTCAGGATTGCAGCTCTCTATCAACCTAACTCAAACTTTTTCTGTCTATTTTAGGTGACTCAACTGCACGATAAGCTTCGCTCTGGGACAAACATAACGACACGCAAGATGTTTATCATCAGTGCCTAGCCACATGACCGGGGCTTCTGTTGCACCACTGTCGACCAGGCCAGGTGATTGAAAACACTCTGAAAAAGGTTAAAACACAAGCACGCCGAAAGGAAAGTCTGCATGATTTCTGCAGTGTGCTTAGGACAACATTAGAAAAGTACACTGTCAAAATCTTACAGTAAACGAGCAGCTGAATGCGTTCAGTTCACTCCAACTTTCTAATCCCCACAGAAGTGACTGATTTTAGGGCAAAACATGCTCAGACAACAAACCTGGCAAGACATGAGAAGTAGAGAGAGAGGGAAGGAGAGAGAGCGAGAGAACAGGGCATCAGTCCAAAGGGCAATTCAGTACAGCAGCCTAATACTGTGTTGTCCAGATGGTCTGTCCTTTTTATGGGGTGTAGATGTTTCTGTAATGAGCGTCATGACCGTAAGTCCTGCTTGTGACCCAAAAATATGAATGTTTTTATTGAACTCACTGAACCTGGCCTTTGAAGATGTTCTAATCACCTACAGAACATGCACTCAATCATACGCTCACTCCTGTTTTCACTCTCACCTGGCAGATACACAAATTTACACAAACACAATACACTTTGTGTAGTTAATGCACACCCTAAATTCTAGTTTTTCATTAAGACCCTTGAGAAATGCCTATTCTGTTTAAACAGAGCTTGTGCAAATTTGCAAAAATCCCATGATACATGACTGTAAAATACTGTAGAAATAACCTGTTAAAAGCGACCCATCTCTTACCCTCTCTGTCTCTTCTTCTCAGCCTGTTTTCTCTCTGTCTCTCTTGCCTTCTAGTTACTGACATACTGAATTCACTTCTACTTCACACTTATATGAGCTGCACATGTAAGCTGCCCTCTGGCTATAATAAAGCCTTTAAACACTCAAGTGAAAAAATGTATTTAGAGTTGTGATGGCTGCAGAAATTATAACATTTCTTTATAGCCTGACAATAAACACACACCCATGTCAGCTACTTGCTTTCACACTCTCAGTCACTTACAATAAAGCCCAGCTATCATTGTGCTATCAAGCACCACAAAGTGAGTTTCAGTGATTGAATTTAAGAGATGTACTGCATTACAGATGATGGATGGTCTGAATGTATATTTTAATTTGCTAGTTCACATAGTTTCATAAGAGTTTGAAACCGGTCAGACTCTAAAATCTGCTCTGGGGACAGAATTTTCAAGCATTGTTTAATAATTGTTCCTAAAACACTCCGACACAAAGAAGACTTTGATCCAGGTTATATTACTCCACTTACCTCAGGGATTATTGTTTCTTCTAGTTATTTTACCTGTCTGCAATTATTGATATTGAGCGGTAGGAAAGAGTGCCAGTTGTGATAGTGGATCCCCGGGGCAGCTACTGTAATATTGGAAGTTGATTGCCCTTGAACTCCTATCATCAGAAATACAAATTAGAGACAATTTCTTTGCCTAGCACCTTAAGTATATAAGAATTTATCTTAGCAAGAAAAGGTGCGTGGAGGTATAGATGCCGCAAAGTGAAACCGTCAACCCGAGGAGAAATGGCTTTAGGAAAACTTAATCTGGATTAGTCTACATTTGGGAGTCACAGGGGAGCGTCATGTGGTTTTCTCTACAAAACGGGACTTTTTAAGTTCTGTACATTTGGAGTGAGGAGCCACATTATGAACAGTTAATCTACAGTAGGAGTAAAGTGCACTGTGGGGAATCTAATCTCTCTCTCACTCACACACACAAATATATACATGTGCACACACCTACACAACCCACGTGGAGGACACACAGAAACACAGACATGCAAGCTGGTGGGAGATGTGGAGGGAATGTGGAGTGCGTGGGGGGGGGCAATCCAGTGTTATCCACCTAATTCTGTCTCCAGCATCACTCCCCACACACTGGATTAGCTAGTGGGCTTTGTCAATACACTGTAGAGCGGCAGGAAGAGAGCGAGGCTGTGAGTGTGAGTGAGTGTGTGTGTGTGTGTGTGTGTGAGAGAGAGAGACAAATACAGCAAGTAAAATGGATGAAGTTAGAGAGTTTGTGCATGTGAGAGATATAGAAGGGGAGGAAAGTTTGTATTTAGTTGGAAAGAGATTGAGTAAAATGCCTGTGAATGTCTGTATTTGGGTGTCTTTGGGAGTGTGTTTGTGTGTGTCGGTTGGTTTTTGATTTGATTTGTATAATTTCATGGAGCCATTGAAGATGAGAAAACACACAAAGGGATGTTGAGAAATGTCTGTAGATGTGCCAGTGTGTGTGTGTATATATGTCTGCGCATGTGTATAGGCTTTCCAGTCATTGTTTCAGAGAGCATAGCCAAGTGCTGGGTGTAGGAGGGGTTGGAGAATAGTATGTTATTTATCGATATCTTCCATATGGTTGGAGCATTGACTAGACTCAGCAAATTACCGAGCCAAAATTCACTGTAAAACACCATACACGCTTTCCAAATGACTGAATCATTTGCTGTCGAGTAACTTAAAGAAAAAGAGGAAGAAAGAGGACAAATACATTGTGGGGGAGGAGAGAGACGGTGGAAGTAACAGAGGAAACGTAAACGAAACCTTGCTTCATGTATTTCATGTGCTTTTTTCCAACAATTGTGTTTGTGTTCCCCGCTACTAATACCAGGTCAAATCATATAAAATCCCATGCAGGTTCTCTTTGAGGTTTGCAAAAACATTCTGTATATGGTGGATTTGCAACGGAAATTTGTTTTGGTCGTTCACATTCAAATTTTTACCTCTTCAAAAGCATGTCTAATTTTGATGTTGAAATGTTACATAAACCACACTTTGCTTTCCAAACATCTTAAAGAGACTTTGCAATTAATCAGTATGAACTGAAAGAACGTTGAAATGAGAAAAGAGAGACGAGAAGAAAAAACAAATAAAAGAGCAAAATGAAAGGCGAGGAGGCAATGGGGGGTATGGGAGTGTGTTTGTTTGCATATTCAAAAAGCTTCTTCTCACAAAGGTTTGGGGGGGCTTTAAGATGGAAAACAGAACAGGAAAAGAAAGAACCCCCCCCCCCCCTTCCCAAAAGTAGGACAGACTCAAACTTAAAGCACCATACATACTTTCCAAATCCTTTTTTAAAAACACTCACAGCACTTAAGCTGGAGATATAGCTGAGCCAACAGTGATGTTTGAATGTTTATATTTTGCATTGAAGATATTGTTTCAGTGTAAGACTGATTACCTGCATTACTGATACAAGAACAGAACGTAAAATGGGTACAACATGCATTTTAACTGCGTTTAAGGACTGCACATAATTGAACAACCTCAGTACTTTTTTGGTTTCGCCTGAAATGTTCCCGTATTGTATTATCGTAAACTGTGAAATATCAAAAGCTGGCAATAGTTTGTCTGGTCAGACTTGTAATCGATAGTTCCTGTTTTAAAACATGATTTTGACGGCTTTAGACTATTTTATTTGACCAAAGTTCTTGTGTGGCTGCATGGCTTCAGAAAACATTTAAACTGTGATAACTTTGGATTCTGTTATTAAGTGGGAAAAAAAGCGTTATGTAGGAAAACATGTTTATATTTATCAAATTAAAGTATCAAAATAGTATTGATTTGGTTTCAGTACCAAAACTCATGTATCACAACGGCACCATACATTTCAAATAACACCCACTTCTACATACCTGGAGACAGCCCTCTTGATTTAATTTGGAAATGAATTTAGTTTAAGCTGTAAATAATAAGTAAGCAAACTACACATATATAGGAATGCACCACTGTCCTCAGAAGTCGGACTCCTTCATTTTTTTCCCAGAATGTTCTTTTGCAGGCATTTAGGTTGCTGCTAGCTCAGCCCTGGAAACCACAAACACAAACTGTTAAGACAGACACCGAGGAACCACAGGGGGTCAGAGAATCCAGAAAGACATATCCAACAGAGAAAAATGCGGACAGTGATTTGTGAAGGCCCCCTACCTACGCTGATGTTTGTCAAAAAATGAATAAGTAAACAGCCTTCTTTTTCAATTGCTAGCCCTCCATCATGAAACACATCTAGTCGCTTTTAGAAAATGAAAGTAGGTATCGCACGCTGACTGCGCCCTATTCTGTACAGTCCATCATCCGTTCCACCTAACTGCTGCTGAGCTGCAATAACTTGTTGTTTTTCTGTGTGTCTTGCTGCAACAACTTCTGAAGGTTTCAGTGTACAAACCAAAAAGCTCCTGCAGTAACTACAGCCACTCAGATCACTCGGATCAGCAAGTGTCTAATAAAGTTCTATTACGAGAACAAAACATTTAAAATGTACTCCATGTGTGCGACAGCGTGAGAGATCTAGCAGCTAAATACGGCCATCCACACACACACACACACACACACACACACACACACACACACACACACTCAGCCAAACATCTGTCCCCCAGTACTGAAGTGGCGAAGGATGCTCTTTGACAAAGTGATTGATGCGGGCTGTTGTCATCTTCTGACTCTCCGTCTCTCTCTCTCTCTCTCTCTCTCTCTCTCTCTCTCTGTTGCAGCTTCCTAAACAGAACCATCAGCAATAACGAACACTGGTCCAGATGCCCAGAAAATTTCACAACAGTTGGCCTGTCGATCCATGAGCGCACACACACACGTACACAGATGAATACTCAAACATGCAGTACACATGGAAATCGAAATAATGGAAACATCACATAGAAGACAACAAAATTCCCTCCGTATAGTGAGTATAGCTGTTAGGTGACAGAAAGCAAATGTTCAAAAAAGTATGACTGGACAATTTGTAAGGCTCAGCATTTCTGGCTCTCGCAGATTTATAGAGAAATCTAGAAGATCGGTTTTAACAAAGTTTCCCGAGGATTTCATGTCCCCATGCATCCAAAATGTGTTGTGTTTTCTACAACAAGACGACATTCATCCCTGCAGCTTAGTGTCCTCTTGTGACGAGCACAGATCTTGTGGTTATAGAAAATGAAGAAAAATAAAGGGATGAAAACAAAAGAGTGGCTTTTTCTGTTCCTCTAAGTAAAAAACTGTATTTTTAAAAGGTTACTTTAAAAATCATAATACTACCTTTGACCTCAGTTTTGTATTATTGATTTACTCAAAATCTCATTTTCATAATCAAAATAAACACAGATAATTTCCTTTGAAAAACAAAACTGTTCATCCAAATTAAGCATGACCGAAAGAATTTGAACTTTCAAGTCACGATTACAAAAGGCATCCACAGAGCAGCATTCACCTGTTTTTAGAGGTCTGACGATCATCATGTTTTTCAAAGCACCACGAGACTTTGAAAAACACGATGATGAAGTTCCAAACAGCATAAACGGTCAGTGTCTGAGTAGATGCATAAATCTTAGAGCCCTCTGTTGATGACCTTGTTACCATGAGAGGTCTGAAGATTGGTAACCACTAACTCAGGACCCCAGCAGTTTGAACATCAGAAGTGAACGTATGACTGATGTTCTCTGGCTGCTCCTGCCATGGCTTATAACACCTACTGATTTCTAAGCTAAATCTGTAGATACTTTTAACTGTATCCAGGCAGAAATCGGATGATTCATGCATTTACCAACTTGTGAATGTCACATCAAGATTACAAGAACCATGTAACCAGTGGTAAGGCTTTACAAAAGACAGAGCCACTTGAAATGGGTTTTACATGTTTTTTCTGCACTCTGGGTGACGTTGTCTAATGTGTTACTGTGGTTACCAGAGGGGCCCAGGAAATCATTTTAGCATTTCGAGGAGTGACTGACATTACCAGTGTGCACAGGCACAATCCAAATGCTGACCCGCTCTGGTAATACTGATGCCCTCCGGAAATGGCTAAAACCTGTAAAGGTATTTAATGAAGCAAAGAGAGCGGTCTGAACAATCACAACGACATATTCCAAACACGAACACACTAAGGCAGCAAAAAGACCGACGCACAGCGGGAAAGAAGAAGTGAGAGTGAAAAAGAAAGTTAAAGACAAAGGAGTAGCCATGTGGGAAAAGCTTTGATTATAATTGGATGGATAATTAGAGAATAATGATAATGATAACAATAATGATACCATTTTGTTTGAAGCCAAAGCAATCAGCAATTAGCTGCATTAACAGAGAAAAGCTAACTTTATCTTTTTTTTTTGCATTTCAATATTTCCTATCCAAGGCCAAATTCTGAAATATTTTACTGATTCAGCTATCTGTAACACATATAGATAATTGCCAGGAGAGCCAGAACTTGGCACCACAGGAGGTGCTAATCATGAAGCTGTCGCTGATTGCTGTAAGTCTTACTCAGCTAGTCACAGGACACTGTCGACTAGTCATTTTTGACAAAATCTGTAAAATGACCTCTTATCAAATACCCCATAATTGTGATCTTGACACCACAGGGGCCGCTACAGCATGCAGCACTTTAAATCCAGGGAAGAACTTAATCAAGAGTTTCTGTTTCTTTATGATTCACAGAGACATTTTCAGTTGATGCGTGTACCTGCTTGTGTGTAGAGAAAGAGCGAGGAAGGACAGAAAGACAAGAAGAGATGAGAGGGTCAAGAGAGGAGATGAGTGGGTTTTTCACAAAATGCCACTGGAATATTGTGCATGTCTTATCTACAGCAGTCACACGAACCTCACTGTGGAACGAGGGGCTAATAGGTTGACTGGCTGACTGAACGTCTGAATGGATGAATGACTGGCTGACTGACTGACTGCATAGTGACTTTCCATCCATCCACCCGCCCGCCCGCCTCTCCCTCCCTGTCCCTCACTCTGTGTGTGTCTGTCTGGTTGTCAGGCCCATTAGCTCATTAGGCAGTGTGTGTGATTGGAATAAGAACTAAGCTAGCACAAATCTCTCATCTGTGACACACACACACACACACACACACACCAATCTTTTCTTGGTCTCTCTTTGTCTTCGCTTGCCCTTCCTCAGTGTTTCTGCTGCTTATTCTTATTTTTGTTCTCTTCCCAATCAATTGTTTCTCTTTGTCTCTTTCTTGCTCTCTCACTTCCCGTGTGTCTGACTTTTTCCTCTTTCTCTATTCATGTCTTGCTGTCTCTTTACTACTTTACCACCATTTAAATACCACCATTATGGCCAATAAAATCTCTATAATAAAGATCATAAACGTGGACAAAAGGCTATATTGAGATATAAAACACAGCATGAGGTGCACTATTTTATCCAGAGTGCCACACAGCAGCCGTGGAGGACTAGGTATAAATTACAGTCAATGATCATAGGTTCATGTTCTGTGTTGGAGAAAACTTCTATGAAGTTACTATAATTTTTTTCCCAGAGCTCAGGCAAAAATGCTCACGCAAATCACATTAAGATGTTGTTCCTACAAGTGGATGCAGCTGGCAAAATTTGGGGGCCCAGCTTAATGCTAAGTAGGCATAAGTATCCAACTATACATTACGAACACCAGGCAACAGGCTATAATACAAAATGAATTTTTAAAAAGGCTGCAAATGACTATGAACAGCTGCCAGTACGCATCATACTGAAAGCTACACAGAAGTACTGCTCCTTTCTTTTCTTTCGTCCAATAAAAGTTAGTTATATTCATGCATGAATGTTGTGTAAGAAGTTAGTTTCTTGATGGACTAATATTCATAAATATTGTACCTGTGTTTTTATTTTTATAAATGTCTTATTATATGTTGCTTTTATGTTTTATGTAAAGCACTTTGAATTGCCTTGTTGAAATGTGCTATACAAATAAACTTGCCTTACCATAAGTAGTACCCAAGTGACAGGCCAAGCTGGACGCAGCCTGCAGCAGGTCCTTTTAACACTACTGACAAATGAAACCTCTGAGATGATCTCTCAACATGAACAGCTGGAGTCCCTAAATCATTTTTTTAACTGTAGCTTTACTCAGGCAGCTAGCCTCAATGTAA
This sequence comes from Coreoperca whiteheadi, assembly GCA_011952105.1. Lineage (NCBI taxonomy): Eukaryota > Metazoa > Chordata > Actinopteri > Centrarchiformes > Sinipercidae > Coreoperca > Coreoperca whiteheadi. Next base: position 20,411,150 of record CM022485.1, read on the forward strand.
ATTCAAAGGTCACTGTTTTGAAAACACTGACCAAGCGGGAATGTTCTGTGAGTAATGCTACCATTGTGCTGCCCTTGAGAAAGGGCGAAACATATTTTGCATAATCTCACTGAAGCCAACAACTACAACAGTGTGTAATTCTTGCATGGGGCACAAAGTTTATCTTTCTTATCTTGGGGTATGGTTTATCGTGCTGACATGCAAGCTTTACATTACACATACTGTGACCACAGCAAATGTTGCCAACATGTTGCTTTGCACATGTTGTACGGGGGTACAGTGGATACAGTCATACCTCTCTGAGCTGTCTCATCTCCCTCCTTCTCTGTCTTCGTGACTTTGATTATTTTTCTTTGTTGCTCATTTTTTCTGTTTACATCTCCCCACACTATGTCTCTGCCTCTGTCTTCTGTTTACATCTCTCTTTCTCCTTCTGTCTGTGTCTTTCTGTCTCTCTCTCTCTCTCTGGCTATTGGTTCCTATGGTGACAGGTCTCCGGTGCATTCTGTTGCTATGGTAACTGACCTACAGTTGGATTCCTGCTCTCTAATCTGTGTGTCCTGTCATTAATGTATGTATGTGTGGGTGTGTGGGTGTGTGTGTGTGTGTGTGAAGTTTGATACTGTAAAGGCCAGTTCAGACCAAGGAGTCACGGTGAGACGAAACCATTTTAAAGTGTTGCACGAAAAAGTTGCAGCAATGCAGCAATGTAAACTGGCCTCTCAGCTCAACTCAAGCCAGCTGATGGCGTCGCTGCAACTCAGCTTGTCAAATCGCAAGTGGCTGGTTTTAAAACTTAAGGTAAGTCACCTGCTTCAACAGCCAATCAGTTCCTAGCGAAGTCAGCTGGTCAAGTCAGTAAACTCAAGTTAGCTGGCTGAAATGGCAGCGTTTTGGACCGAGGAAAGAATGGGTCACATCGTCAATTTCTTTGAAGGACAGCCGTGTCTGTGAGACACAAGCCTGAAAATGCACTCAAAAAAGATCAACAAACAAACTGCCCTTTGTCTCACTGCACAACAGCAACGTATAACACTCTCGATTTTTTAGGTTTTCATCAGTTTCATCAATACTAAAAATGCAACTGTAGCAAGTAACTCGCTACCACTATCTTCATCCATATTTTAAGACACTAAAAATTATATCCAGCTACAAAACAGCCTGAAAAGTCGGCTAGAACGGAAGTGCAGAGTCGTTGTTATGGAGACGATACACCGTCTCCATCTTTAGTCGGAACTAGGCTTAAGAAAAGGCTTACACACAACAACTAAATTTACACAGAAGTACGTCCATCACAATTACAGCACTTCACACATGGACTTTGTGAGGCTGAAACTGACACCAGTTGTTATTGCTGGCTGGAAAATATTTTTTTATGATAGATAGAAAGAGGGACGGACAGATGGACAGAGATACAGATAAAATTTACTTCAATAAGGCAGCCTGGCTGAGAGGATTGATTGAGATTCCTCAAAGCTTACATCCCTCTTTTCCCTTCATCACCATTTGAAAGTTTGTGCAGGATCGAATGAGTTTGCATAAGAAAATTAACTCTAAGCTAACTAGTACAAGACATCAAATTGTAAAATGTATGTTCCATGGTCCCTTAAAAGTAAAATAAATACTTACATTTTTTACCGATATTCTTGTTTTTTTTCTGCTAGACATTATTGACAGTGGCTCCTGAATATTATCTTAAATCACTGGGACTTTATGAAGGATAGTAGGTTATATCCATTTTTCAACACTTTTTTATTACTTCTTCAGCACTAAGCAAGCGTGTTCTACCAGCGGCTTTTTGCCTGAACCACAGTGACTGGAAACCGGGGACTTAGCTGATCCTCCCCTCTCTATGGACCACTTCCACAAACTTCTAGAGAAAATTGCAGTGCTTGAAACCAAATTCCACCGTTTAGAAGTGAATGGACTGTGTGGGAATGACATCACTTTACCATGGGCTCAAAACGGTGGACAAGAGAATGCTAACACGCAGCTAATTAGCACCAACAAAACTAAGACACAGGAGGGCTGTCTGTCAGGCAATAACTCTGCAACGAGTAATCCTCTCTGGAACGCTTTTGGTGCAAAGCCTAAGAATAAATAATTTTCCTGGAAAATGGGAGGATAGCGATAGAGTGCAGGAGAAAAGAGGTGGAAAAGGCCACCTAAATACTGTGCAGACATTTTTGATGACTTTACCGAACTGCTGTCTATCATCTGCATTGACTTTGATTGTGTAATTGTTGGTGATTTTAACATTTATGTTGACAACCCCCAGGACAGCAGCACTCAGCATGTAGAGTCAAGAGTCTTAATATTTCTACGGCTGAGGTGGCTTGATGTTGCTCTTTCTTTCTGACCATTCCGGTTTTCTTTGAGATGACTACCTGTGCACACAAATGTTGCCCTCGCTAAGCTAATGCACCTTGGAGAAATGCCACGTTCGTAAAAATGTGGTAAAAAGAGCGTGTCGGAAAACAAATCTCCAGGTTTACAAGGCATGCCGCATGCCACATGGGCACAACAGTCACCGGTTCGATTCCAGCCATTGACCTATATTTCATGTCCTACCCCTCTCTCTCCCCATTTCCTGTCTACCTCTTCGCCTGTCACTATCAATTAAAGGCAAAAAATGCTCCCCCCAAAAAAACATTCCTTCTTCTCTGACATTATTGCCAAAACCAATAATAATGCACACACATTATTTGCTAAAGTTGACAGGCTGACAAACCCTCCTGTGTCAGAGGCCCCTTAAATTCTATCCATAGCATGCATCCTTCACTGACAGAATTCAGAAAATTGGACAAGCTGTCTGTTCCTCCATATCAGGGTACAGGGTCCGAGTTGCGCCCACCTAAAACTAATTAAATTAGCAAACACAATTCGATCCAATCAACGGTGAAACCTTGAAAGAAATTGTGCAACATCTGAAATCCTCCGGCTGCTGCCTTGATATTCTCCCTACTGGCTTTTTCAAAAATATTTTTAACTGCATGGCATCAGATCTTCTACAAATAGTCAACACTTCTCTACTCAGGCCATTTCCCACAGGCCCTGAAAACTGCATCTATCAAGGCACTCTTAAAAAAGAATAATCAAGATATTTTTAAATAAAATCATTGAAAAGGTTGTCCTCTTACCTGTCTTTCCATCTAGATTGTTTTGGTGTGAGTTGCAGAGTTGCGGAGATATCGGCCGAAGAGATGTCTGCATTTTTTTTTTTTTTATCTAATGGGACAATATGGCCCTGTGGCGCTCAAAGCACCAAAAAAAATACATTTGAACTGCTTCTTTCCAGAAATCATGACCTGATAATCAAGATAATCAACAGATTTATTGTGAGCAGTTTCATGTAGGGACTGTTGTCTTTCTACCAAAAGTTCCTACATGAAACTGCTCACAAAGTATGTGGATTATCTTGAGTAACTGGTTATGTATGAAATAAAAAAATATTTTTGAATTTGGGGTGAACCGTCCCTTTAAACAATTACTAAAAAAGGACACAAATGACATGTGGAGTTCCCCAAGTCTCCATTCTCTAAACAACGCTATTACCAGGTGATTATGGTCCCATACAGGAACTGAGTAGGTGCAATAAACAATCAGAATCAGGTTGATTGGCCAGGTATGTGTGCACATACAAGGCATTTGACTCCGGTTTTACGTTGCTCTCTATGTATATACATTTAGTAGACATAAGACAGATCAGGGATGTGCCAACAATTTCTTCAATTAAACAAAGCTTAAACTGAAATAATTGTTTTTGGAGCCAAAGAAAAACAATAAAATGTCAGTGCCCAACTTCAATCACTAACATTCAAGACCACAAACGAAGCCAGAATCCTTGGTGTAGCCTAGTTATGGATTACGTTTTTATGCACCACATGTCTGGAACAAACTCCCAGAAAACTGCTCCAACTCTCAGTTATTAAGGCTGAGAAGGCTGGATACTTTTATGTTTGCCACTGACTTTTATTAAAATAAATACATTGGGGACTGTTTCATATATTACACTGCAATTTTTATTCTCCTATGTTAGTTTATTTTTATCTTTGATTTTATTTTACTCTTTTAAATGCTATTTAAATTAGTCATATTTCTTTTAGTCTCAAACACAGAATCACCGTAAATGCTTAAATGGAATTCAGACTTCTTTTAAAAGAATCCTTTTAAATTCCCAATTTGATTTCTGCTGTCTTTAAGGCTAAACCTGTGAATCAGAGCTCTCCTCTTTATGGTACGGTTCTTTGCATGCCTTATTCTGCATACCCCTCCTATATATACGCACACAGGCTTTTCTTCACAGAGCACAGGGTTGGCAGCGACGCAACACCCCTGGAGGAATTTGGAATTCAGTGCCTTGTTCAAGGGCACTTTAGAATTGTTTTGTGAGCAGCCACCTTTCATTGCAGAATACATCGTCCTTTCACAAACTTTTCTTCAGAAGGGATAGAGCAGAGGGCTGGCAGTGAGTGCAGTGTCACCAGACTAGTTTGTGATTCAGTGCCTTGTTCAAGGGCACATTTAACAGGCTCCCGCCAACTGGTCCTATCACACAGAGACCAGAGTCTTGTTAGGGCTGGAGATTGAACCAGCACCCCTCCAGTTCTTACTCAACGGCAAGATCTTGAGGGTTGCTCTTTGTATCTTTAAAAGGAGTAATCCCCTATTAAAGCACAAGGTCACAGGAGTGAAGTTATTCAGGTCACAGAGCATCCATTATCTTGAGAAAGCTGAGTAGTGATCGTGTTAAAATATCAAGGGATTTAAATATAAAGGGCTGCAAGTAATTCTCCTAATTTCATAGAGGAATTAAAAGACTTTGAATAGAAATGTAAGGGATTTGAGTCTTTTGAGTGTTTTAGATTTTGTACCACATGTTATTCTTTGCTATTACAAACATGTTATTTTAAAGCCCTTCCTGTATAATATCCATGTGCTGATGAAGATCATTTCATATGATTGAAGACCGCAGAACAGCTATTAAATAAACCTTGTGGTGAGATTGTCTTATCAACTTCTGTTTTCAAGATCAAGAATAACTTTGAACCTCAGCTTTTAAACCGACATGGACAAGAAGTCCTTCAAGTGATCAATAAATAAATAAAAGATTTAAACTTCTACAAATCCATGACGACTGAGCAAAATCCATCTGCGGATGACAATCTTGTCATTTTCTGCCGCTTGTTCCCGTTAGGGGTCGCGGGTGACTGGAGCCTATCCCAGTGACTGTGGGCCTTAGGCGGGGTACACCCTGGACAGTGGCCAACTCGACAATCGTGCGATATGATCAAAAGCTCTGGAACAGCTAACAAATTCACCTTGCGATGAGAATGTTGTCCTTATCCTTCACGTATACATGCATGCTAATTTCATCAGATCAGCGCTCAGTGATCATCTATGCTGAAATTGTTCATATCTAGTTTAGAAAAAGTGCATTCCATAATTTGTAAGTTAAGTCCTCAGATAAGTAACAACTTTCATGTTCATATTTTCAATATTTCATCATGAATGTTCCTTTCATGTTAGCATTTCAGTGCCATTTTTTATTTTTATTTTTTTTTAAATAGACCGTTTTATTTAGGAACCTAACTCTTCATGTGGTGAAGCAAAGGCAGGTGCTGGACCAGATTTTGTTACCATTGATGATTGACTTATATTCAGTTTCTGTTGTCTCTGGTTTAGTCCTCACTGACTCAGAAGTTAATTGGTTAACAAGGCAATGAGGGCTGTGGAGGCGGGGTTAAGGTCTGATATGCTAATTATCACCATGGAAACACAGCAAGAAGCAAGAAGGCAGTGACTAATGGCCTACTCATCCGATATCCCATTCAATTTCTCCATCTCTCTTTTTTTTTCCCTCTTTCCCCCGTCTCTCTCTCATCTCTGTTTCCATTCTTCCTGCTGTCACTCATTTCTGCACGCCGTCTCTCCTCGTCCACTCTTTGCCCTTTTCTGTCTTTCTCTCCGTGTTCTCTCTTTTTTTCTCTTTTCATTGTTATGTGAAAATTACACTTTTGAAATCAGTGTTGCATTGCTTAAAATTGAATGAATTAACAATGAAATTTGAAGTAATAGTGAGGCAAGAGCAGTGCTAAACAAGCCCGGACAACACATAACAATGACACATGCAACAATAAATAATGTATAAATTCAATCTCTTAGCAACCACTAATCTCTCTCTCTCTATCTTCCTCCATTACTTCACTGTATGACTCATGTGTTCAGACACATTTTCATGTCTCTGTCAACATGAAGTGACAAGAGACTCACAGAGGCCCCTTTAAAGTATTAATAAAAACACACAGTTTCTTCCCATGTCCCTGTATGTAACCGTATCTGGCTGCGTCTCCCTCCAACTTTCCCTCACTGTCTATGTGACTCATAGCTTTTTCTGACAACTCTGTCAACACGAGGAGATAAGAGACCACTAGTTAATTAGTAGTCTGTTAAATAAAAAGACAGGAGACACACCCTCTTCCATATCCTGAAGAAAGAGAACTACGAGACAGACTGTGTTTGATGTTGATGGCACACAATGCTCTGAGAAGTCTTAATGAGCAGTGTAGATAACTTAGTTATTAACCATGGATCCACCACGACAGATGAGGCTAATTGGGAAAATCGCACCAGCAGGGAACACACACTCTGTCTATTCCCTTCCATGTGTTTAAGATTGACTATGTGGTAATTTGTGAGATCTAGTTTGCGTTTTTGTTGGTCCGTTGCAATCTTTAGACTCTCACACCTGTCAACGGGCTGAGAAGCTATCATCAGTTTTCCTAACCCTTGTGATATATTCATTATGTGAGTGACGTGTTGGCTGCCATCCATTCTTATCACTAGCTTACGCAACTAGCATCCCTAGTAGGCAGAATAACACAACCAAAAAAGTACGGGAACACAATTTGAAATACCTTTGTGTGATCACTCTTATATCAAAGGATGATAATGTGAAAAATGGTTGTGGAAAACATGCAAAATAAATTTAAGAAATTGATCCTTTTGGAAGAGACAGTGAAACTCAAGTATGAGCAACTTGGAAGTTATGAAACGTATCAGTACTTGCACATGATAAAATCGGGCGTGTGCTGACATGCAATTATGCATAATCCATAATTTTGTCAATTTAAGTGAAGCTGCCACATCACCAAGCTTTTGTTTCAGAAAAGCAGACAGCAGAATAGCCATGGTACTCTTGTACAATATAAGTGGTGGTGGTAAGCTATTGGGGAAGATCAGTACAGTGAGGATATAACTAGTGGATGATCCTATTATTATTATTATATATGGATGTCAGGGTTCAGAATGCATTTTTTTGCGAAGGGGCCGTGTTCAAGCTAAAATGGGATGTTAAGTTGCACTTAAACAACTGAAATCACACACAAGGCCACACTTACATCAACAACTTGCAGATTGTGTTTAGGCAGAGGAATCAAGTAGTGCTTGCATTAGCCGATTGTCATCATTCATGCTTCACAATCACATGTTCATTCACCAGCTTTGTGGTTACCAGCTGACTACTGTAGTAACAGCCAGTCATATTCATGCAGGTGTACAGCGTGGTCATTATAACCTGCCATTTCTCACTATTACTCTGCTGATATGCTCGTGCCAGATGCGTTTGTTGCCACAGCTCCCTTCACGGTCACAACCTTGGCTTTATATGCAACATGTGTGATGATGTCAATCTGACTAAGATTTATGTATTAAGATATTTGTTTTCCCTGCAGAATCCTTGTTGCTGCTCAGATTTCTTGAGAGCTCCCCGCAAGAGCGGATCTTTCTCCAACACATCTAACGGTCTCACTATATGCTACAAATGGTCAATTCCTTTATGTGTCTTTGACTAAACTTCTCAGATGCTAAGCAAAACTTAAAAGCTCTGTGGGTTCTTCTGTGTTGTACTGCATTTTCAGCTGCAGACAGATGGTCTCCTTCAGCTCTGTTATGGAGCAGATGTCGAGAGCAGCGGCAGTCACAGAGACAATGTGACCTACCTTTTGATCCACAGATGCCCCACACTGCACATGGCACTGCACTGACCTGTCAGAAGTGCTGTGGTTTGAACGAGTCCTGTGTTAAATTAACCCCTAACCAAGTTGAGAAGAAGGGATCCAAATACAAACTGTATCAGAGCAGTAGCATGATGCAAGGAAGTTTGCAACTGACAGCGAAAAAAGTCCCCAAAAGGAGCTCTACCAACCAAGGAAAGTTTCTTAATCAACACTTATGAATTAAGCCAATTTTCTAGGGCAACACTGCCACTACGGCCACAAGAATGAGGACAAAGCAATTCAGGCTATAAGGCTATGTTGTGGAGAGAAACATCCTGCTGGTGCATCCTTGATCGCAGCTCCTGGAAGCAAAGTGTCCTCAGAGGAGCTCCACATCACTTGCTGATCTTCTGACTCAGCGTACATACGTGAGATAATCGGCTTTTTCACATTCACAAGGCAAAAACCAATCTTGAGGATTTAATTCACTGTGAAGGCCAAATTGATAGGCACAGTGGCTCTCCAGACCTTCGTGCCACGGGTCCTCTGTCATCCTCCATGGTCCTCCCATGAGGCCACTTATCACTACATTTTCTGCTGTAACCGCCTAAAATGAACATTATGACTCAAGAGGGAGCTTCTGGATTCAAACGTTATATAGTATAGTGACGACTTGGGTTGGGCTGATGAACGATGCCACCGACCACTGAGCCCTCTACCATCGTCATTAAAAAAAAGGGGTTAGGGTCAAATGTGGTGGTTGAATGTGGGTGTTGGTAGACATCGCCCAACCCTAGTGCCTACAGAATTCAAACATGAGTCCATGTTTTGGGTTTCAAAACAATCTTGTTAACAAGATGCCATTCGGTTTCAAAATTCTCTCACAAAAAATGACCTCGAGCAAAGCAGCGAGATCTTTGGCATACTCGACCAAAAAGTGCCTAGTTAAATTAGCCATGACAAAGTTTTATTTGAGGTCCATCACGCTTATTACAATTTGGTAAACAACATGCACTGCACATGATAGTGAAGGAGAGGTAAAATCCTCACAAAGGGAATTCATCCATCCCTGTCTGCATCGAAAATCTGCAGTAGGCCTTGACATTTTGGTGGATGATGTGGTCATCATCATACCACATGTGCATATTGACTGTGGTCCTCCATCACTCATGCTTGGGCATCAGAGTAGGGCTTTGGTGCTGCGAACAATCAACATTTCCATTGCACCCCCATCTGCCACTGTGAAAAGACTGAAATCTCTAGCTATGCCATAAAGCAATCCAACGCATTTCTAGCTTAGAATTTTTACGACATTTCCACTGATAATTCAAATAAACAATGAACAGAAAGATGGTTTCATTGACGAGGTTACTTGCAATGAACACAAAAAAAAACACAAGCATATTAAGCTGTACATAAACACACACGCAAAAGTGTTGGCCGAAGAGCAGAACCTCTCAAGCCCGAAGGAAAAAGAGATTACTGCCTTCTTTTTATGTTATTCAATGGTTTGTCTCTTCTTTCCATCTATCTTTGCCATTCCTTCACTAATTCTCTCTCTCTGCCCTTAGCAATATCGTGATAATAAAAGCTAAAGAATACCTTTGAGTTTCGACTTCCTCTATTTCTCCCTGCCCCCTTTGGCCTGCCATTATATCACACACTCACCCACCGACGCATACACACACAAACACAATACACACACACACGGTGATACGTACAGTATACAGACAAAAACACACACTAGTATATCAAGTTGTGACTGAATTACATTTTGACTGATAGTGCTCTTGAGGGCAAAGCAATGATAACTGTGTGTGTGGGTGGGTGGGAGTATACCTTTTGTTAGGTAGGTACAAGGTTGCAGGATTTATTTGTGCGTGCATGTGTGTGTCCATTGCTCAGGGCTACAATAATAAAAAGGAGATAGCTAACCTGAAAGAGTTGGCCTTTACTGCAATGCTAAGTCTGCCAAGCTCTGCTAGCACAGCCAAAACAGACTACCTATCTGACAGTGCAGAGAGAAAGTTTTCTTTGTTTTGCTCATATTCCCTCTCTGACACACACACACACACACACACACACACCACACACACACACACACACACACAAAGAAAGCAGGTATGGATGCATTGGCTGGAAAAATTTAAAGCCATCAGAAATAAGACTTACACAACACACATAACTGAAGGTGAGCAACTGTGCATCATTATAATATAAGGATGAGATACCCCACAAAATGTTTAGTGCTAGTTTCATTTCAAAATAACACTAAATGCGCAGGTTTACAGACAACATGTAAAAATACATCAACTTATTTCACGTGTCTTAAGAATTACTTTTTTGAATTCCGTTATGGGGAAAAAGCAACTAATGTGTCTGCTGATATGTGCATGCTGATGCTGCAAAATAACTGCACTGACTATATAAATTATCTATACTGTTCTAATGTGTGTAATAAGTTATAATAAGAAGACATTGGCTTGTTCAGATACACTGTTGGACTACGTTAGTATGTGAAGAATCTGCTGGTAAAAGTATGATCCCTGCTAAAGGAGCAGATCGGTTCAAACTGATTTTCCCAGAGTTTATGTCTCTTGTCATCCAAAAGTTGTTGTGTTTTCTGCTCCAAGATGACTGCTAATGCCATTTACAGTAAACAAGGTCTATATTCTTCCAGTTAGTGCTTGAATTAAATCTAAACCAGCACAGCATTTACATGGAGCTTTTATGGGGAAGCTTTGTTTTGTCTGGTTTCATAAGACAAATAACCACCTATTGTCTTGTGTTTCTACAAGAAGATCATTTTCAGTAAACACTAGCAGCATGTTTTTGTGGAACAGCTTCTTTATGGATTTATATTACGTTAATGTATGCTAGGTATCTGCACATTTTACAAGTACAAATGTAATGACTTTTAAGACCTTTTTAATACCTCTAAAAAAAAGGGGGGAAAAAAACCACCATTACCACGGCAAAAGAAACTAGACTAAGGTATACACCGTTTTTGAGGTTTATTGAATTTGAATAACTGAAATATTGAGAGCACAATAGCTAACATAACTAGCTTCTCATTAATGAAAATAAAACTGTCTGGCAGTAGTCTGATGAATAGTAGCTGAAGGATTTAGAAGAAATATACATATCCTTTACTTAAGTAAAAGTACTAATACCACACTGAAAATACTCAACTACAAGTAAAAGTTCTGCTTTGAAAACCGTACTTAAGTTTAAGTATGGAAGTATTATCAGCTAAAAGTATCAAAAGTAAAAGTACTCAATGTGCAGTAAAATGGTCAGTGATTTACTATTATATCGGATGTTTCTGGATTAATATTACTGCTGCATTAATGCGTCATATTCTATAAGGTCATGCAATTTTTGTAACGTCAATGTCATGTGAAAACCACGTATCTCTAAAAAGTTAACTTTTCATGAGAAAAACAGCCCTGTTTTCAGCTTTGTGACGATGCGTTTTCCAGCTGATCCAAGGAGGGTCTTAATAAAGTATTTTTATTTAGCTTAAAAAGTAGGAGACTGTTCTCAATCCATAAAGGAACACTTCATCCTTTAAACTCTCATTCATTCTGCCCCCAGATCAAATTTAATGCCTCCCCTCCTACAATTCCAGACATTTTAAGACATTTTTAGACTTTGGATATCAAAAACTAAATTTAAGCTGTTTTAAGACTTTTTTAAGAATCTGCAGGGACACAGTATGTTATTATGTTTTGATTCAGAGCCTTCTCCCTGATTCTACAAATAAAGTTCTATACAGGACATTTGAAATAATTTTGTTTTTGGACAAAATATGGTCAAACTTTAAGGTAATATCTCTAGAAGACCACCCTTCAAAAACCCATGAGTCAAAACCATAACAGGCCATCAGTTTGTGTCAAAGGTTTATAGGAAAGCGTCAGACTATTTTCCACTTCATCCCTGAATAAAGGGACCTCGTCCGTGGAAACTGCCTTAAAGTGAGCAGACTAGCCGACGCACACACAGAGTGGCCCTGTCTGCACATCATGGCGGACCATTTCCAGACAGAAGACTTAAGAGGTGAGAGCAAAGGTCTAAGTACTTATTCAGCAGCTGCCTGACAGAAATCAACCACATGCTGCACACCTCAGACAGCAGGAGAGCAGCAGCATTTGTCCACCTCCTCTTATGATGGTTTGGGCACAAAAAGGGCCAATCTAACCCATTTTTTATTAAAATACTATGCTGATGCACCAAAGTCCCACATAGTAATAAAATGAACAAGCAAGTAAACAGAAAACCTCAGACTCTTTGGGCTCCAAATGGTAGTTTGGACACACTTGTTTGGCGTTAATATGAGTGTCATTATGTCACGGTAAATCATTCTGTCACTAAGCCTCATATCTCCATTCCTTCAGATATACTGAGAGAGAGAGATTTAATTAGCACATATACACACAGCCACAGGTAGAAATATGGAGCTAGATTTAATTATCTCTCACACACACAAGCACACACAGCAAGGGAGTGGTAGACCTTAATTGTAGCAACATGAGGCTGAACTGAAAACAAAACAGCGACCCAAACATTAGGAGGTAGATCTCTGCTCTATGTACACAAACACACACACACACACAAATATGTTTGTAGTTTATTGTATTTAAGCAATGGCTTGAAGTCTTTACTGAACCCTTAATCCTGATGTCAGCGCAGGCCAACAAAAGACATAAGACTCCTGGCAAAAGCATTAATGCCTGATGCAAACTCAAGTAATAAAAGCATTATTCTATGCGTATTCTGACCGTATGGAGACATCTGGATTTATGTACACAAATATAAGCAAACAGTGTATACACAGATCCCCACTGACACACACCTACAGTTTTGCCCTTTGCCATTTTCTTTTAACATTGTAACATCCACTCTGAAGCATCCTATAAACAGCACACACACACACACACACACACACACGCACGCACGCTGGCCGTAGGACACAGTGTCCTAAAGTCCTTCAAATTTAAGCATTTGTCTTGTTATTCAATGGCTAATTTAAAACCAGCAGGAGACAAACACAGATGCACAGAGACAGTTGAAAATCCCAAAGGAGCATGATTGATTGGTAAAATGATTAGCTGAAATTGATCTGTGAGTTAATAAAGTGGTTTCATCTCTGATGATTATTAGTGACTGTGACCTTTTGTTCAAGTTCAATACAGAGTTTTAAATATGACCTTAAAACATGAAAACAGAATCATTGATTCTGAAAATTCCAACATGAACCAGTTTGATGTGGGGCAACAACAACAACAATAAGACCGATAATTGTAAGCTTGCTGACTCAAAAATACAGCAAAAACAAGTTCAAAACCACTGTGTCATTCATCATTTACAATTCTGTCACCAGTATGATTACTGGAGTCAGGTGCTGTGATGTTTGCAGACTAAGAGTGGAGTTTTAATGCTTGCTGCAATGGTGCAAAATGGAGATATCAACCTCTGGGATGCTTGCACAAACATAAAGTCAATTTAGGGAACGCATGGACTGATATTTATTCTGTTCAACCACCATAAGTGTGTATTTGTATTATTTGAGAGGCTGAAACAATCACAGATCTGGATCAGTTAACTGTAAATGAGAATCCAAAGCATTAGCAGGAAGCTCCATGAAGTATTTCACAGAAAGAAACATTCAGGTTTATAATGCCTAAAATGTACTTACGCAAGTGATGCAAAACAGGCCAGGTAGTGATCGACTGTGCAAAGAAAATCATAGGGCCAGATGTGTCATCATTCACATGGTGCACAACAAGCAGACAAAGTGTTACTGCAGCAACTTTGTAATGTGGGATGTGTCTTCCTGGCATGGGTTGAACTACAGTGGACATCTGTGACGGCACATTAGATATTGTCACAGTGAGTGAATATGTTCAATCTTCCAGGAGGATCATAGCTACGTGCACAGGGAGCGAAAGGAAATTGTTTCGATAAGCTCTGAAAAAGATGTAAAGTGAATACCGTAGCAGTCCCAGAGACTAAATCTCATTCTAACTAAACACAACGGGAGGTTCAGTGGTGCCAAAGACATGATTTTTTCACCATCAAAACACTGAATAATGGAACTTCTTATAAAAGAGTTGTGCTGTATCCATGGCCCCCCATAAAATCCAGACACTTGTAGATTTTATGCCAAGGCTCACTGAAGGTGCTCTGGTGGCGCTACACCCTATAAAAGCACTTTATGCTGGCGTTTCCTTTATTTCAGTACTTACTTTTATTAAACACATGAGCTAACAGGAGAAATGGCTGGCAGGTTTGTTGTTTTCTACAGACATTTTGCCCCACAACCTCATGATAAATATTGCACAAGCGTGTAGCTTGCTGTTTCCCCACTTATTCACTCCCTGAAATATATACGCAAACAAGAGGTGTAAGCGTTAACAATGGCACTAACGAGCAGAGTAGTAGACAGGTAGATTGCTGTTTCTCCTCTTCAGATTAAGCCTGAAAACAGATGGTTGACAAGGGAGCAGGGAAAAGAAAAATAAGGGAAATGAGCGCGGTGGTGGGCAGGTAACAATCTGTGGTTTTCTAAAGAAAATCATCTGGTAGAGGTAGGAGGGTATGTGAGGATCTGTGCTAACAAGGGGAAAAGAGGGCAGGTGAGCTGATCTATGAGCTGAGCAGAGATGTGTGCTATCAGCATGGACGTCCTACCCTCTCATAAGCCCTCGAAATCACCCTGAGTACTGAAATAGAGGGAAAGACAAAAGCCACAGAGGGAGAAAGACAGAGAGTGAATTCTGTGTTCCAGTAATTAGTCTGTAGAAAGTGAGCTGGACTATAATTCGGTCAGTCAGATGGATGTCTGCCCTACAGACATTAGGTTTAGCCATTATCTAGACTCATCCCTCCACTGTCCATCTATTCATCTCTCCTTCTCCACCACATTCATCCTTGTACCCTGTCCCACCATCTATCTATTCTCCACCTTTTCCTCCCCTCGCCACGTCGTCCCTGCCCTCTCGCCACTCCTCCACACATTAGACCTCTCTTTCTGCTCAGCTCTTCCATTCCTCCATCCACTTATGTGTCTCTCCAGCACTCTCCTCCTTTCTGTCTCCAGGCATCACATGCAAACATATTTTAAACTCATCCCTCCAGTCCTTTCTCTCAACACATCCATCTCTTCCTGTCTCCTATACCCTCCTCTCCTCTCCTGCAGATATTATATCAAACATATTCCCTGCGCTACATTCAGTGCACTCACAGGAATCAGTTTATTTGTCTCGGACAGGACATGCGCAGCAATCTGTCTCGATGACCTTGATGGAGAGACATTCAGTGCACCGTACAGTGTCACAAGCAGGGATCAACAATAACTTTTAAAAGTGGTTTCCAGGCTGGCAACCAGGTATCAGCTTTTGGTTGCCGAAACTGAAAATATGGTTGGCATTTTCAGTCACCTTATATTTTGAGTAATTTAAGATACTTCTTTATATATATATAAGATACTTTACAGTTATACATCAGCTTAATAATGAAAATGTGACATAAAGCTTTATTACAGGAACTGAACAAAACCCTTTGTAGTTTGTGTTTTATCTGATACTTTACAGATTTTGAATCTTGTTGAGTGAAGTGTTGTCAGTTAATGTGTCCACCCTCAATTACAATATAGCAGCATTTGTTTGTGATGTTGACAGATTATAGTCGAACTTTTCACCTCACAATCAAACACCTTTATTTGCTTCACACACTCTCTAAAACAGATGCCTGACGGCACGCGATAAAACTGCCCATCATCTGGTTCAAGTTCCAACCGTAACGGCAATATTTCATTAAAGCAACAAATATTAAAAATGTATTCATTTTGAGGTAACGTTTTGCTGTTTGCGGTCTCTATTTTTTTTTATATGTTAAGATTTTATTGATACCAATGTCATTATCACTCCTGCAGTACAGTGTTTCCCTCCCTGGGTGGCATAATAACTGTCAAGGTTCATAAACAAAACAATTGTTTTTTGCCAGTCGTCGTTATTAGCTTACGCCTATGGCATTTTACACTACATAAGTTAGCCTGGAGGCTGGCAGACTTTTCGTCTACTCATAGCTTAAAGAATTACATATTATATAGGCTTTTTATTACTCACCGCTGGTTTAAGTCACTGCATCTCCCGACAGAACACCACGGTTTGTAACATTATGTGACGAGTTGCGGTCAACTCAAGTAATGTTTACTTCACCTGTCTCCCCTCCACTCTGTGCGCCCCGCCCAGCCCTCGGTGAAACACAGGGAGCAGAGAGAGGAGAGGAGAGAAACGTGACCAGCATGCCGGCATCAATAAAAGGAATTGATAAGCTCCGAGGTATAAGATTCCGATGGATTCAACAAATTAGGACCAATCCTGAACTGGAACCGGTTCTCGACTCCCATCCCTAGTTGCCACTGATGGCAACCAAAGGCCAAGAATTGGTTGTCAATTTCTCAAAATGGTTGCCAGTGGCAACCTAGCAACTGTGCCCTCAAGTCCTGACATGGCCTACAGAATTCACATTCAATGGGTCACTACAAGACACACAATAGACAGACTATCCATGTATTACTTAACAAATACACATTCCCTATCAATGTGTTCGAGCAGCATGGCACATAGGTGTGAAGATTGTGTCGTCCCTCTACTCCTGTCCATTCATCTCTCCATCCCTCTTTCTTATCTCTGTAACCTCTCCTCCCTGCAGACATTAGATTGAGCCCATTATCTATACTCATTGCTTCACTCCAGCACCCGTACCTCCCTGTCTGTCTCTCCTCCTTCCAGATATTAGATCTGAGCCCATTATCTGCACTCACTCCTCTACCCATGTCCTTCCATCCTTTCCATCCATCCATGCTCACTTTGCCTCACTTTACCTCTTTACGTCTCTCCCCTCTCTGTCCCTCTTCCCTCCTCTCTCTGCCGGATATTATGTCTAGCCATTATCTACACTCATCCCGCAGCTGCAGTCCATCCATCCTCTTTCACTTCCCTCTCCACCTCTACGTCTCTCACCTCCAGATAGAGTCACCTATTATCTACACCACTCCCTCCATCCATCCTCTCTCTCACACATGCACACACTCTCACTCAGCAAGATCAGACACACATTCACACACCCGACCCATCCTCTATCTGGACTCACTTCATCTGAACAGTCAGCAGTGCAACAGGGATGTAGCACTGTTTAAAAAGGTGGGAAATCTATGACCTCCAAAACAAGACGCCAATTTATTGCTTGCCCTGCAAGACACAATTTTCATACATCATATATACAGCGGTGGAAAGTAACTAAGTACATTTACTGAAATACTGTACATAAGTATAATTCTGAGTTTCTGCTCCCGTTTATGCTACTTTATATTTACATTTGTAGCTGTTTTAATGGCGATAAAACCAGATATTTTAATGCAAATCATATTCTTTTCCTAAGACTAACCAAGTCGTTTTTTGTGCCTAAACATAACCAGACCTTAACCACAGCGTCTGCAACATAGAGATTTAACGTGTCCGTGTTTTGCAGAAACATAAAATGTGTAAATCATTGAGTAAACTTCTCAATTAAAAGAAAAGGTACTGGATTTATAATTGTACTAAACTAAACAATTTCCTGTAAAATGCCCTCGAATATGAACAGTCAAAGTACTGAAGAAGACTAAGCAGTACCTGTATCTTGAAGGGCCACGGTTTTGCATGTGGAACCTTGTGGTGTTTGTTGCTGCTGACTATTTTCCAGTTTTTTTAGAGTGATTATAAGACAGTCTTTGTTTTCATTTAATCTTAGTATGGTATGAAAATCAACTTACAGAGACTTCAAACTTGCTTAAGATAGGTAAGCCATCACATTGAACAATACAGTAGCATTGTTTTTTCTGTCAGTGTAACATTATGGCTTTATAATGATGCAGCCGGGACTGTTTAACGGCATTTGAGGACACTGACCTCTGAAGTAGAGTTGCTGAGCAGCAACAATTTCTAATCCAGAAAAGACCAATTTCACAATATCCTTTTTTACCGCCGTCCTCTGGACAGTCTTACGCTTTGTGGCAGACAACTTACCGACCACTATTAAATGCACTTTTGTGGAGACAGTTCCTGATTGCAAGTCCATTTCCATAATAAAAAAGGTAACTTTGACAAAAAATTTAAAATAAATAAACAAAGGAGCTGTTCACTGTGATGGATTGCGTGTATTAAGCAACCTTCAAGTCTTTGCAAGTTGATTTTAATTGCGTCCAGAGATTAAATGAAACCAGTGGCTGCATGAAAGTTTGGAAATCAATTTAAAAAGTTATGGCATGTTGAGGAAAAAGGAGTAGTGTAATGTACAATATACATAACTTGTAGTCAATGAGTTAAAACGTGTATGTTAATGTTATGGGTGGACCAGTAGTTCTAATTACTTGTTTACTGAGTTAACAAGTAATGTTTGTAATGATATGTTTTGGGTGTAAAATCTGTAAAGTAACTAGGATACTAGTTATAACCAGGAAGATACATTGTTTTGCTGCAAATACAAAAGGAGGGTATATTGAGTCTTGCTCAATCCATGCTTCACTGCAGCCCTCTGTTCATCCGACCTTTGCCGTGCTGCACCTTTTTCCTTTTATTCCCTCCATCACCACCGTCTATCTCTTGCTCTATTCCTTCCCTCGATCCTTCTCTTTTGACTCGGCTTTCTCACCTTTCTTTTCCTCCCTCCTTCACTTTTGACCCTGCTGTATACATCCATCTCATTCTTTCATTCTGTGTGTCCATCAATCCTGTTGCCTGCCTTCTTGCTCTCCTCTTGTCTGAAACCTTTCATCCTCCTCGCTCCGGTCCTACACTCATCTGCGTCATTCTCCCACTCTGCCTTCATCCTTCAGGTCTATCCCTCTCACTCCCTCCAACCCCTTCCTGTTTTCCACTCCTCCCTCTCTTTTGTCTTCTCCTCTCCACTCTCTTTTTCTCCTCCAGGTCTCCTCTTAGTTTAACAAGCCACTTCTCTGCTTGCTCTGCCGCTCTCCTCCTTATCTCTGGTTCCCCCCCCTCCTCCAATTTCATCTCTCCTCACCACTATCACTTTCATTCTTCCTCCACAACCTCCTCAGTTTCGCTAAAGAAAGAGAACAGGATTTTGGCCATATAAATGTGATCTGTATTCGCGCTCACGTAAGATGTGAATTCACATGTTTCATTAATATTTTGATTAGGAATATTTAAAACTTCCAGAGTTTCTGTTTGTATCCCCTTACGTACCTTAAAAGGTCAGAAAAATCTTCTTCTACACTATGTGACAGTATTGCACTGTAGATATTCTGTATCATATTCAAACAGTTACTTAATATATTAAGCTCTTAAGACACACCTTTTTTAAAATGTTACATCAGATAAATAGGTAAATGAATCCTATTTTTATATTTCTGTTTGTGTGAATGTAGAAATCTTTATAGACTTTTCATGTCATCACCTACTCACGTTGAATGAGCCATCATCATAGCCATCACACACATTTTATCTTGTAAATCCAGAGAAAAATAATTATATGTTCCCCACCACAGCACCAAAGTAAATAATCTTATCAATTCTAATATCTGTGCTAAAAATGTTACAGGTTCATTGGAATCTATTAGATGACAAAACTGGAAATAAGCAGGAAGCTGAGGTTGACATTAGGGTACTTTTACAGAAATAAATAGTCTTACTTAAAACAGTCAGCTGCCGACTGTATAGACAACGTTCTTCATTAGTATTCGACTGCTCTGATGTGATTTACATGGATGCAGCAGCCCTATACTCTCAGGCCCCTTGACGTTGTTTATCACATTGTGCTTAGATTCATTACAGGTGACAGTTTTAGAGCACATCATTGTATCCTGGGTGAGAAGAGAAAACATTGCCTCTCTTTTACTGACAAAGCTGTATCTCACAAACTACATTTATACATTTCATCACTTCAAAAATAAAAAGTTCAGAATGATAGTACACTGTATTTAACGAAAGGAGATGTTCAGCATGTGAACGCTGAAGTAGGACAGTTACCTTTTTTTATGCGACTGGTGTTTTAAATTGGACACACTTGTATCAAGGAATGTACCTGTTTCTCATAATGTTATGCATGGTCACACACACTAGGTGGTCCACACGGTAATAAATTACCATATAATTTAACATGAGCAAGCACAACCTTACTGTATGCTCGGTGGACTATAAATAAATAGACCGCTTACTGGGCAGAGGTGTTGGAAGTGTTACTCTAGTTGTGTGAGCGTAATTACTGTATGTGTGCACTGACGTGTCATATTGTACATGCTTGTTTTGTTTCCCAAAAGCAAGAAGGATCACAAAAGCGTGAACGATTTCATTGGTGCTTTGGATATGAAGGAAGAGCAGCAAAGGACCGCAGGTCGGAGTCGAACCCAGGCCCGCTGCAGCGAGGACTGTAGCCTCGCACATGGGGCTCTACCGACTGAGCTAACCGCGCTCCCGTTTTGTTGAATTCTACTATGTTACATTGTACATGTGGCACTTTCTGAAAATTTCCTATATGTGAGCGTCAATGTATTATGTATTATGTGTGTCCGCATGCATGTTGAGATGGACACCTTCCCCCATCTTGACCCTGACCAGCAGAGAGCAAGAATAGAAAGTTGATGGATGGATCTTTTACCTGTTTGGATCTCTGCGCTGTGGACGGACTGTAAAATGGCAAGAACTGATAACTCTTGAGACATAAAGATTTCTGGTTGCAATGAGCAGCTGGTTTTGCCCTTCAAGTGCCAGTAGGGGCCGCTTTAATATGTGAATGCTCACAAGATTTGTGTTTATGACGTTTTGAATGTATGAGGCCTTGACCATTTGCAAAGAGGAACACCATGTCTCATCTTCTTGAATTTCTCCTTTAATCTTCTCCTTTCACTGTCCCTCTGCTGCATCATTCCTCTCCTCTTCAGTTCTCCAGGATACAATGAACGCTAAGTGTTTTTTACTCATTGAGACAGAACTAAGTACTTGGACGATGCAATGTGAGTGATTAGGTGATTAGTGTGTGCATGTATTGTGTGTTCCATCAAACTGATTCAGGATGGCAGATAGCAGCTGGCAGGACTGACTGTGATGAACACTCATGCACACACATATGTACACACAGACACACACACACAGATTACGTTGGGTTGCAATGAACAAAACTGGGTTGCAACAAGCAAATATCACTTAACAACACAGTTAGTACAGTACAAATCCATTTGGAGCTGGTGTTATGGAGAATATGCTGTAAATAACAGATGCTGTATAAGCTATTAGCTATTAGACTGTGTAAGAATTGTTCTTCAGCAATGTCCATGATGAAATACCATCTGTGATACACATGAAAAAGCAGGCATTATCTATAATATTTAGATAGTCAAAGTACAAGTGTGTCTCATATTGTAGCTTTGGTCCCATACGCACAAACTAATTACAGTATGACACAATGGGCACCAGGGCTCAGACATGTAACAATCCGAACTGCCTGCCAGAAAATCACCACAGATAGCAGATACTACTACAAACTTTACCAAAACCAATCTGCCAGGAGTGTCTCCTCGAGCATCTTGTTGCAATACAGTACTTGTTGCAGAACAAAGAACTTTACTATGATTGGATGTAAACCTAAAGATAATACTTGATCTTCCAATAGAAAGAGGCAAAAACTATAACATACTCTTGGTCATGTAATGCTCACATGTTCACATGGCCCGACATTTGTTTTTTAGAGGCTTTCCTCTTACATAAGGCCAGTTGCACACATCCACATAATAAATCATATAGAGGACCAAATAGGATCATGAGACAAGGATAGACAAAACAAAAAATACTAGATGCTAAATGAAATGAATAAAATGTGAAAATGATAAACATAACGATTAATAATAATTAATGCTAAATAATTGTTCACAATACAGTAGGTTTGTAGCGTGAAAAGTAAATATCAGATTAGACTTGGTATCGATAGTTCTATGGGGTCACATCAAAGGCTGTGGCTTAAGGGCCCCCCTGACCCTATTGGCCCCTGTGACTCTGCCCAATATGCCTGTTGAGTAATCCTCCAATAGAGAAACCTCTCGCCCCCAATTTATTGTAACTACCACATGACAAGAGTATTCTAATATTTTAATGCGGTGCCCCTGCTCCACCTATATAACTTCAGCGATACAGTTAATCTAACTTTCATCACAGTAATGTAAAACCACATTGTGTTAATATACAAAATATTTGCAAAAGCAAATATGTTTGTAAAGGAAACATAATGCAGACCAGATAATATTTAGTTTAGGCACTGGCAGCATTTGATTAGGGTTAGGGAAAGATCATGGTCTGGTTTAATACAGAAGGAGGGGAGGGGGCAAAGAGAGCGTGGTTTCCATTTAATCTGCAAACTAAGAACATCTTCCTTGCTGAATCCGCACATCTACCTCAATGGCTTTCACGAGTTGAACGCTGTGCATCAAAATAAAACCAGATATTAATATTGTAAGTGCATTGTCAAAGAATTAACAAAAATGTTACATTCATTCTTTAATGGAAGCCTTTTTTTTTTGCGTGTTCCAGTTCCAATACTTGTTTCAGTGCCAATACAACTTTTTCAAATACAAGTGCTTCAGTGTTTCCTTTTCCAGTTCAGGTTTTGTTTTCAATGCCAAATTTTATATTCAATTCCAAAATTTGAAGTCACTGTCCTGGGTCCATAGGTCTCGGGTGTCAAAGTACTGCGAAGAACATAAATGTAGGGCTTCTTTTATTTAAAAAAAAAAAACCCTGCTTCCTCTGAACATAATCCAGGCAGGGATTACGTTTGGCCCCACAACTTAATTGGGAAAACAATTTAGCACTATAGAAACGTAATTTCTAGGAGACGGCACTGTCAATCCCGAAACAAATGTTCTCGACCGTATTTTCGCCATCCATTCATCCATCCATGCAAAAAATACTCAATAATGCACAAGTCAAACTACTAAGAAAGTGTTATGAAAGTTCAACATTATATGGTGACCAGCTGAAGCCGCTGTGTATAATTCAGATTCCCAAAGAAAACATTTATGTGTGCACCAAAGTCATGTGTAAACTGGCTACAAATATTTCCACTCACTAATGGTAAACCATACAAATAATACAACAAAAACAATGACAACCATGTGATGTCTATCTATTGATGCTTACTCCAAATGCTTCATTGAAACAAATTCATAAACGTTATTTTTGTGTTTTTTTGTTTTGGTCTAGAAAGACTATAACTACTAAAGACTAAAACACACACAGATAAACAAACACTTTTAAAAATGTTATTGTTGCTCTATCATAAATGATTCACTTTACCATCTATCAGATGATGGGAAATGAGAACATTTTAAATGTAAACAATTTGATAAAATATTCACAAATATGACAGGCTTTTACACATGCTTAATAAAGTTTTTTTCACAACTTGCAGTCATTATTCTAATGACTGGAGCTGAGGTTAGCAGAGGAGTGAAAACAGGAAGATCGTGAGAGGTGTGAAGGAGGAACAGAGGTGGAATTTAGAGAACAGAGAGGAAGTGTGCAGACACAAAGTATCACTGTCTTTAGTATTTCGATTCAACCAGCTTATTTCAGTAATCTTAAAAGTACATACGTCTGTGTGTGTGTGTGTATTCTCTTCTGTTGGTTGGCAACCAGAGGGCTGGGGAGACACTGCTAGAGGCTGATGAAATATGGTGGTAAATAAATTTGAATTACTGATATTTAAAATATGAATTCCAGTGTTTTCCTCAAATTTAGTTATACTGACTATGTGTACTAAATACATTTTTACTAAATCATTTTAAATAATATCCTACTAATTACATTTTTAAAAAGGCATAGTTCCACATTGTTTAAAAACAAACATTCACTTTCTTATAAGAGTTAGATGAGAAGATCGATACCCATAACACCACAAATTGTTGTTATCCCACATTTTATATGTATGTAACAAATAAGATATAATGTGTTAATGAGTGAGCTTTGGAGGTGATGGTAGGGGGATTTTTTTTTCCTATGGACAGAGCCAGTTTCCATGTTTTATGCTAAACTAAGCTAACTGACTGTAGCCTAATAGTTAATGGACAGACATGAGAGTGGTATTGATCACCTCATCTATCTCTCAGCAAGAAATCCTATTTTTGAAAAGTCAGCACCAAGTAACAATGGCTTAATCTTTCAGCTTGATCATCATGGCTCAGTCAGTTAACAGAGCACTAAATAAAACCTTTTCACTCTGATCATTTCATTTAATCAAAATCAACTGTATATTCAGATCCCATCCCTGAAACTGTTTGAAACCAGGCTGCATTTAGGGGGGGGGGGGGGGGGGGACTGTCCCCTTTTTAAATGGGGGGGCAGGCGGGCAGATTTTTCTTTAACCCCCCACAGAAAATAAAGCT
>CM022485.1:20435612-20449296 GCA_011952105.1 Coreoperca whiteheadi
TTACTCTTCTTTTACACCCCCCTCGTGGTGGGGGTGGGGGGGGGGGGTGGGTGGGGGGGGGGGGGGGGGGGGGGCAATGTCCTGTATTTAAATGTGGGCACAGCCAGTCAGTATTTACTGTACCCTCCACATGTAAGTAAGTCTTTCCTTTTCTGTGCATTCACAGATTCCACTCAGCATGCGTTGGAACTGTCAGCTGCATAATGTTTGGAGAGCCCCAGTTGGTTTTTACTCTATTTTTAGGGGTAAATTCTGTTTGTCTTTGCAGTATTCTACTTCTGCTGCTGCAACAGCCAAACTAATATCCTCTAAGGTTACATTCAAGTTTCTCCTTATATGTGGCAATTAAGCAGATCATTTGAAATGCATCTGATGCATCAATTTTTTTTAACACCATTAACATGATATACTGTATGTATGTGTAGGTAGGGGAAGCGAGAGAGCAACAGAAGAATGGATGAAACGATGACAGAAAAGGTAAAATATGTAGCAATAAAACGAGGAGTGTTTCTTTTTTTTTTTTCTTAGAATGACGTGGCGATGAACTGCTGGCACAGAGCCAGACAGTCTCTGCCAGCTCTGTATCTCTGCTTCTCAGAGTGCTACAGTCAAGGTCAGAGAAAATGGGTGAACTCCCCCTTTAATACCAGGTACATTAGGAGGAATTAGAGCTAATACAAGGACGAGAACATCGGTTATCTCTCCTTTTCTCTTATCCTCTATCCTTTCCTCTATTCTCGTGTCATTTCCTTTATTCACATTCTTTTCTCTGCTCTTTGCCTCTCTAGTCATCTACTTTAGTATCCGCCCCATTTCACACACACACACACACACACACCTCGCTTTCTTTTGCAGGTCTATATGGATGACGGATGCACAGTATGTTCTGCCCTCAGTTTGTGTGTGAGGATGCGAAGACAGTTAACAGCAGCAGGCTAAGAATAGTTTCTACTCGTCTGCTCTCCATCTATCCCTCTTTCTCCACGCTGCTCTACAGTTCGATGTTCTCCCACAGATTTGAATCTTCTACCCATTTTCACTCTGAACCTGAATGAGTTCATGAAGGAGCTTATATCTGAGGAAGTCAAAGTTTTCCTTTCAAAAGCAAAATATAGGCTGCACAGTATATGTAATGGCCTTGAAACTATTCACTATAAAGTAATGTATGCATTCATACGCATGTGAATTGATTGTGACCTTGCGATTTTTTTGTGTATTGCCGTGGGCTATTTTTTAGTGAGCTGAAAAGCTGCGCCTGCTGTCACATATTACAGCATACATACTCTCCTCTAATACATGCATCTACTCTGCAGTGTGTGCGTGTGTGTGTGTGTGTGTGTGTGTGTGTGTGTGTACCTCAACAGATGTTATCAAGGCTTCACACTATGTGTAGAAAAAATTCTAACCACTTACCTTTCCCCCTCTCCACTTTCTCCTTCGCCCTATTCTTTCCCCTCCCTGTCTCCATCCATCCTGCAATCTGTCCATCTTTCTCTCTTCCTTCCTCTGTGACTCCCTCCATCTCTCTGATCTCTATTTAAAACACACATGACACTGTGCCAGATTTCACTCCTTGATCTTGGAGGCTCTTGCGCATTTTTTCTCACACTTTTTCCCTTCTTATTCCATCTCGAGAATCACATCTAATAAAACACAAGCACACACTCTCACGCAGAGCAGGCACTACATAGACACACACTGACTGCACTGTGTGTGTGTGTGAGAGTGAGTGTGTGTAGATATAAGTGCATGCTTATAGTTCTTTTAATATTCTCTTTTATTCTCTCTCCTCTTCTTTCATGTCAAGAGGCTGTCAGTTTGTGCATCTATAAGTCTCTGTTTTTATCTGCCTTCCGTGCTCTTCACCACTCCCCTCTCTTTCTGGGTCTCTTATACCATCCCCTCTTTCCAATGCCGTTCTGTCTTTCACCGGGTTTTTTTCCCTCTATCACTCTCTCCCTTGCCATGAGAGTATTCTTTCTCTCTATCAACACTCCAACCACATTGCCTAACTGCCCTATTGAAACAAGTTAAAAGGTAAAACCCCTCCTGTAGCGCTAACGAATCATAGGTTTAATAGAGCAAGCCCAACATAAATGAGTTTTGCATTATCCTATAAGCAATATTTAATGTGAAAAAAGTTGATTGCTATAATATACATATTACTATAATTTTCAATGACAATATTGAGCAAAAAAGTTGCCTAATTTCTACTGTCATCCGCATTGATTGCTATCAGTAATCAAGGGTATTTCCGGACTGTTTGGCGCCTTTTAAGTTGAGAAAATGCCAGTTTCCATATCTGTAATAAGATTTCTTTCATTTTGAAAACATTTATAGGTGAATATAGAGTATCTACTGGTATTTACCCGAATGTCGCTCTAGTAAAAAGAAAAGCCTTAAGTGAGAGGATCATTTCACTTAAATAACAAAAAACATATTTCCCCACTTACCCCTTAGTGACATTTAGCCATGTGAATAGTTTTGGTTTTATTTACTGAGGATATATCTGCTGTCGCCACCCCAACAGAGGTGAATGGAACTTTGTTTGTGGTGGTCAAAATACTGAAAAATGACAAACTCATTAACAGTGTGCCCAAAAACAATGTTTGGATAATCCACAGCCATCACTGAAAACAGTTTTTAGCAGGACTGTCTTATAGTGAAGAAGTAGTCTGTCTTTAAAGTGTTGACAGTGTGGTCAAGTCTAGGCCTGTCATGATAACTAATTTAGTTGGACGAGATATTGTCGCAGCAATAATTGGGATAAACAATTTTATTGTCAATTTATGGGCATTTGCATAAAGCATAGGGGTTGTGTCGGTTGCAGAAAGGGAGAGCTACAGAACTCTTTAGTCAAATAATCACACACTCACTACAGGGTATACAGGTATATTTGAAGTAAAAAAAAAAGTTTTACAAAAAACAATCTACTAAAGGGAGGGAGAAGATCAAATGATGTATTCAAATATATACAAGCTATAGGAACACTGTAATCCAGAGAGAAAGAGTGAGAGAGAAGCCCAAACCTGCTGCCCCACACGCCACACCTACTGACTGTCTGCACACGAAGCAAGAGGAGAGACGAGACAGAAGAGCTGAGGACTGCGATTACTCTGAGCAGCACGCATGGGAATGATTTACAATATACAGTATATGTCTTGCTTTTATGGTGGTCTGAATAGGCCGCTAAATTTGCCGCTAGAAATAAAGTTGCTAAGAGGGTCTGAAATGTTGCTAAATCTAGCGAGAAAGTTGCCAAGTTGGTAACAGAGTGTGTGTGTGTGTGTGTGTGTGTGTGTGTGTGTGTGTGTGTGTGTGTGTGTGTGTGTGTGTGTGTTGAGGAGCTGACTAAGCCCCGCCTACAGAGAGCAGATGACGAGAGGACAGAAGCAGCGCGACCAGACATTGCAGCAAAACGTGTCTCAGCATAGTTTTTTCTTACGTAACGTAATTATTGCGACAGGCGTAGTCAAGTCCAGATGATTTTTATAGCCTAAAAACTTTATGATCTGTACAGCATTCAACACAATGTATCCTCAGATGCCTAGCATGGATGAGTTAAGCCCTGGACAACGTACACTCACACATGCAAAAGAAATCCTAATTTATTTAGCATGGATGTGATTGTGATAATTTTTCATTTGCATAGGATGAATTTTCTTGAATGTATTGAACTGATTGCTTCCTATTTTGTATTTTGAGGTCAAAGCTAAAAAAAACGTGACTGAAAGGCTAAAAACACTACCTATACCTATATATTGAGGCTGTAATGTCCTTACAAAAAGGTATACTAGTGGGACAAAAAGCAAATCTGAATGTTGAAATGGGAATTTTTATTTTACTTGTTTGTTCTTTTCTTGCTATTCAGACTTTGTCTTATTTGCTTCTTTTGTTAAACTACACTGAGGACTTCTACCTTTCAAATTATGAGCTGTTGCTCTGAGTTTTAAGTGGTATGTCATTTAGTGAGTGAAAATATGCCTTGGGGTTTTACGCACATGTTAAGGAAATCACTGTCAGACCTTCATTAAAATCTAATTCAGCCCATGATCACCCTTTTCACCAACAGCTTTGTACGCTTAGTTTGATAACAAAATTAGTTATGTATCTTTTGAAAACACTGGCACTGTGCATATTACAACAAATTTGCTGGCTTTAAAGTAAAACACACGGGTGACTATAGAAGTCACAAGTCACTTTCAGATCTCTTTATAACAGCCGCTGCCAGTAGTACAAGGTCAGCCCCATGGTGGTGTGATAACGAGCCAAAATGTTTGAAAAGAGGCTTGAATTTCAGACACACTGATAAATGTGTGCATCTCCTGATGTGGAGCTCGTTGGTAATGGAGCATGGAGGAAATAATTAGCTTTCAGTCAGATTCTGGCATGTGGAACAAACACCTTGACAATTGCATGGTGGTAGCGGAGGGATGCACTGTACTGAGAGGCATCTACTTGTGATAGGACATGACAGGAATGAAGCGGACCTGTATGTTGAGGCAGTTTTCAGCATGTGTTATTTCAGCAAGCTCTACAAAGTTTTTATTAGTAACTCAATGATGTCAAGAATGTAAGCAAATGAGAGTTTGATGGTCAAATATTTGTCAAGGTATATTATTTAAGTCAGAAAAGTGTAATACTTCAGGTTTAGCATTTACAATCACTCCCTGATTGGATTCATTTCAAAAGGGTTACAAAATTCAAATGAGGGGTATTTAAATGCAATCATTTATATCAATGCAATCATATTCATTTCAAATTCAAATGCAGCTCTACTGAGACTTTGGAGAGCATCCTTTTGAATTTATAGCTGGCATGCAGGGTTTGGAATGTTTTAATTGCATATTAGAGCTCTAATAAAAAAAAGCAGATATGACACTGCTGATAAATGAGACATTTATGCATTATGTAATCATTGGTAATATGAGTGGAGCCGGGATTCTCCTAGTACAGATTGATCAAAGAACCAGGACAATGTCAGTCATGAATTTCACACAGTAACACAAACACACGTGCACCTACCATGAAACGCACAAACACCTACTGTAAGTTCACAAGCGTGTGAACGCGCACACACACACGGCAGCGCACACTGACACTGTAACAGCGGGATGCAGAATTGTGCAATTAATCAGTTCTCATGCACATGTAAACACACACACACACATCTCCCAATGAGCTGTGTGCATTTTAACTCCTTGATTGTTACACTTCCACACTTGCATATTCTCACAGAGATGGTTTCATCCTCACACACATAGAAACACACACAGTGGGTTGCAGAGATTAAATAGAAAGTACTGTAAGTGCTCGGAGCGTAACACAATGCTCAGCACACGGTTCTTGAACAACACGCTGCAATCGGAATCCTTGGAGAGTTACAAAGCATGCATGTCTCCCTCTAGAAAACCAAACTTTGGATCTGACTCTGGTTTTCACGGATTCATTTTCTGTCAGGGTCACATCATTTATATTTCAGTCCGTATTTTTGCAAAGAGTGACCGGTAACAAACATGGGAAAAAGAGGAGAGGAAAAGTAATAAAGGTCATGAGTCATCAATGATGTTAATCCTCTTCCTTTCCTCCTCCACACTACATTCTTCCCAGCTGGATGTCGGTCTCCAGTTTCAAGCATCACCCCGGAGTTTCACAAAACAAAACTAGTCAGACAGCAGTGGGTGATATGACACTAGAAACCATAAGAAGATAGAAATGTGTCATCCATTTTGCTATACTGTTAGACAAATAAAGTGAGTATCTTCCAAAGTCACAATGTTTTTAGAATTAAATGTCCTCTTTGTGGTCCCAAGGACAGGGTTTCCTTGCTGAGCCAGTCTAACCCAGACTACTAAAGCATCATATTGGCATTGGTTCAACTATGAATGCATTTTTCAAAGAAGGAAGACTCTGGATTTTGTCCCTAATCGTTCTGCTTTAGGAAGGGATTTCTTCACAGCAAGTATTGACAGGAGGAACAAATACAGCAAACAAAAACAGTTTCAATATACTTTTGGCATGTGACAAACCAGAGAGAGAGAGAGAGAGAATACACTATAAAATGACATCTACCATAATAGAAGATGCCATTCATATTGCCCAACCAACATCACATAACATAGCTACACAGTGCACTGATCTGAAGGTCTAAAATGTAACTAGGTTCAGGAATATCATTCAGCCATAAAAAACATTTAAAAAGTAAAAGATTACAGCATCTTTTAGTTATCTGAACTCACTAAAACACATTATGCACTTCTACAGTTAGGCCCAAATATTTACGTACAATTTGTACATATAACAAATTAGGGGTAAAATACAAAAGTGTTGGCAGCTCTTATACACTTCAGCAATATTATCTGATAAACAGAGGATGCACACATTAACCGTAACAAATATTGAGATTAATGGATAAAAACAAGACTATAATGGCAATCCAGGTCCACACTTTTTTTTTGTTTTCCGCTCATTTCCACATTCATTTTTCAACACTACCTCCCATGTGTATAACCCAGGGATCCAGACATCTTATAGAGGAACATTGATTACATATCCAGAATACATTTATTTAGAACAGTGTAAATACTTTCTTCTAAGTTTTATTTCGACAGTACGTTAGCACACAACCAGGCACATGCACACATACTCTCTCCTTCTCTGTATCAGACACTTCACTGAGCTACAACAGCATCCACTCTCTCTGTCTCTACACACACACACACACACACACACACACACGCGCACAGAAATAAATAAATACATAGTTTCACAGAATAGTCTTTAAATTTGAGCTGCAGAAGTCTGTCAAGTCACATAAAAGATTTTGATTTTGCACTCGCGCGCACACACACACTCACAATTTTCTGCCTGTGACATAATGGCAGAAAATCACCAACACTAGCAGAAATCTATCAAACAAAACTTTGCTTCGTTCTCTTCTGCCTGTCTCTGTCTCTATAATTGTGTCTCTATTGTCTGTTCTTTTCTACCTCCCTGTGCCTTGCTATCTGTCCTTCCCTTATTCCTTGTCATTCTCCTCATCCATCTGTCTCTGCCACCCTCTTCCTCCTCACCCTGTCCCAGAGTGTTGAGTCACTCCTTAGGGGTGAGGCAGTGAGTGCAGAACAATCCCTCTGTCTCTGGCCTATCAGCCGTCCTTTGATAGAGCTGCGGTTATTGATTAAAATGTCTGAGAGCTCGGCCTTCTGGGGCCCGGAAGCTTTATTCAACCCTCTCCGTTTGCTCTTCACACTCACTCTTCCTCGCTCTCTCTCTCTCTCCGAGCCTCTCTCTTTGCCTAACCCCCCTCATTGCCTTTGACTTCCTCCACCCCCATTTTCTCTCTCTTTCTCATTTGCTTAGGGCAACACTGCAGCCAAACTGAACCACTGCCTGGCAAGTAATAAACGCTGCCATTCCCTCTCTCTGTCTGTCACTGAACGTGTGTGTGCGTGCGCGCGCGTGTGTGTGTGTGCGTGTGTGTCAGGATGCAGAAGTGTCACTGTCTATAAAATTGACTTATTAAACCATATCACTGGACTGTTTAGTGTTAAATATTAAGTACACAAATTACAATGCCAAGGCTTTGCGATTAGCATAACTTGTGTTTGTAAATGCTTATTATTATTATTATTATATACAGTTTACTGCTAGTTGACTAGTGGATCACCTGGCTGTACTGTTGCCTGGTCAGATAATTGTCATTGTTTGAATATTCAAATCAGCGGTAATTTACTAGATATACAGTACAATCAGTTGCCAGTTTATTAGGCACTCCTAGATGAAACTAATGTAGTCTAATACACCTGACTTTACTTATATGAAGATGATAACGTCCAGTTTAGTTTGAAACTGTTGTAGGAAGATTTAACTTTATCATGTCATTTTGGAAGCTATAGTCTTGGGTCGCTGTGGTGAATTGTATTGCGTTAGCTTATACTGAAAGGTCTAGACTCTCAGTGTACAAAACATGCAGGTTGCAGCTTCTCATTTTTAGTTAGCGCTGACCGTCGTTTTCACCGGTTAAAATGACAAACGTCGCCGGCAGCAGTTCCTGTCAGCTGTCACTGATTAACGTTAATTGCGTGAGTAACTTGATAGCAGGCCAAAATTAAACTAGTCTGTTGTCTGGTTCTCTGCAGCAGGCGTCTGTGCTCAGCCGAAGACCCTTTGTGAGGGAAGAACCTCCGCTCCCTAACACCACTGTACAATTGCGGCTGGACTGAGTATTTTTGTAGTTCTCTCTAGCTGATCGTTTCACGTCAATTTCAGGAGCCGCATTCTTCCAGTTAAACTTTCATATATCAACAATTTACGCTGATCAGCTTAATAGTTTTAAACCAGGTCATACAGTATTTGGATCGAGTCGCTTGTGAAAAATAGTGAGTACACACTACTCTACACTACCACTACACACACAGTACACCTGTTATTCCAATGTGCCAGATATTTAATGAACATATTCATATATTCCATTGCTATGTAAATAGAGATACCCAATATTAAAAGACTAATCGGGATAAGGGCCAAAACATTCGATCCAGACAGCCCCACCCAGCAAAAAAATTTGTTTACTTTTATGAGCCGAGGTTATTACAATGCTTCTCTGTTAGGTTTGAACAAATCTGATCATTTACAACAGAACCACTATATTGTATACAATAGTCACTCAGACAGATTGTGTTGATATACTTCCATTATGAGCAATTGTATTTATAGTACATCAATCAGTAATGAACTTAAAGACATTTTAAGCTAGCTAAAGACAAAATGAATCCCTCTCTTGTCTTCCAGTTCACACTTTCTCTTCCTTCATTAGCTAAATGCTACCTCTTGAAGCAAATACCTAAAAAGACAGGCAGATACCAAATGATCCTCTATATAGTAAGAGACAGGTTAATAAATTCAGACGCATATAAGTGAGCTAAGCTGTCTAATATGTTACGTTACCAGCCAATGGGTTGAGGCGCCTAGTAATTGAGGTGTGCTGTGTTATATTTAAGCTGCTACTTAATGGGTTGAGACACATAGTAAAGTGCTGGCCAAATGCCCACTGTTTCCCCCATGTTGAAAAAAGACATTAGGGAAAATGATTGCCATTCTGCTATAAGAGGATGCAACACAGCAATTACCTGCAGAACGGACAAACGCACTTGGTGGACAAAGACACACACACACACACACACACACGTATGCAGACACAGTAATATCTATTCAGCCAATGCCTGATGTATTGCTTGGTTGGAAAAGAAACGTCCTCAGTGAAGGAAAGCAGAGGTTGAGTTGTTTTTTATTTTGTTTTTTCGTTTTTTATTCTTGCATGTTGTTTCTTAGATTTCTTGATTCTGCGGTTACTCATGTTTCTGACAAAGTCACTAATAAACTCTTGTCTCTTGCGCTCTCTCTTTTTTGTCTTGGGGTGTCTGTTTGTGTCCTGCTCTCTGTTCTGTATGGCTGTTTTTGTTGTTCTTTTGGTCAGTGATTTGTGCGTTGTTATATTTCTGACCAAGTCACCACAACACTGACAGACAGCGACATTTGTTTCTCCGTCTCTTTCTCTGTAACACAGCCCCGCCCACCATGCCCACACGCACAGAATCTCAAAACAGACCTCCACTCCTCCTCATTGGTCTTGTTGCACCTCGGTCGTGCTCCATGTTTGTTGCGACAGTGCAAGATACAAGCAAACCAAGCTATACTGAAATACAGGTTTCTTTTTTTCTGTCTCAGAAAAACACACTGACAAAGTGAAAATCATAAGAACAAAGCCCTCGAAAAACAACAGACAACATAGATGCTGAATCAGGACACCATACAACCGCAACCAAGTGTACAGTACAAACGTAGGGGCTTGTGCATTGGTGACAGACTGCACACGGTCAACACCAAAGAGTATTACTTCCTGGCATTAAAAATCGGATTGGGTAGAGGAACAAATTAGTTTTTATATCTATTCAGTCTCCTCTCGGGTCCCTCAATCTTCCACCGCAGGGAAAGAGCTGGTAGTCAGAGTGGAGAGTGTGTGTTGTCTCACAGACTATTTTCTGGCCTGCCTAATGTCCTAGTCATAAAAGCCCTGGATGGATGAGTTTTACTTGACACTCATGACCCCCTGAGCTGTTGGCAAAATGCTAATGATTTGTGATTGAAGTTGCACATTCACAAAGAACTGGCTCTGCATTTGTACCATGCATTATGCATACAGGATCCTCAAGCAAGATGGCTTCTTGTGTATTTCTTTACATAAACTAACCAAGCCTGTAATCAAGAGTTATTTCTGATTTTCTAGAGGTGTTTTCTTTCTATCCCAGACACAGTCAAAAAAGAATTAGATTTCACCACTTTGAAAATCTATCGGCAGATCACAGACATGTGTATCAGCAGGCTTGGGGAAAGCTTGGTTTAACCAAAAATGGCCAACACTAAGCAGTTATTTACATGGGGAAGTGAAATCAGTTGTGTTACTCATCTCTCCCCTTGTCTTAATAATGGGTGGATGGACAGCTGAACTGAACACCACAAAATGAACCGCTCCAGCTGCACATACAAGTTATGAAAAGAAAACTGTCAGGATACAGTGCTGGATTGTCTTCAGGATTACAAACACAGTCATTTGCTGTTATTCTATATCATAAATTGTTTCTAATATCTTTTCCAAACTGTTTGCCAACTGTACCAACATCCTCTGTTCCTGCAGCATTAAGCTGAATTATTCCAGACCTGTTTTGGTGAGTCAGAGGTATGATGATGTGAGCTTAAATTCTTAGCCAAAAAAAACACAACCTCTTCAGACATTTTGCCATTCAGAGTGAGGTTTACAACTCACCAATGCATGCGTGTCTCGATTTCTATTGCTCAACGGTGCCTTAGACCAAAGACAGCTATGTCGTCACACACTTTTCACCAGTGGTTCTGGCTTAAAAGAGCATGCTACACAGAAACAACAAAACTCTGGTAGTACCAGTCTGTTACATTATCACTTCTCACCTTGGTTTGTTATACAGACTGATTTAACGAATTAAAGCGATTTTCATTCCCAAAATGAATGGGAATGCCCATTTTCATGTTACAAAACTAAACATGTCAGCAAAATGTGGTGGTTATGTAAGATCAAGATGTAAAGGATTTGTTTAATCTTAATGTTTGTCAACAGTGACAGATCTCCATCTTCAGTCATGATGCATTATGACAGCAGCAAAAAGGATTTCAGTGTTCAGTGTAAATCAAAATCTTGCATCAATCTGTATATATAAAATGTAGGTGACTAGCTGAATTATGGAGCAGGGCATCAAAACTGTGGTTACACCAGTCACGAGGAAAGACACACTCCACACACCGCAATTGTCAAATGCTACGCTCTTCCAGGTGCACGACTGAGCATCCTCTTTTTAACGGAATACATCTCAGATAGTTGTGACAGAATCAGGCAGCAAAGAACAATGCACGTGCACAACAAACCGAAGGTATTCCTTCAACTGTTACTATAGACCAATGAATTTAAATCTATGTCATAACTGTATTAGTCCTATCGTCTGCCCAAGTACTCAGCTCTGCCTCAACAAGCAATAACACAATACAAAATGTAGCATTCGCTAGAGAGGAAGGGAAAGTCCGGGAGAGGAGAGGAGCATGAAATCAGATCACTAATCTTATGATGTGAGGATTCACCAGAAGTAGGCTAGCAATATTACACTCTTGCCAACTGTATAAGCATCACTTTACATTCAAGTGAGCTTTTTATCACGGTGCTGCAGTGGCCATATTGCTGAAAAACATCCTGGGCACTGTCACAGTCACCTTTCATGATAGGATAACTTTCCTCTTATTAAAAATAAAAAAAGAATATGTAAAATGGAATCCATTTTCCTATTTAAAAAATTGTAATTAGTAAAGTAATCCACTCAATAAAGCACAATAATGCAATCTCTCAGACTGAATTACCCCCATAATCAATTTACTCTGGCATATTAGAAGCAAAAATTAAACATAAATGTGAATTATCATCATTGTCCAAAGTGGCAGAGCTCTCCCTCCCGGGTTTAAAATATCATCCTGCATACTGATACAGTTACATTTCATTTACAAACAGAGAGGAGAGGCAATGTTGATGTTTTACTTTTCAAAGCTATACTTGGTTTCTCAAAGGGTTGCTCTGAGGCCATCATAAGTTAATATGCATATTAATCAAGTCTGCACACATTCAATGAGATCGTATTAGATACACCAGAAAAGTAGCGTGATTTGTTGCTTGTTACTTTCCAGAATTAATGTCACTGAGTGAATAGTCACTAAATCAGTGACAGGGATGACAGGCTGTAGAGAAGAGAAAAATATATGATCTTGACTTGGGGACAACACAAGACAGATAGTATCTCCCTATTGAATGCCCACTGTTTAACATCCAACGTATCTGGTATTACTATGGTTACACTATCAGTTACAAACCAGGAGATGTTCCCTTAATCCTAGAGATATGGAGCAGTACATTTGTGAAACCATTACTGATGCTGTCATGCGTGGGCCCAGGAGACGTAGGCTGGCAAGATAACCATGAAAGAACATGTCAGCTGCATAACTATCACACCACGTCCACATATAGCTGCTTCCTGTAAGAGCGAGGTCCTTACAAGAGCCATCACTTCAAAGAAGGTGAAACTGTTTAAACTGAATTAAAGGTGAGTTCTTGGTCATACAGTGGCCAGAAAGACAGAGGGCACAACTTAAGTCATCAGTACTATGGATACAATAGACTCCTGTTGAACTTTAGCCTTGTATTTCCACCTTATGAGAAGAGGAGAAAATGAAAGGTTTCACTCCATTGTGTTTAAGCCCAGGGAGGAGCAGCAGTAGAATGGTTAAGGCCCTTAAATGCAATGTTCGTCTAAGAGCGTCTGAAACACCCGACTGCATCGCAAAATATATACAAATATTTGCAACTTTCCAAAATAGACGATCTGACAACTCTACTCAATACTTTACACAGCGATTGGCCAGGTGTGCAGAGCTGCAAAAGTAACACAGGGTTTGAACTTCTATCTCAGTCTCTTTTTTCATTCTTCACACAACTTCTCCTGCCACTTTTCAGTATACAACCGAGTGCAGCACCATAAATGCCTCTGAGGAGAGACTGTCCAAAAGTATCTGTTTTCATCCCTATTTTTTTTCTTTTTGTTACAATTCATTGTGCGGATAGTACAAAGACATGCTAAAGAGACAGAATTGGGGAGGCAGTGACCAGGGAGGCGGTATGATTCAGCCAAGAGAAGATTATGATGCAGGCTTTTTGCCCTGCGTTCAAGGTGTGGCTATTTGGAACAATTCTAAACACTTTGCCTTTCACGAGCTTGACGACATGTTGTACAACATAGTAATTTACGAGCACACTTAAACTTTTAGTTTATCAAAAATAAAGCTATCTGATAGTTGGTCCTATTGTGCGCACAATCGTAACTGATGATAAGCAACATGTTACTAAGGCCCAGGTGGGATAATGGTGGAGCTATCCTTTAAGCCAAAGGAACTAAACATGAGAAGGCTCACATCTGCAAAGAGCTACCACTTTAGCTATTCATGCTGATTGGCTGGTAATCACTGGATATAAGTGTTCCATGATTGACAGGTGGATGGTAAGTGCATGCAGAGTGTCAATCAATCCTTCGTCTTTCTTTTTTTTTGTGGGGGGGGG
>CM022485.1:20449321-20543374 GCA_011952105.1 Coreoperca whiteheadi
TGGGGGGGGGGGGGGGTGAGTGCAATATTGTGTATATGCTTCTTGTTCTGTATTCCTCTATATTCTTCCATTCTGACGTTACAGCAAAACACTGCCAGTATTAATAAAGACAGACTGCATGGGAAAATGTGATTACATTTAGTAAAACCTTACCTTAACCAACTACAGAGCATTTGAAATGCTGTTGAGCACGACACTTGTCTGGTTAATTCTTGTTTGTGCACAAATATATAACTATATAAATGTAAGGCAGAGGATTGCTGAAAAAGAGTCTGCATGAACAATCAATCTTCTCTAGCTGGATAAATAAGTTACAAAGGAGTAGGCTTATTGTTGCACCCTGCAACAAAACCAAAACCAAAGTATCTCCTCTGCTATCACTGAGAAAACATTACAAAGGAAACTCCCAATATGTTTACCAGATGAGATCAAGATCAATGGCAGTCTAGGTAGCAAACGCTTTATGAATCTGGTGGGTCTGTAATTGTTTTCATTCACGCACCAGCGGTCATTTCTTCATGATATCATTGTTGTTATGGATACAGTGATTTTACAGCTCACAGCTATGTTCTGAGTGATATCATAACTAGTGGTGCATGTGTTTTCATGTCACTGGTGTTTGGATTAACTAAACACTGATCATCATGGAGAAGACACATCGCTCTGTTGGCAGTAACACAGGTCAGTCTCAATTATATCATTGCTGTTCAGAAGAGACTAAAGAGAAAGGAACGGAAGGAAAAGAAAATTCTGGAAATGAAAGTTGACAGTTGTTTTCTGAGTAATAGTGCATCTGGCCAGAGGTCTTTGACTCGTGTCATGTTGTAATATCTTGGTGGAGTGGAAGAAAGGAGAGAGAAAAAAAGATGGGAACGACAAGACCAGAGTCAACAGATCTGTCACACATTCCAGTGCTGGTTCTTCGCCTTGACCCAGACATGACAGGTTTTAAAAACATGGTGTTGCTGACTTACAGACTCATAGATAATGAATGTAAGAGTTGACTGTGAAGATGTCTGTGGTGGAATTTCAAATAGGTTTAGCAAAACCCTAACAGCAATACTGTTTTCACGTAACGTGATTTGGTGGGTCCCTATATGGAAATATATACAAATATTCCAATGAAAAAATGAATAAATAAAAAAACTGCTTTCAGGCAGGTCAGGCAGGTTTAATTTTGTTTAGCATTAGTTCAAATGAATATAATACTCAGTATAGTGAGCAAGGATGCAAATTTGAAGAGGAAACACAGAGATGGTCTCCTGAGATGTGACATTTTAGAAGGAGAGCCGTGTTAACAGCTGTGTTCATCTTCTATTTTATGGTACATCGCCACATGTATAAAATGCCAAATTCCGTGTAATAATTGTACTGAGAAAAGGCCATACAAGCTCTAGAAATAGTTTGTATTATCTCATCTCATATTGTACGGCGTAGACAGTAACACAATGGGTGGAGTGTACTGGTCATTGTTGGCCACTCTGGTTTAAGGGTTGATTTCCCTCTTACAGTGTGTTTTGGATAGTGTAACTTGGAGCTTTTTGGTATCATAGAATTTTTGTGGTGCCATTTTCTTTGGGTCATTTTTCATTACATTTGATAACTTAAGGTTTATGGTTAGGGACATTAGAGCTAAGAGGAGAGAAGAAATGGCATGCTACAAAAGGATCCAGGCCACCAAGATGCACTCTGCTGACTTTTTAAAGTGCATTTTTTCAGATACAATGGAGGCCCCATGGCAATGACAAATTAGTTGAAACAGGCTTATGCTTGTTTTGATTGTGGGAAAAGAAATGACAGCTGCTTTTTGAAGAGGATAACCAGTAAACATTCTCAGTGTGTAAAGCAAATTACTACAGTGAGGTTTACTCTGACGCATCTTCCCTTAAACAATCAGGATTATACCATGAAGGCACTATTTTTACTGTACCATGCAATTCACAACAAATTAAAAATGTATAAGTTTTAATTAGCAAGCAAGATGACTAATCACAGTCATCATAAACAGTGTTTACTAATAGCATCAAATACAGCCCAACGAAACTTTTTATGCAGTGTTTTATTAGAACAAGACTGCAGATGACACATTTTGCATGACATTCTAGATATGATGCATTAATCAATGATTTCCACATTCAACCATAAATAATACTCTGATTAACATATCAGTCATGTTGACAGAGCAAAATGTGAAAATAGAAAATAGCCTGCTGAGCCGGGGTTGGCAGATTGATTCTCCTGTGAGGCCGTGGGGCTTATTGGATGTA
Organism: Coreoperca whiteheadi; assembly: GCA_011952105.1. Classification (NCBI taxonomy): domain Eukaryota; kingdom Metazoa; phylum Chordata; class Actinopteri; order Centrarchiformes; family Sinipercidae; genus Coreoperca; species Coreoperca whiteheadi. The sequence continues at coordinate 20,451,589 of CM022485.1, forward strand.
ACTGATGCACAAATCAATCTGCATTGTACACAAGTAAGATATATAGTATCTTTGCAGTTTCTGTTTATTTCCTAGAATTTGTAGTCACTTTTTCAGAAAATATGGAAAAGCAGAGCAGAGTTGCCAGTGAGACCTGTAAGCTTTCAACATCAGTACCAGAAACACCAGCGCAAAAAAAATGTTCCTACATTTTCCTTGGTGTCTGAAGAATGGTGGCTATTCACTATGCAGAAGGAACTTTAAAGTTAAAAAAATACTTGCTGGTTTGGTAATGTTCCACATGAAAATAGGTCTGATTAGAGGGAACCCTGTCTTAGCACAAATTATGGCAGTTATTGGAAAGCGGTGTCAATTTGTCTTCGGTTTCACAGACACAGCAGGTGGTAAGTTTAAGAGAAGCACTAAAGGAGTTTTGTTATCACTGTGAGGTCATCGGGCAACCAGCAGGGACTCCAGGAAGTCGCTGGGCTGCTGTATGACAAGCAAAAGCTGCAGAACAAAACTCCCTCTCATTAATACAACAACAAACTTTAGAGGTGATGGAAGGCAGATTTTTTTAACTTTGGGCTAGCTTTTAGGCTAGCTGTTTCATCCTGCTTCCTCGATATGTAGCTTACAGACACAAGAGTGGTATTGATCTTCTCTAACTCTGGGCAAGGAATCATACTAATAAGCGTATTTGCCAAATTATAAAAGCTGCTTTTGATTTGACCTGTGAAGGCACATGTCAGCCTTTTAAAAAAATGTTTATCCTTCTTAAGCTATCCATCTTAACTCTTACTGAAAAATCATGAGTCAAGTCATTCTGTTTCACACAGTTTGTTGTTATTATTGTTATTATTATTAATAAACGCCCCATTAATAAAGTCTGCTAAATTACTAAATGTAAATGTAATACATGACATACTAAACATGGTGGACGTGATTACAGTTTCCTTTATTTGAGAATATGTTTACATTAATCTTTCACACCCTGGAGCTGAACACTGCTGTGGCTGATACGTGATGGCAGTATGATGGGCTATATGGTGCAGAAACAACACGATAAGAAAAGTTGTCAAGTGAGGCTGATGCGGTGGTTAGTGGCATTATGTTGTTAGCCAGCTGCTCCTGGTGGGCTTCCACTTAATAAGCTTCAGTTATAAACATGTATTTTTAAATGTATGTGATTCCACTGAGGTTAGGATGAGCAACACATTGGTTCAGACGAGTGCTTTTAATATTATATTACATTATATTATAATACTGAAGCAGTGTTTAATAAAATCATTTATTTATGTGGCTCACAGGGTCCATAAAATAATAATACATTAACTAAATTAGAGTTTTGATGTATTTATCAGTATTTTACCTTGTACCATTATAATATGTGAAATGGTATCAATATATAAATCACAAATGTATGAATACGGTAATCAGATACCACAGATTAGGAAATATAAATTACAGCTTCAACATAACATTATATTACATTATATTATGCCATAATTATATGGTAACATAATATACCTGGTAATCTAATGAGTGGTATACATATAAATTAGGTAATTAGGCGATACTGCAGAGAGGTTGTTCGTGAACAGGCACCACAAAAGGTAGGCTGGTTGGCTGGCTGAGTCACCATTGACTGCTGATCTAGAAGCAATTATCCTTTTCCATATTTCTGACCATAATTCGCAGGTAAAAGATCTATCCTCTAATTGTCGCTTCTTCCAGTCAAAGGCACATTATTGCAGACAGCAGACAGAAACAGGGACGAAGTGGATCGATCAAACAGACAGACAGACAGACAACTGCCAGCTGACTTATCTAATATGTTAAAAGAAAATTCCTCCAAACGCCACCTTTATTAAGTCTTCAGACAGAGAGCAGTGTGACCCTTTCATGCAAGTAGAAAGTAGACAAAACAGAACAATTAGCAGGAAGTGAGAGGATGAGCGGGGAGTGGTTGGAGCAGGAGACAGAATGAGATGAAAAAGGTAAATAGGCAGGAGAGGGAGGGAGTAGTTGGGAGGGAGACTGAAAAATGGAAATCACACTTCAGGACACAGAGAGAGCAAGAGGAAGGAGGAGGAAAAGGACAACAGCTAAAAAGGATGAGGCAGCGAGCGAAAGATCCAGAGTGAGGAGAGGAGCTGGGGGAGAACATTATATCAGATCTGAGTGGAGGAAGTCATTTAGTTAAATTTAGCCATCATTTAGAAAGCTCTTCATGCCCCCTAAACAGCTCCACACCAGCAGGCTACTGGATGCAACAAAATGCCTGCTAAAATCAAAATTAGGAGAGGAGGGGAGGGGAGAGGAGAGGGCTTGCTATGTGACACCTCTCTCTGTTCTCTGTGCAGTGACGTCAGCTTTTTAACAGCATTGGTGTCAAATCTGGCCTCCCTCCTGTTTCTAGTACCAGGAAGACAGCCTGAAAGAGATTATTAGATGGAAAATGTGGATTGTACATGTATATTTATGAGATATTTATCCTTAATTATCACTGCAGACTGTGTAGTGCATCCTGCAATGGGTGGACACAATATCAAGAACACCTGTGCAATTTAATGCCAATGTTTTTAAAGATCATTTGTGGGCATGTTTGCCTTTAATGTATAGTGACAGCTCATACATAGACTGGAAAGGTGAAAGAGAGAAGGGATGGCATGCAACAAATGGAATGACACCCAGGCCGCTGCGATAATGACCAGTGTTGGGCAAGTTACTGAAACTTAGTAATTAGTTAGGTAATAATTAGTTACTAGTTAGTTCTCTCAAAAGTAATTGAATTAATTTACCAATTACTGCATATAAAAGTAATTCATTACTTAGTATCTTTTGCGTTACTTTGTCTGCTTCAATTCTCTTATTAATGCACACATAGCTACTGGAGGGTTCCCCTAAATTTTTGTATAGATATCTAAAGAGGCATGTGCGCCAAATGGCACCATTTTATTGAAAAACAACACAAAAATAACCACCATGTGAAGTACATTTACTTTTTAATTATTCAGTCTTAACTGCATATGGAGGTGCATCAGGTTCATAATCAAATATTAATTAGAATACAGTACAGCACTAAGTACATTAAAGCCTAGTGTGCAAGATGAATGGAAAACAGTACTAGTTTTGCCATCTAGATGCTATTTTTTTAACCTCTCTCTTCTTCTTGACTGGAACACAGGAACTATACAGTCTGTCTATTTCCAGTCCGAGCTTGTTTGTGTGTTTGTGCCCAGTCATTGTGTGTACGTCATACCCCTGACACCTCTGCCAGCCTTGCGCTGTACAATACTCCTCTCTCTACCTCCAGATTTTCAACACAGTTTGAAACGATAAACAAATTAAACCAAAAACTCAACTTACTAACTAAAAATAATCACAGAATCAGACCTCCCTGCTGGAATTGACCTTCCGTTGGATTATAAATCGGTGGCAACGTTTGCGTGTAGGAAGTGTTGTACCACATGCAGGTCATGGGGAGGTGACCTGGGTGTATGGTGGGCGTACAACGAGCAGGACCCTGATACCAGAGGCCAGGCTTCGCTTCCTGATTCACACATGTGCTTAGGTTTCGGCAACAAAAGCACTTTGGTCAAAGTTAGGGGAAAATTGTAGTTTCAGTTAAATGTTAATAAAAGGAAACACATCCTGACTGGTGCTGCAAGTCACATTTGACTTGTTCAATATTTAACATGGACCCTGATCCTTACCTTAAGCTTAACCAAGTGCTTTGAGTGGCTAAATATAACCATACAAAATGTTAATCATGCTTTATTTGATACAAGCAGATATTGTAGGGACAACAAAGGAAATATGGTTGTTTTGCAGAACATTTTGCAACTTGGCAGATACATTCATTGACAATTTTTCGTCATTATGCTGATAAGAAATGTAATTTAGGTCAAACAAAAAGCACCGGCCAGATTGAGGGCTAGACAATTACCTGTTCTCAAAATCTCATCTTTTTGAATGGAGAGCATATTGGTGCAAAACCAGCTGTGCTACAGAGACTGTTGCTTTATGAGTTGTTCACAGGTTGTTTGTAGCCTTAATGTTATTAGTTGCTTCAAGTTCATTTACAGGGACTTTTTTAGAGTTAGTCAGCTCTAAAAGTCTTTAGTTATCCTAGTTTAACCAGAGGGAGTGTCTGACAGCTCGTGGAACATGTTTTGCTGTCACAGAGGAAATAAATTCCTCTGCTGAGTCAAAGAAATGGACCTTCTGTTCTTCATTAGAGTTGAAAACTCTACACTTGGGTTTGATCCCTCACATGTTGGATCTTCATATCAGATTTGATTGTTGTTATGACCATTAAGCTGTGTGTATTGCTATCTTATCATCTTCCTTATTTAAAGTCTGCCTTGATACGCTATCCTGTCCCTGTATGGGTGTCAGTGCATCCTGGGTACATAACTGCGATGTAAGCTGCTTTGGCACTAGCAGTATGCAGCGCCATACTGCTGCAGCTAAAGCTAAGTCTTAGAGAGATAATGGCTTATTGTCTGCTTCTCCTCAACCATCAACAGATTAGAGGCATGTAGACACACAGGCTCTCCCTCTCTCTTTATTTCTCTCGTTCTCCTCCTGTTTTTTTCTTCTCGCCTCTCCCCCTCTTCTCTCCTCTCCTCTCCCTCCACTCATCTTATCTCATTTTTCCTCTCTATAAGCCGACTCACTCTCTCCCTCCTCTTACACCCCCCCACACCCCATATCATTTTTAAACATGTTCTCTCTATTTTCAGACATCATCTTCTTTCTCTTCACTGCCAGAAACACAAAAACTGCAGCGTCAGCCCAGACCCCCCATCCCCGCCACCTCCACTCACCCCACCTCACTCACTCTCTCCTTCTGTAGTACTGACCAGAAAGCTGTTTATAGTGGCTGATCTCACATTTAGAGAAACGAGCTACGGAAGTGGCAGAGGAAATAGAGAGGGGAAAATGAGAGGAAAAAAACCCCTAAAAGAATGAAACAGCAGACACAAGAAAGAGGGGGCAAAGATAGCAAAGCTGAGGTGCAGAATTGTGAAAAGGGTGGAGGAGGAGACAGTCAGATACTGAGAGAGGAGAGACTGAGAGGAATATTGGCAGAGACGCAAGAGAGCAGCACAGGAAGAGGATAACATGGAGCGAGAAAATAAATGGTTGGTGGAGGAGGAGGAGGAGGAGGAGGAGGAGGAGGAGGAGGAGGAGGAAGGGAGTAGAAGTGGACAATGAAGAGACAGAAGAGAAGAAGTAGATAGAGGGCAGATGAGACTCTGACAGGAGAGTTATTTCAGTAGTCATATAGACATCTCAATGAAAATGCCAACAACCTAATCAAAGGATTCGAAAGGGCAGAGAGAGAGGAGAGAGAGACACTGAATGAAAGCGAAGAGGAGAATGAGAAGGAGTGAGGTGGTGGAGGTTGATGAGAGAGGAGGGACAGAAAGGGACAGAGGGCGAGAAAGATGCAGAGATGTGGAGGAAGTGAGGGAGGACAGACAGTGAAGGGACCAATGGAGAAAAAGGGGAGAGCAATAAAAGGGGGAGAGAGGGGAGAGAAAAGGAAGAAAACTGAGAGGAATGAGGAGCAGAGGAATCATACATAACAAAATGTAGAAAGAAGAATCAGAGTCACAGATGAAAAGGGGGGGAAAGACATGAGGCTAGAGAAAAAGGGCAGAGAGATGAAAGAAGAGATCAAAAAAAAGATGAGTGGAGAGGGAAGGAAAGAAAATGGGGTGAGATAGAAAGAATCGCTCGCTTTTTGACATTCAAGCAGAACTACGTGCAACACCTCATAGAAGCAGCTTATTGTCTAATGCGCTGAAGATGTGCTAAAGGGACCTGATACCGCCTTCGCCGGCAAAATGTGGCAGAATTAGAGCGAATTTGAGTCGAAAACATTGTTCAAAAAACCCATAACTAGTCTGAAAAACAAAGTCAGGCTAACGCATGCTTACATTTCAGAGCAGGACTTAAGACAGGCGGGCAGACAGACGGGAAAGCAGACAAAAAGCTGTGTTATTTAGCCATCATTTGTCAGACAGAAGTAAGCGATTGCCATTGTTCAGATTTAATGGCCTGTAAAGGACACTGCAACATCAATTTTCATACAGCTGTGTGTGTGTTTGTGTGTGTGACAGAGAAAAAAAGAGGGAGTGTGTGTGTGTGTGTGTGTGTGTGTGTGTGTGTGTGTGTGTGTGTGCAGCTGATATTGCTACGGCTGGAGTCTTGGAGCCTTTTACAACCTTTCCTTTATTATTTCCTTATCACACTGCTTAAGGCCTTCCCTCCCTCCTCCTCTTTCCTTCTCCTCCTCTACCCCCTCCCTGCTTCCCTCACTCATGCCTCCTTTCCCACTCCTCACCATTTTTCTCAGTGTCTCCATCCATCTCTTTGCCTCTCCTCTCAAGCTGACAAGGCGATATTGCTCAGTTCACACTTTGAGATGTCAGCGTGGCATGAAAAGCTCAGCGCTTGAGTTTTAAACCATTTTAATTTTTTTTTCTTTCTTGAATTGATGAATTGTTTCAAATGCTTCCATTGCCAAATGTTATTTAATTTAGTTTAATACAATTCAATGTGATTTGATTTACTTTGATTCGATTCCACGGGATTTCAGTGGATAAAATCCTGCTATTTTCCCCAAGGATGGCACAAGGAAGCATTGGTAATAAAGCACATTGTGGTATTTAATGGAAACAAATAAAACCTAAATTTAACAAGAGACAATTTAATAGCCATTATGTGCTTAGTACGTTTCTTGGCCTTTGGACCCTGGAAACTCATTCCAAACCTTTTTGTAGAGTTTAAAAGCAGTTAAGAGGCCTTGCCTTTTACCCATCTCTCCATCGCCTCTCTCCCCTCTCCTCCTTTCCTCTCTTGCTTCGCCATTACAAAAGGTACCTTGTAAAAACCTTCAACAAATCAGAAATTGCCTCAGTCAGTCACTTAGCCAGCCTGTAAAATAACCAATCAGTCAGCAAGTCAGTCAGTCAACTTAACAACCAGTCCATCATGCAGTCAGTAAATCAAACTGACAGTCAGTCAGTCAGCCAGCCTGCTGGCCACTTTCTCACCTTCTCCCTCCCTCCCTCTTCGTTGTAGGGCTGTACCGCAGTGGCACAGCGTACCACGGGACCTTTTCAGCAGAGCTCCTATGATGTTGGCTTCCACAAGCTAACATCTATTAACACCCTCCCAGTTTCTCCTCACCCTCTCTCCCAATCTCTTTTTCCAGCCTCCCCTCCCCCTGTCTCTTCTGTATCCCTCGCTTTGTGCACCACGGGACCATTTTTTTGCCGTGTCCTTACAATGTAGGTTCAACACTGCTAGCGACCATTACCGATCATTAAAAATGAATATAATAAGAACGATGCTACTGGAGCAACGATGGCCTGTGGCTAATGCATTTATGCTCAGACGTACACACACACACACAAGCTCAGTTCAAAATACATGAACACAAATTCACACACAAACTTGCTGGTTGTGGACGCACATAAAAATCTTCTAAATACCATGCATGCCAATACAGAAACACACACACACACACACACACACACACACACACACACACACACACACACACAGGACTCCAGCAAAAACACCCCCTCCCTGACAGCCACGTATTTTATATGTTTGCAGACAGTGCTTTGCCTGTGCTCATTTGCACATGCAAACTTCCAGACTTTATGGCTATAAACAGTTTAAATTCCTTCACATGGACACACTCATACAAGCAAATACATCCACTCATGCAGACTTGTGTAAACAAGCAAACACTAATACACATACATAAACAAATTCAAACCTAACACAGTCACTTTCAACTTGCAGCACTACATTAGTATGACACACAGCTTGTACAGCTTTTGCATGGTTGCACTCAGAAAAGCTGTGTACACACACATGATGCGTAGATACAGTGGCACACACACTTTTAGCTTACGCATGGACATTTACACACAAAAGGGCACTCAAGCACAAAATAATCCCCTCGCTACTTCCCTTAACACACACACAGATCTAACCCCAAGCATTTTCCTCTCGAAGGCCGAGACAAACACTTACACTGGCAGACTGTTTATTCTTTAAAATGATTCATCTTCTGCAGACTTTTCAACTTTTTACAGATACAGTGGTACAACACTCACACACTTTGCAGAGCAGTGAACCTGTTAATGTAAGTGACAGCTGCATTAAAACACTGGACTGTTCAGCAGATAAGTGGCGTACACATAATTTGACTAATAACACGAGGAACGACAGAGGGAGATGGGAGGTAGTTGTCAGTGAGAGAGGAACACAGAGACAGAGACACTAATAAACAATTGGAACCCTTTGCCAACCGGGAGAGTAATTATTACTGTGCCTCTATGTATTTCTTTCTGTGTGTCTCACTGTCTCGCTCTCTCCCTAAAATCACATTAATGGATGAAAGTAGCTTCTGCTGCTGCTGACTCGTCGCTTTGAAATGGAAATGTAACTCATTGGCTCCATATGTAGAGCGCATACACATACACACTCATACAGTACACGACACACACACACACGCACCTACACACACAGTGTAGGTGTGCTGAAACAGTGTCTCACACACACACACACACACAGTGCCCTTAAACCATGGAACTAAGCGAGAGAAAAACTGAAATAACACTAATGTAACATTAACAGACACATTAGCCTGCTTAATGCTAGCCCGCTAGCCAGCCATTAGCCTACAGCTTATAGAAAATGTCATGCTAACAAAGAGGCAAAGCGGAAATAATAAAATAGCAAAAGTGCTACATTAGCAGACTCAATATTCAGTGGACAGCAGCACCAAACCAACAGATACTCAGGTTTAAAGCTGCAGGGTGGTACAACAGATGGACACTATCATTCAGCTGCATACAGAATCTTTATTCAAGCTAAAAAAATATCCAGCCTGCCTAAGTGTCCTTGAGCAAAACACTGAATCCCTACCAGCTCCTACCAGCTGACCCTGCACTCTCATCAAAAAGTGATTTTCCCTACCTGGATCAGTAATTACCATATTACTTTTATCTGTGTTATTTTAGCTTGCTAGCCCTGGGATAGTAAGGAACAGTGTTACTTTCAGACAGACAATGGCACTAATAAATAAAATAAAAAAAAATTTTATAAAAAAAAAAGCAGCATCCTCATTCATTTCAATGAGACCGATGTGCTGATGCAAGTGAAGACACTGCTGCAGAGGGCTCCAGCAAAAACAAAAAAAACTTAGAAACAGAAAAGTAGAAAGTTGAATAGGTGGCTGCTCATTTAGTAACCTTCTAAACAGTGCTTTTATAAGCCTGGACAACTGTCAGAGCACAATGACAGCATGGGGTGACACAATCGCTTGCTGACATACATACTAAAGTACACTTGAATGTAATGCAATTGCTTAGTTCAGAAAAAATTTAAACAAACTACATGTGAATCTTTTAATTAAATTGGACAAAATAATTAGAATCAGCAAAGTGATTCATAATTTCCACCTCAATTGTAAAAACCCATCCTCAAAAAGGGGTATAAAACGCTGTGCTGTGGCTAGCCTGAAAACTTCACTTCGGTTTGTATTAATTCTCTTTTATACAAGGGCATTGTCTGTCTCAACAAGGCCAAAAAAAAAAATTCTATGCTTTGGAAATTGAGAACCAAAAAGTCAAGCCTTGCCAACCAAGAGGTGCTGAAGAACACTACACTGCATCTTACTGCGTTGGTAGATATATGTACAGAGGTAACAGAGGTTTAGTTTGTTCACAAGGTTTGGGAGGTATAGCTAGTGATGTTTGGCACCTGAAATTTGAATAAAATAGACTAGACCTCAATTTTATGCAGACATGGTACAGTCGCTTTTTGAACCCACTTCGACGATCCAAACGAACGGGAAATTTTGGAAATGATGTACTTCATTGGAATTGATAAAAATGTACCATAGCTGTTGATGTCCTGAATAATTTGTCAAATTAAATTTTGGTATTGGTTTCATGGATGTCTTGTAGCCACACCAACTGATCTTACATTATGAACTCCAGTTGAGAGGTTCATTTCATGCTTATTTTTAGAGCTGGCTGGCTGAGTAATCCTGTGTTATGAAATAACCCTCAGCTCCCACCACAGCGAGGCGTCTGCACCACAAGGTACAGAAAAAAAAGCAACAAACTGCTGTGCCAAAGTGGCTGCATTAAAAGCTCTATACCAGCCAAATGCAAAGTTTTAACCCATGATATCAATTACGATTCTTTATAGCCTGTTACAGCACATAGCTCATCATATATTTGGATTTTGAATAGCAAACAGTAGATCTTTAGTTTGATGATGGGTGCATGCAGACAACGGTAACAGTTAAAAAGATGAATGCAGTGGTCTCTATTAGTTGGTTTTAAAAATTTCAGAAAATAACATTAATATGATGGCTCAGAAAAAGAGCCTGACAAATAAACTAGACATGGCATTTACTCATGCATACTAATGGGTGGTAAAACACAATTGGACCAGCCATGCAACAGCACTTTTATGATGGTCATAATTTCAAGCTCTGTCATGCTATTTCATATGATATACACATGCGCCTTTATTTCCCTTTTTCATGCTGTCCTCTCTGATTTTAAATGACAGATAGATGTAAGATTCTGCTGTGTGTGATGCAGTATTTACTGCAAGCATGAAATATTCGAGTCCAGTCATTAATATTAACAGATTTTAGAGCCCTGTTTGCCCGTGCCTTTAGGTCAGCTCGGTGGATTTCCCTCCATATCTGAGGTATAAATTCAGGGCAGACAGGGTTATGATGTCATTACTTAATGCCAGGCATTACTAGCCAAGCAGCAGCACAAGATGGAAAAGTCATTCCTGATTAATCGTGTCTGCTGGGGAATACATTTTCATTTTCTCTTTCACTTTGTCTAGCAGTGCCTCTCCTTCCTCTCTGTCCCAAAGTCTCTTTAACACGCTTGCTCTGATCTCTGCCTCTATCTCAGTCTCTCTCTCTCTCTCTCTGTCTTCATATTCTCCTCTGCTCGCACTGCCTCTCTCACTGCCCTCTCCCCCTGCATTAGTCTACTGTATGTAGGCCATGGCTCTTTAAAAAGTTCTGTCATTTGAACACTATAAAGATAGATTACTCGCTCATTTCCAAGCCAGCATTGTCAGGATAGAAAAGCCTTTCTCTTTCCAGAATCACAAGCATAATGACCCATGTATCCTTAACATGTACTTTGTGTGTTCACTGATAGTTAACTCCACTCTGTGACACTAACAGTAGCACTGTCTCACTTCATATGTTCTGCAAGTACATTATACACACACATTGTGGTTCCTTGCTTCCAGTATTCATTAGATCTCTCTCTGTAGCTCTACTGTATCTCTCTTATACACACATTCACACACTACCTCTCTGCTCTCCATTGAACTGTGGACTCTGCAGTAGTTAACCGTATTGAAGTGTGTGTGTATTCTCTGGTCTCGCTGGACAACTAGAAGGACCCTCAAGTACCTGACAATCATCAGTACTCAATAAGATGTCTGGCTCTTTCTGTTGCATGTGCGCACACACACACACACACACGTCTCCCTTGCTCTTTTTTACAAGCTCAGATTGTCTGAACTGTGTGTGGTCTTTGGTGTGACTGAGGGGATTCAATTATTATACAAGCACCTGAAAACATTGAACAAAAAGTCTCTCTTTCTGTGCATGTGTGTGCGTGTCTGTCTGTGTGTGTGCCCTTTAGTCTGTCTCTCCCACGTAGAGGTGAAAGTTATAAGTGCTCCCATGCTTCTCATACACAGGAAGCAGAAAATTATTAAAAAACACACACACACACACACAGGGAATCCCAGACAGATGTGCACACAGACACACATCATCACACACAGAGCTGAATTTAAAGTAAGCTACAAAGTCACACCAACACAAGCAAAGAGACACTCACAAATATGCACATGCACACACATACTTAGCATTTCTAAGCAGTACACACACATTTAATAGATGGTTTATAACACTATAATGTAGTTGTAAGGACATTTTTACGTGTGTATTATTAAACAATATTATAACTACCGCCATGGGGACATATTTTGTATGATTACAACTTTGTTTTACTATATTGTCATTCATTATCTGTTTCTACTGCAGCCTCCACTTATGAGTGCCCACAGCAGGATTTATAGTTGTTAACAAATACATTAATAATATATTATTAATGTATTTGTTAACAACTATAAGTATACTTATATTGGCTTATAACTACATTATAATGTGTTATAAATCATTTATTTAATGTTTCTATACTGCATATAGATGCATACTAAATTAGACTAAATTGTTCTTTCCTTTTTTCCCAATTCTAAATTCAGCTAAAATATATGTGGTAAATATTATAAAAACAAGGTCCACTTACTTAGGTATTCGCATAGCTTTTCTCTGTATCCCAAAGCCTTCTTCGGCAAATGGAACTTGCTTACTGTAGGTGTCAGAATGCAATCTAAGTGGGCTACAGATTTTCATTCACGTGATAACAGCTGATCATATATGTAGAGGAGATCATAACACAATGATGAACCATGAGCAGGATCCATTCACTGAAGAAGGACATGGGATATTGACGAAAGTTGCTGCAATAGCTAAGTGAGTGGTCCTTGCTTTTAGAATGTTTACCTCAGAGTATACTGTAGAGTATGGGTCCCCAAGGTCAACAATAAATCTCCGTGCTCACGTCTAAAATACTTTTAATCAGTGTGTGACATATAAACTAATTTCTTTCACATTTTAGTATGCTTTCTAAATGTAAGTTTCATTGGCACATGTTTCACACTTCTATATGTCTAAATCTCTCAGTTTTATGTACCTACAGTGAATTTGAATTGTGCCGCTCTGTTTTAATTAGCTATCTTCTCATCCACAGGAACTGTGTGTGTGTGTGTGTGTGTGTGTGTGTGTGTGAGTGTGCGTGTGTGTTTGTGTCAGAGTTTGTCCATTTCCCATGGCTGTGATATTAGTATGCCAGGCAGGGGGACAGACAGCTAGTTCCAATATCTTGTTGTTTGGCATCGATTCAATGTCAGCTAATTATCACCGTATGTATGTGTTTGTATGTGTGTGTGCATGCCTGTGTGTGTGTGTGTGTGTGTCTCTTATGTCCTCATATGGATAAAAACACAAAAAAAACTTGATAAACAGACATTTAATCAGTCCTCACTTTGAAAAGGGAATGAAAATAAATCACTGCAATATCCTTTGTGTGTGTGATTATTTCTGAGTGAATAAGTGTGTGTGTGTGTGTGTGTGTGTGTGTGTGTGTGTGTGTGTGTGTGTGTGTGTGTGTGTGTGATTAAACAAGTGCTTCATAGTCCCAGTGGGAGTCTAAAATGAAGTTCTCAGACATGTTATACTCAACCCTGTGTGTGTGTGCGTGAGCATGTGCCAAAAATGTCTTTGTACAGTCCCCTGTAGAGTGTAGTTAACAATATATCAATTATATAAGCCGTAGTTGGGTTTTATGGGAATTATCATCACAGTTGGACTTTGGATGTTTCTTGGCAGAAACAACCTGTTGATGACTGGGCGGAATTAATTTTTTCTCTCTGTCTCAGCTTTTGATAAAGAAGCACAGTTTGGCAGCTAAATATATGTAAAGATTGTAAATAAAAGAGTAGAGGTCACAAAAATCTGATTTTGTTCTTGCTACATGGGAATTCATTAAGCATAATAATGATTCATGATTAATGTGATTTTTTTAAATCTATTATTACAAATTAACTATTTGGGAATTAGGGTCTTAATTTACAGGGTTACATTTGTTAAGATGCGGCCTTTGGTTATTATAATTATTATTGTTATCAGTATTATTATTAATCATTATTATTTACTTATTAGAAGTAATAATTACAGAAATAATTAATGCGGTGATTATCAAAAGAATCCCTAATATCATTGTCAAAACAAGAGCAGAAACATCCTATTAGTTCCTTGAGGAATGAATTGAGATGTAAGCTAACTGTTTGCTAAATTATTGTTAAATAAAGAAAAAATAATCACCAGCATCATAAAAATTCTGTATCATAAAACTTTTTCCTCCATCTTCATGCCATTGGAGCTGTTTATGTCTGAAGACACCTGAGTGGTTATGACATTTTTAAGTGACATTTCCAGACAATCAATCAATAATTAGTTGTGTGTTGGAATTTAAAGTGCGACATCACATTTAAAAGGCTGGCAACCATCTGGGGTTTGAGGTTTGACGAAATAAATTATTGCCATCCTCCGTCTGTCTTTCCAGATGCCTCCCTGCCCTTTAATTTTACTCTCTGTCTTTCTGTGTGTTTAACTCTCCAATAACTAAAATAGCTGCTGGTATGCCGCACATCACACTGTAATAATGAGACATGAAAAAGCACAGTTCGTGGCCATGTTCAGGGTTCTACATTTTATTGGTTTAATTTGAGAAGAAGAATATAATATAGAATCTGCAGCATACATACTGTTGCTATAAAACTATTTATGATTGTGGAAAAAAAAATCTGTCTGAAAAGATTGATAAGCAAGCTAGTAAGCATCGAAGGAAACACACATACATACAACACATATATGCACAAAGATTGCAGTGAAAGATAAATCGCAGGTGATAAGAAGCAGTTGCTTCAATCATGAACAGTTTAAATGCACCATTATCATTTTCATCAATATGCACTATTCTCCCACAATCACACTTTCACTCAAATCCCTTTATTTTCAGGTTGACAGCCTGCATGTATGGCAGGGGAATACAGATAAAGATAACACCACCAAACACACACACACACACACACACACACACATAATATATAAATGCACAGTATGTAACACCCAGAGATATATCCCTGGTAAGGAGAAAATCAAGGGCACTACACAAGAACAAAATGCTCCACACAATTATCAGATATTTTAACACTGCTAGAAACCATTTCTTCTTCATCGCAGAGGGGGAAAATCTGACAGACGCGTGTGAGTGAGTGAGTGAGTGAGAGAGAGGGACAAGCATTGGGAAAGAGAGGGAGAAGTGCACACAGAGAAGCTATTGATAAACAGACTAACAGTAACCCTCCCACCAAACGAGGAGAATGTTAACACTTTCTTCTCTATCCATCTATCTATAACATGAGGAACTTCCTTGGTCACAAACTCCCCACCAACACAGACCTGCTGTGCTGCTGTGCTGCTGACACACAGCATCAACCCCCTGTCACACCATCAGACCCTCCACAGCCACTGAAACAACTGCTCCTCTGGGTACATGTGACTCCACAAAATCATATTATACTATGAGCATGGGATTTGCCCTCCAAATGAAATTTCACCCCATCTCTCTCTCTGTCTGTCTCTGTCTCTCTGCAACTAACTGAATGTAAGTGCAGGTTATTCAGTTAGTTGCCAAGATTTGCCTCATACAAAACAAGATTTGTCAGAGATTCTGTTTCATATGTGATCCCCCATTGCTGTCTACACTAGGAGAAATTGCATGAACTCTGGTTTAAGTGATCTGGGATTTATTTTGAACTTTTGATGAAAATATATGCACAGTATGGAGGCCCAAACAATGAGCATGCCTACACTTTCCCCCCAGATGTAATATTGTGTCCAAGTTGGGCACTGCACTTGCTTTCTTTGACGCGCGCGCGCGCACACACACACACACAATAACCCACTGTGCGTGCATATAGGCCCGGTCTTTTACACACTCTCGCTATCTCAAACACGCGCGCACAAAAGGATACACGCACGCTATCCCCAGAGCGACGAGCGCGCGCGCACACACACGTAACTCTCTCTCTCTCTCACAAACACACACCAACGCTGTCCGCAGCAACGAAACGGCACAAATTGACCACCTTTCTTTTCCTCTCGCGTGGGCGCTCACACGCAAACATACCAACCTGCCAATATTCTAACACGCGCGCGCACCAATATATACGCATGCAAGCACGCACGCAAACACATACAGACAAATCGAAAACCTCCAAAAACTCACCCTTGGACGAGGAGAAATCCCCAAAGAGAAGCCCCAGTAGGAGGAGAAGCGGGAGGTCGCGTCTCAGCCTGCCCGTTTTCTTCACATTCAGCCTCCTCCTCATCAGCAGCATCTCCGGCGCTCCCAAATCCGTCATTTTGCTGTTAAATAAATCCAAGCTGGCTTAATTTTAAAGCCTTCTCCCCACCTTGCCGCTCTGCTTGGTTGAAGGAAGCGGAGGGGGGTAAAAGAGGACGGCCGCCCCCCCTCCTCCTTTTTCTTTCGATTTTATATTAAAAAAATAAAATAAACACACCCGAAGATCAATCACGAATATCCCACACACACATGTCCATGTTAACGTGTGGACAGGATAACCGGTCACGGGTTGACGGTCTGAGATCGGGCAACACGCTGCTGGTGTGAGCTGTCATAGCAGAGGACCGGAGGACAGAGACAGAGAGATGAAGAGATTCTGTGAAGGAGAGGAGAGAGATGGTTGGTAGGTCCGCACAGCACGGCGAGCTAGCGACGACTGAGAGAGAGAGAGAGAGAGAGGGGGGGGGGGGGCATGGGAGAGGAAGGCAGACGGAGAGAGAGAGAGGTTAGTCGGGGAAGTAAAAGAGAGGGAGGAAAAGTGGACGACAGTAGAGGAGCGAGGGAGGAAAGAGGGAGAAGGAAAGAAAGAGTGATTAAAGAGGGAAGAAAGGAGGGAGGGAGGAAGGGGTGAGAGGAGAGAAGGATGAGAAATGGTGGATTTCAGGGGAGGGCAAGAGAGGAAAGACAGTAAAGGAATAAGAGGGAAAGAGAAAGGAAGGAAATACAGACGAAGAAGAGAGGAGGGAGGAAAGACAGACAGGTTTAAGAAAGAGACAAAGGAGGGAAGAAAGAAACAGAAGAGAGGAAGGAAGCGGATAGGAGCGGAGAAAAGAGCGTAAAGAAAGACAGAGGGAGAGGTGGGGAAAGAAGTGATGGATGAAATGAAAGAAGCAGGAAGAAAGATTTCATTAAAAGGAGAAAGGGGGTGAAAGGAGAGAGGAGAAAAGGGAATGATTTCAGTAAAGATATGGAACGGGAG
Source organism: Coreoperca whiteheadi (assembly GCA_011952105.1). Lineage (NCBI taxonomy): Eukaryota > Metazoa > Chordata > Actinopteri > Centrarchiformes > Sinipercidae > Coreoperca > Coreoperca whiteheadi. The sequence continues at coordinate 20,468,638 of CM022485.1, forward strand.
GGAAGACTGAAAGAGGGATGGCAGGAGGGAGTCGGAAAAGACTAAGCCATGGAAGGAGGAAAGGGAGGCAGGACAAAAGAGTGACAGAGAGAGGGGGAGAGGAAAGAGAATTATTTCAGGAGAAAGAAAGGGTGGAAAGGATAAAAGAGGGATGGCAGGAGGGATTAAGTGAAGACTAAGTTAGAGAAGTAGGAATGCGATAGACAGAAGGGGATAGAAATATCAAGAAAGAAGGAAGGGGGAGAGAAAGGGTAAAAGATGGATGAAAGGACAGAGGAAGGAAAGGGCGACGAGGAGAAAAAAGGAGAGGAAGGGAGTGTGAAAAAAGGGATGGAATGAGAGATGAGGAGAAAAGACAGATTTCAAGGAGGAGAGGGGGGTGAAAGGGTGAAATGAGCAAGAGATGGAAAGATCAATTTCTGGAAAGAGAGAGAGAAGGAGTGGCGACAGGAGAGCAGGAAATTGAACAGGAACAAGAGATGGGCTGTATGAATGATAAAGGGAGGTGACATGCAAAGGAAGAGGAAAGAAAGGAAGGGAAGTCGAGAAATGGGGATTAAGGGAGAAAACAAGAAGTGGGAGGGAACGAAAGTGAAGGACGGGAGGGAAAGGTTGATGAAAAAAAAGAGAAGAAGCGAAGGGAAGAGTGACGGGTTACTGTAGACGAGGGACAGACGGAGTGATGGCTACAGAGAGACAGAAGGAGGGAGAAGGACCAACTAAAATGAGAAGGTGAGGTAGCACTAAAACGGAAAACAAAAAAGACTTGGCGGAAAGAAAAAAGGAGAGAGGAGAAGGAAAGCGTTGCATTGGGGAGTGAGGGAGGTAATTCTTCAAAGTCTGCCAAACACACACACACACACACACACACACACACGCAAGCTTATTTCCAGACGATGTGATGTGAGAAGGTCACATGATTTTAAACACAAAAAAGTCCCCACACTATGCCTTGCCAATCAATCTCAGTGCCATATAAACACCACTCTGATTCTCTCAGTATGCACCCCAAACGGAGCCACGAGCCAGTTATTGATCCCCGGTCCCTGGTGGCATGTGCAGAGGATCACGCTAACAAGATTACAACGCTACAAACACGACGTGAAGACTTAGCCCGCTGAGCCACCGAGACGACCAAGAGCAGCAACATTTAGAGGCAAACGCAAATTACACATGTCACTCCAAATTTGGCCCGTTACAGCATTTCACAGCAGGTATCACCCAATACCTTCACCACCACAATGAAAAGAAAGGCTAGGGAGTGGGGGCCCAAAGCATAGACTCGGAAAACTGACGTAGCTTTTGTGACTTTACCCATAGTTTTCTGAGACATTTTCCAGAGTTTAGATGGGGATTTGCCACTTGTTGCCATCTTGGCAGTTACTGGAGCCAATCAAGCAAACACCCTGCTAATGCACCTTTCCTTTAGTCTTAATATCTTTTTAATGTAAAAGTATTTTTTCAAGTCATCAACACAGAACAACATAGAAGAACTGTCCTGTACAGAACATCATTTAGTATTATAGCACTGTTGTAATGGATTTTGAATGGAACCAGGGATATTATTTTTTTAAACTGGCCTCTACTGGTCATTAGTGGTACTGCAGCGTGAGGCAATTCTCATTCCAGGCTGCTCAGCCGTCAGCATTTAACCCATAAATTAATCTAAAATGATTAAATATAGGTTTATATTTGTTGCATTTACATATTGCAATAATCAGAATACACTCGTGCTGCTACAACATGAAAAAATACTGAGTTTGAGCTTATCATCATTTTGCTTCTGACCCCTAAGCAGGCCCCTTGGGTCCTTTGACCACGTGTTAAGGATTTATAGACTACAGCAGCTTGTTTTTGCTTTAAATAGTTTTCATAATAGATTTGTTGGTAATCTCCCACCATGTTAATCCACACTAATTTGGTTCCACTTGGCAACCTCCTTCCTCCTTGGACAGATAGTTAACCATCTCAACTTTAAGATAACAGCTGTGTGTGTGTGTGTGTGTGTGTGCGTGTGTGTCACATGGGTTTATACAGTATATGTGTGCTGCGGTGTTGTACTGCATGTGTTAGAAGTAGTGTGTGTTTCAGTAAGTGGCTGTGTGTGTGTGTGTGTGGGTTGAGCCATTTCACAGCATTACTGTGAGTCACCCATCAGGCTGGTAGCTCTCTGTGCATTGGTTGCTAGTTTAGTAATTTTATATATATTTATAAAAACATTTTTTACATCTGCTGGTGGGAGTCTTCATAACAGCATACCCTCCTAAAAAGACAAGAGGGTCGTTTGACACAACACACATCCGCTGCTGCTGCTCTTCAAAAGATAAGGGAGGCAAGGAGACCGGATGGGAGATGGACAGATAAACGCATATAAGAACAGATACTGTAGGTAGACAGAGAGAGAGATAAAGAGATAGAGAGATGGATAGATAGATTCTAAAAACATTAGCAATCCAAACACAGTCTGTAAACCAGCTACATACTAAAAGAGAGAGCATCCATTCAGCACCATGGACAGCTTCTATAGCTCAGTGTAGTCAGGCTGCCATCTACTGGTCAAAGATAGACTGCAGGAGAAAGACAACTTTTAAGAGAGGAGGTAAAAAGTAAGACAGAGTAAGAGTGGGATAGCATAAGCTGAAGTACATCGCTGATCATGAATCAGTACACTGTGAATGAGAATAAAATCTACCTATGCATTATTTCTCTATTGAGTCCACGAAGTGCATCCCGTTTTTGACTGAACTCATGACTGCGTGAGTAAATTTGAAAGTGGGAGCATTCAGATTATTGTTTAGAAATCCTACCATAGGAGGATAAAGCTTAACTAAGCAAACTTTGTCAGAGTGGCTCATCTGTGGTGTCAACAAATGTGATCTCTGAGGTTTTACTGGACCAGGAGCAGCTCAGTAAAAGCGACTTGTCCCCATTCACATGCAAGTACAGCAAACACTGATCAGAAGCAGCTTAGGTTTATACTGTCGCTTAGGTCCGGACTCTGACGTATGTACTACTCTGAAAAAACACTTCTCAAGAAGTGTAAAGGAGCAGTTTCATTGAGTAAAAGCTATAACACCCTTGAGGATGGTTGTTGCTGTAATTATATGGTTCCAACAGTAATGCAGTTAGGCATGAGGTGCAGCCAAGAACAGTTCAGCACAAGTTGGAGATATAACTTTAGATCTGAACTGCTGTAGAAGAGGGGGAAAATTACAAAATATAAAGTCAATAACCAAGGAAACCATAAACAATTCCTCTAGATACATACATGCACTAAGAACCAATGCAATCATCCAGGGTCTTGTAATTTGTACTTTATTGTGAACAGACAAAACAGAAGAAAAGCATATGCTCCCATTTGCGCTCTATTGCAAGGAACTGCTAACGTTACAGCAGAGCTTGTGGGGGAAAATAAATTGCAAACCAGTGTCTGCACTGACATTAATTGAAAACAGAAGACATTTTTAAAAGAAAATATTGCCTACCACTGCAGATATATTTGTTTCTTTTCTTTTGTTTTTGACCTCATTATGCAAAAAACTGAAAGTACATGCAGGCCTAAACTATATTCTTATTTAATGATTCTTATGAGAAAAAAAGATTGGTTACTTTGATAATGGTGTTTGCAACTTTTTCATATGAGGTGTGTCCATTTGTATTTTGTATTTTTCTGTTTAAATAGAAAACATTCTTGCACCGTGGAATCTTTACTCAACCGCTGACAGAATTAAATATAAATAGATATTATATTATTATGATAAAATATTACATAGCTACACCCTCTGTTATTTTAAAGACTGATAATGACACAGGAATGACTGGAGAAATAATTAAGTTACAACAAAATAAAATACAGTGAATAAAAAGTTATAGCAGCCAAATTACAGGTGACTTAATTACTATTAGATGTGGTAATTGCTGAGCAAAATGGGCACACAGAGGATGTGTCACCCGTGTCTTGTGAGCAATAGTTGCTATGAGGTATATAACGCTAGAAAGCAATAATAGGGAGGCTGCCCATTTTGGTAATGGTTACATAAGTGGTTTATTAAAGCCTGTAATTTAAGGGGTTAGCAACAATCACTCAAAAGGCACAAGCAATATTTTTCTAACAATCATTTCTTTCAAAGTTCCCAAAGGCACAGAGGCTGCATTTCCACTGAGACCTCGGCTTTCCTCTCTTCTCTTCTTCAGTGGAAAAGTACTGTTGTATGTCTCCAACAGCTTTAAAGTTTAGCGTGTTTTTCGAGCTCGGACCACAGAGGGTTAGAGGTTAAAATATTTTAACTTTTAGTAAAACAGTGCTCTGCTGCAAATGGGTTTTCAACAGTCTCTGAGCAACAGCAGGAGCCACAACCGGCACAGGGCCCAACATCTGTTTACAGCTACTGGAAGATTCTCGGGATAACTGAGGATGAGTCAATGATTGCTGTTAATCCCACAACTGTTGGCTTTTGTGTGGAAAGTGTCCTCCATGTTAGAGCAGAATTACAGTCAGAATTATCAAAGCAGGATGTTCAATTCAGATGTTTTCCTAGTGATGATATGATGAAACAATTAGCCTTGCTGCTGGTTTTTAAAGATTAGACTACTTATATTGACGCTCTTAATATTAGCAAGGATGTCTGTCAACTTTGTAAGTAATAGTACGGATATCATACTAGTATATACTGTGGGGCTGCAACTAACAAATATTTTCAATGTCAATTTGTCTACCGAATATCTTCCTGGTTATTCAATTTATTGTTTAGTCTAAATGTTACAAATTACCTCCCACAGTCCAAGGTAACATCTGTAAATGTATGTTTTGTCAGTCCAAAACCCAAAGATATTCAACATAGGATCATATAAATGCAGCAAAGCCTCATATTTTGAGAAGTTGGAACCAGTGAATGGTTGGCAATTTGGCTTGAAGAATGACCAAAAAATAATTATCCTTTAAAAAAAAATATATATATATATAAAAATAGACTTTTTCATAGCACTTAATGGTTGTTTATTATGCATTTAGTCTGCCTCCTAGAAACACTGGAGTCTGACTCAGGAGTCACTATGTTTAAATGAAGAAGTGCAAAAGGTAAGTTGTGTCAAAGGCCTTACAGTTAAACCAGACTAGTTTCATCTACACCCAATTATATTGTACTCTACAGGCTGTGCGGTGGGACCTGTTCACAATGGGTGAAATGACAAAAGCACTATTGCAGTATGTTGCCTGGGTACAAGGTTCAAAAACCTTGTCTTATTGTGTTTGAATCCCTAAAGAGAAGTAGTCGACTACAATATATCTTACTGAGTCAGGGTCAAAGGAGGACAGCCTTAATTGACTAAACTTAAAGTCCCCACAGGTCACGAAAACCAGCACATTTTAATGAGCACAGGTCTCAAGGTGAGGAACTATATTTATTCAACTTGAAAAGAAAAGTTCATATGAGAACAGAATGTTGAACTACTTTGGTGTGCTGGACAATACCCAAGTTGTCTTCAACTGTCTTCCCATACAAACACAAGGCCCTCTGTCTGGAGGTGAATTGTGTGTGTGTGTGTGTGTGTGTGTGTGTGTGTGTCGCTGTGAGCTAATTGAGAACACACCTGTTCTCCTAAGAGAGCTCAAAGTCAAACATGATGCCTTTTAGAGAAAATGACAGAAGAGGGGAGAGAATATAAAAGACATGGACTCAACGAGACAAAAACAAGAGACAGAACGAGTCAGGAAAACAAAAAAGACCGACAGAATTTGAGAAAAAGATGAACTAGGATGTTACACTATGACATCAGGAGAAACAAAGGAAAGCTGAGGTCAGACAAGACAGAGACAAGCGAGACAAGGGAAGGTTAGAGTAGACTCAGTAGAGGAAGAAGGAAAGGAGGCAGCGGGATTGGGGAAAAAATCAAAAGGGGAAAGAAAAAGACGACAAGAGGGAGGAGAAAAGGAGTAAAGAAGATATGTGAAGAAGATGAGAACAGAAAAGAGGTCCTTCCAGCAAGTTCTCAACAAAAACATCTGGCTTTCTAATTAAAACCTCAGCTCTTCGTTTCTTTTACTTTCCCTTCTTCTATCCAGCCCATAGTGACTTATCAACCTTGAAGACACCTGCTGATTTTAAATACGACAAACCCGTTTATTAGCTGAAGGACAGAATTACTTAACCAGGTTTGAACTCCTAGTGCATACATATTTGGCGCTCCCTGCTGAATTATTGTTGCCCTACAGGTTTAGTTACCATTAAGGTTTATTGGTTTGGAGGCTCTAATACTTAATGTCTTCAATTGACTGAAGATAATGGGCATGATATTTCAATGTATCTGGAACTGTTAAATAGATCAACATTGTAAAGTCAATCAATGTGAAAGCTTAAATTGAAACATACTTGTATTATTTCAAAATGCTTACCCCCACTGGTAGCCTTGTAGTCACACCATTTAAATAGCCTTAATTTGTTACTTTTCTTGGTTAACAAATGAAACCCAACAGTGTATAGCTCCTTTTAAAATGCTTGTGTAAGTATTAATATTGGACATTATTTAGATGTAACTGCCAGGGATGGAGGCTTTGCAACCATTTTGCCAGAGGTTTGTTGGCACTTCTGAAGTTCTTTTCGGAGAATCGGAAAGTCCCGATATGTCAGAATCATAACTAGGAGGCTGGTGTGAATGTATAGTTTCTGACTTGGCTGCTTGTAATTACAAATCTGATTGATATGACATGAGTGCAGTATATTTCGGGTACAAAGAAAGAAAGAAGTGAATGGACAAGGAAAATAGTGATAAAGGAAGCATTGAGAGATTAAGTATGGTGAAAAGGACAGAGAAGACAATAAGAGGATGGAAAAGGAAGTATAATGGCTCAGATGAGGCGGTGATTATGAAATAGGTCAAAGAAGGAGGAGTGGGAAACTAGGAGGTCTAGAACAGAGCATATTAAAAGTAAGAGGAGGAGAGGAACAAACGTTAGATTTGGGAACAATTACAAGTTCCTCCCAAAGCAAGAAACCAAACAGCCAACGCTCTCTCGATGACGTTAGTGAGAGACAAACTCTGAACAGGCTCCATTGATAATGAATGGGAGACCGACTTTACAGACACCGTGGAAGCATCCAGAGTGATGTTTGAGGGGACATTGGCACATTTTCTGGTTCTGAGCCATTTACACCAACACTGGGGAGAAAATGGAAAATAGGTGTAGAAAAGCAGGAGAGAAGAACTTGCGAATTAGGATGCCACTGAGTTACTGGGGAGGGAGGTGGAAAGGCAGTGGGGGTGGAGAGAGTAAACAGATTGGGAGGAGGTGGGGATGATAATGATGAAAGCTGTGTGAGCATGAGGGCTGGTGGGAGGGAGAGAGGTACTGTAAAGAGGAAAGGGATGCAGGGGAGTGTGGGGGGGGGTGGTACTGGTGATGGTAAGGGATGATGAGATGTAGTTAAATGAGAAATGATTTGCAAGACGAGAAGGGAAGGAGAGGGAGCTATGAGCTCTTTCCACAAAGATCTAGGTTTAAACATGAAGGAGGAGAGTAAAGTAAAAACTCAACAAAAGAGAAGAGGACAATGGAGGAGTTGGAGGAGGAGGAGCGAGCAAGGGAAGAGTAGTGGGCAGACGAGATGTATGAGTGCACACAACGTGCTATTGACTGAAGGCTTTCCCTGTTAATTGCATATTCCCTGTGATTGCGCTGCGAATTCCTGTGCTGAATGAGAATTACTTTCTCCCAGTTTCTTTCAGACAGAGAGAGACAGGCAGACAGAGAGAGGAGAGAAGTATAAGTGAGACATGAAGGGAAAGGAAAAGTTAAAAGAAGGCACAAGTTTAAAACAAGTGTGCTTGAGCAAAGGAGAGGACTGTGTGGTACTGTGAAACAAAAAAAAAGATTTCACATTCATCTTTCAATTCTCTGGTACAAAAAAAACAACCCTGTCTTCTTCAGATTGCACTCATTGGCATTGTTCTTTCCATTCCAGGAGGAGTGACGTTCCTGTACCGCAGAGATGTAGCATGCAGGAGGTCAGGGACAGCGGTTTGCATTGTTTTCAGTGTTTCACGGGTTGTTGGGTTAAGGCTACTAAAACACTTAAGTTAAGGTTGGGGAAAGATTTTGGTCTTGGTTCAACAATGAAAAGTCAACGCAGAGTTGTACAAAGTGGAATGCAATGACTTCTTAAATATTAAACCAGTCACCATCTTTTTTTCTTGACCTTGTGCTTGCGTGCTTAGAGTTGCCTAAACATAACCATATACATTTTAATCATGCTTTAGTTGCCACAAGTAATTATTGAAAACCAATTGAAAAGGTTGACAGTAAATGTTTTACAGATACACTTAGGGCGGGTTCACACGTAAAAAGTCCAGTCCCTGGATCGACCCGATACGATCCAACTTTGCCATCCCTAGGTTCATGCCGCTAACATGGCTAAAAACAATTTTCGAGCCAGGCCTGAATCTGTATCCTCTACTTAGTTCCATTACTAACTGCACCATTTTACTTATTAAATAAATATCTTTAATAATAATGTAATGCAGAAAATATCACAGCAAACTAACTCTGTTCTCTAACATATGCAAAGAAAATAATTTTTTACATGCCTGGCTGGCTTAAAACTTCCGCAAACATTAAAAATACATTTCAGAAACAGATAGAAAACTTGCTACAGTTTTGTGATTACAGTCCTTCAAGGTTTATTTGATTTGAATAAAATAAGCTATATCATGGTGTTGTATACAGATAGTTTGAGGAATTTGTTTTACTTTTGCATGTTATATCTGATCTGGTAGGTAGACACTGGATAACATGAGAAACTATCTGTTCACTGTTTGCCGCAACTGATTCAGCGTTTATTGTACCCCACCTGAGTTGAGTTCTGCGTCTGAGGACAAGGAGCAGACAAGGAAGGAGTGAACAGATTAACAGCGTGTGATCAACGCCTCTTTTGTACAGGTCCGAAACAATCCTGGCATCTCTGGGGAAATGATAACTTACAAGTCATCAGTCGTAACATGCTGACAGGGGAGATTAATATCCTGCTCTTCATGCATCTCAAGCAGACTTGCATGCTTATAAGGTGAGAGCCATTAGATCAGGGGGCACATAGCATTGAGTAGTTCCACAGATCGCAGTCCAATTCCAGTTTGTTTTTCTAGTAAAAGAATTACACCAAGCTTAACGGTAGGGGCAGAGTCATTTCCTGTATTGTCAGATGCTGGTTTATGTCCTGTGTAATTAAGTGTCTTGTCCTATGTAATGTGTGTCATCTCCGGCAAAGAGGTACTGCTGAGCATAAACTGAAGTATTACAACAACTGCAAAACTGTAATAATATACACAATAAAGACAAAATAGTATGGGTCACTAAACAAAATATTATAGGAAACCATCTGTAAAACACGACAGAAAGAAAATCTTTTACTAACACAAATATAGTGTATCTCAGCCCCTTGGGGTGGGGGTGCCGCATTTTCAGCACCCATACTTCCCACAGATATGAACCACTGTAATGAAATGGTTTCTAACCTGCATGGCTGACGTGAACACTAAACAGCTTTGTCATGTTTTCTCCTCTAAAAAGTAAACTGTTTTTTAAATGAACACCATTTTGTTTCCCTATATAAAACAGTCAAGAAAACATTGCCCTATCTGGTTCATGGATTATTGACAAGACAAGGAAATGTTTCTCACTAAGTGTTTTATAAAAATGTGGAATAAAATTCAGGAGAAGAAGTGAACACAGGTGTTTCAGAGTAGATGTATAGTATAATTACTCAAACAATCATCTGCTTTGTGAAACAAACATCTGCCTCCAAAAATATTCTGGCTTTATAAACACAATGGTGCTCTGTGTTGTGGAAAGCAATTTATGCCCATGAATACCTCCAGTATGTTTTCAACGCCTTACCTACTGATTTATTTTATACCGGAGGCATGTGTACCATCGTTGGATTAGAATACCTTAAACCCTGCAGATGAAAGAGCATTTTGATTCATGATGATGATTCATAATTATAGTATGATCATTATGCAGTACAGACACTCATACACACACAATCGATATACACAGCTTTAACAAAACGGTGTCTCCTCAACGGGTCAAAGAAAGGTTAGATTTCATTACACAGATAGCGACACAGATCAAGTTCTTTTTCTTCCCTTTGAAGCTACTTTAGAGGAAATTAAGTTCAGCCAGAGTTTAAAATGTTTGACCTTGCAGGTAAAGTATATGAAAGTCAATCAAATAGTATGTGACCCAGCAGTAATAGCCATATAGAAAATATTTGACCCTTATTAAATAGTGCCTGACCAAAGTCCAGATGTGTGTGCTGTTCAGTCTCCGTTTTAGTCGATCAGCTTAATGACCTGTCTCTAATGTGCCTGCATGAACACAGACACACACCACACAAAGTTCGTAAAGGTATACGCAACTGTGCACCTATATGCTTGTATACACACTTCCTAACATGACAGCTATTGACACACACACACACACACACGTCTCAGAGATCAATTTCAATTCTCCAGATAGAGAACAAATCAGTAGAAAGCCTTTCATCTCTTCAGCCCTCTCACTCTTCCCCTACACTTCCCACTTCTTTCTATTGATCTCTGTCACTCGCTTGTTGTCTTGGTTTCCTTCTTCCTCTCTCCACCCTCTTTTTAAATGTTCCTCTTTCTGCCTGTCTACTTTCTGTCCATCTCTTATTCTTCCTCTTCATCGCCTAAAGCTGTATCTGTTTAGGTCTCTCTTTGTCTCTTTCTATCCCTCCTTTCTGTCTGTTTTCTCCCTAGGTTCCTCCCCCTTTGACCCCCCTGTGTTCTCACCGTCTCTGATACCCGCCAACCCTACCCCACACACACACACACACACACACACATGAAATTCCAATCCATGGAAAGCTACTGACCCTCTGCAGAGGTTGCACACATTGTCAAGTTGTATTGAACAGGGCATATCTGTATGCCTGTCTGACTCTCTTTGATCATCTCTCTACCTGTCCCGCTGCATGTCTGCCTGACTTGTGTATACATTACGAGTGAGTTTATTCCTGATGATAGAAGTGGAATTTATTTATCTTAGCGTGGTAATCCCTGAGTGTTTTTCTCACTTGGCATAATTTTTGGTGATAAGATGTCACTGCTGTGATGTTTATGCTCTGTAAATCCTTTTGATCACCTATTAGTCAGCATGGGTGGCGCACAGTAATGTCTTATTCCATGTATTTTCTGTTGATCTTGGTTAAATTTCTGTGGATGCTCATGCAAACTACTCTTCTTCTGAGGATGTGATAAACAAAACCTTCAAACGAGAATCTAATGTTTAGGAGAAAGAGACTGTCTCCGTGCGATAGGGATAGGCCTCCTTTAATGAACACAGACTTCATAAATGAACTTCATATAAAAGTGACATCTGAATGTGGAATGTTAACAGTAAAGACGGATCAGTTGCCTGAAGTCATTCTAAAAAATTTAATAACTCAGCCCAGGCTTTGTTTTTGGAAGATAAGGAATTGCAGCCAAGAATGTGTGCGTTTATGAAAGTGTGTGTGCATGCATGTGTTTATGAGAGTGAGACAGAGAGATAGAAAGAAAGAGAAGTGACAAGAGATGAGAATAACAAAGAAAAAGACACTGATGGAAAAAGAGTTATGGTAATGTGCGGCTGACCCCTTGAAAGACTTGATGATGAGACACTAAAATAAAAAACTAAATTCTGCTATGTCCATGATGACACACACTTTCAACTTAGTGTTGCTGAAGTAATTAAGAGTGTGTGAATGCCCACACTCTGTTAATCTTAACCACACTAACATATGCCAAATACTGTGACACAGTGCAACAAGAAGGGTTTACAATATGTGACTGTTTGTATCATTAATTGCATTTAATCCTTGTATTTAGTGGCATACAGTTGTCTCTCCATACTCCTCCTATATAACATAGAGATATTGTATACACTATATTGTGTGTTTAGATGGTCATGTTACCTTTTCACCCCTACTGAGGGACCAAGTAATTTTGTAAAAATATGATTTTATTACCGGTATTCAGAAAACTCTGTTTGGTTTTTTGCTTCACATTGTTTCTATACTGCCTTCAGCAGTCGATAAAAACAAATGCCAGAATCTGTTTGTGCAGTCAAAAGCCAACAGCTCTAAACCAGTTTAGCAGTGTTTGCCATGTTATTTTATTCCATGCAAATGCATGACTTGCAGGTGGGATCATGGAAAGTGATCATGGCAACCTCCGCATACGGTATTGTGTGTTCTAGCTTCTGTTCTCACTTTTGTGTTTTTATCTTTGTTTATTAGTTAGTTTGCTCATTTATTACTTGTTTACTGACATTTGGAATTGCAAAAGGGCTGCAAGTAACTATCGTTTTTCAATATCAATTAATTTGTTAATTATTATGGGAATTCATCTTTTAGTCCATACATTTCTCCTCACAATTTCCCCACAGCCGATGGTGACGTCTTCAAATAGCATGTTTTGTCTGAACAGTCCAAATTCTGTTTAATTTAAAATTCTATAAGTATATATAATATATATAAATATGTATGTCTATATGGAGAAAAGCACCAAATTCCCTCATTTGTGAAGCTGGGACTATAAAAAGGCTTGACATGTTTGCTTGATAAATGACTTACATGATCAACTAATTAGTTAATCAACTAACTGTTTCAGCCATATGTGCAAAAACAAAATGTGGAATACTCAACGCGCCAAAACAACATACCTTTTCAAATGACAAACACTGCATTAGGAACACTGACAGATCCAACAACCTGATGTTGCCTATTAGACACCTAGTCTCAAGTCATTAGGATAACCTAATTTGGATAAAATACCACTGTCTCACCAAATCAACTAAATTCAACACAAGTATGATTCAATACAAAGGATTAAATTTGCTTTGTAGGTTTGTCATTGTTCTAGCACTGTCATGAAACACAATATATTCAGCTTGATTCTTTTTAGAAAAGCTATTATTACCTCTGATGCTCATTATTCCTGCCACCCCTAGCTAAAAGAGGAGTTGCAAGGCTGGATTAGGAGACATGGGTTACAAAGGAGCTGAAAACAGTCTTTCAGCAGATTAAAAAGTATAATCTAACATGAGTCGATACACCATCATAGTGATCAATATGAGACATGGCTAACTTAACCTACTTTGGAGCCCACCCCAATCATGTTCCTATCTGATCTTTTTCTATTTATTACAAAGCAATTTATAACTCTGAAACGGATAGTCAATGGGAAAGAAGTCACTAGTGTAATGATTCACAAGGTCATACAAAGTGGCTTTCAGTGGGAAGGTATGAAGGTAAGTGCTCCAAAGCATTTGTGAGAAGGTTTGTGATAGTATATTGACCTTTTTACAGGTTAGAATTGAGTTGAATGGAAAGACGTTATCAGGAAGGTGTGGAGTTGTTATTTTGTGTGTGTGATGGTGGTGGGGTTACAGTAAAAGTTTACTTGAAGGCATGATAGGGCCGCCACAGGCCCTAAAACAGTTGAAAAACAAAAAGTGAAATTCTCACTGAACCTTCTTTTCAGGGACTTTTTGTTGAGGTAATCAATAGCAATCTCTATTTCCTGGAAAGTATTTCAAAACATTAGGTCTGTGGTTTTCTCTGTGTAGTTTTCATATCCCCTGTGCTAATCAAACATTTTAAAGGGGCCTGTAAAGGTCCCTGCTGGGTTGGACTAATGGCCGATAGCATGAAGTATGATAGCCTTCTAAATGAAACCATTTGTTCAAAGCCGGTCAGCCTCAGTAGGAACCATGTGCCTAAAACATGACTGGTGTGTCTCAAGGCCTAAAAACCTGCAAGTCTGATATACATAAAAGATCATTAAAACAATATTACCACGGTGGCTGGCATGTCTGTGTTGAGTGAGATGCTGGTTAAAATGTATTTGCAAAGGGTTGCCAAAGAATTATGACTACAATATGAATTACCTCGACCACATTATTGTTTTCTGATGAAGGAAAAGGGTAGGGCTGAGAGTTCATATGTGACAGGGGTTATCCCCTAACAGATGTTAAAACAAATCTTAACACGGCCTCTGAAAAGTGAGAGAAATACATTGGTGGTCGATGGTGAGTGCACTTGCTTTCAACTAATAACCCTAATTTAATGCCTTTCTTGTCAAAACTTCTACTGTTTGTGAACTTTCAATTTTCAGCTAAAGATTCTTTTGTCTAACCATATCCATACTCTTAACCAGGCCTGTTTGAAATCTGTTATTTAACCTTTAAATGTTACAAACTGATGAAAGAGTTAAGTTTACATTACTGTCACACGGTCAAATTCACAGCCCCAGACAATGTCAAAATGGCATTTATTTTGAGTACAGGAAGTGGTGTAGCCAGGTGGAAAGTACTGGAAGGATGTGGTCATTTTGATTGTGGGCCATGCTAACTTTGCACTTGCTACCTTCATTGTAGAGATTCAGGTAAACAAGTACTTGCGTAAAACAACATCACGATAAGCAGCGCGAGCCGGCTATCAAAGTTGACCCTACTGTCTGTACTTTGATCCATACCTCTCCGAAATTGCACACAAAAAAGTGTCCACTTGGTAACCATGTTAATGAAAAGTAGCATAGCACAGACATTTACATAGATATTTACAGGATCTCTCATTTCTTTTAATGCTCAGTGGAATACAAAATGAACCAGTCTCCTGTTGGCACGTCTGACTGGAATTCATTTAAGTGTACGAGTCCCGCTGTCTCACTCTCTCTCTTTGTTCCACAGTCTGTCTCATTCCTTTTTTCTGTACACGTGTCTTTCATCCTCCCCTCTTCCTCTATATCCCCCAATCTCACATGTGTACATAATATTTCAAAATAAATAAGTAAAATAATACATACAATCTAAGATAATAAAAAGACACCCTTTGAATGTTGACTGAGTCTTGATTGGATGCTGCAGCTCAATGAATTAGATGAAGCTCAAACAACGAAATCAAATGTTGTAAATTACTCTTTGCAGACACTCTACCGCCCTCACTTTCTCCCCTTCCACCTCTCCCTATCTGGCTCCCTCTCTCTCCCTCCTGGTGGTTAAGACATACGTGTTGAGAGATAGTGAAAGTCAAGCCATGTTAATTTTATTTATAATAGCCCAATGTTACAAATGTGCCTCAGGGGACATTACAGTCAAACAATACAATCTTTGATCCTTGATTCAAATGAGGAAAAACTCCAAAAAAAACATTTTAACAACAGGGAAAAATTTGAAGAAACCTCAGGAAGAGCAAAATAAAATTACAGTATAGACAATCAGGACCCCCTCTCCAATATGGGACCTGGTGACAACAGACTACACAAAAACATGAGACCCAAAACTCAAGCACACCATTCATACAGATGCCGTGTTGTTTATGTGTGTATGTATTATTATGGGGAGGATTATACAACCTCTCTTTACGTAAGTTACCTTTATCAAAAGTATGTTGAACTATAATACACAGTGTATAACACTCATCTCATGGTCCCAAGTAAGGATACTGTAGTAAATTACATAATCCCATTTAAAGTTGTTTGACCAACTGGATATTGTTTTCCTTCAGTATACAGAGTGTTACATTCGGTGCAAATGTTAATGAGAAGTCAAATTTTTAAAGAAGTTGGTTTTAATATCTAAATGCCAAGTTTTACTGATGAAACAGAAACTAATTTCAGAAAGATAACATCACATTCAACATTATACCTTTTCTCATTTGGATTCAGCAGTTTAATTCTGGTTCTTTTTGCTCTGTGATCATTTCTACTCCAATACACAGTTCTTTTGTATCTTCTTTCATAATTATATCCTCTCATCTGCACTCGGTTCTATCATAATGCCTATTTCATTTATTTTAAACTGTTCTACTTTGACTCTGTTACCAGTCACTGTTCTCTTTTTCTTTATTTCAGTAGTTTCTACA
Source organism: Coreoperca whiteheadi (assembly GCA_011952105.1). NCBI lineage: Eukaryota > Metazoa > Chordata > Actinopteri > Centrarchiformes > Sinipercidae > Coreoperca > Coreoperca whiteheadi. Next base: position 20,484,558 of record CM022485.1, read on the forward strand.
TTTCTCTTGCTTAGACCACTGTGCTTTATTGTGTTCAACTTTGCTCTATTTTACTGCTGCACTAAATAGAACTGTTAATAACTGTTCAATGTTGATTAATCTGATGAGCATTTGCTTGATAAATTGATCAAGAAAATTTACAGTGGAAAAATACACAAGCTGACATATTAAAACAGTTTCTTTTGTCTAACCAAAAGCCCCCCAAAAATTTCTTTAATTAAATTTAATTTAATATGATAGAAGTGTAAGAAACCAGCAAATATTAACATTTAAGAAGCTGGAACCCAAGAATTGTCATTTTGCTTTAAAAAATGACTTCAATTTGAAATTGAATTACTAAATATGTTGCAGATGAATCTATTAGTTGATGGCACTACACCCAGATCTGTTCATCCAAGTATTGGAGCCTCTCTGAAGATTGACAACCATTCTGTATTTCATACCAGGTCTACAGTCAGTCAGCTGAAGTTAAGTAAGCAACTCTACCACCAACAGTCGGATAAAGGATCAGCATTTTTTCTGTCCATACTAGTGCTTAGGTCTGTTAATGAATGATAAAACTATGGAGAGAACTGGGGCTGTGACTAAAGATTATTTCATAGAGAGATTAATCTGCTGTTGTTTGGCATTTTTACTTGTCGATCTACTTATCAATTAACAGACTAATCGTTGTAGCTCTACATTAAACTAATTTAAGCACTAATCAGTCGGTAAAGTCAAAGTTCAACAAAGCACATTGACAGGCTTTTAAGAACACAAAGTTTTTTAGAGGTGAGTTTCAAAGTTCATGGTTGACTTTGAAAAAGAGAAATTCAGTAGCAGTCCTTTCTGGAGCTTTCAATCATATCATACAATCTTCCTCAGCAGATTGGAGGAGTTTTGAGAGCAAGCTAGTACAGAATTGTGAAAGCAACAGTTTTAAAGATTAGTACAACTTAATTTGTTTGGTGTTCTCTCAGTATTTTGTCATTAATAAAATTCCACACGAGCAGCACTGCGGGGGAAGCAGCAGAGATTTGGCATCATTTGTATCATCTCCACTTGGGCCCCCAGGAGGAGAGCTGAGTGAGACAGAGGGCAGTGCAAGTTGCACGGGAGACAAAGAGACAGGAAAGAAAAAGTGAGACAGAGAAAAATGGGGGTAGTCTGAGGACAGGAATAGAGAGAGAAAACAGAGAGGCAAAGAGGAGAGAGAGGTAGGAAGGTAAATTGACTTTGAGGAGGTTAAACTCTGAGTCTATGCCCAGAAGAGACTGATTATGATAAGGAGAAGAAAGGAGAGAGAGGAGACACATATTTCATTAAGGAATGGGAGGAGGGAGGCACAGGGAGGGGTGAATGTTGCCTCTCTTTTCTTTTTCTTTTTACCTGCGTTGTTAGACAAGCTAATTAGGTTAGCAGCTAATTAGCTTGTTTTGATTCACTAAGTCACCTTGACCCACGCTTTGACCTATTGGCTAGTAACTGAATAGACACACACCGCCAGGCAGACAAACAAACACACACACACACACAAAGACAAGCATACAGGCGTACACAGACACACAAAGAAAAACACACATGCACGTGCACAAACACCTTTGGGATTGCTGTATAAGTAGCTAGCAGACAGTTATATTGGATTTGTTTGGGGGGGGTCAGGTCCAAGGAAATTAATCAAGTACAAAAACTCTCTCGCTCTCTCTCTCTTTGCCTCTGTATATACCGCTCTCTCTCTCTTAATGCCCGTTTGTAAGCCTGTTGTCCACTGCCTGCACCCTTCCTCCCTCTCTGAGAGAGAGGCTTTTCAGGTGTTGCATTACTGTAATAATAAGTTTATACGCCCAAAGTGTAATCAGATCACGTTTTATTGTAACTGAAATCAGATTACACATTATTGAAATTGGACAGCACACAGATTGAATTACACTGTGAAAGATGGTTAGCAGACCACAGCTCAATTATTTTATGTTTATCCCAGAGAAACAGAGAGTCAGGGAGAGGAAGACAACGAGTGAAGAGGTGGTGAGAAATATCAGAATAGAGTATAGGTTCATTTGGGAATTAAAGCTGTGTAATAGTAAAACATTTTCTCAATTGTTTAACCTTCATTACCATAGGTGAGAGGTTAGAAAAGTGGTCTTTTCTAGGGTTGGATGATATAATGATATATACAGTCAGACTATATACATTTGTCAACCATCTAGAGCTGCAAAAATTAATAGATTAATGGATTAGTTGATCAACCAAAAATTTATTTGCAACTATTTTGATAATTAATTCATTGTTTAAGTCATTTATCAAGCAAAATACAATTCTCTGATTCCAGCCTTGCCAGTGTGAGGATTTGCTGATGCTCTCAGATCAGACAGAAATTCACATGTGGTCATTTTGATTTGTTGATATCACAATCTCAAATTACATATACCTTTATTTACTGTAGGATTCTAACTACACCACCTCTTAAATATCAAACATGTTTGGTATTATCGGAGCAGCCCAGATAAGTGTGCGAGCATGTCCATGTCAGGAGGCTTAAGACTGGATCTGTAAACCTCTCACATTACCAGATAATCTGGGCCGAACATCGGTCCCAGACCAGATTTCACCTCCAATTGTCGGGAGGGGTGAATTGGGGAGAAATTGGCTCAAAACTCCTATAGAGTGAGCCCAGCTTAAGACCTTCAGGGTTATAAGTCTGTGATGCCACACAAGGGACATTGGAGGCTTTTTAGTTGGTCAGATGCACATTGTTCTTTGTCTTGAAAGAATTTACATTGTCAGAGAAGGAGGAGAAGCACAGTGTGTGCCAGAAAGAAAGGTGCACAATGTTATTTTGGTCCAAGGATGACCAGGACTTGAGATTGTGCTACAGGCAAACAGTCCTACAAACCAAAACACACCCGTGGTGTGTGCTATTTCTAGGACTTCAGCTGTGGCAAAATAATCCACTATCACCTCACAAAAATCACATAAAGCCCATTTATGTATTATTTATGTATATTACACTTGTTCAGTTTTACCATAAATTCTTCAGGAAAAGTGAATTCTACTAAAAAAGACACTCATCCTCTTGGCTCGGAGTGCACTGCTTTTAAAGAGGTGAGAGGAGATGGATTAATGCCAGTTCCTACGGTAACACAACCACTGACAAAGTTATTCCTCAAAATCCAACTTCGTTTCTGACTGTATCACAGGTGAACCATATGCCTCTGGCCTCAGAAATAGACATAGACACCGTGCCCTGTAAAAATGGCCTCTGTGGTTGACTGCACTTCGCACCTGTGCCATCGCTTCCCAAAAATATCACAAAAGACCATGACCAAACCTTCCCTTAAGCCATGTTTCATCCTCCTGTCATCTTTATCATCATCCAGTCATCTTCATCATTCATTGTCTTCATCATATCATTCATCTTCATATTGACTTTCATCTTGGCGAGAGCAAGAATGAAGTCTGTTGCAGAGTGAGTACTCACGGTAAGCGGTGGAGTACACTACGCAACTGTCAAATTTCCAAATTGCTGTACTGGTCTCATTGAATCTCATTAAATTTTTTCAATCACTCACTACAAGATTCTTCACTTTGATTTTGGATATTTAGGACCTTGACACAAACAGGGATAGGTAAGATTTTTACATAGATAGTATTTTAAATATACAGCATTTTCCATAATTATTTTTCAGGATATTAATGTGGAATTGCAGCTCGCAGATTTTGTTGTTGCCTGCTCCCTCATTTGTACAGTAAAGAAAAAGAAGACCAGCTGCCAACTGTGGAGGAGAGGCTGGTGAGATGTCATCACTATGAATTTGTTGTACTGCAGATGAAGTTGCAGGTAAATTGTAGGGCCCAAATTGTAAAATCCAGGAAGTCTGTGTAATGGTAAATTGTAAATGACTAGATATATATAGAGCTTTTATCCAAAGCGCTTTACAAAAACATTTTTGCCGCTCATTCGACAATTCACACACACACACACACACACACACACACACGGCAGCGAGCTACCACGTAGGGTTCTGGCCAACCATTAGCAATTTGGGTTCAGTCTCTTGCCCAAAGACACTTCAACATGTGGACAGGAGGAGGTGAAGATCAACCAACCAAGTCAGTAGACGACCCGCTCTACCGCCTGAGCTACAGCGGCCCCAATGTTTGCTCATGATGTTTGCTTATAGGTCAACTGAATAAACAAACGTGAATAATATTATACTGAAAATCATCTAAATCCGGTTCCCATTGCTTCCATCTGGTGAGCGCTCATTGCCTAAACAAATTGGATAATGAATCTAAAACCTGTCGTCATACATCTCACCTTACAGATGTTGTGCTATGCTCAAGAAACATTACTTAGGAGTGGACATCTGGGCCTTTGCACAGTGCATGGTCTTGTGGCTCAGCATCAACTACAAACCCCTATTGTGTGGTTGCTGTGTCAGGCAGGGGTGCCAGCCTTTGTATAGTGGACCTGCGCCCTATCCTATATATCATTCCCTGACACCTCATTGTGCTTTTCTGTGAGAATCATTATGACAGATGAGATCGTTTGCAAATGCAAGCGCCATATCAGGTGACTGCAAGTGGTCAGATATTAATTATGGAATTCAAAGAGGTCCTCGAATAATTAAAGCTACAACAGAGCACAAACTTCTCCCACATCCAGTCCTTCTACATACATTTCATCATCTGACTACTGTAGCAGAGTGGATTTTGTGTACTACAGTACTCTTCCATTAAGAGGACATTGTGTGTGGACTTGATTTCTTTGCAAATATTCTGTCCAAACAGACTTGGGTTTTTTTCATGAATACATAAACATATACTTAACATTTAGGCCAAGGAATATGGATTTGGGTGCACTCAGGTGAGGTGCACAATATGAACATATGGTACGACGCCTCTATGCATGTATCACTGCCTAATGAAAAACACACACGCATATACAAAACATGGTCTGAAGCCAGAAGCTTGTAAACTGTGATTCAACTTTCAGCCTGGATGAACAAGAGAGGCCTTTCCATCTGATTTCACTCTTTCATTCTGTCACTCTTTCAGCCTCCCAATCCTTTTTGCCCTCCACTCTTAATTTGTTTTGCTACCCTATCTCCCTCTCACACAGTCTCTCAAACACCTTTTCCACCAACCCAAGTCCATAGTTTTCTCCCTCACTTGTTTTCAATTAGTCCTCTTGTCCATTTCTTATCACCTGCCCTTATTTCCTCCTTCATCCTTTCAATTCTTGCTTCATTTTTTGATTTTCCCTGTTTGCTGGCACAACTCCTCTCTCTCCCTTAGCGTCATTATCTCGCTCTCCTTCTCATCTGTCAGTCCCTCTCCCTCCTTTCCTCACTCTGTTTCCTCTGTGCTTCTGTCCACCCCCTGTCTTGATTTACAATGCGCGCACCATTGCTCGGTCATCAAACCATCTATTTGTTGATTTCTTCTTTTGTTAATTCTCTGCTGATTAAGTTTGGTTTTCTAAAACAAATCTCCCCAAGTGGAATTAAAGAAAAAAAAACAGAGAAAACCTTTGTTATTTCAATAATGCTGCCAGGCAGCACAGTGGCTCAATGGTTATCAGTGTCACCTCACAGCAAGGGTCTCCTGGGACCTTACTTTTTGGAGTTTCCATGTTCTCTGCATGTCTGTGTGGGTTTCCTGCAGGTACTAGTTTCTTTCTAGAGTTGAAAACCATGCAGTTTACTGTGGATGAACTGTACACTCCACACTGTGTGAATGTGGTTATCGTCTATACATGTGTGACAAACTAGTGAACTCTGCCCAGTCACTTTGCATGTTTGGATTGTTTTACGCCCACTTTGACCCTGCACAGTATAAGTGGGTAATGGAAAATGGATGGGGGATGGATATTGCTTCCTTGGCTAGTTCGTCAAGTGAAGGCTCTGTGATTAAATGCATTAATTCAAATCAGTAAAATATATTTCAAATGAATTTTGAGCCTGTAAAAATGTAAATGTTTCTTAATTGCACAGACCCCATTATACAGAGAGGTGTTTCTAATATTTTAAATCACCCTTTTGTATGTAAATAGATGTGGAAAACACATTAGCATGTTTCCGTGTAAAGTAGTCCAATACAAATGCACCACTAACAACAACGTCAGAGTTAAACCAACATCTCTCTGACACAGTGTTAACTAAAAGCAAACATTCTAAACTTTATAAAAAAGGTAGAATAGATTTTTACAGGGCTGTTTTATTGGATTGCATGTGATTATACAGGTGCACCTACTAAGAATCTGGTAATTCAGTTTCACCTGGAGGGACAGAAAAGGTGAAAGACAAGCGACAATCTCACCAAGTCTGCAACAGAGCATATGACTTCCCAGGTTGTTTTTTTTAAATATAGTCAAGGCATCATGTATTGCACATTGAGACTTGATCAATTTCAAACCCTGAAACTAACGTCTAGTGCAGGCTACAATACTTTTTGATTTGCCTGTCCCAGACATATTTTTTAGATCAGAGACAAAAACCTTTGAGTCGGCACAGAATCCGCAGGAGGTTCTTCAGCTCTGAATGCTACAGGAAGAGGTGGACATGGTAAAGCCCATCTGCGCTATTTTATGTTTTTTACACTTGGTCTTTTGTTTGACACTGTACATATACCGCAAGGGTCTGAGGAAGAATGCATCAAATTTGCACCTGAGAAATTGACACCATCTCCCTCTGTCAAATAGCTAGGAAAATGCTAGGATTTTTTTTTTCTTGTTCTTTTCTTTGTTTACTGTTTCTCATATGAGCAGCTGCATCAACAAAAGTTAATAAGTCAATAAGTCTAAAACAGGCAAAGAAAATGACAATCTAAAGTCATTACTTACAAGTTTTTTTACACAACTGCAGCAGGTGACTGGGGGGGGTGACAAAAGTCAGAGTTTGACTGTTTTCTTATGAAAATTAAAAGGACATGAAGAATTAAGTAAGGGTGGGAGAGGAGAAAGGGAGACAGACATGTAAAACAGTGTTCTTGGTGTATTTCTATCACTTCAAAGAAAGTATGGACAGTTTGTGGAGTGACAGAAAGACATAAAATGTGAACCAGTGGACAGCAGTCCGACTGCGGGTGAGAGTATGTATACAATATGTCAGGGAAGAACCAATTCCCGTACATTTCACTAAAAATGTACAAGTGCCTTTTCTTTTCTCTCATTCTGTATAATTTAACTTTAAATCATAATCTATAGACCTCCATAACATGTAGTGCTGACTCTCTGGTGCAGTCTCACAATACATTTGTGCTGGTGATGTACAAGTTGGGAGACTTTTGGGAGTTATGTGACAATTCACCACCAAGGTGAAATAACAAATGTTTCCACAACAGTGCACACTTTCACCTATTAATCTGATACAGACATAGTTTGTTGAAAATGTTTTATAATTGGATGGAATTAAAAAATGTATACCGGCAAAAATAAATGTTCTGACTCCAGCTATGACTGACTGGACCTGAATTTAACAGACATCAGAATTTAACCGGCATCAAATCTTTGGCAGAACATTTGAACAAAACGTATCTATCTCCTGAGTTTGCTGAAGTGAAAATTAATTTACCCAAACCCTTGTCGTGTTTATTTGTGTCACAAAGACACAAACTCAAAGACAAAAAGAGAGAAGGAGAGACAAACAGAGAGGAGAGGGAACAAGAAAACAAAGCAGAACAAAGAAGCCGATGCCATCTGGCTTGTTGTTCTTCCTTAAAGCTGGTACACACACACACTCTGAGCACACCCCCACCTCCAGCATCCCTCTCTGCAGGACACCAACAATATTTTAATGTGATTCTGTCCTGAGGTGAATAGAAAGTGGGATGTGTCACTTTAGAATTTGATAGAATTGCAAATGAAAGATTAGACAGAAGAGAACCGGGGCCACGCTAAGCGCTTGTTCATCATTTGATCAGTAGAGTTCACCGACACACAGAGCCAGATGACATTTGCAGGCCTTTGTTATAAAAAGGCATAGTTCATTTCCTCTGTTCTCATTGGCCGAGTCACACTTTAAGCTGTTGTAAGATACCTGACAAACACACACCTGTGACATATTAACAAGAGATACAGTAGGTACTTTTTCCCCTTTTCCAGGAGCATTGACACCGTTCGCCACTAAGCAGCTCCATTTGAGCCGTTCTGGGTCAGGAGCTATTGAGGCAGGGGAAGGTGTGATTCAAGCCAGTCAAAGGATTGGAACAAGCTATATTTGAGTTGCACCCTTATCACTTAAAAAGTACTTTAACAGCTATATTGTTTGGTGGAAAACAGCATTGCATAATTACAATTATCTGTTGCGATGCCTAAAATGGTTAATTAAACATTTGCATTGTTTCTAATAATGGTACAACAATTTAGCAATGAGCCGGTTTACAGTCAATTTAGTGGAACCTCTCATCATGCTGAGAGAAGAAAACATGTAGTTCTCTGTGAGCTCCTATAATTTCAGCATTTCTTCCAAAAGCTAGATCACAATGACATCTAACATGGTACTACTGTATGGTACCATAGTTATACTGATAACCATTATGCTCCTCATAGCATAATGGAGCATAATTCTTTTATCGTATCTTGGCATGAAAAGTAAAGACCGAAGTACAAAGAAAATCTCAATGTTATGCAGCACTACTGCCCTCCGTCCTTCAAGTAAGGACACACACAGTTTCCATATATTTCAATATATCTCTGCCTTCTTTTCCTTCTGAAAATGTCTTTCATTTAATGTGAAATGTTTGTTTTATCTTTCCCTGTGTAATTAAATGTCCTGCCGCTCTCTTAAATAAAGCTGAAATAAATAAAATGATCTGTCTTTATCACTGTCTCGTTGCCCAAGCTCTCCTGCATTTCCCCTTAGTTTGATTAGCAAAAGAAAATGTCCACTGTCCAGAACTACATCTATTATATGAAGGCAATGCTGCAATTTACCTGTAGCAAGTCTGCCCTTAATCTATGCCATTAATTTTAGTATTACATTTTTAGTGGAAAAAAGGCAAATATACTTTTAAATTGTTAAAATATGTCTCTGTATACTTACAATACTGTTGGCTTAACCATCAATATCATCAGTATCAGTGGAAAGCAGACATCAGAAAAAAATTGTGTGGTAGCAACACTACATGTTTTGCAGGTGAAATGCTATCCTGTCATTTTACAGAAAACAATTGCGTTGAACATACATTAAGGCACAGTATGAATTAGGTTAATAAGCCTCGATGACACGTCTGACGATACAGAAAGAACATAGTAAAAGCTCTGGCTCAAGGTTGCTAAAAATAATGACTAGTCCTCTTTTCAGGAACTGTACACATTTTCATGTAATTAGTTGGTATCTTTAATAATGTATCATGTTTTCTACACAATAATAAAGGGATAAAGGGAAAAGGCTACAGTGCATATTACAAATCACACAGAAGCCATGCTGCAACTAACCCAGCTTAACACTAACACAGCTTTGTTAAAATACATTCAGGGCCTGTTAAAACAATTTGAATGTTTAAAACCATTATGGAATTCTTTAAATTAATATACAAGAGCAATTTAAGACAGTCACTAAACACCGTTTCTACTTATCTCTACTAAACAATCAGATGTCAGTTAGTCAGTCATATTGAATTCAGTTGGTCTGGTAGAATACTAATAGTGTGTAGTATTTGTGAGCCATCAGCCACTGTGGCTGGGGAATAAGGGTAAGTTTCCTGCACTGGGTAAGAGCCTATTTTGTGATTAACGGCTGATTTATGGTCTCTCAGAGAATTAAACTCCCCCCTTCTTTCCAGACTGTGAAATCATATCATAAAAAGGGGAAAAACACTGTCAAGTGTGCCATTGAGTGGAGAAATTCAATCGTGTACTTTGGGCTTTGGTCAAGGTGAATTTCAGAGGCACAGTGCTGGCTTCTTCTGGCCAACAGAAAGTCCTGCAGTTCTAGAGAGCAGGTGTATATTTATTTTCAGCATACTGTCTGGCAATGTAACAGCACATCAGAAATATACACTGTGAACCAAAAAAATAGAAATCCCTGTGCAATGTACTGCTGACTAATATAGCAGATCCGCAATAAGTACATTTATCAACTTGATCAAATTCGGTTTTTGTTGAGACGCTGTCGAAGAGGTGTTGATTGACTGATAGATCATTTTGGAGGTTGCAATTTGTAGTGGTGTTTTATTGGGTTGCATTGTATGCAAAAGTGTATCTTGTCCAATACTAAGTCTGTATTTTATCCAACAAGAAGTTACACACATGGATAAACGAAATGTTAGAATAGCCTCTTAAAATAAATCAGTCTTATACAAAACAATCCCATGCTACCACTCAAAAAGGGTAGCATTTATTGCAGAGCTCTTTGTAAAATATATTGAATTATATTGTAGAGGGTTTCTCGGTTTGTAACATGCATATTTCCTACTTGGCCAACATGACTGAACTTTCAACTTTTCCTTAGGACTTCTTCTGTGGTAGAAATCTTCAACCAACATTTACAGTACATCCTGTGCATACAGAAATTTCTCCCACAAGACTCATCTTGTGGACCAGGTTGAGAAGTGTTGGTCCTTCTATAAAAAGCATTCTTCATTTACTGTTATCTCATTGCATGTCATTTTACTCCCCAGCCTAGGGATGCACCAATATACATTGGTATTGGTCGATATTCACCTTGTTGACTGCTATCAGCCAATCAGCAAATAGGATGACACTCACCGACTGCAGTGGCCTATGTTTATAAGTTGTGTTGAATCAATTTTGTGCTGGCTAAATTTTGTGTTGGTTATTTGTATTTTTTGTATAGCAGGCCATAAAAGGCTTTTGAAGCAGTTATTTTTCAAAAAAAAAAAAAATACATATATATATATATATATATATATATATTCTCTCATGTGACAGAAGGTTATATTCAGAAATTTGTCTATTTGAATTTATGCTCATTCAAAGATCGTGTAATCTTCTTTTCCTTTCGGCTGTTCCCTTTCAGGGGTCGCCACAGCGAATCATGCGCCTCCATCTAACCCTGTCCTCTGCATCCTCTTCACTCACACCAATTAACTTCACGTCCTCTCTCACTACATCCATAAATCTCCTCTTTGGTCTTCCTCTAGACCTCCTGCCTGGCAGCTCCAACCTCAGCATCCTTCTACCAATATATTCACAGTCTCTCCTCTGAACGTGTCCAAACCACCTCAATCTGGCCTCTCTGGCTTTATCTCCGAAACATCTAACATGAGCTGTCCGTGTAATCCAGTATCAAATATAATCAATGTAATAAATATAATCAATAAAATGAAGATTTCTTTGTTTCACTGACACAAAGGGGGGAATAAAAAATAAACAAAATAAACAACATCATAACAAACATATCTGCTATCAGCCAAATCGTTATTTTGAACATCGGTATTGGCCCAGAATTTCACAATCGGTGCATTCCTACCCCAGTCTGCAACCTGTATCAAATAAATTGCACAGAAAATAGCATTCTGTAATGAAGATTTCACAGCACCTTTTCATTGCCATTCTCTTATCAGGATTGTGAAAATTGTATTCTCTGTCAATCTGTCAACCAGTGTCTCTCCTATATTTAGGGTTTTTATGCATTTCAAGTCAAACAAGTGTCATTTTAATGCCAGGCCAGATAAAAGACATTTCTTTTTTTAGAGCAGACTGTCCTGATCCTCATTTTATTTCACACAACATACATCCACATTTGCAGCACTTTGGAAACACTTTAATGAATTTGATGTTTCTGAACATTTACCCTATAGCACTTCAACTTCTTTGTGTCCTATATTAATAAGTCTATACATAGTTGCCCTGCAATTGTTTCGGCAGACACCAAACAGCATAGTTTTTTTAGTGAGAGATGGTAGATAAATGTGACACGTATTTACATCAACTATGCCACTTATGGCAACCAAAGGCCAAGAATTTGTTGCCAATTTTTCAAAATGGTTGCCAATGGCAACAGTTACTTTCAAGCTATTAAATCAAATTTGAGGCTTTTGAATAATATCTTACATTGCACTGTAACATTTATCTTATTTAACTTTTCTTTTTGAAATTGTATGTAAATGTCTTTGTATATTGCCTTTTTTTTTTTTTTTACATTTTGTCTTGATGCCTTTTATGTTTTATGTAAAGTACTTTGAATTGCCTTGTTTTTGACATGTGATATAAACTTGCCTTGCAGAGCAACACGAACATCTCACTGGGGTCCTCTGTCTGGGTACCTTTCCAATGTACTACAAGACTTGAATGTTTCCACTAGTGTATAATCACCTGAAAATAAGAATCGTTGTGTTTTCATTACTTTAAAATAAGCCGTTTTTATGTACATAGGGAGCGGGTCCCCTTCCACGGAGGTCACCATGTTTCTACAGTAGCCCAGAATGGAAAAACAAAACACTGGCTCTAGATAGGGCCATTCACGTTTTTCACAATTTTCGTAGCCACAGCAGTTTCTCCTACATGGTTGGAAGGGAAGGGTGAGGTAAGTGGTATTCAAATGGTTGCAAACTGCAATTTCACTGTTAGATGTCACTAAACCCATACTGGACCTTTAAATTAAATACCATAATGGTAAATGGTAAATACCAATACCAGTGTGAGCTGCCCACAGTCTTATATGAAGGGGGACATACACACCAGAAACAATATACTGAAAGTGGCTTATAGCTTTACAGCTACTGATTTGGCAGAAACATCAGCAGTACCAGAAACCCTTTCACATTGCAGGGAACGACTTAATTCACAGTTAAAATAAAATAAAAAATAATTAAACTATTACATCTTTAAAGGAATGGAGATGACCGTGCTTCCCACCAGATATTCCTCGTCTATGTAGGGGAGTTTTTTTTTCCCATTTCAACATTCATTCATGACCCTACTGTTCCCTTGCCATTTTACACGCTCTGAACAGCTGATAAATCGTGAGAATCAGCCTCTCAGTGTGTATCTACAGCAGGTAGTTATTCTCAACACACAGTCCATATGGCTACTAATTATAGTTTGGCACTGAACATTTCAGTGTGTCCAAATCAGAGCCAGGGATAGGTACCTTACTACTGACCTTTCTGTAGATCTGAGAGGCATCAGCTGTGAAAGCAGTAACAATGCCCTCAGTGACATTACCATTGTAATGTGAACAACATTTCACAGATCATAGAGCAGGACTGTTGAGCTGGGATCTCTGCTACTGAGAAATGACAGATGCCAAACTCTTGACACAACTTCTTGTGGTCTGCTAGCCATGCACACCTCCTTTTATGAACAATAAGAGATCTTTTTTGGAATGTTTTAGCTTGAAAACTATCTTGCTTCTTCACATTAAACCCATAAAATCTGCTCTCTCTCTCCTGTGTGTTATTATTGTGGGACTGTTCTCAAACTCAACCACCTGAAGGTGGGGGGAGATACCACCGCCATGTTGACCATATGGTCAGCTTATTATGCACTGGCAGAGCATCTTAATGAGAGTCCACAACCTGACAGACATTCTTTTGAGCCCAGAGCACACATACACACTGACACAAATGCACACATACACACACATTAATATACAGCCACATGGCTTCATAGATGCAAACATGCACACATAGACTAGTGCAAATGTATACGCACCACTTAACACACACACACACACACACACACACACACACACACGCGAAGCATGTACAAAAACAAAAACGCTTGTGCATAGTCTGTTTCCTTTCACACGCAAACACACACTACTGAAAATTGTGAAAAATCATTCAAGCATAGACATGGGCTAAAATCACAGCCCTGTACTGACACCCAGTGGTAACAGTCACACATTATATCTGTACTGGCCACCAAGGTCGGCACTTGACACAAAATGATTAAAGCTTTGTGTTGTTTGTGTCAGAACAATTGTTAATGCTTTTGTCAAAGAGTCAAAATTAAGAATTACATGTTCGAATGGTGTACAGCCAACAAGAAAACAAGAAAACCTGACCATGTTTACAAAAAGTGACATAAATGTTGAATGCTACGGCAAACAGGCACATTTACATTAGGTGTGAAACTGTAAAAGTGGATTTAGGTTGGGTTATTATATAACAAGAGCACTGGTTTCCATGGTGCTGGATGAGCTTTAGATGGGACTTAAGTTTTACAACCAGAGATTGAGATAAAAAGAGATAAAACTTGGCATTTCATGCTTCTGTTGGGCCATTGCTCAACCCTCACAAAAAACAATTTTACATAGACAAATACAAAGCTCAATCCAAAACACTATACAGGACATCTTGGAGTCATATACAGGGGTGGCATTATAGCAAAATGAATTTTTTTGTATGAAAATCAAAGAATAAAAAGGAGGAACCATTTATTTGAGACCCCCCGAAAACAACAGCAGTGCACCTTTCATACAGCATTTTCATTGCCCAAGATTATCGTTAGTACAGAACAGTAAGCTGAGTATTGGCCTTAGTTAATTAAAAAGAGAGCGGGAGTGAGTGTGTGTGCGCGTGTGAGTTGTGTGAGTTACTGGAAATAGGGTCCAGGTTTATGTGCGTGTCACAGTGTAAATGATCCTTGTACCTTCTTATTGCCCCCCATAAAAAATGGATAGATAACCTAACCGGTTACTGACAATCTTTGATTAGTCTCACACAGACACACACACACACACACACACACACACACACACAGAAATCACGTAGCTTACTCTTGTTGGGTGGTTATGGTATCTCATGCTGACAGTTTCAAGATCGGTCAAACCCACATACACGCTTTCTGGTCTGCATAGCTTCCATAAACTAATGATCATCAGAACACACACACACCTGAGGGGGCTGAACCTGACTGTCTATATGGGTGTCTCTTTCATAAAGTAGTGATAACAGGCAAATAGGTGAACAAAGGACGAACTGACTGACAGATCGACAGAGACTTCAACACCGTTGGTTTCCAGTCAACTAAAAAACTTTTCAAAATGAAAATAATTTAAAAATACATATGTTTGCACTTATGATTTGGGATTTCACATCATTTCATTCTACTCTGAATGATTGAAACCTCTTTCAAGTGGATAAAAGTTTGCTGATATTTGAGTTTGGAAGACATTTTGTGAGGCGGAGGTGAACTGAAGGTGCAGCTTCTGTGAAGAGCTACAAAGCAGCTAGGGGTGGATTGCTGAAGATTTGAAAATAACGATCTAATCAACCGAACAATTCAAGATATCAAGGTAAAGTTTCTCTATTTTCTTATATTTCAACAAGACATAATTAAAAAAAAATTCTAATCTTTGAATTGTGTTTCACTGTCAAATACATATTACACTGTAGGTAATCCGGCAGAAAAAAATTGAATATTTTTCCCTGTTTGATAAACAGGCTCTACATAGGCGGAGGAGCGGTGTAGACAACCAAGATGGAGGAAATGAAATACAGAGGAAAGAAAAGAGAGGGAAGACACAAGTAAGAACTACTATAAAGTATGCTTTGCCTTTTGAAGACCTGGCCTGATCAAATATACACAATGGGGGGGGGTGGTAGTCTTGCAGACACTTCCTTTTTAGGCAGCAGAAATCCATCTTCTTCTCTGGGGGCTACTTTTATTCTTGACACATGCTGTCTTTGTGAGGCTGTTTGGTGGACTTGTTTAACAAAACTGGTTCTCTGCTGTGGAAGCATGATAGCTTGCTGTATAACTAACCTGTGGAAATATTAAAATTTAGACATTTTCATTAGATAAGTAACGCAAAGCTACCATCTATAGCTATGTGCGTTTATGTCACAATAGCATCTGTATTCCTATTTGTTTTCAGAATAGGGCTTTCAACAGTGGGAAAATAAAGTCATATTGCAGGGTTTTCTTTAAAAACTAGTGGTTGTTTATATAATGGGAGGCGGAATAATGGAAAGTTGGTTTGAAATGTCTATGATAAAAAAAAAAGTAAAGCTAGTGACCAAAACCTGGCCATATGAGCTCACTGGGTCATAATGAATAATTTGAAAAATGTACCTAACTTCAGCTTGTCATCTGTCAAGTCACAGAAATGCCAGACTATGCAAACAATTAATCAATTACCAAAATAGCTGCCGATTAATTTTAGCTTTTAGCTTTAATTATTATCTCCTTAACCATAACAATTTAGAATTACAGAATTACACAGAAAGAATTACACAGTGAATTTATTTCCTTATTTAAGGAGAGTGTTATCCTTTAACAAAATGACAGAGGCAAAAATATTTATCATGCCATCAAGTTTTAAACTTGTGTCTTATTGGCTGTGTCAGTGAGACAGATTTAGAAAGAAATACATTCAACACACCACGCAGCTTTGAACTAAGCAGCTATTCCACTTCCTGTCCATATGCACGCAATCAAAGTTTATTAACCATATACACATCACAGATATATATTGGTAATGGATATCAGTCAGTCAGTCAGTCAGTCATTTTCTACCGCTTGTTCCCATTTTTGGGGTCGCGGGTGACTGGAGCCTATCCCAGTGGCTTTGGGCCTTAGGCGGGGTACACCCTGGACAGTGGCCAACTCGTTGCAGGGCTGATGTAATGGATATCAGTATTAAATTGTTCGTCTGGTGATATATCATAAACTATTGCATTACCAGGTTTCTATTTGGTATAATTTACAGTTCGAGGAAACAGTTAATTTCCCTTATGCACTGCTGTGCTTCTCTTTATTGCTGTGGCTGATACCATCCCCACAGATACTGACTGCTGTTAAGGGAGTGCTGCTCCATTTAAAATGTTAAATACGTACTACAACTTTAATCACATTGTGCACATTGATATCTCTGGAGGTCAAACTAATTGGGTGGTTTCTGGGTTTAGATTTGTTTTCAAATACACTTCACTTATATTCTGCTATCCTCTATATGATTAGGAGAAAGTTTTATAGGAAAACTAAAAACTTCAACAACAAATTATGATTTTAAAAACTCTGAACTTCAAAAAAACAAATGAGATGTGTCAAATAGTATCTGTAAAGTCGGATACAACAAAATTACTTTATATTTATCAGTCATGTTTTTTGGCCAACAGTACATTAAGTGTTATGCAACTGTGATAAGTGATGTAAGGGTGCTGTAAGATCACCAGAGGGTCAACAATTAAAATGTTGAACCAATCTGCCATATTCTGAGATGTGCAGCAGCCTAGAGCAGAATAAAATGCTGTATTAAACATACAGTATGGCAGACCTACAGTTAGATTGGTGCTACTGTTCGGATTTGTATGCGAAAAGCATAACTCAACTGAAAAATAAACTTTAAAGAGTTTTTCTGTACTTAGGTAAAAGAATGTGTCATGTATTCCAATACACACCTAAAGGCGGGGGCACACTGTGCGGCATCGTATACCACTAGAACTACAGTCGTTACTGACCAGTGGTTCAGTGCCTTGTCTAGCATTTCCTCAGTCGTAGGGTTTATGCTCCTCCCTGACTGTCAGACTATAAATCTGTGCAAGTACATTTAGGTTCTTAGCTTGTCTTCAGGTTTGTCCCAAGCTTTAGGGGAGGTGCCCTGTTTAAAGTCTTATTGTAGATGGGCAGAAAAATAACACTGGTTGGGAAGACAAATAATTACCATTGATATTAGTGAGCATTTATCAGCATGAGAAACGTAATGGTAAAAATAGATACCAAACATCCATCTCTTTACTGACATCGCTGCCTGTTAAATGGGATCCGTAACAAACGCCAGCGTTCTGTGTTACAGTTCTCATAAATTGATCTTTGATAACATACTCTACATTAATGCATTTGTATTTATATGTGATTATAGAATTGTGAGATGAACATGTATAATTGGTATTGATTTATTCAAATCAAAGATTGTAAAATGCTACAGGAAAGACAAACACTTTATGATAGTTATTTTAAATATGTGTCATTCCTCTTCTAAAATGAGCAGCTTTTAATGACTTTTTATGTAATGGCTACTTATATGCATCATTATGTTATTGCACCCTCATCTCCCAAACACACCTTCTGACAGCATTTCTGTAGATATCCTGCAGAGCAGATTCACCTGGACTTGCTGGTATTCTTGATAGTTGCTATGGCAAAGTCAAAGATCACAAAGTGTTATCAACTCAAAGTAGAAACCACACCCTGAGAATTATTCTGTACTTGACGTTAATCAGCCAGCAGTGGGGGACGGCAGAAAGTCTGATAGACACTCAAATGTCATTAGTTTCGTTTATACTGCCAAAACACACGACGTAACCAGAATCCAACTCCACACCCTGATTATGACCTGCATCAGTCATTTGAATTATCTTATTATCTTTACTTGGTCCATTTGCTTCCTAGTAACAGGCTAATGCGCCATTTTATTTACGACCTTTCCCATATATCAAACACTTCCTCACTGCCACATATTTGCACTGACGTTTCTCCCGACCTCTAGTTTTAGGGCAGTAAACTTGCACATTCAGCAAACTGCACAGCACAATGTTTTCACTGAGTTTCACATAGATGCAAACTAAATCCTGTAATCAAAAAATGCATCAAAGTCCAACATCAGTCTATAATTCATTGGTTTTCACTGGCATTCTGCCATCCTGGATCTGCCATCTTCATCAAGTGAGTTGGTATTGACTCTGGCCTTAATGTATAGGACAATTGTGATCATAGCTGAAGTAATTTAAAGTATGCGTGTTCATATGTGTGTCTCAGGGATACATGGGATCCATTCCAGCTGAACCCAGTAGGAGCTGAGAAGGAAAGTAAGAGAACATGTTTCCAACTGGCCCAGTACCTGGTGGCTGGTATTGTGGGGATAGCTGTCTTGGCCAGCGCTGTTATTGCTAAGGTAAGATTACCCATCTGTCTGTCCATCAGTCTATCTATTTATAAAGTTACTTAAAGTGTTGAGGCACAGAGGAAGAAGCATCACTAAATGGTTTCTGGTTAAATGTAAAGCCTCAACCTAAAAATCTTTTCATTTGAATTTTTGATAGTCTACTGCTGCTTATGCAAGTTCCCAGTTCTTCCTCTGTTTGTTCCACACATTGCAAAATATACAAATGATATTTCACAATAGGAAAATATAATATATCCAAGGAGTATAACAGGATCTTATTCGAATACCTGTTGTATCCATGTCGCTTAAAGGCAGTAGTGTTTGAAGCTGTTCCTATGTTTTTTGTTATAGCTTTTTAAAAACTTTTTTTTTTTAATTTTTTTTTTTTTATTGTGGTTGAACAAAACACTTAACTTTAATATGTTCTGTTCAACTAAAATGATACATTTCTTTAACTGTATCCCTTCCGGAATCTGAGAGTTGTTGTGCCTAAGAAATATTTAACCAACTCTTGGTGATTAGAAAAGTATGAATACTGTTGTAAATGTATATAAACTACATAATGTTTTACTACTCAGACATAAACCTATTTATTATTATATGAAAATATAAGATATAAGATTTAGATCAGGACTTAGTAAGTATTTTAAATTGCAAATTTGTTTTTGGAACAGTGATTGTAGGGACACTGCGTCTTATCTGTCTCTGCCTGCCTGTCCAGAGTAACAATAACAACATAAGTGCTATTTACACTAGGGCGGGTGTAGTATACTTGACCCCTTTGTACCCAACTCTGTTTTTGTTGTTTTATCTCCCTCTGTATATTTCTGTCTCTTTGCAGATAATCTTAATTCTCTCTTTATCAATCTTTAAAGGGACAGTTCGCCCCAAAATCAAAAATACATATTTTTCTCCTCACCTGTAGTGCTATTTATCCATCTACATCGTTTTGGTGTGAGTTGCCGAGTTTTGGCAAAATTCAACAACAATGTCCTCTTTGGAACTATATTCTTTCTACTGGTAGTTCCTACTGCTCACAACAAGGTTTGTGGATCATCTTGAGTAACCGGGTCATGATTTCTGGAAAGAGATGTTGCATTTGAGTTTTTCAAATGTATTTTTTTGGCGAACTGAACACCACAAACTGAGTGCCATACAGTCCCATTATATTAAAAAAAATGCAGACATCTCTACAGCCGATATCTCCAAAACTCGGCAACTCGCACCAAAACAATCTAGATGGATAAATAGCACTACAGGTAAGATATGATTTTGGGGTGAATTGTCCCTTGCGTCTATTCAACTTCTCACTTTGTCCTTTGGCCTCGCCTTTCCCTTTCTTGAGAATGAATTACATGACTAGCTCAGTCATAAAACCATCAATTCCCTAAATATTAAGGTCTGTTTCCCTAGGAATATTAGTTATTGTTCCATCTGATGAACTATTGGTGTGAGGGTGAATGAGGACAATAAAGCAATGAGGTGTCCTAGGTAGGAGGAAATGTACACTAGGAGCTGGAAGCAGGGAGGGGTTGCCAGTAAATACCAGTCTTATACCACATGACTGAAATACGTTATCAAGTACTTTACTGTAACAGCACTAAAAAAAAAAAAAAGTACAGTGACAAAAGTCAAACGCATTCTTTTTGGGTCTCTCTAAACGAGAGAGAGAGAATTATAGTTATACAAATATTAGTTGTATAACTACTATATGACATAGCAAATTGTAAGTTTACTTTTTCTTCTGTCTCATCTGTCCAAACTCTTTGATTTTCTTTGACACACTTTTGGTCTTTGTCCAATCAGGGGTCTCTCTTGGTGTTGTCAACGTTGTCCAGTCCAACCTCAATGCGCAGCCCCAAGGAAAAACAGTTCTACATGCTGATGTTGGTTTTCTGCCTGGTCTGCCCCAACTTCCTGGTGTTTATTAAATCACTGTGGAGGTGTGCCTTCAAGAGCTTTGTACATCCCAACATAAGGACCATGTTATTTGTACGTTTTTCTAAAGCATACTCATTTCATACGTAACCTGCTTTGCCTTTTATGATACCAAATAAGAGTGGGAAAAATGTACATCATAAATCCTTATATGATGTAAATAAGATAGGACACAAGGATATACAGCAATATTTGTTTTGAACATGGTCATTCATTGTTTATGAATCTGCTAATCTGGTTAGATTATAGTAATCTTATGAGGAATGAAGAAAAGGGAGAGGGAATCCTGTAAAATGGGTCCAAACTGTCAAATAGTCAGTTTTACAAAACCTAAAACATGACCATACACAATAAGTGTGTTTTTTTTAATCTTACAAGTGCACTTGCCATTAGCGGCCCTTGATGGGTCATATTGTCATGTTTCTAGACACCCTCAAATTGCAAAGACAAGTAGTTTGATTTACTGATTGTGAAGCCAATCCTGGACAGAGGTGCATTTATGAAACCACAACAGTGTCAGTATGGTTTATAAAAAAAATAATTTTGGATGTCAATCTAAATCTTAACTGTGATACTTAAATTTGACACTTTCACCCACCTGTAGCCCACAGAAATACTGTAAGTATGCAAATGTGTGTCTTTGTGTCTTTTCCAGATTAGTGGCATTGAGTGTTTGGTGTCTCTCGGTACTTCAGTCTTGGTGCTGGTCGTTATGCCTCAGTTTGATGTGTTGACTAATCTCTTCATCAGCGGAGGAGTCTGTATTGTGTCTGCCATTCTGCAGATAGTATTCAGACTCCAGAGAGAAACATGGAAAATCTTGTTCCCAATCTGCTCCCTCATTCTCACAGTTTCCGGTAACTCTCTTTATATTTTATGTCTACCTGCAACACTGTCTGTCTGTCTCTTTTGATACCATGATATTAGTCACCAGTATCACTCTAAACAAGAATACATTCAAAAGTAGATCTCCAGGATCAATTCTACCCTCACTGACTCAAGATGGTGCTGTTGAGTGTCGAGTCCATTTGGTTTGTTGCTATCACGATAAAAAGACTTTACTCCATGGACTTAACAAAACACTGCTTCACAAAAGAAATTACCTTTCAAAGTCTGACAGCTCATAGGAGGTCATTTGTTTAATAGCCATGCTGACATGTCTTCTCAAATTAGAACTAGGAGAGGGATGAAGCAGAAAGAGAAAGAGGATGCCAATCGGTTATCCTCCTCCTCCACAGAACATGTGCAATAATAGAGGGCATACTGATTGTTTGGCTTGTTTTTTCCAACACATTGCAGTTGTAGTTTGTGTTGTCAGGTTTTGACTGAACTGAGGTGTCTCTCTAATTATCTGTCAAATCAGCTCTTTCAATTCCTTTCCATTGTTGACTTGTGTTTATCCATGCAATGTCTGATTCATTAAATCTGCCACCCTCATTATGACAACTGTCTCAGATGAATGATGTAAGATCTACTAACTGGCATGACAACACAGACATGTTCTGATATGAGCATTCAAATTCAAGTTAGTAAGTAGGTTACAAGCTTCATAGTGGAGAAAAACACCTCAACAGCTCACATTGCTTTAAAAACATAGGGCTGATGACAGAAAAATTTACTTCAGTCAACAGCTAAGAAGTTACCTTGACAAATAATATAGCATTTTTTTTAATTAATTGGCTTGCATTCGATTTCACTAACATGATAGACAGAGAAACAGAGCTGCTAACTAACTAACTAACTAACTGCTTTATTAACCAACAGGTTACTGCCTCCTGGGGGTTGACTATTATGTTCGTGTTTCATCATATGTGGATAGACAGAGCACAGACTGCTTTGTCTACGTTGGAATTGGAATTCTCTCTTCACTCCTCATCTCCCTCTGCTGGTGGGAAAATCCACTTCAAGCTACTAACCGCATGCAGGTATAATGATTTTTTATTATACCTACGCCTGGCCTTAAAATACAAAAAGTTATTTTAATTGTTGCCACTTTTTTGTAATTGTATTGCCCGCATGGCCAGCTGTGCAAGGCGTTTTTCTACCTTTGTCCTCTGATAGAGCTTCAGCTGGACATTAAACTGTTTTGGGCCATTGGTAGTGTATAAATATATTGACTTGACATTATCAGAGAGACTATTTTCCCATCTCTTTTTTTCTGCCTGCAGGAGAAGTTGTCAGAATTGGATGGTTTCAGGGACTTTGCATTTGTCATCAGCAGTATTCTGAGGATAATAGTGATAGGTAATCATCTGCCATCAATGTCTGTATCAACATACAACACTCACAAAAACATGCTGACAAAATTACAAAGGCTCCTGAAATGTATCATCAAGATGCTCAGAATATAAAAATCTAATTTCCAACATTCCCTCTGGAGAACAAACAGATTTCTGTGATGTCAGAGGTGCAGATGGATTGCTGAGGATATTCTCCAGTTGTGATGAAGTCATAAAATCGTTTTCAATATTGTAGAGCTATGCTTTCTATTCTGCACAACACAACACTATCAATTCATTCCATACAACAGCCTAATTTCCTTATATTTACTTGTGTTTACTATTTCAAACCAGCACACTTGAGTTCATGTTAACCTATTCTAACACATTGTGCTATTTTTTATTGTATATTATTTTATGTTCGCTATACTTACACTTTATAAGATTGTCTCTTTTACATCTCTGACACATTGTATTCTGTTGTAGGAGCGGTATACCTGATCTACCATGTGCTTATTCAGAAATCTATCATCTGGTCGGACTTTTACCTGCAGAATGATGACTGGGAATTACTGCAAATAGGACTTGTGCTGTTTTTCTTACAGGTAGGTAGTAAGGAAAGACAGAAAAACAGACCGACAAACTCATGAATCATGGTTCTTCTGCTCCTGCCC
The DNA here is from genome assembly GCA_011952105.1 of Coreoperca whiteheadi. NCBI lineage: Eukaryota > Metazoa > Chordata > Actinopteri > Centrarchiformes > Sinipercidae > Coreoperca > Coreoperca whiteheadi. The sequence continues at coordinate 20,508,168 of CM022485.1, forward strand.
TTGGGGGATATACACTAAGGATTTGCAGCCCTTCTTTAGGTGCTAAACTGTCAAAATTGCATTTGTCTAGATCAACTGAAGGTTTTGCAAGTAAAATTGAAGAAAAGTGGCCCTGCATAAAAATATGTTTGAGCTCATGCAATAAACATTATTTAGAGTTGCAAAATAATTGAAGGGATGGAAATGTATACACTAACTACAACTGATTTATCATTACTGACGTACCACTGCAGCAGACAAAACTGTGTCTGAAGTTTGACGTCTGATAAAAGCAGGTGTAAAATCTCCGGTATGGTTTTACAGTCAATTACTGATGAGATTCAGATCTTACTGGCACTCATTTATATCTGTAAAACTAACCAGCAAAAAAATTGAAGTAGGCTTAATAAATATATTCTCAATGCCTCCTGTCTCAGGCCTTCTGCTCAGCAGCCTGCCACTGGTTTGGTGTGGTGGCCTGCAAGATTCATGCAGTCAGGATGAGTTTTGCGCTGCCAGTATGTTGCACGGGACCTGCAGTGCTGCTGTTGGGACTGATACTTTTCATAACCCAGGCACAAAAACTGGACGGAGCAGAGAATGGGAGCATCACAGGTGAATTTATGTTTTTCATTAACCAATATTATATACCTAAATTGAGAATCGCTTGTGGTCTGCTGTGATGTACATTTGTTTGATCCAATTTAGTTTCATTTTGTCTTCTTTGTAAATCAGAAAACTGAAAAATGTTTGTACCTGTTCAGTTATGTGGTGAATTGTGAGAAATCTTTGGCTAAGTTACTCATGTCTCTACACTTTGGAAGGCAAATTTATACTGGGGAGCTACTTTCACTTACTGCCAAAAATCCTAAAACATTTAGCTATATTTCCATTGCAGAATTTTGTGAAAGCTTGGTCTACTTGAGCCATAAGAACACAACCCCTGTGGTTTTACTGGAAATCACAAGGAGCATTTGTCGAACTTCCCTCAACAGGTATGTGTGTGTGTGTGTGAGAATGATTGACTGTAGAATATTTCCACTCGCTGTATTTCAGCCAGCAGTATCAGGTTTAAATGTCCTAAAACTACATTTCACACAATGTCCTATAACAGTATGTTAAGTAATCTACCTACAGGCATCTATTTACACACATAAATCTATGGGTATTTTGCCTAAAATGTTATGGATTATTTTGATTGACAGCTACTACTTACAATGGCCTTTTTCAATGCTGGCACTGGAGGGAGTGTGTATGTGGTCAGGCTTTGTCACATGTACCTACTACGTATGGAAGATCAAGGTATCTACACACACACACACACACACACACACACACACCAACACACACCCCTCAATGCCCTCCATTGACAAAAGGCTTCTTGATCACCCAAATTATGAAAAGAGATACCCGTCCCTCTGAGATTTCTGGCTCCACCCCCAAAACAATGGCGGTGAATGTAATTTCCTTTGTGTTGCTCACAGTATTCATACATTACATTTTAAAAAGTCAGCAGCAACATCTCTCTCCAGAAACAATGTCACTGTTAATGTTGATGAGCCATTGAATATGTTTCATTGGAACTACTCTTTACCGAAAAAGAGTCCCAATGAAAACTGTTCACAGCAAAGTGTAATTTTTCACGTCTATGAGCACCAGGAACAAAACTCTGTTCACACACCGTTGAATTAGGCTAGCAGCAGAAATGGTGGACATCTCAAAACCTGGCCAAATGAAACCAAAACTATCTGCATGGCTAGATACCAGAAACAGTCAGAAAGATGAACCGACCCTATAAAAAAAAAATTAAAAAAAAAGACAGGTTGAGTTAGTTTCAAGCCTCCATTTAATCAAAACTCCAGCCTACTGCCACACAGTGCAACTTAAAAATCACAACATATTGCACATTTTATTACATTTTAGGTCTACTTGTTATTTCATCAACCCAGGGGTCTCTTATCTCAAGAACAGACAAAAAGACATACACCTATATGTCTTTATGGTTCACCATGTCATAGGTCCAGCGTATAGAGAGAACATCTCAGCTCTTTGTTCGTCGACTCTATGAATCAGCTTTCATTGACCTGTCTCTGCTACTCAACACCAAGATGAAGGTGCCACGAGCCCGAAACCAAGAGAGGTGAGATGGGTCTGAGAAGTTTCCCTGATTATTTTATTTTAATAACATTTTAAGCATGTATATGGAAAAACACACTAGGGGGTGATAATTGTGTGTGGATGCAGTAGAAGCTTTTTTGCATTACCAAGTTATTTGTATCTGCACATGTGGTTATTGTATGAAAGCACTGGTACCATGGGTCTGTAAAGTCCCCAGCCGCCATAATAGATCAAAAGTTTGTTTCTTAGACTGCTGACAGATGTGCATGTTCACAACATGAAATGTTTAAAACTTGTGCTGAAAACATCCCCCTTCCCCTCTCCTCTCCTCTACAGCCAGGACGACATACAGAAATGCGTGATCTATCTTTGCGCCACCATGTGGCATGAGACCTATGATGAAATGCTGAAGATTCTCACCTCCATGTTCAGGTTAGGGACACTGTCACTGCAGCGGTGTACCAGTATCAAATAAACAACATGGGTTCAATTCCTTTTTCACATCCCTTTAAAGAGCAACTTAGCAGCAAGTGAACATTTTTGCTGACCTCCACTGGTTAACTTCGCACTTTGCTAAACGTGATTCCGTGTATTGACAGACTGTTAAATGTTATACTTCTGTCATTTGACACTGTATACTTGACACATTGAAATATTTCAAAGAGGTTTGTACATAAATCAATTATATTGAATCATCTTTCAAGTGTTTGTTTCAAGTGATATAGAGGTATACTCCACGCAGGGTCCTAAATGCTAAACATTTGTGCTGTTTAACATTTGAAATTGTATCCTCCTATTTTTTTCCTTTCAAGCTTTGACATTTTGTACAGAAGAAGAAAATACCTTCAGTATTGCTATAGTAATTTGGTGTTGTTTCAGGTTGGACCGCTATCGAGGCGATCCAAAGGAGGAACATAAGGACTGTTTTGACTTTGAGTGTCACATTTATGTAGACGATGCCTTCACGACTGAAAATGACACAAAAAAGAAAATGGTTAATTCTTACGTTAATGACTTGATCCATGTTGTCATAGAGGTTTATAGGTGAGATTATCCATCTATCCATCCATCTATCAATCAATCCATCCATCCATCCATCCATCCATCCATCTAACAAACCATCTATCCATCCACCCATTCAGGGTGTTTACCAACAAAGAACCAGATGATGTGTCGATCATTGATACTCCCTACGGTGGCAGGCTGATGTTTGTCATGCCAGAAGGCAACATGCTCTATGTTGACCTAAAAGACAAAGAACTCATCAGGAACAAGAAAAGATGGTCCCAGGTATGGCGTAGTATACCTAATGGTAGTAGTGGTATTTTGTGTGTCTATATATTGCTGTATTTATGCATGTAAATCCTAAAGGTTTCATGACACAAGATGTTATTCAGTGGCCAACAGTAAAGCATTGTTAAAATATCTTTTTTGAGTCCTCTAATGAAAAGGTATAGGCAAATGAAAAATGCTCCCAGAGTCCAGATTGCTTGTTTTGCTTTTTTATACTGAACCAAACTACGTCATTAATGCAGCCCCAGTGTGTGATTTAGACAGCAGAAAGTACTCCATCAAAGTAGGCGGAGCTGATCATCATAGCGACGCTATTCCAGCAGATAGGAAACGACACACGCGAGCTTTACTTTGGTCTTGAAAAGCTGCAGCCTTTATTCACTGACAAACAGCAACCTACACTGTATGCTTAATGCCCAATTGACCGCTTCGCTGCTCACCATTTCTTCTGCACCGCTGGCATTCACCATCGCTCGCTCGCTCTTGTTCTACAACACACTCCCTACGCACACGTGTCACTGTGACTTGAAAAGCAGCAGGGGTGACGTAGTCTCGCTCTCTCTCTCTCTATACTCTCTCACCCAGATGCGCTCTTAGGTACTGATGGTAGCACCGATGTAATCCGGTCGGTACCCTTAAAAGTACCTAGTTCGGTACCCAACTCTAAAGTCACCTCTGTTGAAGTTTCTCTGGGATAAATACACTATTTAGATTTTCACGTTACATTACTGTATATGACCTTTCAGATTATGTATATGTATCATCTACTCGGCTGGAAGGGCTACATCACCAAGAACCCTCAGAAGATCTCAGTAAGACTTTCTGCCTTTTGTGTAAAATGTTCACATTAGTAATTTGACAGTATAAAATATTTACATATATCGATCCTGTTGTTTTTTCCAGCGCCAGAATAACCCATGCAGAGCTAGTTTGATCTCTATGGACAGCGAGATTTTCCTATTGCCTCAGTATGACAATGACAACAAGAGAAAATTCATCTCAGATGAACACACTTACATCCTGGCTCTGGACGGAGACACTGACTTCCAACCTAAAGCTGTGATTCTGCTCGTAGACAGGTAAGTGACAGTCGAATCAACCAACTGATTTATATTACCATGGCTCAGGATTAAGATCTCATCATTTTCCAACATAAATCACTGATACTACTGCTGGACAGGAAATTTAGCTAGTTTTGTTTATTTTTTTTTGTTTGACATTCAGCCAGCTATGTACAATAATAACTGAAAAACAATTGCTCTAAGTTAATATTGCATATTTTAAAATATTTAGTAGTTAAAAAAATTTATTTTTATTTACAGGTTGAGGATGTATGACAATGTAGGTGCAGCATGTGGTAGAATCCATCCTACTGGTATGGGTAAGTAGACATTTTTTTTAAATGTTAAACTATTCACTACATTGTGTGTTTGCCTTCTGTGGCCCAGCAGAAGGTATAGGATAGGGCTGCAAAAACAAAAATCGATAAAATTCGAATATTAAAAGAGTTGACAACAAATTTCATTATCGATTCGTTGTGTTGCACTATTCTTACGCCACTCAATAAGACGCGGATATGTTTGAGTAGAAAAAAAAAGCAGTGAGCAACAATAAAAACAGAGCAGAGCGGAGGTAGAGGAAAGGCCATCGGAGAGACCCGTAACGTTCTGAAACACATGGCGGAGGCAGAGAAATCAGTACGAGCCAAGTCATCCAAAGGTGTGGGAGCATTTCACACTAAATAAATCGAAAAAGTGTGTTAATTGCAAGATATGCAAAAGCGAGAGAGTGCGGGTGTGTGTGTGTGTGTCTGAGTGTGAGAATCTGAGAGTGTGTGCATCTCAGAGCTGGGTAGTAAGGAGTTATATTTACTCCGTTACTCTTACTTGAGTGACTTTTTGAAAAAACAGTACTTCTAAGAGTAGCTTTACTGCACCATACTCTCTACTTGTACTTGTAGTAGATTTGTGAAGAAGAAACGCTACTCTTACTCTGCTACATTGGGCTACACTCAACTCGATACTTTTTTTTTTTGGTTTACATTTATTCTACATATTTTACGCTTTATTTTTGCCAGAGAGATGCCGTCAGTACATCTACCACATGTGTCCATTTCACCAATCAGATGTAGCAACTTAAGTGGAGGAGTTTAAGTATGTTGGGGTCTTGTTCACGAGTGAGGGAAAGACGGAACGAGAGATCGACAGGCGGATCGGTGCATCTTCTGCAGTGATGCGGTCTATATACTGGTCAGTTGTGGTAAAGAGAGAGCTGAGCTACAAGGCGTTGTTTTTTGCTTTTTATTACTTTAACAGCTAAGGGATGTTCAAGGAGCAACCTGTTTCTGCACTTTCTGAAGATATTTTGCACTGTCAGTTCTGTTTTTGAATAAAAGGGTCGGAAATTACTACTTTTTTTTTGTTTTTATCCAATTAAAAATTATCGACCGATTAATCGATTAATGAACTAATTGTTAGTTGCAGCCCTAGTGTAGGAGTTTGATCAAACAAGGTTCAAGTTGGTCTAACAACAACACTAAGACCTTGATTTTACTTGCAAGATGAGTTGCTTGGCCTCTGCAGCTGGCACCTGGAGCCAGTACAGAGCAACCAGGATGGCATGAGCTGGGCTTATGAGGTAGCTTCCACTGGATCTATTTAACACAGTACGGCATAGCAAACCATCTACTAGCATGCCCTTAAATGATAATTATCACATAAAGACTTGGGATGAATTATTGTATCACCATAGATTTCATCCGTACCTTGCAAATATTATTTATGACTCAGTTGGTTGCTCAGATGGAAACTTCATTACATAGTATATTTGTTCATTGGAAATGCTTATTTTTGTAGGAGGAATCAAAAGGTACAACCCATTAAAAAGGGTCCTAGTTCAGTTGCCAGCACTGGTGCTTTCTGTGTGGAGTTTGCATCCTCCTCACACAGTCCAAAAATAAGAAAGATGGTTTTAAGAAGGTAATTTGTCAAAAGGTAGGAGTGGGGCTGGTTGAATGGCTGTCTGTGTATGATGGACTGGTCCTTTCAAGCATACACACAGTGTATGCTGGGATAGACTCCAGCTTCCATAACCCTCAACATGAGATCATTTAAGAAATGAGCATTTGTGTATTTTCACTGCTGAATATTATCTCTCATTTCTCGCGTCCTTTGTCCTCCTTTTTTCAATTTTCTCTATCATTTTGTCTCTGTGACTCTCTGCTCACCACCCTGTCCACCTGCCAACTCAGGTCCAATGGTGTGGTATCAGAAGTTTGAGTATGCGGTAGGCCACTGGCTACAGAAGACAGCAGAGCATGTGTTTGGCTCGGTCTTGTGCAGTCCTGGATGTTTCAGTCTGTTTAGAGGGTCGGCCTTAATGGATGACAATGTAATGAAGAGATACACAACAACTGCATCCCGAGCTTCGGAATATGTGCAATATGACCAAGGTTGTCACATACACAGACACACAAGTGCACCAATCATTTTTACATCGCCTAGTTTTGTCTATTTACAATTCTTTTTGACTCTTCACGTCCATTTCTCATTTCATTTGTGTCTCGTGTGTACATGTATACGCTTCTAGGGGAGGATCGTTGGCTGTGTACTTTGTTACTACAGCAAGGGTGGCGTGTCGAATACAATGCTGCATCAGATGCATACACCAACTCACCACAGGAGTTCAAAGAGTTTTATAACCAGAGGAGACGATGGGGACCATCTACACTGGCTAACACACTGGACCTTCTGCACAGGTCAGTGTTATTTATTATTAGTAATATTGGATTTTACATCCTTCGACAGGTACTTTCTCACTTAACGGTTAAAAAAAACATCTAAATTAAACTTAGACTGCTATGTTCTGATTTTATTCAATGTCAGTCATATCCAGAGGCTAGACATCCTCAATCAGCTGTTCATTATGACACTTTGACATGTACATTGTATTAAAATTAACTTGTCTGCTGTTGTGACTTAAATCGCAGTGGTCCAGAGACAGTGAAGAGAAACTTGTCCATCTCCAGGCTTTACATCTTGTACCAGATGTTCACTGTTGGTTCCTCTATCCTTGGTCCGGCCTCTGTGACGCTCATGATAGCAGGTAGGTTCAGGTCTAGTGGGGTTAGGCGATGTCTACCAAATTGGCATACAACGATGTCTAAAGTATGGATGATGACATCGTTGTTGGGGGGAGGCACATTTTAGCCCATTCTCACAGGGTCACCTCCCTATTTGTTATACAGGTAGTGTGGCTCCATTGAGGACCAGGGTATTGCGTAGTGAGGGTGCAGGTGAGAGAGAGGGCGAGTGAAGGTGACTGCACTCAGAGCAGACCGGTGCGTTGGCGATCGGAGCAGAGGGAAAGGTTGGCAGTGAAGCTGTCTAGTGGCAGTAAATGTACAGTGTAGATTACAGTTTGCCCATGAATAAAAGCTGCAGCTCTTCAATACCCAAGATGTTCCCATGTTTTGCTTCCCAGCTGCTGCATAAAAGTGAAGGTGGTTAGCCCAGAGTTTAACATCAACTTGAGTCCTAGAGAAAAGCATAGTCTTCCCTGTGCTTCCCAACCACAGTCTGAAAGCTGCAGCAGTCAGTGAGGGTTGAATACGAGCTGGGTATTGCCACTGATTTCCCGAATCAATTCGATTTTGATTCACGAGTTCAATTCATTATCGATCCGGTTTGGGACATTTTAGTAACAATACTAATTTTGCTAGGTTATAAAAAAAAAAGCTATAAATTGTACAAGAAACCCTCTAACACAGTGCATTATTAAAAATATTAATGTTTACATTAAGAATTGATCCTTTAAATTACTATAGAAGACCTAACAGAACTGATATTAATACTCAGACACCCCAGTGTTTCCCCAACCATTATATTATAAATAAATATATAGATATTAAGAAAAACAACTTGATATTTAAGGTTGGAATAATGTGCCTTAATCATCAAGTATTGCATTTCAAAATGTTTTGCTGTTATTTACACGTTAAAAGAAAAAAAGATATATTGTTTTGAGATGTGACAGATAGTTTGATGACTGCTCACTCAGTCAGTCAGGTGAACCACATGAATGAATGAATTTTCACTCAATTCACAAGACTTCCGTGATACATGTAAGTTAGCATAATATGTTGTAGTATGGTGTTATTCACGCTTTAATACTGCGTGGTTATGTATCAACATTTATACGCACTGTTTGTGAACTTCCTTCTCCTTACATTCGGCGCATATATGTGCTGTTTTTAGCTCAAAGAAAGAGTTCATCAAGCGAGCAGCACAACACGTGAAAGCAGCCAAATCTCTAAAGTTTCCCCATATATTCCAGTGTTGCACCCTTGGTACGCCTTCCAGTCCGCAGGCTAGGCTATATGAACATGTGCCCTAATGGAATTAAAGCTTCACGCATCCTCGGAAAAAGGCATATTAAAAGATCGATCTCGGAATTGTATGAATCGATATCGGATAATTCAAATGATCATTGATTTAAAAATCAGGGAAAAGAAATACATTTTTTAAACCCAGCCCTATTGAATACATCAATAAAGTATGACGCTTTCTGCATTTACATAAACTTAGTGACTGAAAACAGTCATTTTTGGTGTTTTACCCTTTAAAGAGCAACTGAAGTGCATCTACCATGGAAATTCAAAAAATGCCTCAAAAATATTAACATGGGCAGCACTGGAAGGGGCACAATTGAATAGACCGACAAACAGCCAAAGAAACGAAAGTGTGATGTTACATAGCGCTGAGCAACATGCAAGTTGAGGCGGTGCTTGGTCCGTTTACAACCAGGAAAAAAAATGGCGGCCTGGTCAAAAACTCTCAAATTACAGCTAAACAGTACACTAAAATGTGTTTCTGAAAACATTTGAGGCGGGAAAAAGGGCAAAATTCAATTGAATTAGCTGGGTTTCAATCTGTAGAGGGCAGTTGCTATGCTTATTTATAAAACACAATATGTAGAATTCAAATACTTTGCACTAAAATGTCAAGATTTGGACCGGAATCCATCAACAACACTACTGTTAATAAACAAAAAGTTGCTGCACATTAAATTTGATCCATTTTAGAAAGATAAATCCTGAAGATTTCATCAGAAACTTGTGTTTTACTTTCATTCATGCTACTACCTAACATGATAATGAGTAGGCTCACTCAAACAATCTGTACTACTCATGTGTTTCAAAAATGTAGCTGAACATTAAATTAGCTTTGGCCAACGTGCTCACAATTCTATGCATCTAAAACGCGGGAATAGAAGGCAACATGGATTATCAATTCTGCAAAATGAGTGTGAGTTAATATGATTTTAGGCTGTGAGTTACCCTAGCCTACTGAGGTATTCTGCGTCATTTTACATCTGTTTGTACTGATTGGTTGGTTTGTAAATATGGATCACGGAAGCAATCACAAATCAATCACATGGTAAGATTTGGGTCATTCATTTATTACGTGAATTTTCAAGCAGCCAGTGATTTTCGCCAAAGGTTCGGCCATCAGTTTAATTGGAATGAATGGTCTGGCATCTTGGAAGACAGCCTCTAGACATTCATGGACCTAAATCAAAACGGACTTGATAATAACTTCCAATGGTGACTAGTTGGGCACTCACTTTGCCCTGCAGATCTGTATTATTAACTGTTCTGTATTAATAACTTCATCCAAGTCCATGTACCTGCATCTGTTTTTTATATTTCCCCTCCCTCTCCATGTCTTTTCCTGCCAGGTGCTTTCCAATTTGTCTTCAAAATCTCTGGAACACTTTCCATCGTCGTCGCAAGCATTCCTCCCGTGTTCTACATTATTGTCTGTTTTGTAGCCAAGTCTAATAACCAAATAACCATCGCTGCCATTATGAGCATTCTGTACGCGTTCCTCATGACTGCATCCTTCTTTTCTATCATCGGTGGGTAGAAACTCTTTGACCTAATATTACTGGTTATGTGTGACATTTTCATTTAAATTATGACTTAGTAAATGTTTTTTAAACTCCTAAATGCACATACACACACACCACATTCCCCTTTTAGGTGACATGGTGGTTCAGGGCACCTTCCTGACCCCCACTGGCTTGTTTTTGGTTTCTATGGCAATCATGTACATGGTGACCGCTATACTACACCCAGAGGAGTTTGGTATGGTGGTATTATTATTATTATTATTATTATTATAAACAATATTTTCACATATTTATGTTATCCTCACACTTTTATGTTATTTTCTCCTCCAGGGATGATTATCTATGGTCTGATGTATTTCATCTGTATCCCCAGTGGATATCTCCTACTGACCATCTACTCACTGGTTAACATGCACGTTGTGTCTTGGGGCACAAGGGAATCCAACAAGTAATACACAGATGAAAAGGACTATTACTTTCACTTTCAGCTGCAAACAATTATTTTCATTATTAATTCATCTTTTAATTACTTAATTTACAATGATTTTAAGCAAAAAGAAGCAGCAACCCCCCCCCCACCCCAATTTACAAATCTATTAATCTAAAGCCAATCTCTTAGTTGATTAACTAACTTCAGTGATTCCAGCACTAATGGTGATAGTTGTAACAGTAAAGATAACGGTTGTAAGGGGAGATGTGGTAAAGTAAAAGTAGCAAAAACTGTTAGAACAGTAGTGGGGGGGGGTTGCAGTTTTCACATTACACCGACATTAGCAGGAAAAAAGTGAAACAAATATGATGAAGTTCTATGTCCTGAAGTTATCCTTCATATTTCTGTTAGTGATCACATGGTGTAAAAATAATAATCACAAAATAACATTGGTTAAACAATCTGATAGTGAAGGGATTTGAACTGTGATTTGCTCCTCAATGTCAGAGTGAAGCCACTAAGCAGCTGTAGGGGGGGTGGTGGCTTCCTTAGGATTTTATTTTTCTTATCAGCCCGGTTCTTTATCAATTCTCTTACCAGTTATTTTTTACTAAAGAATTGGTGTTTTGTTTTTAATTAAAAAAACATTAATTCAGAACATAATTTCAAAGTCACTATATACACTCAACAATATCTCACCGGAATCAAATCTAAAATGTCAGTCAAATAAATAATGTTCCTGAATTGGTGTGAGTGAAGAGGATGCAGAGGACAGGGTTAGATGGAGGCGCATTAATTCACTGTGGCGACCCCTGAAAGGGAACAGCCGAAAGGAAAAGAAGAAGACATCAAAATATGATATAATATGAAAAAAATGAATCATGTGAATATAAAAAGAAAATATAAGTTATTAATGTGAAAAATATCAGCGTTAAGCAAAACCAATTAAAAGTCGTAAAGAAGGTGCCTGAGGGTATATGACATGTGTTACTGTAAAATTATGTAGAATTTAAAATTATGAAATCCATCCAGTCATTCATCTATTTCCCGCCACTTATCCGGTTTGGGTCATAGTAGGAGCAGGCCATTGTTAACCAATGATTCACTTATCCAACAGATAAGCGGAGGCAGCAGGGAATTAGTTTGTTTTTAGTTATGCCAATCTGCATTCCCAACAACCACTCACTGTCTCGGTCTGTATTTTATTGTGGGTAAAGTTCTTTCTGACTGTCCATCCTTCTGTCTGTCTGCCAGGGGAGATGGAGAAGAGAAGAAGAACCATAATATTCTGTGTGACAGAAACTGTAGACTCTGCTGCTGGGACATGAAGATACAGGTACTGAATGCAGGTACTAAAAAGCCCTCCAGCGGATGGATCGATGGGACAGATTAATTAATTTAATGCCGTTGCTTTACAGATAACGCAGGAAACAGAGAATCTGATGATTCGACAGATCACAGGGGAGATGGCACAGCAAGCTCCTCCCCTTCCAATCACCAACCAGGAAATAACTCAACAGGCAGCAGCTAAGCTGGAGCCTCAAGCCGAAGTCAAAACAAACAAAGAAGAAGCTGTGGAAGAGGCTGAGAAATCACCAAATGACAAACTGAACAGGAAGGCGGCAAAAGACGATGACGATGCTTCCAGTGGCAGGTATTTATTTTTCTGTTCTTTATTCTTGCCTGTTTCTCATTAATCTATTTGTTCATTATATATTTCAGTCAATCCATTCGAAACCTGTACTGTATCTTTCATGCTGAGATCATTAACACACCCATGCACACAAACTCACCTCTACACACTGCTGACGTCAAACAGTTCAAGTCTGAGGACACTTGGCTGTTACTCATTTTAAAAATATTAGGTTTAGATTTATCATCACATCTCCTTGTAGAAAGGACAAAAGCACGTATACGCTTGAATTATGAAATCCATACTACCCAACATTCAGAAACATGTATGTGTGCCTGTGTACAGTGATGACAGTGTTGAAAAGAAGAGCATATCACAGAGTGCTTCAAACAAAGAAGATGGTGCGCTGGATGAGGAAGCGACTGAGCAAACAAAGGAGCTTCCTGTCCGTGGTGAGAAGCACTTCAACTGTGTATTTGCCCTGAATACTACATAATGTAATTCATACAATTTATTATGTAGAACCCAGTATGTATAGCATACTATAATGGCAATATTGGTGTGTGTGTGTGTGTGTGTGTGTGTACATAGACTGGGTGAAGCCGGTTAAAGAAGAGTTTTTGAAGAAGCTGACTTTTGCCAACATGAAGAGAAATCTACAAGAACAAATACGGTAAATAATTAACATTATACAGAGTAGACGGTTTTGTATGTTCTGAATCACCAGGCGTTTGTCACAATATCCCCAAAAACTGTGGCAATGTTTCCACAAACAGTTAATATCAAATAAACAAATTAATATACTAGTTTGTATCCATTTCTATATTTGTCTCTGTACGTGTTGTTGCTAATGTTATTGCATGGGCTTTAGACGAGGTCATGGACAAATTCCCTGTACGACGTGCATGTGTTGTTTACTTGTACGTGTGTACAAGCATAAATTGTGAGACTTTATGCATTTGTGTTATTCATTGTGTGTTTCTGTATTTGTTGTGTCACACAGTTACACTGTTGTATCAGCTATAACAATACAAAAGCAATTGCATAATTACTGTTTTTGTGTTTTTTTGTCCTCAGATACACACTCCGTAACAAAAATGAAGATGATGTTTGTGAGGAGTTGGTCTTAATGTTAACAGATACTCTTAACGGAGAGCTAAGTGCAGTGGGGCCTGAAGATGTTCTGTCAGAAAGCCAGCTGGAGCAGTTACAATATGCACTGTCAGAGCAGGTAACGATAATAATAATAGCAGCACATAAGCAATTGGTTTGGTTAAAAAATTGTAATAATGTGATAAGTGATAGCGTGATAACTCAGCTACTTCCATTTTCTTCCTTTTACATCGCTTTTGCCGTATTTGTTTTAATTTTTGTCAATGCAAACTCCTTAATAACATATCCATAAACAAAATGTATAATTGTATTATATCACATTAGAATGCTTCTATTTCAAAGGCTTTTGCTTTTATGAAAACCAAACTTAGAAGCTCCTGCAAAAGAGGAAGGATTGAGTAATTGACTTTCTCCATCTCCCAGGCTCGGCGTATCCTTAAAACCAGTCATATGGAGAGATTAGAGAAGAGAGTAAGGAGAGCCATTGAGAAAACCCTCACCGCCCCGCAAGTTCAAAAACTAGATGAGGTAAGATGCTGATTCAGCCCCTGCGTTAGTCTAAAGCAAATAATGTACATCAGCTAGTAGGAACAAGTGAGTGTTGGCTGGCAACCTGAAGATTTTTTTCTGTACAGGTAAACAAATAGTAACTTAAATGGGTAATCAAGAAAAAGTATCTCTACAACAATACTTTACACCTGACAGGTCTGAGAGGGTAAGGGGACAAAGTCAGGTCTTACAGATGTAAAGGTTTTGGCATTCTTAGCTTTGCTTTTCAGTGATTACATTAAAAAAGGTAGTTCCACTTTTGCCTTAATCTAAAAAAAATATTTGTGTGCATGCATCTGTGTATGTGTTTAGGGTGAGCAGGATTTCTGGAATAAGTTAATCGAACGCTACTTGAAGCCCATCAAAGACACTAAAGCACATCTAGATGACGTCACCAGAGAACTAAAGTCACTGCGCAACAAGGTCAGCTCTTTGTATTTACTGTTTGTGCAAACGGGTCTGTTTGTGTGTTTGTGGCATGAATTCTCACATGAAGTGTGCATCTTTACTGTTTCTTGGACCTTGAAATACTGACAATGTGTTAGGCCAGTTTCTTTTCTAATTAAGTATTAAAACATTATTCTGTATTGGGAGTGAGCCTACTGAGGGGTCTACTACAGAGAGGGAGAGGCCAAAGACAAGTCAAATAGAAAATTGGTCCATCTATCTGCCACTCGCAAACAGGGTGTTCTTCAAGTGAACATGCCATGACAACATCAGAGAACTGTTCCAGCTAGCTTCCAGTGCACAGTGGAGCACAGTGGAGCACAGTGGAGCACAGTGGAACACAGTGGAACACAGTGGAGCACAGTGGAGCACAGTGGGCTTCAGGTGCTGGGAGGCCAAGGAATAATTTCTTTTGGGAACAGAGTCAGGAGCTCTGTCCAAACATTTTGTACTTTCTACAAAAGTTTTAGGGGACCATCAAAAAAAACAATTTGTTTGCTTTCCTTAAAATATGTTTTTGTGTCAACCTATTAAAGATATTTTTGTTCTAAAATAATTGCGACCAATAATTTGTCAATGCTATCTAGTAGACAAACTACATGCTGACACTGTTTCTAAATGACCTCAAACATATCTCTGGCATTTGTCTAGTGCAATTGCTTGTGACTTATTGACCAAAATACACGCTAATACCGATATATCTGTGATAAACCAGCTTTGTTACTGTATTATTCAGAAAACCTTGACTGGCTTGCTTGGAATGGGAATGAAAATGAGCACAGACTCATGGGACATTTTAGATCTTTCTGGGACGTTCATCTCAGATCAAATTTCTGGTCATTTTGTATACCCAGTCATACTTTTCAGTACGTTTGCCCACTAACATTGCAGGCACTAAAATTGACATGTTATTAGAGAACAGTGTTATATACTCCTTCCTCCCCACAGGCAGTCTTCCTGTACTTCATGGTCAACGTTCTGTGGGTGGTAGCTACCTTCATCCTGCAGGCCATTGGAAACGATATCATCAGCATCAAGATCCCTAAATACTATCCAAATGGAAGTCTATCTGAAGACTACCTCAAGGTTGGGACAGACACACACACACACACACACACTCACAGAGAGACAGACAGTCCTTGATGCATGTGCTGCAGAGATAGAGATAGTTCAAAGGAGGACTGAAATATTTTTGAATGACTTGTCAGTAATCACCATTTCTGTCATTTTGTGTTGACAGGTGGAGCCTCTCAGTTTGATGTTCCTGTTGTCTTTCGCTATTCTTCTTCTTATTCAGTTTCTGGCCATGTTATATCACAGGTACGCACGCACACACGCACACTTCTGTATGTGCCACACACCCACTACATTCTCATCACTTCACATTCAGTTTTTATTTGTTTGCAGCTGTAAAATCAGACTATATATTTCACAGCTTCACAGCAAACTCACAGACTGACCTTGAAAACTAAGCAGGAAAACGTCCTAACTTTCAGATAGTGGAGGTTTGATTCAGTGGCAAAGAAATGATACCAAAGTTTTTAAACTGGTACTGAATATTTTCCCCCAACTTGAGCAGCAATAATACATTTATGAAGAATTAGAATGACATATTCTGTTGTCCTTGGAACTATTGTACATCTATTTCTTCATTTTTGCATATTTTCTACTCGTTACATCTTGGTGCCTCTCTGTTTGCAGGATCTACACTCTGATCCATGTGGTGTCCTATCGCAGCACAGAGAAAGACTACAGACAGAGAGACGACGTAAGTTACCAACACTCAAACACACGCACACGTATATATACGCACATAAAACGGCGGACTGCGGGGACTTTGTTTTTTTAAAATTTGAATCCTTGTCAGGTACAAGACTTGCAGAGGCTTGAGTAAATTAAGCCCCCTTAACATAACATTGTTAAAGAAAAAGAACCGAATTGCCAACGGACTTGTCATGAAAACAGAAACCGTAAAGCATAACTATACACAAATCTGAACTTCACTATCAATCACTAAAACAAAATGACAGCTTGTTCAGACACCCAAACATTATGACACTACACTAAAGTGGCTTTTGCATCAACATTTGCAGTGCATCCAAAAACTCACAGCATATGATTGACTTAAGCACTGACTGTTGGAATGGACTGGGACTTAAAAGCAGCCCTGGAGTTTGACACCGAGCAGCCAAACACATCTGACAAATACTACACGGTCTGGGACAGGATTCACATACAGTATGGTGTATTCGCGATAGAATATGCATTTAAATATGAGTTTGATGTAGGCATTTGTGCACGAGGAATTCAATAACACTTAATCATTACAGAAAAATGCAATAATGGGTTGCAAAAAGGAAATAATTACAATACATTAAAGAGGTATGAGCATGTATGCAAAATGAAGCTAATGGAGGGGTAAAGGACATTATTTCTTTAGGCCATAGATTAGTAGTGGTGTGGTATGAGGGAAGAAAACATAAAAGGCAACAAGTATGACATTTATCTAAATTTTAGATTTGAAGTAGTGTACTGTCACACAGGCAAACCACATTCAAGTTTTTTCAACTGTAGCATGAGGTTAAGTCAACAAAATCCGTTAAAATAAAATAATGTACACATGACTTACTCATGTTTTCTTATCCATTCATTTTACATAAACCTGTATATAGGCTGAAATGCAAATCTTCTTACCTAGTTGCGAAGTACAGGTCCGTCTTGACTTGACTAGCACTGGATTAATGAGGACTTGTACAGCATTTAGTCTGATTGTCATAAAGTAATAAATTGGTAAGTTCTGGCAGTGTGCCACCTATTAAATTAAATGAGCAGCATGAGAGCCCACACAGGACCCCCACCAACACATAACCGCTGCCTCCACATAAAGCTAATTACTTACTATCCAGCACAACTTTAAGGAAAAGTAAGGCCCAGAGGCAGTAGGTTACAAACCTTCACAAATCACACACACAGCCAAACAGGCGGCTCGACAACTAAACTGTAAAACAAAACATAAAACATAAAACTGGAGGGCTCCAAGCCCCAGCAGCCTCTGAGTGTGGACAAACCTCATTAACCCTGACTAGCATATCACACAAACAGCTACATTCAGGCAAACCCATTACAGGCAACACAACCATCAACTACTGCACATGCAACTGTAAAGTTATGTTCGTACAGAGGCCACAGCAGGTCATCTGAGGGCCGCAGGGGGGGGGGGTGTTTCACTCACCTAACTTACCGGTATTTGAAGAAGCCTGCTGTCCTCCATGGTAGCAAAGGGTTGATAACCGCGTCACGTATTTCCATTATTTTGTCCCAAGTGCCCAAGTCTTTACCCGGGCAGGTCCAGATTCGGGGGCAGCTCGGCCTGACTTCAGTTTCTCCTCTCAATCATTTCGAGCGGCTTCCTTTTAACCAGCCACGGTTAGCCAGCGAAGTAGTCTCGCAAAAACAAACCTACCTAACGTTAGCTGACATCATTAGCGCTGCTGGGAAACTTGATAACTAACCCGGTTTGCTTCTTTTGAACAACCTTGCTAACCTCCTAGGGTTTAATTGGCGTGAAAGAGGCCACAGTGGCATCCATTCACAATTTTGACCGGAGTCCTTACCGCTTCCTCAGCATCCCAGTGGCGTGAAGCTTTCACTAATCAAAGGATGCCAACTTCACCTGCGTTTCTATCTGGAGACACGCTCGCCCCGATAACAGTGCAATACCGCCTGTCACCACACAAGCTGATTGCCATTTACCGCACATTACAATCCAGAGGGCGCTGTTTCACTCATTTTAAGAAACTCAGTGGAAACTTTGCGATAGAATCATTTAATGGAAAACTGAGAATATTCAGTGAAGGTCTGACAAATAGTGAATGACAAAATATTAAAGATTGATAGATTACCTAATTGCACTGTTACAGCAGCCAAGTGGGTATAGTTGTAACATTACAATATTTTAAAAAAGCATAAATTGCAGGGTTGTAGTATTCATGTTTCACATAGCTCAAATCGTCTGCAGATGAAGCAGTTTTTCAAAAGGTTTTGACTCTGTATTTTATCTATAGGATATATTTCAATCATCTAAATGTGTGCTGATTAGAACAAAAGCTAGATGCAACAAACATGGCCAAAGAAACGTTAGTGACATTTAAAGCACAAGACAACCTTAAATTCTGTTAATACTGTAGAAACTCTGTTAGGATAAGTCTGTTCATTTACTCGTCAATATGAGATCTGTATTTCTGTGTGTGTTCGTCTTCCTGTCACCTAGGAGGAGGATGATGATGGATTCACTCTGGAGAACCAAGTTGCCAATGGACTTGTCATTACAAGTGATGACCTGTAGTCAGAAACAACCAACTGTAATCAGTGAAAGCCAACAACCAGCATTATCAGCATCACCAGTGGCAACCAGCAGGACTGTGGCTGGAAATCAAATACTTCTTTTTCCATCTTTCACAATGCACTAAATACGGCACCTTTTAATGATCAAACAGCATAGAGGGTAGCTTATCAGACAGTCTTTGTAGACAGACCATGTCTTAACCTTGTTGTCACTGAAAATCATCTAGTCTTCAGATATTCTGCAGCAGCTGTTGAGCCTCCTAGCTAGTGAAATATAGTATAATCCAGCTAGGGAGGCAAAATGGCACAAGGGAAATCAATTATAACAGATCCAATATGCTTTGTTTGACAATATAAAATGAGGAATTATTCAAATGTGAGCTCAGGTTCTGACACAATGGGATCTCAGGTAGGAGTTTTTTTAATAATCAAGCGTTTTATTTGAATGTATTTGCTCTTAAGACTTGTATTTATTATGTTTGAAGTACGGTTGAATGCATGGTGTCCACAGACTAATTGAATGTTCTTATCTAAAGATAGAGGGTGTTGTATGTTGTACAGATTGCACATTCCTTTGTACAATAATTTAGGAGGGTTGAAAACAAAACTAATTTTAATTGCTTGTAGAAGATATACACTTCACAGCGTTATCAGAATGTTTACACTATAGTTAGTGTAATCTGGTGATGTTTTTTTTTTGCATGTCGGCATCAAAATAATTTTTTTATGAATCACAATGATGGGCTGGATGTAGATGGAAGCAAATCACTTGAATTTGTTCAAGACAAATGTTTATCTGGGCTCCTTGTCAATTCAGGTTAAAAAACATACTTCAATGTGTTGCACCCAGGAAACAGTGCCAGTCTTTCAAAGATTTAAAAGCGATATTTGCACATGAAATATAGTGAGGAATACTTAAAAGATTTTATTTTTAAACCTCATATTTTATACTCTGAATAGTTTCTGGTATAATTTACACTAATGTGTTGCCTTTTAATATTGTGTCAAAACCACCAGTGTAATTATGTTTACCAATTATGTATACCAATTGTAACAATTCACATTACAAAGGGATAGGATTTTCTTGAAACGTTTTCAGTAAACTGCCTGGGAAACTACTTAATTGATTAAATGTGTGGACAATCTCTTTGTATTGTGAAAGAAAGATATAACTACATATGTCAGAAATAACACCTTTTATGAGTAAATTGTATTTAAACATATCTAACTAAGCTTACGAGGCCTGACTCATATTCATCTTTTCCATCCCATTCACATGCTCTATATGACTGGATACAAAACAGATTTTTCTCATTGTTGTTGAGACTTTGACAGAAATGTGTTTATTCAACTCTATGGTCAAAATGTGGTTGAAAAAAATATATTGGAACAGGAAGCTGACTATTTATATAAGTTTTACTCGCTTTTAATAATGTAACTGTTGTATAAACAATAATTCCAAGTGAGGCATATATTTGTTGTATTTTCTATGTAATGCAGGGATATGTAGGGCTAACAAGTGTTTTCCCTGGTTTGTGTGTGGGGTTGGGGGAAGGGGGGGGGATTGAGGAAGGTTCGACTGCTGTGCACCACAATCCAGTACCCCCGCACAAAGGGGTCTGAGGCAAGTGGGAATTCATGAAGTAGGTACAAGAAGAGGGCTTAATCAGGTGGGTAGTGTGACTTTTGTTCCAAAACCATATCATAATTTTCCAGGTGTACTCTGGCTGTCCCAATTTTACAACATAAACTTTTGTAGATTATATTAACTAAATTGCTAGTTATTAATTCATACACATGTGACTTTATTATCTTAATGGCATGCTAAAGTTAAAAAGCATTGAGGTTCCCGAAAGCAGTTCACATTGAAAATTATACTTTTAAAAGATTTGCACTTGAATATATGCTTATTTCACACCCCTTCAAAAAGACAAAACACAACTTGAGTTGACCTTTTTTAATGAAGAAGTAATTTCATTCAAATGAATGGTAGCAGTAAACACAGTAATTAAATAGAAGCAATTGCAAAGCAATCATTCAATATATTTTTGGGGAGAGATGTTTCAGCTGAGGGTAAAGCAGCAATCTGAAATGGAGCACAACTGGTTAACACCCATTTCACCACTGTTCTCTGTGGGTGCAGAGCAGAAACACAGTTTCTCCGACAAGTGCACCTTCATGATAGTACACGCACACACACACACACACACACACAGTGTAGTCGTGTAACAAATAGCCTGTTTACAAGTTGGTCAGAAAAGTGTGCCTATTCTATTTTGGACAAAGGCTCAAGTCTGATTGCTGCCATCTTTCCCTAAACACCCAGTACAAAAAAAGTTTAACACTTTACCTAAAACTCAGTGGATGACACAAATTTCCATGTCATCAAATAATGCTAAACCTTTTCTTTAAGTTGATTAGCCAATGTATTTGACCCTATGCCAAGACATAGCAACTGAATTATTTAATTCAGCTATTAAGAACATGTCATTTCATGAATTTCAACTGTATGTGTCACCTGAAAGATGTACACACTTGGTATTACAAAATGGCTGCCAGCGGTACCGTGTTAATGCACTGTACACAGACAATCTGATCTTAAACCCATAGTAAATGGCTACTTGGAAATAAATTTCTCAAATAACATTTTTTGTTAATTTTTTTTTTCCAGGGCGCAGAAACTGGTCATTAAATGTACTGTATATAAAACTTCTGATTTTATGAAAGCTTACAAATCCGCTTGTATCATGATGGAGATTTCCATCAGCCACACAACGATCCCTCTCACTGACAGCCAAAAAAAATAAAAAATAAATCAGTCTACAGGTTGACACTTCAATAATCAAAAGCTTGGCTGAAGTTACGTTTGTGTCCTCCTCTGTTGTTACCATAGCCACCACCGCCGTTCCGGAACCCGTTACCACGGCCACCATTTCCTCCGAAACTCCGCCCCCTTCCACCTCTGAACCCGCCTCCTCTGTCACCGCGGTTACCGCTTCCAAAGCCTCTGTCCCCTCGGTTACTGTACTGCTTCTCCTCCAGCTCTGGGAGCTCTGTGGCTACAGTCAGTTGCCAACGGCGACCGTCCTTCCAGTTATCCTGGTGAAAGATCGAGCGGGGTGAAAAGGATTTTAGCAGGACTACTGCAGTCTGTCAACTTCAACAAGAAACACTGTCAAAAATACTTATAGTTGACTTTGGATTATTCATTTTCACAAATTTAATCTTGAAGATACTATAAACAGTCCACCACACATCTTGAACAGATGGGGGTTTTCAATGTTGTTCTCACCTGCATCTCCTTGACTTTGTCAGCTGGGACATCAAAACAAACTCCCTGTAATAAACACAACAAGGTTGAGGCGGTGAGTGTTTCTGTCTCGCTCAATTTTTGAGGAGTCCGTCTGCTGTGCTATCAGAATAAGAGCCACAACAGGCAAGGTCACACCTACAGAAAGGTTTCACACATTTACTTTTTACTCACAGATGTTTTGCTGTTTACCTGTTGTGGATAATTGGTTGTGTACTATGTCTAGTGTGGCTGTAGTAACTGAATTCACATAAACTAAACAATACCATGTTTGAAAAATAAATTACACAGGTTCTTCTCTCTGCATTTTGATTTACCACCAGGTTTCCCTATTTAATTTTAATTTGCCCTGTCTATTATTTTAATCTATGAGGCACTATGGGGGGGGCTTTTTTTGTTGTTGTAAAACACTACATCTACAATAACATCCAAGTGGAATTTATTTGAAAGAACTCGTCTATAATGTTAACCCAATTATTTTTAGCCAACATCTATGCTCAACTAAACTATAACTGTATACACAAATCAAATATACTTTTCCTAGAACAGAGATAACTCAAAACCACTATTCTTAACCTTAAGTTAATAAAAGTAGAATTTGACAAGCTGAGCCTAAAACGTTCCACATTGGCTACCATACTAAAATACAATGCAATCTGAAATTGAAAATACAGGAAATCTAACAAATATAAGTTCCTTAACGCATATATAAATGCCAGTAGCACCTCACATACTGTATGTACATGTTTGTGTGTACATACTGTTCTGCCTTTGAGGAAAATCATTCTGTGAATGTGGTTCTCAATCTCTTCTCCAAGCTGTTCTTTGATGGTTCTCCAGGCGTAACCCAGATTATGCATTTCCTGAGAGCAAACCAACTGCATAGTAGTGTAACCCTGCAAAAACAAACGGAAACATTAAATTAGGTGGAATTAGGGTTACACAGCACCTAAAAGCACAACACATTCATGATGGAATCGAAAAGGAGGACAAGTACAACATTTTTAATTGCGTAACGGGGATAACATGTCAAGTGGGCCTGTGCATATACACCAAGGCTGTTGCAGTTTGAATCATCCTGCAGGTGTAGTCGAACCCTTGCAGAGTTTCAGTAAACATTGCAACCCTAGATTAACTTATGCGAAGCAACCTTATCTTGTAATGTTGTTTGTGAGCAGTGGCCGCTGTTATATCTTTTGTTTTGGTTTTTGTCAATGTATTTGTGTGCAGGTTGCTGACGAGAATAAAACCAAATCAAAACCAAACATACCATGTCGGAGTTGAGTAGTGACCTCTGCTCTAG
Organism: Coreoperca whiteheadi; assembly: GCA_011952105.1. Lineage (NCBI taxonomy): Eukaryota > Metazoa > Chordata > Actinopteri > Centrarchiformes > Sinipercidae > Coreoperca > Coreoperca whiteheadi. The sequence continues at coordinate 20,531,599 of CM022485.1, forward strand.
ACTTGTGGCTCCAGAAATATGGGCCAGGGCAGCAGCTAAAGCATCAACTGCTCCTCTTTCCTCAATCAGCTTCTCAGCGGACGCTCTGAAGTACCCGATAGCTGTGACTGGAACAGAGTCCAGAAACCTGGACACAATAAAGAAATAAAATAATATCAACTCAATCTGACACTTATTTGCTTTCTTTCATACATCCAAAATATATATATGGAACCCCTTGGCTCTCACTCTCCAGAATTACCTACCTGACAGCATCCTTGCTTGATGACTTGATGATATCGTTGGCAGTGGGAACGCCAACTCGTTTGAATGCGATACCCTGGAATAATACCAAATAGAATTTGTTTAGTTTGATACTCGATATAGAAACATGTAGTCACACAGATTGCATAGTACATCCAAAAGCTGTGTCTTTGTCAATAACGTGCAATTTTACACACACTATTTCTGACTATCGAGAAAAGGTGACTTTCAGTCTGGTTTTCTATGTAGCGCAGCAGCACCTTCTTAAACTCTGGCCTCTCTATTGAAACACTGTCTCTCCTCTGCTTTTGTCTTTGTTACTTTTGATTCTCTCCCTCATTCTGTGCCTTCTTGTCCACTTCCATCCCATGAGTCCTTTATTTTTGCATAGCTACACAAACAAGTAAACTTCTCGCTCTTCTTTGCCCCTCTGTGTTCCTCTATTTCGACTGAATTTAAAAAGACACGTACTGCTTTGTTTTCTACGTAGCGCAGCTGGTCCTCTTCTTTCCTCTGGTAGAAACAGATGCAGACCCCAGTCCTGCCTGCTCGGCCCGTACGTCCGGAACGATGGATGTATGACTCCACATCCTGACACCAACCACGGAGACAGAAACATGTTCAGAGAAAGTAACGGTGACAGGCCTTTATGAATCATAATTTATGCAACACTGTTAATAAGAAAGTGGCCAGTGAACATTCACCTGCTAAGAGTTCATTCTTAGTTTTAAATCAACCAGTGCTTAAAAGTGTACTGCAGCGGTTTCCATTTTCAATTCAACTCAATCTGAAGCATGTAAATGCTCATTTTTCAAACGTAATTATCTTATCTGAATGGAATCGGCAGCTTATGATCAGAACATAATTCTAAAATATAACATCTACATAGCAAAGAAATTGCACGTCCGATAAATGCAAAGATATACTCGTGATAAACTTCTTATTGATTACTGGCAACACATCACACCTTGGGTGGAGAACACTGGACCACCAGGTCGACTTCAGGGATGTCTAATCCACGGGCCGCAACGTTGGTGGCAACGAGAACCTCAAAAGCGCCCTTCCTGAAGCCCTTCAGTGTCAACTCTCTCTGTTTCTGAGGAATATCACCATGTAGGGACTGGGCACTCTGAAAACATACAAACAACATAACATGAGAAAATGGTATCGTTCTGGGGGAACTGACACATTAAACAAACACACAAGCAGAAAACGTTTTAAGAGGTAAGGCAACAGTCCTTGGTAACGAAAGGATCTGTCCTAACTCCCCAATATTACAAAACTCTCCAATGATTGTTATGAAGTTACGTGATATAAGAAAGGTCAGTTGATCATTTTACAAATTAAAAGGTGTAATGTATTGCCGTTGTATGAATTAGCTATTCACAAGCTGCAGATCTACCTGTTTGATGGATGCATTCATGGAAAGCTCGTTGGCCTCTTTCTTTGTCTCACAGAACAAGATGGTTCTGCCGTGGCTGCCGCTGTAAACCTGAATCACGTCGCCTATCACGGCTGCACGCTGTGACCAGTGACACGCTATGGCCAGATGCTGCAGAGGAAAGGACAGGCCGAGAGATAATAAGATGAAAAGAGAAAGAGAGAAAGAGAGAGGGGGAAACCAGGGAGCAGAGTGACATTTTCGTTAATCCAGCTGACAGACATAACCTTTACTTCATTATAATTCCACTGGTGTTGATGATGATAAATACAGAAATCTTTACTGCAAACGAACGTACTGCGCTTTCCTGATGGAGATATATGTGAACAGTCTAAATTAATTTAAGGGTGGGGTATGCGATTCTAATCTAACGCACGTCTTTTTGTCAAGTATCTCCTCACGCTCCGCTAGTTGTCCGTTCAGTGTGAGCTCTGAAAAAAAAAAAAAAAGTGGTGTTTGTCCACAGCCCTGGCTCTGTAAATGGGAAATAAACAAAGTGGCTTTGACCGAGCCACACAACACCATTCCAGCCATGATTTCTGTGTCAGATAATGACTTGCTCATGGACTCTCAGCTTACTCTCTGGTTTGCTACGATGTGCTGTTGTTGTGCTGTTAGCTATAGCAGCAGGAGAGTTGTGAGTATCGCTGTCTGGAGCTGGTTCGCTGCTCTGGGAAACCCTCTCGTCCTCTCGGGCTGTTACAGCTTCGCAGCAGCAACTGCAGGGACAGTTTGCTAACCCACAACCTCGCTAACGTTAGTTACGTTACTTGCTGTGTCGTCGTTTGCTCTATATCGTGGTATTTGTCATGGTATTGGATTCCTCCAGAATCGCATACTGCACCTGTAGCTGTCCCTGCTTATAGGCAACTTTGTGAAAATTTTGCCTAAAAACTGAGAATGCTGTAACGCTTGTTAAATTGCACCCATCACACACCCTTCAGCTCTGCCAACAGATTCTCTCCCTCACACACACTTACTTCTACAGTTGTTGCAGCTCTCTGTGTTTTCTTGCCAATAAGGTCAACATGTTTGCACTCTGGTCTCATGTATTTCTTGGCCACCTCGTAGACCCAGGGGGGGCAGGTGGCCGAAAACAGAAGAGTCTGTGGGTTGGAGTCCGAGTCTGGAGAGGAGCACACGCACAGTCCTTATTTTACATACATGACCATACTGATCATTTCATCTACTTTAACGTATATGATACACAAACCCAAATCCTAAAGAAAATCCACAAATATGAACACACATACAACAAAATGAACACATATATATATACACACTCATAAACACACACACACAGATTTACTTTACCTTTGTTATACGATGAAGCCAAAATCTCTTCAACCTGTTCCGCAAAGCCCATGTCCAACATTTGGTCTACTTCATCCAGGACAACATGCTTCACTTTAGAGAGGTCGAGTTTATGGTTCTGGATGTGGTCTTTGATGCGACCAGGGGTTCCAACCAAAATATCGATACCATTACGGATAGCATCGACTTGACAGGAGGAGAGGAGTAGAGAGAGTTATTATTAATGTGTAAAGTATGTTCTTAAAACAACAGACCCAAACCACATAAAAAAAAACTAAAGAAAAACAAATAACGAGCTGGTATTTACAGTACAAGGTTTTTGCATAAGACTTACTCTGTGGGTTGTATGAGCTGCCTCCATAGAAACAAGAGATAGCCAGTCTCTTGATAATGTCTTTGAAGTCCTTAGCGACCTGGATAGCTAACTCTCTGGTCGGAGTTAACACCAGGACCTACAGACAGACCGAAAGGAGACTCGGTTATACACAAACATACTCTGTGAGCAACTGATACTGGGACGCTGACTGATGCTAGCTTTCAATGATTGGTGTGAAAGTGTATGTGTGTGCACCTTGGGAGCCCGGCCTCTGGCGAGCGCCACTGAATCCTTCTGGAGCTTCTCCACCAAAGGGATGGCAAAGGAGAAAGTCTTTCCTGTTCCTGTTCGGGCTTGGGCAATTACATCCTCTCCATCGTACACGGGATTAAATGTCTTCACCTGAATGTCAAACAGGTGGGAGACTCCCCGGGCTGAGAAAGAGATAGAGAGAGAGAAGGGGAAGAAAGTGGGACGACAGGTCAGGGAGAAAGACATAAGATCAGGATGGTAATTTATTATTTAGCACACTCCAAAGCACCTCAGCAGCTCCAAGCCCAGTAAACCCTCCAAAGTACATTTTCAGTACAAAAGGAATGTGCTTATTTCAGTACATAATGGTAAGCCACAAATTTAAAATTAAAATGTTTACTTCTCAAACACTGACACAAAATGTCAATCAATACTAGAAATCATGTGTATTCAATAAAAAAGCAGTTAAATACGCTATAAAGTGAAGTTTATCGACCATGTTAAAGCACAAAGTCTCCACAGCTTCTTTTTTGCAGAGCTGCAAACATGTCAGGTTTTGGACATGTACCAATCCAGCTCTGCTCTCAAGCCACAGTGGTAAATAACATAACGTAAATGTGTACCTTTTAGTTTATCGATGGTGACTTGGGAGATCCTGAAGTTGGAGAAGGCCCCTTCCCTCTGCTCTGGTGTCTCTTCCTAAACAAATAAACAGAGTCAGTGTATATGGCTGTTACAGCGGACTTTGAAGAATGTCTGTTAAAGAAAACAAAATGTTGATGCCAAGACTCCACAACAACATATAACATATTTTGGACACAACTCCAATAAATAAAATATGAAGCAGATCAATTATTTATTCTAATTACAACAAAGCGGAGTCATCATATAACAAACACAAACTTTCAACTTCTCCTGAGAGGAACAAACGTACACAATCAGTCTGCGAGTCGTACCGTTTCTTTTTCGCTGTCGCTAGCTGAGTCTTCGCTTGACTGGGACGGTGTCTGGATGGGCGTCTGAACGGGCGTGTTTGGGGTGGAATGACCGTTGGTTGCTTCCTCTGCGATTGCCTTCTTTTGCTTCTTCTTTTTTTTCTAAACCCCAAGATAAAAGATGTTATACAAGGGGCAGAGTAAGACCATGTCTACACCAGGTTCATAGCCAGAGAATATGCATTTGTGTTTAATCTGCCACCAACCACCTCTATAGCCTTTTCACCATTTACTACAACAGATCGTCAAATGACCCACAAAAAAACTTGATGGATAACAAATACTTTGTTGTCCATTTAGTTTCGAGACTAGACAACGGAAATCTGCCCAACTGGTAACTACATATTCTAACACAGCACGAACCTCTGTGTCTCCTTCAGCGTTCTTCTTAATCTTCTGCTTTGGTGTTTCAACACCATTATTGTTGCCATTGACTTCTGTGGCCTCATCTATGTGGTCGTTCACTTGGTCCGCTGCCAGCTTGTCTTTTTTCTTTTTCTTCTTTGGTGCTGGAGGTTCACAGTCTGGGTCCACCTGCTCTTCCTGGTCCTCCACCTGCTGCTGCTTCTTCAGTTTCTTGCCGTCCTTGGTCTTGTTCTTTATCCATTTTTAACAGAAACAATAAAAAAGGCATAGGTTTAGCTGAAGCAAATACTGACCAGCGACTAAAAGTTTTAAGAAACTGGCACCATGGCAGCTTGAGTAATTTCAAGTTTGCCGTTATCTCAGCATATTGCAAAATAAAATTAAAAGAACCAGAATTAAAAAATTTGGCGCTCTGAGCATCACAGGCTGAGTGCAATGCAGTCCTGTTCTATTAAAAAAAAGGCAGACATCTCTACAGCCGACATCTCCAAAATTCATCAACTCAGACCAAAATAATCTAGATGGATAAACAGCACTACAGGTAAGAGGAACAATATGTAATTTTGGGGTGAACGGTTTCTAACTCAATGTTTTGTGAAAAAATATCAATAATCAACAACAAAAACTCTCATTAGAAGCAGCTATAATGCAGTTCGACTGTTTGTTTGACTGTTGTGAACAGGTTGTTGTGTATACTTGACTAACAGCTGACGAGCCCAGCTGTACAACACGTCATCAGGTGGCGCCCACAGCGCAGATACACACAGATCTGAGCAGCGTCCCAGAGGCTTCCGCGTCATTAACCCGTAAATCCGAGTGATCTACAGATCAGCTCATCGGCACGCCACGCGAGCTTTTAGCTAGGCTCAGCGGCCACGTTAACAATGGATGCTTTCATTACCTTAGCAGTGGATCACACTCACTTTGGGACGGCTTTCCATTGTGACTTGTTAACATCTGTCCAGGAACTAAAGATGAAACACTGCCCTTTGACTAACTCTGGCGCATTTACAGCAATGTGTGCTGTCCCTGTTAAATAAACCGTCTAAATAAATACAGAATTCACACCGCTGTTGATTACACTGTTATTGCCATTCCACTAATAGTTTATGTTTCGCTACATGAACCTATCTTCCGTTGGTTGCCCTAACGGTTAGCTAGCCAGTTAGCACGTTCAGCCACATGTTGTCAAACATGGAGCAGCCGGGGCACGACGTCGCAGTAGCTACACGGATTATTTAGTCTGTCCAGGGCGTCACGGCCCACTCCGCTCACCTTTAGGGGTTTAGCCTCCGCGACAGTGCCCACATCTTCCTCCATGGCTTGATCGTCGGTCTCAAAGATGATTTTTGTCGGCATTTCTCTTCCCTGTTGGATCCCCTCAGCGTCGACACACAGGCTAACCCACAGGCACGCGGGTGGAAAGGAACGCGCACGGCCGCGCGCGGAAACTTGTTCGCGAGCCAGACATAGAAATGCACGCGATAGAAAGGCACTACAGGGCAGAACAAGCAAGAACATGAATCACCTCAAGACGCTTCTGTCCAAAATAGATAACTTCGAATTATTCACTCTATAGAAGACCTAAAAGGCAAGGTGTGATTTTTTAATAGTAAAATCAATTACTTTTATGGACAAATAATTCATTCTACTATGCCTCTCATGAGAATATGTATTGTAAAAATGAGTGTGGTGTGAACTAAAGAGTGTCTGACAGAAATACTGAGGAAAGCTCAACCAAAAAAGCTTAGTTGATAAACTCATTATAGCAGAAATGAACTTAACTTAACTTAAAGATGTCAACATCAAAACGGTAACGAGAATAACTCGCCAGCAGATGGCGCACTGTGCCCTGTTCTGTCATCCGTCATCACTCTGTTAGTGTTGGATGATCTGCTGTGGAACATTTGTTAATATCACAGACTTCCTGCATCACCGACTGAATGCATGTGTGTTCCTTTGACAGCGCGCTGCGTACAGTTTGCGATAGGCCGACTGTAACTGCGTGGCATATTGACGTGCGGCTGTACAGGTTTCATACTGACCTATAACGTTTTCCCTCAGCTGAGAGTCTGTATCGCTCAGACAGAATATCCTCAGGGACAGAATCAGTGGAAGGGCGGCGCTTTAAGCCGAAGCTCTGAACCCATGTTAAAACCACCTAATGGCAGGCTGCGTAGTAGACAATGATTGCAGCACAGTCAGGCAAGAAGGCAGACAGACAGATTGTCTTTAGTGATCTTGCTTTTATGATAAAAAATACATTCTGCTTGTGTACATTTTCTTTATTTACTCTTAAATTATCTAGATAATTTGTTTTGCACAATATGCTTATTTTGTATTTTCTTTCCCAAATAAAAGGATCTTTGTACATGTAAAAGTCTATCAAAAACAACCCAAAGAAAACTATTTCTTGCACACTGTCTGCACATAATGTAACTTGCAATGTTTCAGTCACGTGACCTTCATCCAGAAAGAAAATGAAAATCTTAGAAAATACACAATATAGAGAATTGCAGGTAACAATTGGTGCTGTAATTTATCCACAGTAAAGGTATCTGTATACAGTATTGAAAGACACATATGTCAAATATGAATCAGTAGATCATAATGTCATACATGTCAGTGAAGAGGAAAATATAACTCAAAAATAGAAAAAAATACAAAATGTGAATCAATCATACCGGCATATGACTGAATTTTGCTGTCTTCTGCCTGGAGTAAAGTAAGTAGTACAAGGACAGAGGGTACAGGATGTTCAGAATGCTAAATATTTAGGTGTGATTGTTGATAACAGTCTAACCTTTAAAAAACTAATTCCAAAAATATCAAAAACAACAACGCATAATTGCTTATTTAGATTCATAAGAAATCAAACGAGTACAGACAGATGCAGCAAAACTGTACCTGCATGCAATGATCTTGTCACATTTTTCATAGTGTATTACAACCTGGCCTCAGACAAATGCAACCACTTCATAGTTTATATAAGGAAGCCTTGAAAACCATGGATAAAAAACCTAACTCTCATCACTATTGCAATATAGTTAAAAAGTATAATCTTTTGACATTGAAAATGTTCTGTTTATGGCCAATGCAGGTTTATGAGATCACTCACAACCTAGTACCACAGCCTCTTAAACACTTTGTAACAACATGGACAGTTGGCTCAAGTTTAATAAGAGCTGCTTCTAGAGGGGGATGTTTTGCTAAAGGACAATCAGGTCTGTAGTTGTTGAGCTAAGAGACGCAGAATGTGGTTAGCATTGGTCCTGAGTGTTTTCGTTGGTAATTTCTTGTACTGATAAATTGTATGTTTTTGATGTTGTTGGGAGTCCTAATGGTGTGTTGATCTTCTGTTTGTTTCGGGCTGGTGGTTATTTTTTGTTTTGTTTCTTAGTTTTTCATAAAGTGTTTTTTGTGTCTTTTTTTTTTAACAAAGTGTAAGGTTTTGATTTACTAAAACTGATCTTTTATCTCTGTAAACTGCGTATCACTAGTGGCCTCCACCCAGGGACTACAGATGAAAATGAGCTTTTAGCTATATCTCGTACAATATGTGTATCGTGCATTGTCCCTGCTAAAAAAACAATAAATATATAAAACCAGGACAGTAAAGCATGGAAATATAAGACAGAGTTATATTATCCATGGGTTATCATGAGATATTAATATTAGCCTATATTTTAAATTAATTAATGTGGGCTTCTCACATGAACGGGTAATCAGATACATTTGTGAGTTGTAGGCCCAGCACAGCACTACTGAAACTTTAATGGAAAATGTGAGAGAATTAGAAAAAAGGAAATTTAAGACAAAACCAAAAAAATTCAAGGGAACACAAAGCATGTCAAATTTAATCAAATAAAATATCCTGATTTTCTCTGTGTCTGAAAAAATAAAATATTTGGAGATTTAAGGTTTGTATAGGATGCATGTGGACATGGTAACAGATTTATGAATAGAAGTAATTGTGAAACATACTGATTTACATACAGAACTGGACACACTGACAAACATGCACCCCGACACACAGATCCGGGTCCTGTCGTCATGTTTAAGTTATCCTCACTTTGATGGACATGTTTGAAGCTGTCATAAACTTTTGCTGTTTTAGCTATTGGTAGAAATAGAATATAATATTTATAAGTATGTTTTCATCAGTGTATAATCACCTGAAAATAAGTCATCAGTAATCACTGTGTTTTCATTACCTCAGAATAAGAATATATCTACAGAGGGAGCGGATCCCCTTCCACAGTTGTGTAACTTTTCTGGTATAACGGAGACTCAGATGCAGAGAAGGACAAGGGCACAAAGTACAGTTCCAAAGAAACCCAGCATGCTTTACTGAAAGCAGTGGTCATACACAATACAAGGCAGGTAAAAAAAACAGGCAGGACGTGGGCAAATAATCCAACATCCAATAAACGAAGGAGGGTTCATACAAGGTTAGGCAATCCAAGACAAGCAAACAAACCAGGCAGAGAGTGGGAAATAATCCAAAATCGTAGAAGCAGCCAGAATCCCAACCCCCCCTGAGAAATCCAATACTAGAAAGCTGGAAAGCTATGCACACACAGGGTAAAACAATGACAATCTGGCAGGAAGCAGAAATCACAGGGAGGTATAAAAGGGGTTGCTCAGGGAGGAGCCAGGGGCAGGTAAGAGGAGGAAAAAGAGGTTGATGAGCATGGAGCCCGGAACGTTTCTTTTCCGTGCTTGAGGCCAAATGGAATGTTTTGACGGAAGCGTCGGGGCGTGGAGACTGGAGAGAGGACGTGGCAGAGAGCTTTTCTTTGACGTGTGGAGGTGCATAAACCGATCTGTGACCAGACTAAGGATGGCAGGGAGAAGTGATGGTGATGGTGGGAATGAGGATACGGACTGGTCAGACGTACGGAGAAATAAACGGATTAGGGATTACAGGAGTATAGGAGGCAGTAGTTCAGACGGGAGAGAGGAAGGTAGGGTGGTGCGGAGGAGGGATGTTGAAGATGAGGGATTTAAAATAATTTTGAGGTTCAAGGAAGGAACAATATAAGGAAAGTCAGTCCAGTGGCATTGGCTCACAATTTGAAGGAGAAAATTGGTGACATTTTGATGGCAAACGTGTTGGGAGATGGTGGGTTGTTAATCAAATGTAAAGCTGAGAAGCAGAGGGAAAAGGCGACAAAGTTAGCTAAAGTGGTGGAGAAAACCAAGAAGACGGGTGATGGATTCTTTATGAGAGGAGTTATGGTGTCCCAGTTGAAGAGAAGTTGGAGGATTTGAAGTCAAACGTAAGAGGTGGGAAAGACATTAAACATTAAACATCTGCAAACAAGAAAGGGAGGAGAAAGGATTGATAATTTGTCAGTTTCGTCGGTTTTCCAAGAGAGGGTACTACCGGGTACTACTGGACAAAGTGAGAGTGGGATACATAAGTTAAGAGTAAATGTTCCTCATCCTTTGAGGTGTTTCAAATGCCAAAAATATGGACATATTGCAGCCGGGTGTAAAAGGAAACAAAAGTGTGGAAGGTGTGGAGGGGAGCATGAGTATGGGAAATGTGAGGATGGGGCAGAGATTAAATGTGCAAATTGTGGAGGTGCACCTAATGTGGCCTATGGTGGGTGTGAAGTGAGGAAGAAGGCAGTGGAAGTACAGCAGCTAACAATTAAAAAGGATATATCTTATGCAGAGGCAGTAAAGTTGGTCCAGAGGGAGGGTAGAGTAGAGACGAAAGGAAAAGGAATAGAAAAGGAACATTCAAATGAACAGCTTGTGACAAAAAGTCAGATGGAAGATGGTGATGTTGCTGGTAAAAAAGGAGGACTTTGTGTATTTCATGGCTGAAGTAATTAACTGCACGTTCCAGGCAAAGGGGAGATCTAAGAAGATTGAAATAATTGTAAAAAGTGCAGCAATATATTTAAATAATCAAGGGATGTCTGGGAGGGGGGGGTACAAGAAGAGCTTAAAAAACAGGAACAGTTAAGCAAAGAATCCTGGTCACAGGATTCATTCTAATCCTGTTAGTTCTTCAGTGGAATGCTAGGCGTCTTTTCTCACTTATACTCCACCACCTGCAAAATATTAAATATTTGAAAAACATTTTCCAATTGCTAACACACTGTGTCCAAAACTGTTAAAAACACATTCATAACAGAATGATGGCAAATGTAGTGCATAAATATGCAGTAACCAGACTGAAATATATAGAAAATCTCAGTAGAATATTTATAGTAATCATTCCAACACCGCTGATCCGAGTTTCAGCTGAAAGCCTACCCAAGTGTCCTGTGTTTAGTCTCATTACCAAACAGACAAAAGGAGACGGCTTCGGAATGACTTGCAGGAGTTTGGAAACATGGATCAAGGAAGACAGGTTGGTGGGGAAAGAACAGTGGCAGGGAGAGGGAGAACTAGAACTGTACAGCATGAGGGATTTTACTATACATGTTGTTGATGTATTTTTTTATTTTTTATTGTTGGAATTCCAGGAATTAGTTTTTTTGTTTTAACTTTTTATTTTTCACAAGTACTACAAAGATGTAGAACAAATAAAGGAAATTGAAGCAAACTGCCACATTTCTGAATCATTCTTTTACAATTTTCCTATAGCATGATGGCAAACTCTTTCCTGTCTGTTGCTTAATGCATGCTGGGACAGGCATCAGACTCCCAAGTCCCTGAAAAGGAATTCAGAGACGCATGCACATGACTTCTCAGGAGTTCAGAAACACAGCACATAGCAGTTGTTTTGACTCAGCACCATGAGATGTTGTTGTATAGCTTTCCCCTGGTATTGTTTCTATTTATGGATTGTTGTTCATGTTGTCTCTCTCTATTGTATTTATTGTTTTA